>NC_069405.1:11711096-11736096 GCF_026875155.1 Cherax quadricarinatus
AATTATAAATGGATCTAATTTATATAAACCAAAGGAAATATTCATATTATTGCCAAAACTGCTTTTTATGAAACATGATTCAATTATATTCCTGTCAACCATGGACTTGCTTGATGCTACTTTCTCAACTTTTTGAAAATCAATTGGATGGTTAAAATCTCTTACATGAATAAATAGAGCATTGGAATCTTGTCCAGTTCTAATTCTATATTTATGTTGTTTTAATATTAGTTCGAAATTTTTACCAGTTTGACCGTAATAAACTTTATCGCAAATTTTACAAGAAATCTTATAGACACATCCATCAGCATTTTGGGGGGAATTCTTTATCAAAAGTTTTTTTTACTGTATCAAGATTTTTGAATACAACTTTAATATTAAAAGTCTTAAGAAGAGAAGGCATATCAACCAAGTTTTCATGGTAAGGGAGAACCAACATATTTTTAGTTGAATAAGGCTGGTTGTCCCTTTTTGGATTGTAAAAAGTATTTCTAGTAACTTTAAAAGATTTATCAATTACATTTCTTGGGTATTTCAAATCATTACCTATTTCATAAATTTTGGATATTTCCTCATCTATGAAATAGGTAATGATTTGAAATACCCAAGAAATGTAATTGATAAATCTTTTAAAGTTGCTAGAAATACTTTTTACAATCCAAAAAGGGACAACCTGCCTTATTCAACTAAAAATATGTTGGTTCTCCCTTACCAAGAAAACTTGGTTGATATGCCTTCTCTTTTTAAGACTTTTAATATTAAAGTTGTATTCAAAAATCTTGATACAGTAAAAAAACTTTTGATAAGAATTCCCCCCAAAATGCTGATGGATGTGTCTATAAGATTCCTTGTAAAATTTGCGATAAAGTTTATTACGGTCAAACTGGTAAAAATCTCGAACTAAGATTAAAACAACATAAATATAGCATTAGAAACTGGACAAGATTCCGATGCTCTATTTATTCATGTAGAGATTTTAACCATCCAATTGATTTTCAAAAAGTTGAGAAAGTAGTATCAAGCAAGTCCATGGTTGACAGGAATATAATTGAATCTTGTTTCATAAAAAGCAGTTTTGGCAATAATATGAATATTTCCTTTGGTTTATATAAATTAGATCCATTTATAATTAATAGAATTTGGGAAGAATTTAATAATACATTGGACAAATAATTTTTTTAAATTTCTTATTTCTTGGGTAGAATAGTTTGTTGGTGGGTTGTATGAAGGATCTGTCTAGTTCGGCCAGCGGGCCTGCTGTCTCGCGTCAGGTGTTTCGGTATTGTGGGATCTGATAGTGAGGTGTGGGCTACCCCTTTATATACCTTCCTTTGATGCTTTACTTTCATTGTTCCTTGATAATGTGAGTAGTCACGAAAGCTCTTGGAACTTCTCTATTCTTTCACAGTGGTTGTTTTGTATATATATATATATATATATATATATATATATATATATATTATATATATGATATATATATATATATATATATAAATATATATGTATGTATATATATATATATATATATATATATATATATTATATATAATATATATATATATTATATATATGTATATATATATATATATATTTATATATATGTATATATATATATATATATATATATATATAATATATATATATATATATATATATATATATATATATATATATATATACATATATATATATATGTATTATATTATATATATATATATTATAATAAATATATATATATATATATATATATATATATATATTATTATATATATTATATAATATATATATATATATATATTAATATATATATTATATATATATATATATATATATATATTTCAACAAGTCGGCCGTCTCCCAACCGAGGCAGGGTGACCCAAAAAGAATATAAAATCCCCAAAAGAAAATACATTCATCATCATTCAACACTTTCACCTCACTCGCACATAATCACTGTTTTTGCAGAGGTGCCCAGAATACAACAGTTTAGAAGTATATACGTATAAAGATACACAATATATCCCTCCAAACTGCCAATATCCCCAACCCCTCCTTTAGAGTGCAGGCATTGTACTTCCCCTTTTTCCGGGATTTCCAAGCCCGGGTTAAATAAAAAAACCCGGGTTTTTCCCCTGAACCCCCTTCAAAAAAATTATTACCCGCCACACCCCCAACAAAACGCAGGCCCCCAAATACCATTTGTCCCCAAATTCACTCCTTAGGTTAGGAAAGGGTTTTCGTCAGGAAACAGGACAAATTTTCCTGACGGGGGTTTCTTGGGTCAGATGATACCCCCCTTTTGGAGCTTTGGGTCATCTGACCGAGGCCTTCCCCCTGGCTTCCCGGGTCCCCCCCTTTTAAAAATTATGGTCTTTATAACCATTGTTACATGCCCATTCACTCCATCAAACACCTAAACGCACGCTTGCGGGAAGCCCCCAAACCCCTCACTCACAACACCCCCTTTTAAAACCCCCTCCCCCCCCAACCTTTTCGAGGACGCCCCCTACCCCCCCCCCCCTTTCCTTTCCCCCTGCAGATTTATACGCCCCTCCATGTCACACCCTCCTAATTTCCACACTCCGAATTTTTCTGCATAATATTTGAAACCCACACATTCCCCTTAACAGGACATCCCCATATACGTAAAAAAATATATATATATATATAAATAAAATATTTATATATATATTTTATATATATAATATATATATAAATATAAAATATATATATAAAAAATTATTATAAAATATATATATATAGGGGACCCTTTAAATCTACCGGGGCCATACTTCGCCTTGGAAAGAGGGGGCACCAGTTTGGACCCAAAGGGTCAAAAAGGCGAAGCTGCAATTCTGGGGTTAGAAGTTCTTAAACTGCGTCAAGGCACCTTCCTTGAAGGGACAGATCATAAAACCCTTTTAAATCTCTTAATCATAGAGCCATTTGAAGGCTGTCTTTGGTAAGTCCCAGGTACCAGGGCCCTTTTTTTAAAGAAAGAATTTCCTGTTGATGGCTTTCCAAACAGATCCTGTTCTATTTTCAATTTTTTTTTCATTTTCGCTTTTCCCCACGACTTGTACATTTTTACTAAAATTTTTTTTCTCACGTCCTAGACACTTTTGCCCTATACGGGTGAAAAGGTTTTAACCGGTTTTGGGAAATATTCCTTGAAGAAATAGGAGAAATTTGGGAAAGGGGTAGAACCCCCGATCTCCCAAAGTTTGAAAGTGTACTCCCTAGCCACCCTCAATTTGGGTTTAAACCTTTGGGGGGTGCCCCTCCCCCCTCTGATGACAAGAAAGCTTGTTTTTTTAAAAAAATTTTTCCCCCCTATCTTTCCCTATCACTTCCCAAAAGACTTAGAAGTACTCTAAATGATTTATGATATGTTTCTAAAAAATTTTTTTTTTTTTATCACACTTTGGTAAAGCAAAGAGTGAAGATTTTAAAAGTAGGGGTGTAACCCTGTAAAGGGAAAGGGGCTAAAAGGCTGTTGTTGGAACACCTTCAGTGCGTTTTAACGGTAACTCACACTAACCTGCTCTTTAAATTTTTTTAAATGAAATTGGATGATTAATCAACAACCAAAAATTTAATCGGCATATTAAATTAGATTTTTTTTGGCTAAGGGGCGTAATTTGGAAATAAATCAGTTTTTTTGAAGAGACAAGTATTCCCAAGAAAAGATCTTGCAAATATAAATAAAATAAATATATATATATATAATATATATATAAAAATATATATATATTTTATATATTTTAAATAATATTGAGGTTTTTTTGCGAGGGGTTTTGATTTCCCCGAAAGGCATGCGTGAGCGTGTTTGAAGGAGTGAATGGAACAAATGGTTTTTAAACTTGACGTGCTGTTGGGAGTGTGAGAAAAGAAAATTTAATGAAGGGATTCAGGGAAACCGGCGGGCCCGGGGACTTACCCCTTGGGAGAGGGGAAGTACAGTGCCCACCTAAAGGGAGGGGTGTTAATGTGCTTTTTAAAAACTGTATGAAAAGGGCACCATTCGGGCCCAAGACATTGATGGATGAATAAAAAATTGGAGAGGAGTTTTTTTTTTTTCCCGGGCCACCTCCCTTTGGTGGGAATCGGCCAGTGTGTAATAATAATAAAATATATATATATATATATAAAATATATATTATATATATATATATATAATATATATATATAAATATATATTTTATATAATATATAAATAATATATATATATACATGTAAAATAAATTTTTATATATATATATAAAATAAATAAAATATATATATATATATAAATATAAAATATATAAAAAATATAAATATATATAAATATTTTATATATATGTAAATATAAAATACATGTTAAAATTAAAAAATAAAATAAATATATATAAATATATAAAATATATATATATAAAAATATATATATATATAAAAATATAATATATATAAAAATATATATAAAAATTTTCCATGAAACACCACTACACAGGGTGCAGCAGCCCCCCTATGTGAACTTTCCTTGGGTCTCTGTGACCTTTCGAGTTTTTGTGTAATCTACTTCCCCCCTTTAAAAATTACTCCCCAAACCTTGTCAACGGGGAAGGGAAAAAACAATCGAACTACTCAGAAACTGGAAAAGAACACACACACACAAAACCACCCCACACACACACACACACACACACACACACCCACACCACACACACACCACACACACACCACACACACATTCCCACTCACCACACACACAAAACACACACAACACACCCCACAAAAACCACACACACACAAAAACCACACACACACACAACACACACACACCCACACACCACAAAACCACACAAACCCACACACCACAAAACACATACACACCACACACACACAAAAACACACACCACACACACCACACAACCCCACACACACATACACCAACACAACACAAAACACACACCCCAACAAAAACTTACACAATACACACACACACAAAAACACACACACACACACACACCCCACACACAAAATACACACATAAAACACACACACACACACACACAACAAAACACACACACACACCACACACACAGACAGACACAACACACACACAAAACACACACACACACACACCACAAAACACCACACACCCCACACACACACATACACCAAAACCCCACACACACACACACACCACACACACCCCAAAACACACACACACACACACATACACCACACACCCACACACACACACACACACACACACGCACACCACAACACACACACACACACACACACACACACACAAAATACACAACACAAAACCCCACCCCCACACACACACCCCACACATCACACACACACAACACACCCCGCCCACACACACACACACACACACACACACACACACACACACACACCCACACATACACCTCCCCTTCCCTCTCTCTCTTCTCCTGCTCCCTCTTTCTCTTTGCTCTCCTCTCTCTTTGCCCCTCTCTCTCTCTTGTTTCTCTCTCGTCCCCTTTTTCCCTTCTAACTCCCCCCCCTCCCAACTCTTAAAAAAAAAAAAAAAAAAAAAAAAAAAAAAAAAAAAAAAAAAAAAAAAAAAAAAAAAAAAAATGGTGGGGACTCGAAAGGCCCCAAAGGGTTTCAAAATGGAATGGTTCGGGTGGGAAAAAGGAGGGGAGGGAGGAGAGTGGAAAAGGTGGAACAAAGTGGGGGAGAAAAATTAGGGAGTTTTTCGAAAAAATGGAAAAAGAGCTCTCTGTGAAATTGGAAAGGGGGTTGGGAAAAGAAGGAGACAAAAAATTTGGGGGGGAAACAATAAAACCCTTCCCGAAAACCCCAAGAAAAGGGGTCCAAGAAGTTGAAAATAAATAGGCTGGGGGCGAGTTACAGGGGCAGTGACCAGAGAAGCCCACAGCATTTTGAAGCTGCAGGCTGAACGGGAAGGGAAAGGGAAATTTAAATAAATTTAAATGCTAAGGCCACTAAATCTCCCAAAGGGAGGACCAAGGAGTAAAAGGGAAATCAAGGGGTTTGCAGATGGAGAGGGTGATAGGCCCAAATCTGGGGCACAACAAGGCTATAAAGAGCCACGGGAAAAATAAAGGGAGAAACGCCCCACACACAGGCGGGAAATTCCGGCCAAAAAAGGGTAGGCAATGCGGGGAAGAAAGGGCAAAATCAGTGTTTTACCCCAGGGGCTTAAAGGAGAGAGGGGAAAAGGAACACATTTGAAAGGAAGCGGGAAAAAAGGGGAAGGGATTGAAAAAAACCCTAACAAAAATTTGGGTTTAAAGAGAGGGAGGGAGATTGAAAATTTTCAGAGAATAGGGGGGAAACCTCGAAGGTGAGAAACCGCCCAAATCAACTAAATTCTAAAAGGGGGAAAACAGTCAACAGATCCTCCAAGAAAAAACCACAAATTGAAATCCCTCGGAAGAGTACAAGAGGGTTTTTCCTAGACAGAGACAAAAACAAAATCAGAACGACAGCAGCGAGGAAAAGGACAAAAAAGCGAAAGGGTTTGGGAAAAAGAGAAAAGGGAGGGAACCAGCGGGGTCAGCAAGCAGGACAGAACAGCAAGGGAAAAGAAACACACACAACTACTCCAGAACCACAAAAAACCAAACCAAAACCATCCCAACACACCCCTACAATCCATCCCCCACAGCCCCCCCCCAAAACCCCCAAGCTATAAAAACCCCACAGTATGCCACCAGGTCTCCCACCCTCACAGGGCCCCCCAAAAAACAGTGTTGGAAAGGAAACTGAAGGTATGGTCACAAACGCCCGATGGAATAACAAAAAATTTGGGGGGAGTGGGAAGAAAGAGTACAAAGAATTTTACCGGACATCAAAGCTTTTCACAGAAACCAAGCTTACAGGTATGATTTAAAAGATGCCATCTTTCCAAAGGGGTAACCCAAAACCTGAGGAAAGACAGAGGGAAAGGGGGGGGGGAAAAGGGGTGGCTTTTCTGATAAAAAACGCTGGAATTTTTTATGACTGGGGAAGAAGAAAGCGGAGAAGAAAGTGATTACCTAGTGGGAAAAACTTTCACTCTGGGGGTCCCAAGGTGGTAAAAGCAGTGATGTATAAAAACCCCCCACAGAACACGGGGGCCCCAAAGGGAAAGGTACGGGGCGAGAGCAATAGAGCGTGGTTGACACACTGGGTAGAGTGGGCCCAAAAAAGCTTTATGCCCTGCAGGGCAAAGCCCTGATCATGGGTGGGCTTTTTAAACCCAAGGAGATAATTGGGAGAAAAATTTGGGCCCCCATGGGGGCCAAGATACTTTGGGGGGTTTAAAATGATGGAGGTGGAAATGGAGAAATTTTAGTAAACCCAAAACGTAAGGGACAAATACAAGAGAGAGAGGGGAAAGGGTGAACCCCGCCAAAGGGTGGACTTAGTATTCACCTTCGTAGTGCAGTATCGAGGGCATCACATAAAGAAAGACCCCTTGGGGCCATGAAACCCTGTGGTTTTAAGCTTCGAAAAACACAGTAAGCTACAAGTGGAGGGAAAAAACGGAAGGCCAGGACGAAAAAAGGAAAGCCAAAATACAAGAAAGGGGACTACACAGGAATGAGGGAAATAAACCCGAACGGGGGTTCCCGTGGGACAGGAAAAAGGCAGGGGAAAACCCGTTAAAAGAGATGATGGGGAAAATGTAAAATAAAATGCAAGGAGGGTGAAAGGGGAGGGGGTTTTTAAACCCCAAAGGGAAAAAAGGGGTAAAGAAAAAAAACCCGGAGAGCCCAAGGTTTACCCAAAGGTGCAGGGAGGCAAAACCAAGTGTCTGGGAATGGAAGAAAATAGAAGGCAAAGGACCCAGGAGAAAAGGAGAACAGTGTAAGCAGAAAAGGAATAGCACAGAAAAAAAGGGAGGCCCAAAACAATTGAAAAACTGCACGAAAAACCAAATTGAAACCCAAACTGTTGTACAGCCACATCGGGGAAAACAACAGTCAAGGGACCAGGTTTAAACAGGCTAAAAGGAGGGGAAAGGGGGGAGAGACAACAGGAAATGACCGGGGAAATATGTGAAGAAAATCAAAAAGAGATTCAAAGAAATTTCACAAAAGGAACAGAAGGGGCTCCAAAAGACGGAGAGGTGGGGCACACCACCCAAAAACGGACACAGTGCACACAACCGAGGAAGAAGTAAAGGGTTCCGAGTGAGTAATACCTCAAAGGCAATGGGGCCCCGATAAAATCTCCCCATGGGAAATTTAGAGAGGGACAGAGGCCTATGTGGACCCCTAACAACAATATTCAATACATCTATCGAAACAGGGAGATTGCCCCGAGGCATTGGGAAACAGGGAAAATTTGTCCCCAAACTTTTAAAAAAAAAACAGAATTAAGCATTAAAAATAACAGACCATGGCCACTGACATGTATAAATAAAGCAAAAAACATGGAAAAATTATCAGGAGAAAGTGGTGGGAAAACCTAAAAGGAAAGACTCAATCAAACAGCCCCCCCACATGGTTTTTAGGGACGGGGAAAAATGTGTCCCAAACCCAAATGGGGTTTTTATGACAAGGGGGACAGCAGTAAGACAAGAGAGAAAGGGGGGGGTGGGTTGCATTTTCCCTTTGGGCTGCAAGAAGGCGTTTTAAAACGTTCCACACAAAAGATTGGTGGGAAAAAAATGGGGGACCAAGCAGGGATAACAGGGAAAGGGACTACAAAAGGTCAGGAATACTTTTTCAGGAAGACACAGCGAGTCCCTGGTACGTGGGGGAGGGGTCCAAAAGTGGGCACCTGTGAAAAACCCCGGGGTCCCCAGGGTCAGTCCTAGGACCAGTGCCCGTTTCCCGGTATTTGTGAACGACATTTACGGAAAAGGGAAAAAAACTCGGGGGTGTCCCTTTTTTTCAGATACGTGAAGTTTAAAGAGAAAAATACACTCGATCGAAAACCAGGCAGAACTACAAAGGGAAAACGGAAAAAGGGTGAGAAAAATGGGTCCCGCAAAATTTTCTCCTTGGTTTAAAAACCCCAAAAAAGTGGGAAAATCCCGAAGAATTTTGGGGGAAAGGGGAAAGAAGGCCGGGAGACGGGGTACAGTCTAGGGGGTCAGAGACTACAAACCTCACCCCAAGGAAAAAGATCTTGGGGGGAGTATAACACCAAGCACATCTCCTGAAGCCCCAAAATCAACCAAATAACTGCTGCACATAGGGCGCCTAGCAAACCTCAGAACAGCATTCCGACAAACTTTTTTTTTAAAAAAAAGGGAAACGTTTAGGACCCGTACACCTATACGTTTGGGAGGGGGCCCTAATTTGGGGTAAAGCGGCAAACCCGTTTGGAACCCACACCTAGCCAAACACGTAAAAAACAAAGAAAGTGCAAAGGTTTGCAACAAACTAGTCCCAGAGCTAAGAGGTAAGTCCACGAGGAGAGGGTTTAAAGGGGAAAACAACCTGACGCCCCTGGAGGGGCAGAGAGGGTAGGGGGGGGCATGATAACGACATACAAAAAACGAGGGAATTGACAAGGGGGAAAAAAAACAGGATGTTTTCCCGAGTTGGAAAAAGTAACAAGGGGGCACAGTTTTGGGAAAACAAAGACACAGAGAATCACAGGGGTGTTAGGAATATTTCTTCAGCCACAGAATTTGTCAAATAAGTGGAATATTTTTTGGAAAACGATGTAGTGGAGGCAGGATCCATACATAGCTTTAAGCAGAGGTAAAATAAAGCTACGGCTCGGGGGAGTGACCTAGTAGCGATCAGTGAAGAGGCGGGGGCCCGGAGCTCGGGCTCGACCCCCGCAAAACCTTTAACTTTGGGGAGTACTAGGGGAGTACACACACACACACACACACACAAAACACACACACACACACACACCCACAAAACACACACACCCCAACCCCACACACCAAACACCCCACATACACCCCACACACACACACACCACACACATAAAACACACACACAACCCCCACACACACACACACACCCCTCACACACACAAAACACACACACACACACACACACACAAACACAAACACAAAACAACAAACCCCCACACACACACACACAACACACAACACCCACACACACCACACACACACCCCACCACACACACAACCCCACACACACACACACACACACCACAACACACACACAAAAACAAACTCCCACACACACACACACACACACCACACACACAACCCCACACACACACCCACACAAAACACACACCAATCACACAAACACAACACACACACACACACATACACACACACACACACACACACACACAAAACACACACACACACCACACACACGCACACACACACACACCACACACACACCCACACACACATACACACCCCCACACACACACACACACACACACACACACCCACACACACACACACAAATCCAAAACACACACACAAACCCCCACACAACACACACACACACACACACACACAACAAAACACACACACACTCCGCTCCTACCTCATTATATGTTGGATCATGTTTTCCTCCCCGGGTTTTCCTGTTTTTCGCCAAAAAGAAACCGGGGAACCAGGGAGACATGATCACAAACTTATAAGATACAGAGAAATCAACAAAATTTCGGGACAAAAAGTTTTCTGAGATGGAAAGACATGGCAGTAGGGACACACCCAAAAAGGGCACACCCGAGGGGACAAAAGTACAAAAGGACACTAAAACAAGGGGGCACAGTAAAAGGGGGCACCATTTCAAAGGGAAAACAGTACAAGGGACACAGTAAAAAAGGAGGCACAGTATAAGGGACACCATACCTGGGGGCACAGTACAAAGGGGGCACCATGTAAATTGACTCTTGGAACGCAGGAAAGGGGGTATATGTCATAAAAATACACTTGGGAAAAACCTGGAAAATGGTCCCAAACCCGCACACCAAAAAACACCACTTTCGAAAGTAAAAGACGGGGAGGGGGATGCAAAATAACCCCCCCGTTAAAAAATAGGGGCGCCATTGGTACACTAAAAAAAAACGCCAAATGCCCCCCCGGGGCCCCCCACTGTTCAAAAAGCCTCCCTTTAAGCATTAGAGAAATTGCCAAAAAAACCCCTGGCTGCCTTCAAAAAGAGAGCTGGACAGATACCTAAAGTCCCGTGCCGGATCAAACCGGGCTGTGGCCTTTGCTTGACTGCGTGCGGCCAGCAGGGAAACAGCCTAGTTGTTCAGGCCCTGATCCATCGGGAGGCCTGGTCATGGACCGGGCCGCGGGGGCGTTGATCCCCGGAATAACCTCTAGGTATACAAAGGGGTACAGTACAAGGGGACACCATACAAGGGGGCACAGTACAAGGGGACGCCATAAAAGGGGCACACCAGCATCTTAAGAAGCACAGTAGACAACGATTCGACCCATGAATTGAAAATTAGGACTGACAGAGCCCACGAACAAAACAATAATGCCAGTCGAAATCCAGAGTCGGGGCCCAGGAGCTATGACTCAACTCGCAGCACACACGCACCGTGGCGACTCCAGCATCCCTGGGCTATTCTGAAGTGAGTCGGGATGAGAGGTCATAGTGTCGAAAATCCTAGCGTAAGTCACTAACCAGGTGACCCTTATGGGACACAGACAGGCCTTTCAGATAACTGAAGTGAGTTATCACATAACTGAAGTGAGTTATCACATAACTGAAGTGAGTTATCACATAACTGAAGTGAGTTATCACATAACTGAAGTGAGTTATCACATAACTGACGTGAGTTATCACATAACTGAGGTAAGTTATCACATAACTGAAGTGAGTTATCACATAACTGAAGTGAGTTATCACATAACTGAAGTGAGTTATCACATAACTGAGGTGAGTTATCACATAACTGAGGAGAGTTATCACATAACTGAAGTGAGTTATCACATAACTGAAGTGAGTTATCACATAACTGAGGTGAATTATCACATAACTGAGGTGAGTTATCACATAACTGAAGTGAGTTATCACATAACTGAAGTGAGTTATCACATAACTGAAGTGAGTTATCACATAACTGAGGTGAGTTATCACATAACTGAAGTGAGTTATCACATAACTGAAGTGAGTTATCACATAACTGAAGTGAGTTATCACATAACTGAGGTGAGTTATCACATAACTGAAGTGAGTTATCACATAACTGAAGTGAGTTATCACATAACTGAAGTGAGTTATCACATAACTGAGGTGAGTTATCACATAACTGAGGTGAGTTATCACATAACTGAGGTGAGTTATCATATAACTGAAGTGAGTTATCACATAACTGAGGTGAGTTATCACATAACTGAGGTGAGTTATCACATAACTGAGGTGAGTTATCACATAACTGAAGTGAGTTATCACATAACTGAGGTGAGTTATCACATAACTGAAGTGAGTTATCACATAACTGAAGTGAGTTATCACATAACTGAAGTGAGTTATCACATAACTGAAGTGAGTTATCACATAACTGAAGTGAGTTATCACATAACTGAAGTGAGTTATCACATAACGAAGTGAGTTATCACATAACTGAAGTGAGTTATCACATAACTGAAGTGAGTTATCACATAACTGAGGTGAGTTATCACATAACTGAAGTGAGTTATCACATAACTGAGGTGAGTTATCACATAACTGAGGTGAGTTATCACATAACTGAAGTGAGTTATCACATAACTGAGGTGAGTTATCACATAACTGAGGTGAGTTATCACATAACTGAGATGAGTTATCACATAACTGATGTGAGTTATCACATAACTGAAGTGAGTTATCACATAACTGAAGTGAGTTATCACATAACTGAAGTGAGTTATCACATAACTGAAGTGAGTTATCACATAACTGAGGTGAGTTATCACAGAACTGAAGTGAGTTATCACATAACTGAGGTGAGTTGTCACATAACTGAGGTGAGTTATCACATAACTGAGGTGAGTTATCACATAACTGAGGTGAGTTATCACATAACTGAAGTGAGTTATCACATAGCTGAAGTGAGTTATCACATAGATGAGGTGAGTTATCACATAATTGAGGTGAGTTATCACATAACTGAGGTGAGTTATCACATAACTGAAGTGAGTTATCACATAACTGAGGTGAGTTATCACATAACTGAAGTGAGTTATCACATAACTGAGGTGAGTTATCACATAGCTGAGGTGAGTTATCACATAACTGAGGTGAGTTATCACATAACTGAAGTGAGTTATCACATAACTGAAGTGAGTTATCACATAACTGAGGTGAGTTATCACATAACTGAAGTGAGTTATCACATAACTGAAGTGAGTTATCACATAGCTGAAGTGAGTTATCACATAGATGAGGTGAGTTATCACATAACTGAGGTGAGTTATCACATAACTGAGGTGAGTTATCACATAACTGAAGTGAGTTATCACATAACTGAGGTGAGTTATCACATAACTGAGGTGAGTTATCACATAACTGAAGTGAGTTATCACATAACTGAAGTGAGTTATCACATAACTAAGGTGAGTTATCACATAACTGAAGTGAGTTATCACATAACTGAGGTGAGTTATCACATAACTGAGGTGAGTTATCACATAACTGAGGTGAGTTATCACATAACTGAGGTGAGTTATCACATAACTGAGGTGAGTTATCACATAACTGAGGTGAGTTATCACATAACTGAGGTGAGTTATCACATAACTGAAGTGAGTTATCATATAACTGAAGTGAGTTATCACATAACTGAAGTGAGTTATCACATAACTGAAGTGAGTTATCACATAACTGAGGTGAGTTATCACATAACTGAGGTGAGTTATCACATAACTGAAGTGAGTTATCACATAACTGAAGTGAGTTATCACATAACTGAGGTGAGTTATCACATAACTGAGGTGAGTTATCACATAACTGAAGTGAGTTATCACATAACTGAAGTGAGTTATCACATAACTAAGGTGAGTTATCATATAACTGAGGTGAGTTACCAGGTAAATAGAACGAGTTGATAGATAACCTTGTGATAAGTGGCAGATAGACAGATAGATAGATAGATAGGTAGGTAGGAAGAGGAGAGAGAGAGAGAGAGAGAGAGAGAGAGAGAGAGGGAGAGAGAGAGAGAGAGAGAGAGAGAGAGAGAGGAGACTGGACAAGTGAAGGATACACCACATCCGGGGCAAGAGGGTGAGGAATGTTGGAGAAGGTGGTGGAGGAGGTGGAGGAAGCTTAGATATAATGGATGAGAGAAAACGAGGAAGAAATAAGAGGAGAATGATTTTAAGAAATGAATCAGAAGGAGACAGTGAGGACTGAGGAATCAGTAACAACAGGAGGAGTGGACAAAACCAGGAAAATAAAGAAAATTAAATATATTTCTATATTTCTTTTTCTTATTAGTTCTCTTTTAGGACCTCCTCTTCTTCCTCTTCTTCCTCTTCTTCCTCTTCTTCCTCTTCTTCCTCTTCTTCCTCTTCTTCCTCTTCTTCCTCTTCTTCCTCTTCTTCCTCTTCTTCCTCTTCTTCCTCCTCTTCCTCCTCTTCCTCCTCCTCTTCCTCCTCTTCCTCCTCCTCTTCCTCCTCTTCCTCCTCTTCTTCCTCCTCTTCTTCCTTCCCCAGGCACTTCCGTTATAAGTTGTGCCATTGTTGCACCAAGACGACTGAGGTCACCACTAACTACCTTCTTTGCTTGTTAAGGTTGTAACCACTCACCACTAACTACCTTCTTTGCTTGTTAAGGTTGTAACCACTCACCACTAACTACCTTCTTTGCTTGTTAAGGTTGTAACCACTCACCACTAACTACCTTCTTTGCTTGTTAAGGTTGTAACCACTCACCACTAACTACCCTGGAGCCGTGTCACGCAGTGTTATCAGTGACACATTCACCCTGTGACACAAGCAGTGTCATCCACTGTGACACAAACACAGTGTCACCCACCATGTTATCTTGTCACACACTGTAACAATGTTACCCACTATGTTATCTTGTCACACACTGTAACAATGTTACCCACTATGTTATCTTGTCACACTGTAACAGTGTTACCCACCATGTTATCTTGTCACACACTGTAACAATGTTACCCACCATGTTATCTTGCCACACACTGTAACAGTGTTACCCACCATGTTATCTTGTCACACACTGTAACAATGTTACCCACCATGTTATCTTGTCACACACTGTAACAGTGTTACCCACCATGTTATCTTGTCACACACTGTAACAATGTTACCCACCATGTTATCTTGCCACACACTGTAACAGTGTTACCCACCATGTTATCTTGTCACACACTGTAACAATGTTACCCACCATGTTATCTTGTCACACACTGTAACAATGTTACCCACCATGTTATCTTGCCACACACTGTAACAGTGTTACCCACCATGTTATCTTGTCACACACTGTAACAATGTTACCCACCATGTTATCTTGTCACACACTGTAACAATGTTACCCACCATGTTATCTTGTCACACACTGTAACAGTTTCACCCACCATGTTATCTTGTCACACACGCTGTAACAATGTTACCCACCATGTTACTTTACACTCACTGTCTACCTTTATTTGACTGTAAAGTTGACTCAAGTTACTTCCCAGTACTGTAACTGTATTACCCACCAGTATATCTTGTCACACAGTGTAACAATGTTCACCATGTTATCTGTACCAATGTACAATGTACCCAACCATGTTATTTGCACTTCTGTAACTTTTCCCACAGTTTCTTGTCACACTTACAATTTCCCCTTCTTCTCTTCACTTCTTTACATTACTTTCATCTTTTCTTCCCTACTCTTAATTTCCCTCATTATCTTAAACTGTACAGTGTACACATGTCTATCTTTTTATCTTTTATACGTTTTACACCATTTTTTTTTCTTCTTCTTCTTCTTTTCCCTTCTTCTTCTTCTTCTTCTCTTCATTCTTCTTTCCTTCTCTTCTTCTTCTTCTATTTCTTCTTCTTTCTTCATTTCTCTTTTTTCTTTTCATTTTCTCTTTTCTTCTTCTTCTTCTTCTTCTTCTTTCTTCTTTCTCTTTTCTTTACTATTTCATTTATTCTATTTATCTTGTCATACATTACAGTCTTACAGTAAGGACTGTCAAACCTTAACATGCTTACGCTGCTTACAATAACTTAAGTTACTACTATGAAATCATGTATACTTATTGCTAAACGTAACTATAAATACAAATGGTATTAAAGCTCATATTGGTTATATTGCTGTTCATTAGTGAATGAGTATTATCGTTACGGAGTGTAAAATTAGTGTATTCTTCTTCTTCTTCTTCTTCTTCTTCTTCTTCTTCTTCTTCTTCTCTCTTCTTTCTTCTTCTTCTTCTTCTTTCTTCTTCTTCTTCTTCTTGCTTCTTCTTCTTCTTCTTCTCTTCTTCTTCTTCTTCTTCTTCTTCTTCTTCTTCTTCTTCTTCTTCTTCTTCTTCTTCTTCTTCTTCTTCTTCTTCTTCTTTCTTCTTCTTCTTCTTCTTCTTCTTTCTTCTTCTTCTTCTTTCTTCTTCTTCTTCTTCTTCCTTCTTCTTCTTCTTCTTTTTTTTCTTCTTCTTCTTCTTCTTCTTCTTCTTCTTCTTCTTCTTCTTCTTCTTCTTCTTCGTCTTCTTCTTCTTCTTCTTCTTCTCTTCTTCTTCTTCTTTCTTTTCTTTCTTCTTCTTCTTCTTCTTTCTTCTTCTTCTTCTTCTTCTTCTTCTTCTTCTTCTTTCTTCTTCTTCTTCTTCTTCTTCTTCTTCTTCTTCTTCTTCTTCTTCTTCTTCTTCTTCTTCTTCTTCTTCTTCTTCTTCTTCTTTTCTTCTTCTCTTCTTCTTCTTCTTCTTCTTCTTCTTTCTTCTTCTTCTTCTTCTTCTTCTTCTTCTTCTTCTTCTTCTTCTTCTTCTTCTTTTCTTTTTTCTTTTTTTTTTTCTTCTTTTTTCTCTCTTCTTCTTCTTCTTCTTCTTCTTCTTCTTCTTTCTTCTTCTTCTTCTTCTTCTTCTTCTTCTTTTTTTCTTCTTCTTCTTCTTTCTTTCTTCTTTTCTTCTTCTTTCTTCTTCTTCTTCTCTTCTTCTTCTTCTTCTTCTTCTTCTTCTTCTTCTTCTTCTTCTTCTTCTTCTTTTCTTCTTCTTCTTCTTCTTCTTCTTCTTCTTCTTTCTTCTTCTTTCTTCTTCTTCTCTTCTTCTTTTCTTCTTCTTTCTTCTTCTTCTTTCTTCTTTTCTCTTCTTCTT
The DNA here is from genome assembly GCF_026875155.1 of Cherax quadricarinatus. Taxonomy (NCBI): domain Eukaryota; kingdom Metazoa; phylum Arthropoda; class Malacostraca; order Decapoda; family Parastacidae; genus Cherax; species Cherax quadricarinatus. The sequence goes on from NC_069405.1 coordinate 11,728,302, forward strand.
CTTCTTCTTCTTCTTCTTCTTCTTCTTCTTCTTTCTTCTTCTTCTTCTTCTTTCTTCTTTCTTCTTTTCTTTCTTCTTCTTCTTCTTCTTCTTCTTCTTCTTCTTCTTCTTCTTCTTCTTCTTCTTCTTCTTCTTTTCTTCTTCTTCTTCTTCTTCTTCTTTCTTCTCTTCTTCTTCTTCTCTTCTTCTTCTTTCTTCTTCTTCTTTCTTCTTCTTCTTCTTTTTCTTCTTCTTCTTCTTCTTCTTCTTCTTCTTCTTCTTCTTCTTCTTCTTCTTCTTCTTCTTCTTCTCTTTTCTTCTTCTTCTTCTTCTTCTTCTTTTTCTTCTTCTTCTCTTCTTCTTTCTTCTTCTTCTTTCTTCTTCTTCTTCTTTTCTTTTTCTTCTTCTTCTTTTCTTCTTCTTCTTCTTCTTCTTTTCTTCTTCTTCTTTCTCTTCTTCTTCTTCTTTCTTTCTTCTTCTTCTTCTTTTTTTTTTTCTTCTTCTTCTTTCTTCTTCTTCTTCTTCTTTCTTCTTCTTCTTCTTCTTCTTCTTCTTCTTCTTCTTTCTTCTTCTTTCTTTCTTTTTTTTTTTTTTTTCTTCTTCTTCTTCTTCTTCCTTCTTCTTCTTCTTCTTCTTCTCTTCTTCTTTTTTTTTTTTTTTTTTTTTTCTTCTTCTTTCTTCTTCTTCTTCTTCTTCTTCTTCTTCTTCCTCTTTCTTCTTCTTCTTCTTCTTCTTCTTCTTCTCTTCTTCTTCTTCTTCTTCTTCTTCTTCTTCTTCTTCTTCTTCTTCCTTCTTCTTCTTTTTTTTTTCTTTCTTCTTCTTCTTCTTTTCTTCTTCTTCTTCTTCTTCTTCTTCTTCTTCTTCTTCTTCTTCTTCTTCTTCTTCTCTTCTTCTTCTTCTTCTTCTTCTTCTTCTCTCTTCTTCTTCTTCTTCTTCTTCTTCTTCTTCTTATTATTATTATTATTTTTATTATTATTATTATTATTATTATTATTATTATTATTTAATTAGTATTACAGAAGCAACTTTAAAAGTCTCATATATTTTTTTTTTTTACTAAAATTTTTTTTTTTCCGTAAAATTCGTGAAATTTACAAAATTTTAGAAGGGAATTTATCAGTAAATTCCGTTTGTTTATGCTGTGTGTAAAATCCGGATCTGTCACTGACGCTTCCGGTCGTTCGTGAGCCAGTGTCAACAATAGCCATTAATGTAATCTGAATGTAACGTAACGTAACTGTGTGACAGTTCGTAAGGAATGAGTCTGTGACTTTACCGGTGCGTTCGTGAGGCGTTTACAGAATTCGACTTGAGTTATCCTTGATCCTTTGGTATTCACGAACGGCGAGCGGCTAAGCAAATGATGTTCGGTAGTGCCGTTGTTTCTGTTGCTGCCGTTGCTACCGTTGCTGGTCACGCCAGCCGCTCCTGGCTTTCCGGTGCTGGACTCATCCGAAAAATAGACCATAGAATGCTACGTATTATTTTGACGAATTGCTGGAACGATGTAGGATGTTCCATGACTGAGGAATCATGGGTAACGTTATTGATAACGGGAACTCAGTAGAATGTCAGATGACTGAAGAATGTGGAGGGTATTGTATAAAGGTATACTTGAAGTGTTTCCAGTTCTATCACCTTCAAGGCTGAGGGACTGATTACCTCATTTTCTACTGTCTGTAGTTTCAACCCCTTTAAGGCTGAGGGACTGATTACCTAATCTTCTACTGTATACGGCTAATAATTTCTGTATTGAATGAAAATAGCCACTGGTTGGCGAAACATCTTCAAACATCTTCAAGATAAGCAGATGTTGTACATGTGTCTAATTCATCAAAATGTCGGTAAGTGATACCAGTAATGTTACAGTAAACAATAACTGAAGATGTTGGAGATTTTTAAGGATTGCTAGAATGCATTAAGACACTGAATAACTGAATAATAATGAGGACGTCTGAGGATTACTGGAACGCAATAGGATGTCCCATAAATAAAGGATGTCGTGGATATTTAAGGACTACTGGAACACAATAGGTTGTCTAATAAATGAAGGATATCGTGGATATTTAAGGACTACTGGAACACAATAGGATGTCCAATAAATGAAGAATATCGTGGATATTTAAGGACTACTGGAACACAATAGGTTGTCTAATAAATGAAGGATATCGTGGATATTTAAGGACTACTGGAACACAATAGGATGTCCAATAAATGAAGGCAATAGGATGTCGTGCATATTTAAGGACTACTGGAACGCAATAGATGTCGTGCATATTTAAGGACTACTGGAACGCAATAGGATGTCGTGCATATTTAAGGACTACTGGAACGCAATAGGATGTCGTGCATATTTAAGGACTACTGGAACGCAATAGGATGTCGTGCATATTTAAGGACTACTGGAACGCAATAGGATGTCCAATAAATGAAGGCAATAGGATGTCGTGCATATTTAAGGACTACTGGAACGCAATAGGATGTCGTGCATATTTAAGGACTACTGGAACGCAATAGGATGTCGTGCATATTTAAGGACTACTGGAACGCAATAGGATGTCGTGCATATTTAAGGACTACTGGAACGCAATAGGATGTCGTGCATATTTAAGGACTACTGGAACGCAATAGGATGTCGTGCATATTTAAGGACTACTGGAACGCAATAGGATGTCGTGCATATTTAAGGACTACTGGAACACAATAGGGCGTCGTGGATATTTAAGGACCACTGAAACGCAATAGGATGTCCAATAAATAAAAGATGTGGATTTTTAAGGACCACTGGAATGCAGTCACATTCCACACGATGCACCAAGGCGCGCCTCCCTTGTTTACATCCCAAGGTCTCAAACCTTTTTCAAGTTCTGGTTGATAATTCCGGCTGGTTGCAACTGGTTTACATAGTTATCGCTTTTATTTAGATGTTCCTGCGTTTATTATTTTTTATACTGTTATAATTATGAGAGTTTTATATTTACAAGTACTGATATATGGAACAACATTGGTCTATGTTACCAGAACAGCGAAGAAAGTTGGTACCAGACGAGAGAAAGTTGGTACCTGGTGAGGGGAAGTTGGTACTTGGTGAGTGGAAGGTGGTACATGGTGAAGGGAAGATGGTACCTGGTGAAGAAAGCTGGTACCTTGTGAAGGAAGTTGGTACCTTGTGAAAGAAGTTGGTATCTTATGTAGGAAGTTGGTACCTGGTGAACGAAGTTATTACCTGGTGAATTTTTAATTGTGATGTAAACTTATATACTTACCTAAATATTTACTTACTTACCTATCTACTTATTTACTTACTAGCTTACCTAGTGTGGGTTCAAGAGTGACGATGTTACTGTTGCAGCATCCCAACAGTGATGATGTTACTGTTGCAGCATCCCAGCAGTGATGATGTTACTGTTGCCGCATCCCAGCAGTGATGATGTTACTGTTGCAGCATCCCAGCAGTGATGATGTTACTGTTGCAGCATCCCAGCAGTGATGATGTTACTGTTGCAGCATCCCAGCAGTGATGGTGTTACTGTTGCAGCATCCCAGCAGTGATGGTGTTACTGCTGCAGCATCCCAGCAGTGATGATGTTACTGTTGCAGCATCCCAGCAGTGATGATGTTACTGTTGCCGCATCCCAGCAGTGATGATGTTACTGTTGCCGCATCCCAGCAGTGATGATGTTACTGTTGCAGCATCCCAGCAGTGATGATGTTACTGTTGCAGCATCCCAGCAGTGATGGTGTTACTGTTGCAGCATCCCAGCAGTGATGATGTTACTGTTGCAGCATCCCAGCAGTGATGATGTTACTGTTGCAGCATCCCAGCAGTGATGATGTTACTGTTGCCGCATCCCAGCAGTGATGATGTTACTGTTGCAGCATCCCAGCAGTGATGGTGTTACTGTTGCAGCATTCCAGCAGTGATGGTGTTACTGTTGCAGCATCCCAGCAGTGATGATGTTACTGTTGCAGCATCCCAGCAGTGATGATGTTGCTGTTGCAGCATCCCAGCCGTGAGGATGTTACTGTTGCAGCATCCCAGCAGTGATGATGTTACTGTTGCAGCATCCCAGCAGTGAGGATGTTACTGTTGCAGCATTCCAGCAGTGATGGTGTTACTGTTGCAGCATCCCAGCAGTGATGATGTTACTGTTGCAGCATCCCAGCAGTGATGATGTTACTGTTGCAGCATCCCATCAGTGATGATGTTACTGTTGCAGCATCCCAGCAGTGATGTTACTGTTGCAGCATCCCAGCAGTGATGATGTTACTGTTGCCGCATCCCAGCAGTGATGATGTTACTGTTGCAGCATCCCAGCAGTGATGATGTTACTGTTGCAGCATCCCAGCAGTGATGGTGTTACTGTTGCAGCATCCCAGCAGTGATGATGTTACTGTTGCAGCATCCCAGCAGTGATGATGTTGCTGTTGCAGCATCCCAGCCGTGAGGATGTTACTGTTGCAGCATCCCAGCAGTGATGATGTTACTGTTGCAGCATCCCAGCAGTGAGGATGTTACTGTTGCAGCATTCCAGCAGTGATGGTGTTACTGTTGCAGCATCCCAGCAGTGATGATGTTACTGTTGCAGCATCCCAGCAGTGATGATGTTACTGTTGCAGCATCCCAGCAGTGATGGTGTTACTGTTGCAGCATCCCAGCAGTGATGATGTTACTGTTGCAGCATCCCAGCAGTGATGATGTTACTGTTGCAGCATCCCAGCAGTGAGGATGTTACTGTTGCAGCATCCCAGCAGTGATGATGTTACTGTTGCAGCATGCTAGCAGTGATGGTGTTACTGTTGCAGCATCACAGCAATGATGATGTTACTGTTGCAGCATCCCAGCAGTGGTGATGTTACTGTTGCAGCATCCCAGCAGTGATGATGTTACTGTTGCAGCATCCCAGCAGTGATGATGTTACTGTTGCAGCATCCCAGCAGTGATGATGTTACTGTTGCAGCATCCTAGCAGTGATGGTGTTACTGTTGCAGCATCCCAGCAGTGATGATGTTACTGTTGCAGCATCCCAGCAGTGGTGATGTTACTGTTGCAGCATCCCAGCAGTGATGATGTTACTGTTGCAGCATCCCAGCAGTGATGATGTTACTGTTGCAGCATCCCAGCAGTGATGATGTTACTGTTGCAGCATCCCAGCAGTGATGATGTTACTGTTGCAGCATCCCAGCAGTGATGATGTTACTGTTGCAGCATCCCAGCAGTGATGGTGTTACTGTTGCAGTATCCCAGCAGTGATGATGTTACTGTTGCAGCATCCCAGCAGTGATGATGTTACTGTTGCAGCATCTCAGCAGTGATGGTGTTACTGTTGCAGCATCCCATCAGTGATGATGTTACTGTTGCAGCATCCCAGCAGTGATGTTACTGTTGCAGCATCCCAGCAGTGATGATGTTACTGTTGCAGCATCCCAGCAGTGATGATGTTACTGTTGCAGCATCCCAGCAGTGATGATGTTACTGTTGCAGCATCCCAGCAGTGATGATGTTACTGTTGCAGCATCCCAGCAGTGATGATGTTACTGTTGCAGCATCCCAGCAGTGATGATGTTACTGTTGCAGCATCCCAGCAGTGACGATGTTACTGTTGCAGCATCCCAGCAGTGATGATGTTACTGTTGCAGCATCCCAGCAGTGATGATGTTACTGTTGCAGCATTCCAGCAGTGATGATGTTACTGTTGCAGCATCCCAGCAGTGATGATGTTACTATTGCAGCATCCCAGCAGAGATGTTACTGTTGCAGCATCCCAGCAGTGATGATGTTACTGTTGCAGCATCCCAGCAGTGATGTTACTGTTGCAGCATCCCAGCAGTGATGGTGTTACTGTTGCAGCATCCCAGCAGTGATGATGTTACTGTTGCAGCATCCCAGCAGTGATGGTGTTACTGTTGCAGCATCCCAGCAGTGATGATGTTACTGTTGCAGCATCCCAGCAGTGATGATGTTACTGTTGCAGCATCCCAGCAGTGGTGATGTTACTGTTGCAGCATCCCAGCAGTGATGATGTTACTGTTGCAGCATCCCAGCAGTGGTGATGTTACTGTAGCAGCATCCCAGCAGTGATGTTACTGTTGCAGCATCCCAGCAGTGATGATGTTACTGTTGCAGCATACCAGCAGTGATGATGTTACTGTTGCAGCATCCCATCAGTGATGATGTTACTGTTGCAGCATCCCAGCAGTGATGATGTTACTGTTGCAGCATCCCAGCAGTGATGATGTTACTGTTGCAGCATCCCGGCAGTGATGATGTTACTTTTGCAGCATCCCAGCAGTGACGATGTTACTGTTGCAGCATCCCAGCAGTGATGATGTTACTGTTGCAGCATCCCAGCAGTGATGATGTTACTGTTGCAGCATCCCAGCAGTGATGGTGTTACTGTTGCAGCATCCCAGCAGTGATGATGTTACTGTTGCAGCATCCCAGCAGTGATGGTGTTACTGTTCAGCAGCATCCCAGCAGTGATGATGTTACTGTTGCAGCATCCCAGCAGTGATGATGTTACTGTTGCAGCATCCCACAGTGATGATGTTACTGTTGCAGCATCCCAGCAGTGATGATGTTACTGTTGCAGCATCCCAGCAGTGATGATGTTACTGTTGCAGCATCCCAGCAGTGATGATGTTACTGTTGCAGCATCCCAGCAGTGATGATGTTACTGTTGCAGCATCCCAGCAGTGATGATGTTACTGTTGCAGCATCCCAGCAGTGATGATGTTACAGTTGCAGCATCCCAGCAGTGATGGTGTTACTGTTGCAGCATCCCAGCAGTGATGGTGTTACTGCTGCAGCATCCCAGCAGTGATGGTGTTACTGTTGCAGCATCCCAGCAGTGATGATGCTACTGCTGCAGCATCCCAGCAGTGATGATGTTACTGTTGCAGCATCCCAGCAGTGGTGATGTTACTGTTGCAGCATCCCAGCAGTGATGATGTTACTGTTGCAGCATCCCAGCAGTGGTGATGTTACTGTAGCAGCATCCCAGCAGTGATGTTACTGTTGCAGCATCCCAGCAGTGATGATGTTACTGTTGCAGCATACCAGCAGTGATGATGTTACTGTTGCAGCATCCCATCAGTGATGATGTTACTGTTGCAGCATCCCAGCAGTGATGATGTTACTGTTGCAGCATCCCAGCAGTGATGATGTTACTGTTGCAGCATCCCGGCAGTGATGATGTTACTTTTGCAGCATCCCAGCAGTGACGATGTTACTGTTGCAGCATCCCAGCAGTGATGATGTTACTGTTGCAGCATCCCAGCAGTGATGATGTTACTGTTGCAGCATCCCAGCAGTGATGGTGTTACTGTTGCAGCATCCCAGCAGTGATGATGTTACTGTTGCAGCATCCCAGCAGTGATGGTGTTACTGTTGCAGCATCCCAGCAGTGATGATGTTACTGTTGCAGCATCCCAGCAGTGATGATGTTACTGTTGCAGCATCCCAACAGTGATGATGTTACTGTTGCAGCATCCCAGCAGTGATGATGTTACTGTTGCAGCATCCCAGCAGTGATGATGTTACTGTTGCAGCATCCCAGCAGTGATGATGTTACTGTTGCAGCATCCCAGCAGTGATGATGTTACTGTTGCAGCATCCCAGCAGTGATGATGTTACTGTTGCAGCATCCCAGCAGTGATGATGTTACAGTTGCAGCATCCCAGCAGTGATGGTGTTACTGTTGCAGCATCCCAGCAGTGATGGTGTTACTGCTGCAGCATCCCAGCAGTGATGGTGTTACTGTTGCAGCATCCCAGCAGTGATGGTGTTACTGCTGCAGCATCCCAGCAGTGATGG
>NC_069405.1:11741096-11746096 GCF_026875155.1 Cherax quadricarinatus
GTTGTATGGCAACACTGTTGGCAAGATCCTCTGGAAAATTTGTATCTTCATCAATTTTTAATAATAATAATAATAATAATAATAATAATAATAATAATAACAATAATACCAATAATAATAATACCAATAATAATAATAACACCAACAATAATAATAATACCTATAATAATAATAAATTATTATTGCTATTACTACTATTATTTGTAGTAATAGTGGTAATAGTAATAGCAGTAGTAATAATATCAGTACTATAATCCAACTTTCTGAAATTATTTTAGATTCACACTGAACACGTCATGTAAATTGTGGGACTTGGCAAACACTGACCTGAGATGTGGGGCAACGAGGTCAGTTGTCAGTTAGTTGTCAGTCGTCAGAGGTCACTGGTGAGTTACCTAAGAATAGCAGTTACCTGAGGTCAGTACTGATACCTCTGGTTAGTGGTCAGGGAAGGTTCCACCTGTCCTGAGTTGAGTTTATCTGGGAAGCTGGGACAGTGTTACAGTTTATAACATGACTTGCTGTATAATCTTTGAGGAGCTTTATAGAGTTTCAGAATCAGAGCTCAGAGTGGTATAGAGTGAAGCTCTACTTTATCTGGAGAAAAAAATGAAAATTCGTTTGGATAAGAGTAACAATGAGTGTCAAGTGGCTGGGTAAAAGACTTGACTGTGGAAGGTAATAGAAGCAGACGTGAAGGTAGGAAATTACTTTCTCGTAAATTCTGAAAAATTTCCAGACATAATCAAGAGTCGCGGAGCTCATAGAGGATGTAAACAAACAGTGGCGCGCAGATGCCGTAAGAGCGAGTTAGGTAGGGAGCCGTATAATGAGTTTTGGTCATAATTTGAAATGTCCGCATTAGAGAAACGCTGTAAAGCTGAGAATATTTTAATTGTTGGGAACTTGCAAATTAGATACATGGACCACACATTCCGTAACAGTGATATTAAGGTGAGGCAGAGGACGTAAGGGTAACATAGCACATTAGATAACGAAATTTTATTGTAAATTTTGGGAAAATGATATTGGGAAATACAGGATACAGGAGTTATTAACGTACAGGATGGATGTAGATTTATTAACGTTCAAGGGAGGGAACCCGATTGCAAGTAATGTTTTGCCTACACGAGGAAGAAGCAGTAAATATGTAACTGGTGCAGATTACTGACTAGGAAAGTACTGTGAACAACTTGCGAGGGGACAAGTTGGTAGCTCTAAGTGGCCAGATTAATGATTGTGAGGAGTCAGGTCAATGAATGTGAAGGGCCAGGTTAGTGACTGTGAGGGCCCAGGCCAGTGACTGTTGGGGACCATGTCAATGACTTTCAGGAGCCAGGTCAATGACTTTCAGAGGCCAGGTCAATGACTTACAGAAGCCAAGTCAATGACTCAACGCATGTAGGAAACAATATCATAAGCTATTTCTTGTAACCGATTCCCCACGAAAAAGGTGTCGATGACACGGCCTCCAGAGGTCAGGTCAGATGTGTTGTGACCACACCCACAGGTCAGGTCACGTGAGTGGGCCAGACAAGTGCTCCAGATTCAGAGAGTCGTGAGTACTTTCCAAGATTTGCGTCAGAGGAAAGACTTAGATCTCTTACTTCACGCCATACCCACGGTATTGAGACATTCTTACGTGTGTGTGTGTGTGTATACTCACCTATTTGTACTCACCTATTTGTGGTTGCAGGGGTCGAGTCCTAGCTCCTGGCCCCGCCTCTTCACCGGTTGCTAACTAGGCCCTCTCTCTCCCCGCTCCATGAGCTTTATCAAACCTCGTCTTAAAACTGTGTATGGTTACTGCCTCCACTACGTCATTTTCTAGGCTATTCCACTGCCTTACAACTCTATGACTGAAGAAATACTTCCTACTATCCTCTGACTCATTTGTGTCTTCAACTTCCAATTGTGGCCTCTTGTTTCTGTGTCCCCTCCCTGGAAAAATCCTGTCTTGTCCACCTTGTCTATTCCACGCAGTATTTTTATGTCGTTATCATGTCTCCCTGACCTTGCCCTCCAGTGTCGTCAGGCCGATTCCCCTTAATCTTTCTTATAGGACATTCCCTTACTGTGTGTGTGTGTGGTGTGTGTGTGTGTGGGGTGTGTGTGTGTGTGTGTGTGTGTGTGTGGTGTAATATATAATATATATATAATATATATATATATATATATATATATATATATATATATATATATATATATATATATATATATATATATAACAATGTATATCAGTGCTAAAATGTATGATAACAATTTACCAAACAAGTGTTCCTTTAAAAATTTACATTAAACATTCAGTTTTAACAAACTTGACAAATTAGCATTATATTCTGTCAATAGCTAACCTAACCTGTCTAATGTTGCTGGAAACTCACGAATAATAGAGTTGATTAACGAACAAATGTAGAGATGCGGTGAAGTTGTTGAGTTAAAGTCCAGTGTTATTGTGAAGATTCCAAGATGATGAGGTGAAGTTTTGTGTTGCACGAGTCAGAAGTGTTAAGTAGTCAGAGGTGAGAGGATGGTGTTGAAGTCTGTGTTGTCTGGTCGTTGAGGAAGTAAGTTTAGACAGTATTTTTAAAAACGTGTAAAATACAGACAAGTTGAAGATTTAGACACATGTGTAACAGTTGGATATATTTAATGATTAATACAGATAGCTATCTGTTGCACATGTATCTTAATCTTTAAGGTTTAGAGAGGAAGGCTGGTAGGGGGAGATCAATCTATGTTCTCAGAAATAGTGTTTCAAGCTAGGTGTGGTACTGACTACGTATTATCCAGCACTAAGACAGGTTCTCTGGTCAGAGGGAAAACATCCACACTCTTTAATACCCTACCAATGTTATCTTAATTAGTGAACACGAAATGAAAATGAATCTATGGTAAAGAATTCATTAATATAGCTCACATAATTCCTTGCCCATACAGTTCTTAACCAACACAGTTCGTATAGACAAGCAATATATTAACTAACCTTACCGGCAAACTCTGAGTTCTTAAATTCGTAAAAAATTGCTTAATATATTAATTAACGCCTTCTCCCACCCCCCACACGCATGTGTGTGTGTACTCACCTAATTGTGATTGCAGGGGTCGAGACTCAGTGTGTTGGAGAGAGAGGCTGTGAACGGAACCATTGTCATCTTTTTTTCGAGTGCACTTACTGTACTTCCCACTACCAGCATTCTTTAGTTGGGTCAACCAGTTTCTTTGAATCTTGTAACCATTACCTTACAGACGCTCCAACAGCACGTCAAATACCTACAACCAGTCGTCTCCACTCCGTCCTAAAAACTCTCACACGCCTGCTTGAGGCACAAGTATCTAGCATTGAAAATCTTCCGTATATAGCAGCCCTCTAGGGCCAAACTGGGGTCTCTCTCTCTCTCTTTCTGCTAGCTTAGGCCAGGGCCAGTAGCTTGGGCCTGTAGGAGACTTGGACCTGCCTCGTATGGGCCAGTAGGCCTGCGGTACTCCTTTCTTAAATTCTGAGAATTACTTATGATTTTCCTCACAACTTTGCTTCCCTGTCCATCTATCACAGTCGTTTCTAAATTCAGTGTTGATGTATGTGCTTTAATATAAGTACTTGGGTTACACATCCTCTATCCTTTCTAAATTCTCCTTGTTACTCTGCGTCCCATTTTCTGTTTTTCCTTTACCTCTTATTTTTTCAATAATTTACTTTACCCGGAATACTTAATAGACTTATTCTCCTATAATTCTTGCACTCTATTTTCTCCCCTTTTCTCTTATACGATGGAACTTTTCTTGCCCGGATCCAGGGGGGAAAAAAATAACAGGAAAAAGAAAGGTCACAGGAAAAGGCATAGAAAAAAGTGTCACCACTTAACCTAACCTAAATAAAATATGACATTTTTTCCAATAACTTTTTTCCTAGCCAAAATTGTGACTTATTTTCTTTGACTTTTATTCGGGACACAGTTTGTACTCTGGCAACCCCTAGGTACGTACCTTGTCTTCTCTCATGTATATACACTGAGGATATACTGAACAAACACACCAGACACTCAAGCACTGTATTCCCACCTGCTTTCAGCATCTCAGTCTAAATCTCGTCTAACTCAGCTGCTTTGCATAAAAACTTAGATTTTATCCACTGCCTCAAGGATTTTCACCCACATTCACCTGTGGCTCCTCTTCACCCTTCTCAGGTATTTCTTCTCTCTGTACAAGGCTTGATATCCCAGCCTCACTTCCTTAAGAACATGAGAACAGGCCTACTGGCCCATGCTCTAGGCAGGTCCAAGTCACTTGTTGGTCCAAGTGAGTCATGTCCTAGTCACATCCACTTAAGAAAGAAAAAGCACAGCATCAAACCTACTTGCCCAAACCAGTAAGGTTAAACTCACACCCACTCATGAAATTGTCTAACCTATTTTTAAAACTACACAACGTTTAAGCTTCTATGATGGTACTCGGGAGGTTGTTCCACTCATTCACAACTCTATTGCTTTTCTATATCCTTCCTGAATCTGAATTTTTCCCAACTTAAAACCATTGCTGCTATTTACATCCCCTTTATTTATTCCTGTTTTCCATTTATACACCTCAATCGTATCCCCCCTAATTCTACGCTTTCTAGAGAGTGCAGATTCAGGGCCCTCAGTCTATCCTCATAGGGAAGGTTTCTGATACATGGGATCAACTTTGTCATCCTCCTTTGTACATTTTCCAGAGCATTTATATCCATTCTGTAATACGGTGACCAGAACTGTGCAGCATAATCTAAATGAGGCCTAACCAAGGATGTATAGAGTTGAAGAACAACCTGAGGACTCCTTTTATTTATGCTTTTTGATATGAAATCAAGGATTCTGTTAGCTTTATTGCGACCTCTTATGCACTGTTGTCTTGGTTTTAGATTACTGCTAACTAGAACTCCTAAATCCTTTTCGCAGTCAGTAATATTAAGATCTACATTATTTAGTTTATATGTGGCATGGTTATTTTTCTGTCCAATGTTT
>NC_069405.1:11748596-11753596 GCF_026875155.1 Cherax quadricarinatus
ATGAGGAGAGAGAGGTAGAGACAGAGGTAGAGACTGAGAGTAAGAGAGAGATTGGAGAGAGAGTCAGAGTACTAGATGAAGTATGTCGATGATGAGATGGAGAGAGAGAGGACTAGAGAGAGAGGGAAAGAGAGAGAGATGAATGAGAAAGAGAGAGAGAGAGAGAGAGAGGAGAGAGAAGAGAGAGGAGAGAGAGAGAGAGAGAGAGAGAGAGAGAGAGAGAGAGAAGAGAAAATAAAAAGAATTTCTCTTCTACTTTAGTCTCTTTGCAGGCCTAAGCTCTGTCCTTATGTATTCTCTTTACTGTATATTCCTCTACTCCCTTTTATCGTATATTCCTTTGCTCCCTCTTATCGTATGTACTTCTCATTATTGTATATACCTCTCGTTCCTGTTATCGTATATTTCTCTTTCTTGTTATCGTATATTCCTTCCCTCCTCATTACTGTATATTCCTCCCCTCCCAGTTATTGTCTATTCCTCTCCTCCCTGTTAGTTATCGTCTACTCGTCCCCCCCCCCTGTTATCACACACTGCTCTTCTACCTTCTTCCATCTCTCCTCTTCAAGGTCATCAAGGCTGGTCTAGTTCCTTTATTTACAAGAAGTATAATTAAGGAACATGTTTGGGAATGGTTATCTTAAGCAGTTATCTCGCCTTGGTTGTCTTACGCTGGCTATCTTGCTCTGATTTTCATAATGATGTGGTTATCCTCCTCTGGTAATCCTGCTCATTACCCGTACTTATCCCAGGATGCCCATGGGCATCCTGAGAGTCTTGGGACAGTGGGTCTGACGCAGTGCTCCATCCTTCTTAATTAAGTGGATGTGACTTGGACATGCCTAGCACGGGCTGGTAGGGCCATGCGCTTGTGTGCTTTCACTCGACGGAAGAAGCCTACCGTGTAGGCGAAACGTTTCGGTATAAAGATACCTGAGTGTTGCACATATGTCTTACTTATCATCCTGTCGGTATTGTATACCATTTTCATATTCACTCAGGTATTAAAGGTGTTTATAAAGACAGGTATTCGATGGTAGGTATTAGGTGGTAGACATGAGGTGGTCAGCGTGAGTCCGGTTAACACAGGCATTTTGTACAATATATTAGGTACTGTACCTAAGCTGAGGGGTAGCAGGAGGCAGGAGGTATGTGTAGTTAGGTGCTAGGGAGAGCAGGTGGCTAAGTAGGTGGTGAGGCAGACAGTATACCCCACGATCTGACTGGCTTCAAGTCACCTTGACTCGTCGACAATGCGCTAATGCCAAGTCACTTCAGTAATCATACACATTTTAACCCTTAAATCCACGAATTAAAAAATAATAATGTTGAATGTGTTGCGTTACATATGTTTACAAGTGTTGCTTGAAGGACGATCAATCATAGTGTTTCAGAAGGGATTTTTCCCACGTTTGGAATGTCCAGTTGGCAGAGGACGAAAGGAACATTTGACCTAAAGCATTTCCTGTCGAAGTCATGTTTGTTTGACCTCTTGAGTCCTTGTGACCTTGGATGCTCATTTTGATCTCATGACCACTGTTCATTATGGACTAATTTGCCCCATTTTGCTTCATTAAGGTCAGACACTTCACATCTGCCCTTGCTATGCAGGGTACTACTATTACAGATGTAATTAGTGTTTGTACAGGTGTTTCCACGTGGTTACGTGGTTTGTATTTTCTCAGATGTGTTTTGATCTCAGAGTTTATTTTGATTACAAATTAGACAGTTTGATCAGTGAACCCTTGTGAATCAATATATTTGGTAGCGATCCTATGTATGTATACACACACAACGCACACACACACACACACACACACACACACACACACACACACACACACACACACACACACACACACACACACACACACATATATATATATATATATATATATATATATATATATATATATATATATATATATATATATATATATATATATATATATGTCGTGCCGAATAGGCAGAACTTGCGATCTTGGCTTAAACAGCAACGCTCATCTTGCCATATAGGACAAGCGAAAATTTGTGTATGCAATAATTTCGCCAAAATCATTATTAACTTAACAAAAAAAATATATTTCACTGTGTTTGTTAAATATTAAATTATTGTAAACAAATCTAAAATATATTTAGTTGGGTTAGGCTAAAATAAATTACGCTTTTATAATAAGGTTAGGTAAGTTTTCTAAGATTCTTTTGTTGCAAAATTATAAATTTTTACATCAACATTAATGAAAAGAATATATCTTTAAACGTATAAGAGAAAATTTCAGAAAGGGACTTAATTTTAAATGAGTTCTTGCTAATTGACCAGTTTTACATATTCGGCACGACATATATATATATATATATATATATATATATATATATATATATATTATATATATATATATATAATATATATATTGTGTGTGTGTGTGTGTCTTCGTCTGTCAGTGTGCGTATTTATCGTTTTAAAATATATAAACTAATTAATAAATATTTCTTCTTTCACAGGTAAGATAGCTGACACGAGGTACCTGAACCACAGTCAAGCCGCTCCCTACATTCTTCTCTCCCTCCCTCCCATCCTTCCTCTCTTTCTCCCTCCCATCCTTCCTCTCTCCTCTCCTCCCATCCTTCTCTCTCTCCCCTCCATCCTTCTCTCTCCCTCCCATCCTTCCTCTCTCCCTCCCTCCCATCCTTCCTCTCTCCCTCCCTCACATCCTTCCTCTCCCCCTCCCTTCCATCCTTCCTCTCTCCCTCCCTCCCTTCCATCCTTCCTCTCTCCATCCCTCCCTTCCATCCTTCCTCTCTCCCTCCCTCCCATCCTTCCTCTCTCTCTCCCTCCCATCCTTCCTCTCTCTCTCCCTCCCATCCTTCCTCTCTCCCTCCCTCCCATCCTTCCTCTCTTCCTCCCTCCCATCCTTCCTCTCTCCCTCCCTCCCATCCTTCCTCTCTCTCTCCCTCCCATCCTTCCTCTCTCTCTCCCTCCCATCCTTCCTCTCTTCCTCCCTCCCATCCTTCCTCTCTCCCTCCCTCCCATCCTTCCTCTCTTCCTCCCTCCCTTACTCCCTATCTCCCCCTCCCGGTATATATCATGGTAAGTACTCAACGTGGATTACTACGTGGAGAGTATATCCCACATAGTGTAACAAGGTATGTGGTGAGCAGTATAATGTCTCACACAGTGTAAGGTGTATGGTGGACAGTATAATGTCTCACACAGTGTAACAAGGTGTGTGGTGGACAGTATAATGTCTCACACAGTGTAACAAGATGTGTGGTGGACAGTATAATGTCTCACACAGTGTAACAAGGTGTGTGGTGGACAGTATAATGTCTCACACAGTGTAACAAGGTGTGTGGTGGACAGTATAATGTCTCACACAGTGTAACAAGGTGTGTGGTGGACAGTATAATGTCTCACACAGTGTAACAAGGTGTGTGGTGGACAGTATAATGTCTCACACAGTGTAACAAGATGTGTGGTGGACAGTATAATGTCTCACACAGTGTAACAAGGTGTGTGGTGGACAGTATAATGTCTCACACAGTGTAACAAGGTGTGTGGTGGACAGTATAATGTCTCACACAGTGTAACAAGGTGTGTGGTTACCTGGAGGTTACCTGGAGGTTATTCCGGGGATCAACGCCCCCGCGGCCCGGTCCATGACCAGGCCTCCCGATGGATCAGGGCCTGATCAACTAGGCTGTTACTGCTGGCTGCACGCAGTCCAACGTACGAGCCACAGCCCGGGTGATCCGGCACTGACTTTAGGTATCTGTCCAGCTCTCTCTTGAAGGCAGCCAGGGGTTTATTGGCAATTCCCCTAATGCTTGATGGGAGGCTGTTGAACAGTTTTGGGCCCAGGACACTTATGGTGTTTTCCCTTAGTGTACCAATGGCGCCCCTACTTTTATTGGGGGCATTTTGCATCGCCTGCCCAGTCTTTTACTTTCGTAGGGAGTGATTTCTGTGTGCAGATTTGGGACCATTCCTTCCAAGATTTTCCAAGTGTAGATTATGATATATCTCTCCCTCCTGCGTTCCAACGAGTACAAGTCAAGTGCTTCCAAGCGTTCCCAGTAGTTAAGGTGCTTGACAGAACTTATACGTGCAGTAAAGGATCTCTGTACACTCTCTAGATCTGCGATTTCACCTGCTTTGAATGGAGATGTTAATGTACAGCAGTATTCCAGCCTAGAGAGAACAAGTGATTTGAAAAGGATCATCATGGGCTTGGCATCTCTCGTTTTGAAAGTTCTCATTATCCATCCTATCATTTTCTTTGCACGTGCGATCGTGGCACTGTTGTGATCCTTGAAAGTGAGATCCTCAGACATTACTACTCCCAGGTCCCTTACATTATTTTTCCGCTCTATTGTATGGCCGGAGTCAGTAGTATACTCTGTTCTAGTTATTATCTCCTCCAGTTTTCCATAACGGAGTAGTTGGAATTTGTCCTCATTGAACATCATATTGTTTACCGTTGCCCACTGGAAAACTTTGTTTATATCTTCTTGGAGGTTAACCGCGTCCTCAGCAGATGACAGCCTCATGCAGATCCTAGTATCATCCGCAAAGGATGATACGGTGCTGTGGTGTATATCTCTGTTTATGTCTGATATGAGGATAAGGAATAAGATGGGGGCGAGTACTGTGCCTTGTGGAACAGAGCTCTTCACTATGGCAGCTTCCGATTTAACTCTGTTGACCACTACTCTTTGTGTTCGATTTGTTAGGAAGTTGAAGATCCATCTCCCCACTTTCCCAGTTATTCCTTTAGCACGTATTTTATGGGCTATTACGCCATGATCGCATTTGTCAAATGCTTTTGCAAAGTCTGTGTATATTACATCTGCATTCTGATTTTCTTCCAGTGCATCCAAGGCCATGTCATAGTGATCCAGTAGTTGTGAGAGGCAGGAGCGACCTGCCCTGAACCCATGTTGCCCTGGATTGTGCAGATTTTGGGAATCCAGGTGATTTGCAATCCTGCTTCTTAGCACTC
>NC_069405.1:11758596-11783596 GCF_026875155.1 Cherax quadricarinatus
AGGAAGACGGGGCAAAAAGGGGAAAACAAACGAGCGAACAAAAAAACATGGAAACAAACGGGGGGGAAACGAACGATGGAAAAAAAAAACAGAAAAAAGGAATTAAAAAAGGAAAAACAACAGGGGGGGAAACAAGAAAACAAACGGGAGGGAAAAAGAGAATGAGAAAATAAACAAAAGGGAAAACGGGGAAATTAACGGAAAGGAAAACGGAAAAAACCAGGAAACCAAACGGATAAAAAAAGACAGGAAACAGGAAACAGCAGAGGGGGGGGGGGGAGACGAAAAAGCGGGAGACTGAGAGTCTTGATGAAGAGAAACTGACCTGCATTTTGCCCTCAGGATGTGGGAAAGTCACTTTCTTGAGAGTGCCAGAGAGCCACACATGTCTGCCCCCCCACGCAGATGGCCCCGGGGTAGCGCAGTTTGGGGGTGGGGATGGGCCCACAGACGGCTCTGTAAGCCGATGGCTCGTGGGCCCAAAGGGGCTCTGTAAGGCAAACGGGGCTCTGTTTGGCGCAGGGCTGCTTTGCTTCATGACGGGCGGGGGGGAAAGGGGACCAATACGGACCACGCACAGCCACATGCGCCCCGGCCCCCTGACAGTCCGGGCTGTAAAAATGGAGAAACGCTTTTAACGCCCCCCCCCCCCTAAACGGGACCCTTCGCGTCCCCGGGGGGCTTTTAACACCTTAAACCTCTTGCGTAACTCTCCCTTTCTCTCCCTCCTCTCCCTCTCTTCTCTCTCTTCTCTCTCTCTCTCTTCTCTCTCTTTTCTTCTCTTTCTCTCTCTCTCTCTCTCTCTCTCTCTTTAAGAACCATGGACACGTAATGTGTCATGTGTCCAAAACGGCCCTAAAGGGATACGTTAAGGATTTTTCCAGGGGTCAGTGCCCCTCGACCCGGGCCCAGCCCCCGGGAAGTTACTCGACAATAATGTGCAAGTTGGCAAGAAGGAATGATGGAGATGGGGGTGCTGGAAGGGGGGGGGAGAGAGAGAAAGAAGGGGTGATGATGAGTAGGGTTCTGGCTGGGAGTGTGGTGAATAGAAAAAGAAAAACCAAGTGGGATGGAAGGGTTGATGGAATTATGGTGGGGAGGGATTCACCCAGAGATAAGAACTGAGCCCTCGGGCAGTTGCCCTGGTAACCCATTCCAGCATCTCTCCAGTTGTCATGGTAACGCGGTCCCGGGTCCCGTTCTTCGTTTCTATCAAAATCTAATAAATAAAGCAACAATTGTGTTAAATTTTTCTATCTAAGTTATTACTATCATAATATTTTGGGTTTTTTATTTTTATCAGAGTCGCTACAATTTTTGAAGCAAGAAAAATCAACTAATATTGCATAATTATTTGATAAGCAAATACTTTTTGAACAAGTTTTTGGATGGGAATACTGTTCCCGTGATGGCAACAGTGGCATATATACAAGGTTATCTACATGCGAGTGTATATCCTTTGTGTATACACCTCAGAGGTGTTATAAAACGAAACAAACCCCCACACACACACACAACATATATATTTTATATATAATATATATATAATTATATATTATATATATATAATATATATATATTTATATATATATTAAATTTTATGGGGAAGTGGGCAGAATTCTTCCCCGTAAACCCTGGTGTGTAAGGGCGACTAAAATGGGAGCAAGGGGCTAGTAACCTTTCTCCTGTAATATTACTAAATGCAAAAGGAGAAAAATTTTTTTTTTCCTTTTGGGCCCCCCCCCTGGGTGGGATACGCCGGTGTGTTGAAAAAAGAAAGATTATAATATTATATAATATATATTATATATATTTATTATTATATATATATTATATATTATATTTACGTATGTATATACATCTGAGTGGTATCCGAAGGTATACACTCGTCGTGTAGATAGCCTTTTTTTAATATATATATTATATATATATATATATATATAATAAATTAATATATATTATTTATATATATATATATTATATATATATATATATATATATTTTTTTATATATATTTTAATATATTATATATATATAGCAGGTGGTTATACACACTTTGAGAGGTGTGTTTATCTCCTGTATATACACTGGGGATGTGTTCTCTTTTAATAACACTGAGATGTTGTATAATGTTTTTAGAGGAGAGACAGAAGAGGTGAAAGGAAAAGATGCCAATGACCAGTCATAACCACTGGGCCCCAGAGCGGTGAAGGTGAAAGTCTCGCCCTTTAAGTACCGTTAGACCTTTATCTCCCCCCGGGAACCCCCACCCCTGCATAGCTTCCAGCTATCTCAAGATTTTTAAACCCACGTGTTAATGGCACTTTAAATGCTGGAATAGGGGTCTACACACACACCACACACAACACACACACACACACACACACCAACATACACACACACACCACCACACCCACACACAACACACAACACACACCCAACAGCCCAAAGTGTCAAGGACAATTGCCTTTGATAACCGGTGACTACTTCTATATATATATATATATTTTAAAATTTATAATTATATATATTTTAATTTATATATATATATATATTTTATTTTATATAGTATTGTACCCAAACAAGGGGTTTTTAAATCAATAACACCTGCAACTAGGGGGGGGATCGAACCCGTGTTGTATGGATTGTATATCCAGTGGGTTAGAGCGCGGAAGGAAAAAAAAAACAGGGGTTCGACCCCCTGGCTAGTCGCAGTGTTTTTTGTGTGTCCTGGAGTGACTTTCCCCGTGTTGATACCTTGTTAAAGGGCAGACGGCCATGCCCGGATGAAGCTTTTATAGGTATAAAAACGGCAGTGCTCTTTTGGTTTACTCGAGGTTTTACTTGTAACTGTCAGGTTTCATGTATTAGTTCTTTGGCTAAACTTTAGTGTTATTTTACGACTTACACTCTGCACCCTCAGTGTGAGGGCTTCAACAGTCAAAACATTCAGTGTAGACTAAAAAAGTCAAAAACCACTCATACCTTCAAGCTAAAACCCTTTTGTACTTTTAAAAATAGTTAGAAGATCCATGAGTGGGGGTGGGTGAGTGTGAGTGGGTGTGGGTGAGTGGGGTGGGTGTGGGTGAGTGTGAGTGGGTGTGGGTGAGTGAGTGGGTGTGGGTGGGGTGGTGGGTGTGGTGAGTGAGTGGGTGTGGGTGAGTGTGAGTGGGGGGGGTGAGTGTGGTGGGAGTGGGGAGTGTGAGTGGGTGTGGGTGAGTGTAAGTGGGTGTGGGTGAGTGTGAGTTGGTGTGGGTGGATATGGGTGGGTGTTAGCTGACTGGCTTGGGCCAGTAGGTGATTTGGACCTCCCTATCGTGGGCCAGTAGGCCTACTGCTCTGCTTTTTCTTATGTTCTGGCCTAGATCTGAGCACAAGCTCTTGGGCCCATTATTTGTACTTCAGTAACATGCGTAGCAAGTTCAGTGGATCTCTGTCATACCTATTTGTGAAGGTATGTATTGAGCGTTCCTTCTTGATGCATCTCACGTATTGGTCATCCCTCACATGCTAGGAATGATCTCTTACATATCTTTAATCTGTGTCAGGTGAGAGTGATCAAATTACCATGCTGGTGGGTCAGGAGAGGGTGTGGGTTGCGTGTGGGCGTGCAAGCACGCGTGTGTGGGCGTGGGGTAAACAGTAAGGAGGGGGTGAGGAGAGAGGGTGAGGGAGGGGGATGGAAGAAGGATGGAAGGGGGATGGATGGGGGATGGACGGGGGAAGTATTTTTAGCGTTGAAGGAGGCCAAACTTAGTATGCTGTTAAGGATGGACCCACTGCACCACCAGCACCTCCAGCTTTCTACTAGTTCTCTCTCTCTCTCTCTCTCTCTCTCTCTCTCTCTCTCTCTCTCTCTCTCTCTCTCTCTCTCTCTCTCTCTCTCTCTCTTTATCTCTCTTTCTCTTTTTTAACACAGGGTTTGACAAGGTTAAGGATCCCTAGTTTTATTGACAAGCTATTTACAAGTTAAGGATTCCTAACTTTATTGACAAGCTAAGAGCTGTTACCTACATCAGCTCATTTGAAAGCATTTTTTTTGTTATGAGACATACAAATAGGGAACAGGATGAAGTTGGAGCCATCTGTGGGCCAGGTGTGGGCCATCTGTGGGCCATCATTTTCATCTGATCAACTGACTTTATCTCGTTGACATCATTATGCTGTACGAATGTGTTCCATACTCGAGTCATCCTGGGTATATATGATCTCAGATGGAGTGATGTTCTGGAGAAGGTTACAGCTAGAGTGAAGTTGCTGCTGGCTGCCCGTCTTGTGGTATAGAAACTTGCTGCTCGCTGTCCTCTCTCTCTCTCTCTCTCTTTACACAACCCGCATTTGTGTGTCTAGCTAATGGTAAAAATAAGACCGATACGTCGTCATAAGTTTCAGTCTCGTCTGTGCGAAAGTTGAGTATTTTTAACAATGAAACGTTTCGCCTACACAGTAGGCTTCTTCAGTCAAATGCGAAGGCAGCAGTAGTAATGAAATGAAGGTGGTGTAACCAGTCCATCAACCTTGGAGAAAAAGCATTTGAGGTGGTGAGTCCCTCAGCCTGGAGAAGAGTTCAGCTCCATCGTCTGGAACAAGGTGGTGAGTCCCTCAGCCTGGAGGAGAGTTTAGCTTCATGGTCTGGAACAAGGTGGTGAGTCCCTCAGCCTGGAGGAGAGTTTAGTTTCATGGTCTGGAACAAGGTGGTGAGAGTCCCTCAGCCTGGAGGAGAGTTTAGCTTCATGGTCTGGAACAAGGTGGTGAGTCCCTCAGCCTGGAGGAGAGTTTAGTTTCATGGTCTGGAACAAGGTGGTGAGTCCCTCAGCCTGGAGGAGAGTTTAGCTTCATGGTATGGAACAAGGTGGTGAGTCCCTCAGCCTGGAGGAGAGTTTAGTTTCATGGTCTGGAACAAGGTGGTGAGTCCCTCAGCCTGGAGGAGAGTTTAGCTTCATGGTCTGGAACAAGGTGGTGAGTCCCTCAGCCTGGAGGAGAGTTTAGCTTCATGGTCTGGAACAAGGTGGTGAGTCCCTCAGCCTGGAGGAGAGTTTAGTTTCATGGTCTGGAACAAGGTGGTGAGCCCCTCAGCCTGGAGGAGAGTTTAGCTTCATGGTCTGGAACAAGGTGGTGAGTCCCTCAGCCTGGAGGAGAGTTTAGCTTCATGGTCTGGAACAAGGTGGTGAGTCCCTCAGCCTGGAGGAAGTTTAGTTTCATGGTCTGGAACAAGGTGGTGAGCCCCTCAGCCTGGAGGAGAGTTTAGCTTCATGGTCTGGAACAAGGTGGTGAGTCCCTCAGCCTGGAGGAGAGTTTAGCTTCATGGTCTGGAACAAGGTGGTGAGTCCCTCAGCCTGGAGGAGAGTTTAGTTTCATGGTCTGGAACAAGGTGGTGAGCCCCTCAGCCTGGAGAAGAGTTCAGCTTCATGGTCTGGAACGATATGAAGCGGAAAGCATAAAAAAGGGGTCTTAAATACTGTCGAAGGTGAGATGGAAGATCTCGATTACGTTATAGGGGACAGGATCCACTAGTGGACGTAAGAAGCTGTGGGACTGACCTCCTCAAGGATCCACTAGTGGACGTAAGAAGCTGTGGGACTGACCACCTCAAGGATCCACTAGTGGACGTAAGAAGCTGTGGGACTGACCACCTCAAGGATCCACTAGTGGACGTAAGAAGCTGTGGGACTGACCACCTCAAGGATCCACTAGTGGACGTAAGAAGCTGTGGGACTGACCACCTCAAGGATCCACTAGTGGACGTATGAAGCTGTGGGACTGACCACCTCAAGGATCCACTAGTGGACGTAAGAAGCTGTGGGACCGACCACCTCAAGGATCCACTAGTGGACGTAAGAAGCTGTGGGACTGACCACCTCAAGGATCCACTAGTGGACGTAAGAAGCTGTGGGACTGACCACCTCAAGGATCCACTAGTGGACGTAAGAAGCTGTGGGACCGACCACCTCAAGGATCCACTAGTGGACGTAAGAAGCTGTGGACCGACCACCTCAAGGATCCACTAGTGGACGTAAGAAGCTGTGGGACTGACCACCTCAAGGATCCACTAGTGGACGTAAGAAGCTGTGGGACTGACCACCTCAAGGATCCACTAGTGGACGTAAGAAGCTGTGGGACTGACCACCTCAAGGATCCACTAGTGGACGTATGAAGCTGTGGGACTGACCACCTCAAGGATCCACTAGTGGACGTATGAAGCTGTGGGACTGACCACCTCAAGGATCCACTAGTGGACGTAAGAAGCTGTGGGACTGACCACCTCAAGGATCCACTAGTGGACGTAAGAAGCTGTGGGACTGACCACCTCAACCTTATTTCATTTCTACATCTTACTCTGTCTTTGACTGAGGTACCAGACTGTTGCACAGGGTATCATCTTGTCGGTATTTTATACCATTTTCAACAACATTTATTCCTTGCTATTCTCTCTTCCTCTGTTTTCCCTTCCTCTTGTTATTGATGTTAAAGTTATTGTTAACGAGTTATGTGTTCCTGGAAAGTTACGTTAATACTATCTTGACGTTAATCAGTATTTATTTCTTTTTGCAAATCTCTAACGATCAATTTCTACCAGTTATTCACCACGAACTTAATTACCAATTTAACAATTTTTTTCGGTCATCTCTTCCAAACAAAACACGTAAAACTGAAGGAGTAAACGCGTCCTTGTAAATAAAACACAGACACAAACACACACAATAAAATACCAGCACAAGGTAAAAAAAAAAACACTGTAGTCTCACAAACAACTACAACAACAACAACAAGTAATGGCAGACATACAAATAAACAGCCTCTGAAAAAAAGTTTTTTTTTTTTTTGCCACAAACACGGAAATAAAAACCGTAATCTGTCAACTACCTGGAGTCGCGAGCAGCAATGGTCGCTTTCCCAGGCGAGAGAGAGAGAGAGAGAGAGAGAGAGAGAGAGAGAGAGAGAGAGAGAGAGAGAGAGAGAGAGAGAGAGAGAGAGAGAGAGAGAGAGAGAGAGAGAGAGAGAGAGAGAGAGTTTATGTGGAGAAATATCGCCTATTTCGCCTCACATGTGAGGTCCTCTTCAGCAGAGTAACAACAGCCTCTGGCTGGTAAGGTTGGCTGGCTGGTTGGAAGGTTCTTTGGTTGACTGGGAGGGTGGGGGAAGCTAAGTGACTGGAAGGGTGGCTAACTTGTTGGTTGGCTGGTAGGATGGCTGATTGGTTGGTTGGCTGGTAGGTTGGTTGATTGGTTGGTTAGTTAGATGATTGTTTGGTTAGTTTTCTTGCAGACTGGTTGGTTGGTTGATTGGCCGGTAAACTGTTGACTGACTGGTAAATTGTCTAGTAGGTTGGCTGGGTCTAAAGCCTATCTACTACAAGAGGATCATTAAGGCTGCAGGGGCCCTTCTTAATCCCTAAAAACAGGGATCAAAGAATGTAATTAAGGGATCAGACCAGTTCTTGGGATTGAATCCCACATCTGAGTGATTTTACTACGCATACTCTAGCAGGTTTTTCTGCGTAACTACGCACCTACCCTACAAACGTGTGCGAGACCGCATACATACGCATGCGTACCTTTCTGCGCTGCGTAGCTAAATATACCTACAGTGATGTTTGTGTGTCAGGTAGTGAAGGTGGCAGGTACCGGATACTCTGGTGTTGCCTCAGCTACACGGGGTCATTAGAGTGCCAATGTCACCGCACAGGGTCACACGGGGTCACACGGGGTCACACGGGGGTCACAAAGGTTAACTTGGCGAGGTCAT
The DNA here is from genome assembly GCF_026875155.1 of Cherax quadricarinatus. Taxonomy (NCBI): domain Eukaryota; kingdom Metazoa; phylum Arthropoda; class Malacostraca; order Decapoda; family Parastacidae; genus Cherax; species Cherax quadricarinatus. The sequence continues at coordinate 11,766,343 of NC_069405.1, forward strand.
CAGTTCAAGCGACTCAATTGCTCTCTTGTAGCGTGTGTGTGTGTGTGTGTGTGTGTGTGTGTGTGTGTGTGTGTGTGTGTGTGTGTGTGTGTGTGTGTGTGTGTGTGTGTGTGTGTGTGTGTACTCACCTGTTTGTGGTTACAGGGGTCAGTACACAGCTCCTGGCCCCCACCTCCGCTGGTCGCTACTAGGTCCACTCTCTCCTTGCTCCAAGAGCTTTATCGTACCTCTTCTTGAAGATATGTATGGATCCTGTGTGTGTAATAAGATCTCTGCTGAGTGAATTCACTTCCACTCCTCGTGGAGTCGAATTCTGGCACTCCCATGCTATATGCCAGCACCAACAGGCCTCGCCTGTCAATACTCAACACTTTCCTCATCATTGAGAGCGTAGCTATCACAACGATGATGTTTCCCAGACTTACGCATCTCGAGGCCGGGACATCTCTAATACGCAAAATCGTCGATTACGCAATTACACCAGTTTCAGATACGCTGTGACATCAGGTTAAGTTACGCTGTGACATCAGGTTAAGTTACGCAGTGACATCAGGTTAAGTTACGCAGTGACATCAGGTTAAGTTACGCAGTGACATCAACTTCAGTTATGCAGTGACATCAGGTTAAGTTACGCAGTGACATCAGGTTAAGTTACGCAGTGACATCAGGTTAAGTTACGCAGTGACATCAACTTCAGTTACGCAGTGGGAGATGACACTTATTCAAGGTGAGAATAATTCCTTCAATAATTCACCTTGCGTCAGAGCGCCGCTTAAATCAACGGTGAATTTTACGGGTGATTTGAAGTTAATTACATGCAGGTTCAGCAGGTGTAACAGGTGACCTCGGGCCCCCAAAAGATGTCATCAAGTGAACTTGTAGGGGTTATAAAATTTTCTGGAAAAAGGGAAAAACGAAATTGCAGGGACGGGGGGGGAAGGGTTTACAGGGAGAGGGGTCAGTCAAACCCTTTTGTTTGGGGTAAGAGAGCAGGTGTGGTGTGGGGGGTGAAGACCCCCAAACACTCTAAAAACTAATAACCCCCATCATCACCACCATGGAGTTTGGGAAGAGAAGTGCAGCAACACCACAACATCAGCAGCAAAAAAAGCATCAGCGCAACACCAGAACAGCAAAACACCAGAAAAAGCAACAACAAAACCCGGGAGCAAAAAACGCAAACAGCAACAGCAGCAGCAGCAAACCCAAAACCAGCAAAAATCACAGCAAAAAAGCAAACAGCAACAACCCCCAGAAGAGCAGGGGAAAAACCCCCGCAACAGCAACAACAACCCAGCAGCCCGCAACAACAGCAGCAAGACAGAAGCAGCAGCAGCGCAGCAGCAACGCAACAACAAAACCAGCCCGCAGCAGCCCCCAGCAGCCGCAGCCGGGAGCAGCAGCAAAACCCCGCGCAACAGCAGCAACAGCAGCAATCCGCAACGCAGCGCAACCCGGGGAGCAAAAACCCCGCAAAAAGCAGCACAATTTTTAGCAAAAGCAGCCCCAACAGCAGCAAAACACCAAACAAAAAGCAGCAGCAACAAAAGGGATCGGCACAATACCAGGGAGCCGCGCAACCCCAGGGTGCAAACAGGGAACACCTTCAACAGGCAAACAGCCCAAAACCTGCAGCGCCAAACAGCCCGCAGCAGGGAGCAGCAGCCCGCAGCAGCAGCGCGCAAACAAAAAACAGCAGCAACAACACCGCAGCAACCCGCACAAAAACACCAACACACCAGCGGCAGCAGCGCAACACTAGCAAAAAAAACACCAAACAACCCAAAACCAACAAAAAACACCAGCAGAAAACCAACAACAAAACCAGCAACAACCCCGAAACCCAAAACCGCAGCCAAAACCCGAAATAACACCCCGCAGCAACCCAGCAAGGGAACACCCCGAACAACCCAGCAACAAACCCCCAGGGAACAACACCAAAACAACAACACCACAAAAAACACCCCAACCCCAAAACCAGCAAAAAACACCGAAAAAACAAAAACCAAAAAAACACCATCCCCAAACCAGCAGCCCAACCAGCAACAACAACCCGCAACAAAAAACCCCGCAACAACACCAGCAAAAAACACCGCAACAACCCCCAAAACCAAAAACCAGAAATAACCCCCACAGCAAACACCAGCAGCAAAAACCCCGCAACAACACCAAACAACAAACCCCCACCACAAAAACAACAACAAAAACAACACCCCGCAGAAACAAACCCCCGTGCAGCAGCAGCCCGCAAAAACCCCAGCAAACCCCAGCAACACCAAACAAACAGCAGCAACACCAGCAGGGAGCCGCAGCCCCCAGCAGCAGCAACACCAGCAGCAGCAGCAAAAACCAACAGCGCAGCCAAAAACCCGCCGCAGAAACAACCCAGCCAGCAGCACAACCAAAAACCAGCACAGCAGGGAGCAAACAAACCAGCTGCAGCGCAGGGAGCAACCCAAGCAAGCAGCAAGCAAAAAAAAGCAACAGCAGCAACACCGCACACCAGCAACACCAGCGCACAGCACACCCCCACCAGCTTTCCCCCAGCAGCAGCAGCAAAAAACCGTTCGCAGAAACCCGCAAAACCACGCCAGCAGCTTCAACAAACCCAGCCAGCCAAAAACCCGCAAACACAGCAACAACCAAAAAACAGCAGCAACACCAGCGCCCAGCAAACACCAGCCGCCAGCAGCAACAAACCCCCCAAACAGGGAACACCACAGCCCCGGGAGCAACACCGCTGCAGCCAAACAAACCCGCAACATCAAACTGGGAGCAGCACAGCAACACCAACCCGCAGCCCAAAACCACCCCAAAAGCAGCAACACCAGCAGCAGCAACAAAACCCCGCACAGCGCAAAAACCAACAGGGAGCAACACAAGCACAGCAGCCCAAAACCAGCCTTTCAGCAGAAACCCCAACACCAAACTGCTAGCAGAAGCCCCAACACCAGCAAGGGAAACAGCAGAAAAACCAGCAACCCGCAGCAAACCCCCAGGGAAACAGCGCAACCCACCCCAGCGCAACACCGGCAAAAGGGAACAAACCCGCAGCAGCAGCAAAACCAGCTGCCCGCGGGACCGCCCAAACCAAACTTCCAAACAGCACAGGGAAAAAACCCGCAGCAGGGAGCAAAACCAAAAACAGCACAAAACCACGCAGAGAACACCAGCAAACAACGGCCAAAACCAGCAGCGCAACCCGCCCGGGAGCAACACCAGCAGCAGCAGCAACACCATAGCAGCAACAAAACCAAACACAGCAACACCAGCAGGGTCAGCAACACCAGCAGCAGCAACAACACCAGCAACAACTCATCAACCCAAAACCAGCAAAAAACACTAACAAAAACACCCCGCAACACCAGCACTCAACAAACCAGCGCAGCAGGAAAACCCCAAAACAGAAGCAGCCAAAACCATAGCAAACAAAAACCGCAGCAGCAGCAGCAAAACCAGCAGCAGCAGGGGAAAAAACCAGCAGCCCGGGAGAACACCACAGCCAACCAACAAAAACCACCCCAAAAAACTCATCAAACAACAAACCCGCAAAAAACACTAACAACAACAAGCCCGCAGCAACCCCCAGCAGCAAGGGAGCAAACCAGCCCGCAGCACAACACCAGCAGCCCAAAATCTTTAACAACCAACCCAGGCCCCCAACCCAAAACACCCCCACCCCAACCAAACCCAAACAAAACAACATCATCAACAACACCAGCAACAAACCCCAAAACCAGCAACAAAAAACCCAAAAACAACACCCCAAAATCACAAAAACCCAAAAACGAAAAAACCCCCGCAAACAGCAACAAACCCGCAACAACAAACCCAAAAACAACCCCGGCAACTTATTTAAACCCAACCCCCAGTTAAAAACAAACCCCAGCAACAACACCAGCAAAAAACTTTATCAACAACACCAAAAGCAAAACCCACAACAAACCCAAAAAAACCGGGGGGCATCTCAACAAAAACCAGCAACCCAAAATCATCAACAACACCAGCAGCAAAAAACACCGCAGCAAAAACCCAGGGAGCAGCAACACCAGCAACACACCCGTAAAACACTAGCGCAGCAAAAAACCCCAAAAAAAAACCAGCCCACAACAAAACCACTCCCCAAAACCAAAATAAAACACCAGCCCCAAACAAAACCAGCAACAACACCACAGCAACAAAAACCCCGGGTCCCCCACCAATTTAAAAAACACCAGCAGCAACAAACCAGTAACAACACCAGCCGCCAAAAACCCCCAGCAGCAGCAAAAACCCCAGCAGCAGCAACACCAGCAGCAACAACATCACAGGAACCAAAACCAGCAAACAACACCATAATAAAAACCAGCAACAACCGCAACAACACCAACAAAAACAAAGCAGCAACAAAAAAACAACAACACCCGCCCCAACAACCACCAGCAGCAACAACACCAGCAACAACCCCCAGCAAACAACAAAACCAAATAACAACACCAGCACAACAACACCCGCAACAACACCAGCACAAAACACCAGCACAAACAAAACCGCAGCAACAACCCTCGCAGCAACAACACCCCCGCAACAACACCGCAGCGCAACACCCCGCAAACAGCAACACCCCACACAAAAACCAGCAGCAAAAAACACCCAAACAGCAACAACATCAAACAGCAACCCAACAAGAAGGGAACCAAAAACCAGCAAACAACACCGCACAACAAAAAACCAGCCGGGAACAAAACCAGCGCAACAACAACCCGCAGCAACAACACCACAGCAAAAAAACACCAAACAGCAACAAACCAGCAAACAACAACCCCCAGCAGCAACAACACCACAGCAAAACAACCCCCGCAGCAAAAAACCCTCAGCAGCAAAACATCAGCAGCAACAACACCCCCAGCAACAACACCAGCACAAAAAACCAGCAGCAACAACACCCCCAGCAACAACACCAGCAGCAACAACACCACACAACAAAAACCAGCAGCAACAACACCAGCAACAACCCCCCAGCAGCCAAAAAACCGCCCCGCCCAAAAACCCAGCAACAACCAAAAAACCAACAGCAACCCAAAATCACCCCCGGGGCAACAATCGCAGCAACAAAAACCAGCACAACAACCAGCACAAAACCCCACGCAAAAAACACCAGCAGCAACAACTCCGCAGGGAACAAAAACCACAGCAACAACAAACCAAACAACAACAACACCACAAAAAACACCACAGCAAAAAACCCCACACAACAACACCAGCAGCAACAACACCGGGAGCAACAACATCAAACAGCAAAAACACCAGCAGCAACAACAAAAACCAGCAGCAACAACATCAGCGAACAACACCACGCAAAAACACCAGGGACAACCCAAAACCATCAGCCCCAAAAACCCTTCAGCAAAAACCCCAAACAGCAAAAACACCAAAACAGCAAAAACACCCACAGCAACAACACCAGCAGCAACAAAACCCCGCAACAACAACACCCGCAGCAACAACACCAGCAGCAACAACAAACCAAACAGCAACAAAAATTCAGCCCCAAAAAAAACACCACAGCCCCCAAAACACCAGCAGCAAAAAAAAAAAAAACAGCAACAAAATCCCACAACCCAACCAAACCCGCAGCAACAACCCAGCAGGGAAAAAACACCAGCAGCAGCAACACCAGCGCAAACATCAGCAGCAACCCAAAACCAGCACAACAACAAGCAACAGCAACACCAGCAACAAAAACCCCCAGCAGCAAAAAACATCAGCCCGCAACAAAAAACCAGCAGCCGCAAAACCCGCCCCAACAACACCACGGGAACAACACCAGCACAACAAAAAACCACAGCAAACAACAAACCCGCGCAGAAAACCAGCAGCAAAAACCCTCACAGCAACAACATCAGCAGCAAAAAAAACCGCAGGGAACAAAAACCCCACAACAAAACCCGGGAGCAGCAACCCCGCCCGCAACAACTTTAGCACAACAACACCAGCAGCAACAACCCCCATTTTAAAAACACCAGCAGGGAACAACACCAGCAGCAAAACAAACCACAGCAACAACACCAGCCCGCAAAAAACATCACAAACAACAAAACCCCCCCAAACCCCAACACCCGTAACAACACCGCGCAACAAACCAAATAACAAACCCCAAAAACAGAACTTCCGCAGCAACAACACCAGCCCAAAAACACCAGTTTAAAAACATCAGCAGGGGAACAAAAAAACCCGCAGCAACCCAACCCAAAACCACAGCAACAACACCAGTAACAACACCCGCCCAAAAAAAACCCAAAACGCAAAAAACCCGTAAAAAACACCAGCGCAACAACACAGCAGGGTGCGCAGCAACATCCAGCAACAAAACAACACCAGCAGCAACAAAAAACCATTAAAACACCAGCAGAAACAAACCAGCAGCAACCCAAAACCAATTTAAAAAAACCAGCCACAAAACAAACCCTTAACAAACACCAGCCCCAAAAAAACACCAGCAGACAAACAACACCCTAACAAAAACCAGCGCAACAAACCCCGCTCAACAACACCAGAAACAAAACCCGCAAAAAACAACACCAGCCAGCAACAACAACCCGTAAAAAAACCCCCACAGCAAAAAACAAACCCTAAAAACACCAGCACAAAAAACACCGTAAAAAACCCCCCGGGAAACAACACCCAAAAACAACACAAGGCCCAAAAACAGCACAGCTGCAAACAGCAACAAACCCCCAAAAGCAGGGAGCAACAGCTCAGCAGCAGCAACAACACCAGCAGAAAAAAACACCAGCACGCAACACCTCAAACATAGCGCCAAACAGCACAAAACAACACCAGCAAAAAAACACCAGCAGCCCCAACACCAGCAAAACAGCCCGCAACAACCCCAGCCGCAAAAACCGCAGCCGCAAACACCAGCAGGCCGCACAGCAACAACACCACAACAACCCCGCACAAACAACACCAGCAGCAGCAACACCCGCAAACCCGCAGCAACAAAAAACTAAACCACAGCAATAACCCCAAACAAAACACCCAAAAACAACACAAGCAGCAACAAAAAGCAGCAGCTGCAGCAGCAAACACCAGCAGCAAATACAGGGAGCAGCAAACGCAAAAAACACCCGCAACAACACCCGCACGCAACCCCCAAACCCAACCCCCACAGCAAAACACCAAGCCCCAAACCCAGCGGGGGAAAACCACAGGGGAAAACCAGCCAAAAGCAAAAACACAACAACAAAACCAGCAGCAACAACACCACAACAACACCCACGCAACAACCAGCAACACCACCAAACACAACCCAAAACCAAAACAGCAAAAACCAAACAGCAGCAAAAACCACAACAACACCAAACCGAACAACATCAAACAGGGAAAAACGCCGCACAACAACACCAGCAACAACACCAGCAACAACAACCCAAAAACAACAAAGCCCGCAACAACAGCAGCGGGTGCAGCAGCAACAACCCCCGAGCAGTAGCACCCCGCAAAAGCAGCAACAACACCCACCCAAAAACAAACCCCCAAGCAACCCAGCAACAAAACCACAAACAACAAAAACCGCAGCAACCCCCAGCGCGCAACACCAGCAGCGCCAGGGAGCAACAAAAAACACCCGCATCAACCAACCCCAGCAACCCCCAGCAGCAACAACCCAGCAGGGAAAAAACACCAGCAACAACCCCCAGCAGCCAACACGCAAACAACAAACCCGCCCGCAACAACACCACAGCAGCAACCCAGCCCCAGCAACCCACAACAGCAACCCCCAGCAAACAAAAAACACCCGCCCAAAAACACCAGCACCCAAAAAACAAAACAACAACACCAGCCCGCAACCCAAAACCAGCAGCAGCAACCCAACAGCAGCAAACCAGCAAACAGCTAAACCCGGGAGCAGCAACAACAACACCAGCCAACAACACCAAAAAGGGAAAAAAACCCACAAACAACAACACCAGCCCGCAAACAACACCAGCACAACAAAACCCAGCACAAAACCAAACAAACAGCAACACCCCCCCGCCCCAAAACACCCGCAGCAACACCCCCAGCAAACAACCCAAAACACGCGCAACAAAACCCAGCAGCAAAAAACCAGCGTAGCAACACCGCAGGGAGCAAAAACCACCACCGGCAGCAAACAGCAGCAGAACAAAAACCCAGCAACAACAACACCAGCACAACAACACCAAACACAACAAAAAACCCAGCGAAAAAACACCAGCAAAAAACAACACCAGCAGCAACAACCCAACAGCAACAACACCACGCAACAAAAACCAGCAACAACACCCCAGCAACACCCCCAGGGAGCAACCAAAACCCCGCCCCAACAAAAACCCCGCACAACACCACACAGGGAGCAGCAAAAAAACAACCCAAAACCACAACACAACAAACCCGCAGCAACAAACCCAAACAGCAACAACCCAAACAGCAACAACACCCAGGGGCAACAAACCCCCGCAGCAAAAAACCGCGCAAAAAACACCCCAGCAAAAAACACCAGCACCCAAAAACAACCCGCAGCAAAACACCAGCAGCAACAACACCAGCACAGCAACACCAGCAGCAACAAAAAAACCCGCAGCAACAACACCACACAACCAAAAACCGCAGCAACAACACCAGCCCGCAAAAAACACCACACGCAACCCCCGGCAGCAACCAAAACCAGCAGCAACAAAAACCCCGCAAAAAAACACCAGCAGCAACAACACCAGCAACAACACCCGCAGCAACACACCAGCCCAACAAAAACCCAAACAACAAAAACCAGCAGCAACCAACACCACACAACAACACCAAACAGCAAACAACACCGCAACAAAAACCAGCAGCAACAACAACACCAGCAACAACCCAGCAACAAAACCAGCAGCAGCAACACCACAAACCCAAAAACAACACCAGCAGCAAAAAACACCACAGCCAAAAACACCACAAACAACACCACCAACAACACCCGAGCAACAAAACCAGCAAAACAACACCAGCAGCAAAAACACCAGCGCAAAAAACACCCCGCAGCAACAACACCACAGCAAACCCAAACCCGCAAAAACACCAGCATTTAACAACCCCCAGCAAACAACCCACCAAAAAACACCACAGCAACAACACCACAACAACACCACCCAAAAACAAAACCAGCAACACAAAACACACAACAACACCGCACAACAACACCCGCTGCAACCAAAAACCAGGAAAAAACACCAGCATCAACAAAACCAGCCAACAACACCAGGGAGCTTTAAACACAGCAGCAACAAAAAACAAACCCGCAACACCAGCAAAAACACCCGCAGCACAACACCAGCAGCAGCAAACGCCAGCAGCAAAAAACACCAGCAACAACACCAGGGAACAACACCAGCAACAAAACCCGCAGCAAAACCCGCCAAACAACAAAACCAGAAAAAAACACCAAACAACACCAGCAGCAACACCCCCAGCCCAAAAAACCCCCAGCAACAACACCGCAAACAACAAAACCAGCACAACAACCCCCGCACAACAAAAACCACAGCAACAAACCCCCAGCCAAAACACCAAACAGCAAAAACACCAAACAGCAAAAAAACCAGCAAAAACACCAGCAGCAACAACACCCCGCACAAACCCCAAAACCCGCGCAAAAAAACACCAGCAAACAACACCCGCAACAACACCGCAGCAACACACCACAGCAACCCAAAACCAGCAACAACCCGCAACAAAAACCAGCAACAACAACCCAAAACAGGGAACAAAAACACCCCCGCAAACAACACCCGCAACAAAACCAGCACAACAACACCGCAGCAAAAAACACCAGCAAACAACAACACCCCGCAACCCAAAACCCGCGCAACAACCCCCAGGAAACAACCCCGCAGCAACAACCCACAGCAACAACAAACCCGCAGCAACACCAGCAAAAAACACCAGCAACAACAACCCCCACGCAACAACAAAAACCAAACAAAAAAACCAAACACAACACCCCACAACAACAAAAAACCAGCAACAACAAACCAACCCGCAACAACCCCAGCGCAACAACACCACCGCAACAACACCCCAGCAAAAAAACCCAGCAAAAAACACCAGCAGCAAAAACACCAGCAACCAACACCAAACAACAAAAAACCCAGAACAAAAAAAACCAGCAACCAAAAACCCGCAAAAACACCAGCAAAAAACACCACAACAAAAACCAGCCAAACAAACCCCGCGCAGCAACAACCCAGCAACAAAACCAGCAAAAAACACCAGCAAAACAAAACAGCAGCAACAACACCAGCCCAACAAACCAGCAACAACACCAGCAGCAACAACACCAGCAGCAACAAAACCAAACAACAACCCCCCCAAACAGCAAAAACCAGCACAACACCAGCAGCAAAAAAAACACCCGCAACAACCCAGCAACCAAAACCAAACAGCAAAAACACCCGCGCAAACAAAAAAACACCAGCAACAACACCCGCAGCGCAACAAAAACCAACAGCAACAACCCCACAACAACACCAGCAGCAACAACAACACCCGCAACAACACCAGGAACAAAACCAGCAGCAACAACACCACAGCAACAACACCAGCAGCAAAAAACACCCCAACAAAAACCGCATCAACAACCCAGCAGCAAAACACCAGGGAGCAACAACACCCGCAGCAACCCAAAACCGCAACAAAACCAGCAAAAAACCCAGCAGCAACAAAAACCAACAGCAACAACAACCCGCAGCAAAAAACCCCCAGGGAGGGGAAAAAACACCAGCAGCAACAAAAACCAAAAACAACAACCCCCACAACAACACCCCAGAAAAAACACCAGCAACAAAAACCAGCAACAACACCACCCCAAAACCAGCAGGAACACCAGCAGCAACCCCCACAGCAACAACCCCGCAAAAACACCCCGCCGCAAAAAAAAACCCGCAAAAAAACACCAGCAACAACACCAGCAACAAAAACCAGCAGGAACACCAAGCAGCAACAAAAAAAAAAACCCCAGCAACAACACTACAAAAAACACCACAACAAAACCAGCAGTAACCCAAAACCAAACAGCAACCCAAAACCAGGGACAACAACACCAGCAGCAACAAAACCCCGCCCGAACAACACCCGAAAAAACCACACCAGCAACAACACCCGCCCGCAAAACCCGCACAGCAACACCCCCAGCAAAAACCACAACACCTCAGCAAGATAAGTTCAGTTTACTATAACATCAAGGGAAGGGGAAAATTACTGGCTCTTATTTTCCCCGTGTTTTAGGCACAATTTTTGAGACGTTGTTGTGATGAATTTTACGTTGATGACGCCCCAACGACAGCGGCCAGTGTATTACCCTCTTAATTTTGTTGTCTGATGACGTTTGTTGATGATGATGAGTTGATGAAGCCCAACGGTGATGTGAGAGTTATAATGAAAGTTTGTTGTTGAAAGATGACGTGATGGGAATTTACTTGTTTAAAGATCTAAAGGTGAAGCGATGACGTTGTAATGATGTCGTTGTTGATGGGACGTTTTTGATGATGGGCGTTGTTTATGTTTTCGTTTTTTGATTTACAAAGACTGTTTCCTGGGGTTTAAAACTATAAAGGGAAAACCCCTACCGAAAACCCCCGGGTTTTAACATGAAAGGAAAAACCGTGAAAGCAAGTGGAACAGGGCATCTTTCTTGATTTATTTTCCCGCAGCGGTCGTGACAGGAATGTGGAGGGTAAAGGGAAAAAGATAAATAAGAAAAAGGACCTGACTGACCCGGAACCGTCAGCAGGTGGCCGGGTTCCTGGTGCCTGACAGCCGGCACCAGGCGGAATTTAAATGTTCCCTTCCTACGGAATTTGGGGCTGTGACGCACAGGGGGGAAGGGGGTGCGGGGATTGGTGGGCGGTTTGGGGCCCGGAAAGGGGAGCGGGATTTGGGGACGTTAAAGGTCCCTGGACAACAACAATTAAAGCACCACAAAAAACAGTAACAACAAGAAGAAAACAAAACCAAAAACAAAAACAAAAGCAGCAAACGCAATACAACAACAATAGCGACAGCAACAAAAAAGACTACTGTTTTCTAAATGCTTTTTAGGAAGCGACACACCCGTAGGAAGCGACACACCCGTGGGAAACGACACCCTGTAGGAAGCAGACCACCCGAGGAAGCAGGCCCCCCCTGTGGAAGCAGAACCCCCTGTAGGAACAGACACACCCGTAGGGAGCAAAAAAACCCGTTTGGAAGCGACAATTAGGGAGCAAACACCGGAGGGGAAAACACCTGTAGGAACAAACCCCCTGTGGGAAACGAACACCCCGTGGACCCGACCACCTGTAGGGGGCAGACACATGTGGAAGCAGACAAAACCCGTAGGGAGCAAACCCCTGTAGGAAGTGGTGAAGGGGCAGGATCCAAGTGAGTTACTTCAGGTCAGAGCTCCCCCCTTGAGTAACCTTATTTATTCCTTAATGAACCCCCTCTCCCCAACCCCTCCCCGTCCGCCCCATATCCCCCCACTTTAAAACCTCTCACCGCCCCACTATCCCCCCTCACGCCCCCACTAAACCCCTCCCTAAACCCCTACCTGTTTATATCACCCTTCCCCCGCCTACTAAAAACCTCCCAAACCCTCCCCATGCCACTACACCCTTCACTGCCTCACTAACACCCTCCAACAACCCCCACCCGCCCACCCCCTCACCGCCCAAAATTCTCCCCTTCCCCCCCCCCCCCTGCCTCATAAACCTCCCAAACCGCTCACTAACACCCCCCTCACCTGCCTCACTACACCCCCCAATCCCCTTTCACCCCTTTGCCTCAAAACCTCCTCACTGCCTCACTAAACACCTCTCCCCCGGGCCCCACTAACCCTCCTCACCGCTCCTAACCCTCCCCACCCGCTCAAAACACCCTCACCTGCCCTTAAACCTCCTCACCCGCCTCACTAAAACCCCCCCACCCGCCCATAACCCCCTCCCCACCTGCCCCATAAACCCTCCCACCCGCCCACTAACCCCTCCCACCTGCCCTTCACCCCCCTCAATCCTTCTCCTCCTCCCCCTAACACCTCCTACCTGCCTCACTAACACCCTCCCCACCTGCCCCCTAACACCTCCCCACTGCCTCACTAACACCCTCCTCACCTGCTCACTAAACCCTCCTCACCTGCCTCACTAACACCCTCCTCACCTGCCTCACTAACACCCTCCTCACCTGCCTCACTAACACCCTCCTCACCTGCCTCACTAACACCCTCCTCACCTGCCTCACTAACACCCTCCTCACCTGCCTCACTAACAACCTCCCCTCACCCACAGCCTCCCTACCTACCTCATTAACAACCTCACAACCTACCTTTCCCTCAACCCTCCAGTGAAAGTGCCTCTTCATTCAGTTTTCTCTGAGAGAAAGTTGACCAGGCCCAGGTGGACCGGAGGCGTAGGTGTGATTTATACGTCTGGAGGTGCTGGCTCGTGATTCACACTCAGCTTGTTACAGTGCCAGGCACTTAGTGGAGAAAACTTATTGTTAGTGATTTGGAAATAGCGATAACAGCATTTTGGAAGGCGTAAGTGTGTGTGTGTGTGTTTTCTGAGATACATTAGGAGAAACTTGAGCGTACCCTGGGACCAGCATTGATCTTGCAAGTGTTCAACTATAACACGTTATAATTAGAAATGTTCCTGATTTACTTCGTGCGAAGAAGACTAGGTGTGTGTGTGTGTTTGTGTTTGTGTGTGTGTTGGGTAGGTGTGTGTGTGTTTGTGTTTGTGTGTGGTGTGCTTTTGTGTGGTGTGTGTGTGTTGGTTTTGTGTGTGTGTTGTGTGTGTGTGGTGTGTGTGTTGGGTAGGTGTGTGTGGTTTTATGTGTGTGTGTGTGTGTGTGTGTGTGTGTGTGTGTGTGTGTGGGAACTTCTCCCCCATGAAGTGTGTGTGTTTGGCGGTGTGATCTGATTGAGATGGAACCATTTGTGTTCTCACCGTCATACTACTGAGATCTCTCTGGGTCCCACTCCATCGTGTACACAGATGTAAAACTGCATCTCATTCTGTCTCTGTCTTTCTTACACACATACACACACACACAGGGAGAAGCAGGAAGGCCAGGACGAATGAAGCCAAACTACAAGAAAGGGGACTACACAGGAATGAGGAACTTACCTGAACGGGGTTCAGTGGGACAGAGAACTGGCAGGGAAGCCAGTTAATGAGATGATGGAATATGTAGCAACAAAATGCAAGGAGGCTGAGGAGAGGTTTGTACCCAAGGGTAACAGGAATAATGAAAAAGCCAGGATGAGCCCATGGTTTACCCAAAGGTGCAGGGAGGCAAAAACCAAGTGTGCTAGGAATGGAAGAAATTAGAAGGCAAAGGACCCAGGAGAATAAGGAGAACAGTCGTAGACCCCAGAAACGAATATGCACAGATAAGAAGGGAGGCCCAAAAAACAATTTTGAAAATGACATAGCAGCGAAAGCCAAATCTGACCCGAAACTGTTGTACAAGCCACATCAGGAGGAAAAAAACAGTCAAGGACCAGGTAATCAGGCTAAGGAAGGAAGGAGGAGGGGACAACAAAAAATTTGGACCGTGAAGTATGTGAGGAACTCAACAAGAGATTCAAGAAGTGTTCACAAAAGGAGACAGAAGACGGAGAGGGGGCACACCACCAAGTGCTGGCACAGTGTACAATAACCCAGGAAGAAATGAAGAGGCTTCTGAGTGAGCTAGATACCCAAAGGCCAATGGGGGCCCGATAACATCTCCCATGGGTATTGAGAGAGGGAGCAGAGGCGCTATGTGTACCCTAACAACAATATTCAATACATCTATCGAAAACAGGGAGATTGCCTGAGGCATGGAAGACAGCAAAAGTAGTCCCAATCTTTAAAAAAGGAGACAGACATGAAGCATTAAACTACAGACCAGTGTCACTGACATGTATAGTATGCAAAATCATGGAGAAGATTATCAGGAGAAGAGTGGTGGAACACCTAGAAAGGAATGTTTTCATCAACAGCAGCCAACATGGTTTCAGGAACGGGAAATCCTGTGTACAAACCTACTGGAGTTCTATGAATGGTGACAGCAGTAAGAAAAAGAGAGAGAGGGGTGGGTGGATTGCATATTCTTGGACTGCAGAAGGCGTTTGACAAAAGTTCCACACAAGAGATTGGTGCAAAAACTGGAGGACCAAGCAGGATAACAGGGAAGGCACTACAATGGATCAGGGATACTTGTCAGGAAGACAGCAGCGAGTCATGGTCGTGGCGAGGTGTCAGAGTGGGCACCTGTGACCAGCGGGGTCCACAGGGGTCAGTCTAGACCAGTGCTGTTTCTGGTATTTGTGAACGACATGACGGAAGGAATAGACTCTGAGGTGTCCCTGTTTGCAGATGACGAAGTTGATGAGAAGAATTCACTCGATCGAAGTCCAAGCAGAACTACAAAGGGATCTGGACAGGCTGCAGACCTGGTCCAGCAATTGGCTCCTGGAGTTCAATCCCACCAAGTGCAAAGTCATGAAGATTGGGGAAGGTCAAAGAAGACCGCAGACGGAGTACAGTCTAAGGGGCCAGAGACTACAAACCTCACTCAAGGAAAAAGATCTTGGGGTGAGTATAACACCAGGCACATCTCCTGAAGCGCACATCAGCCAAATAACTGCTGCAGCATATGGGCGCCTAGCAAACCTCAGAACAGCATTCCGACATCTTAATAAGGAATCGTTCAGGACCCTGTACACCGTGTACGTTAGGTCCATATTGGAGTATGCGGCACCAGTTTGGAACCCACACCTAGCCAAGCACGTAAAGAAACTAGAGAAAGTGCAAAGGTTTGCAACAAGACTAGTCCCAGAGCTAAGAGGTATGTCCTACGAGGAGAGGTTAAGGGAAATCAACCTGACGACACTGGAGGACAGAAGAGATAGGGGGGACATGATAACGATATACAAAATATGAGAGGAATTGACAAGGTGGACAAAGACAGGATGTTCCAGAGATTGGACACAGTAACAAGGGGACACAGTTGGAAGTTGAAGACACAGATGAATCACAGGGATGTTAGGAAGTATTTCTTCAGCCACAGAGTAGTCAGTAAGTGGAATAGTTTGGGAAGCGATGTAGTGGAGGCAGTATCCATACATAGCTTTAAGCAGAGGTATGATAAAGCTCACGGCTCAGGGAGAGTGACCTAGTAGCGATCAGTGAAGAGGCGGGGCCAGGAGCTCGGACTCGACCCCTGCAACCTCAACTAGGTGAGTACACACACACACACACACACACACACACACACACACACACACACACACACCACACACACACACACACACACACACACACACACACACAACACAGGTGAGATAGGGATGACATAATAACAATATACAAAATACTGAGAGGAATTGACAAGGTGGACAAAGACAGGATGTTCCGGAGAAGTGACACAGCAACAAGAGGTCACAGTTGGAAGCTGAAAACTCAGATGAGTCACAGGGATGTTGGGAAGTACTTCTTCAGTCATAGAGTTGTCAGGAAGTGGAACAATCTGGAGAGTGAGGTAGTGGAAGCAGGATTCATACAAAGCTTTAAGAAGAGGTGCGATGAAGATCATGGAGCAGGGAGAGAGTGGACCTAGTAGCGACCAGCGAAGAGGTGGGCCCATGAGCTATAAATAGACCCCTGCAACCCCAAATAGGAGAGCACACACACACACACACACACACACACACACACACACACACACACACACACACACACACACACACACACACACACACACACACACACACGTCTTGAAGACGCTGCTTGGTGGCCTGAATTCCAGAGACCATAAGGGTGATCCTGTCTTAACAAAACAGGGGAAGGAGGACCTTGTGGCACCTGCCACCTACCCTCTGGCGCTCCCAGGGAGAAAGTTGCCCATTGAAACTCCAGAGTATAGGATGTGCCCGGGCCAGGGTGGGTATCAGGGGGAGGAAGAGATGCAGTGGTTGAGTGGTTTGTAGCTACGGGGTATAGGGACCTCTCCCCTGAGGTCAGTGCCACTCTCCCCACAGGGTGCGACTCTCCCCACAGGGTGCCACTCCATCCACAGGGTGCGACTCTCCCCACAGGGTGCCACTCCATCCACAGGGTGCGACTCTCCCCACAGGGTGCCACTCCATCCATAGGGTGCGACTCTCCCTACAGGGTGCGACTCCATCCACAGGGTGCCACTCTCCCCACAGGGTGCCACTCCACCCACAGGGTGCCAGTCTCCTCGC
>NC_069405.1:11788596-11875935 GCF_026875155.1 Cherax quadricarinatus
AACGTTGGTGAGGAGGGAGGCGATGAACGTTCGTGAGGAGGAGGCGATGAACGTTGGTGAGGAGGGAGGCGATGAACGTTGGTGAGGAGGGAGGCGATGAACGTTGGTGAGGAGGGAGGCGATGAACGTTCGTGAGGAGGGAGGCGATGAACGTTGGTGAGGAGGGAGGCGATGAACGTTGGTGAGGAGGGAGGCGATGAACGTTCGTGAGGAGGGAGGCGATGAACGTTGGTGAGGAGGGAGGCGATGAACGTTCGTGAGGAGGGAGGCGATGAACGTTCGTGAGGAGGGAGGCGATGAACGTTGGTGAGGAGGGAGGCGATGAACGTTGGTGAGGAGGGAGGCGATGAACGTTCGTGAGGAGGGAGGCGATGAACGTTGGTGAGGAGGGAGGCGATGAACGTTCGTGAGGAGGGAGGCGATGAACGTTGGTGAGGAGGGAGGCGATGAACGTTCGTGAGGAGGGAGGCGATGAACGTTCGTGAGGAGGAGGCGATAAACGTTCGTGAGGAGGGAGGCGATGAACGTTCGTGAGGAGGGAGGCGATGAACGTTGTGAGGAGGGAGGCGATGAACGTTGGTGAGGAGGGAGGCGATGAACGTTCGTGAGGAGGGAGGCGATGAACGTTGGTGAGGAGGGAGGCGATGAACGTTCGTGAGGAGGGAGGCGATGAAAGTTGGTGAGGAGGGAGGCGATGAACGTTGGTGAGGAGGGAGGCGATGAACGTTCGTGAGGAGGGAGGCGATGAACGTTGGTGAGGAGGAAAAGGCGATGAACGTTCGTGAGGAGGAAGGCGATGAACGTTGGTGAGGAGGGAGGCGATTGAACGTTCGTGAGGAGGAAGGCGATGAACGTTGGTGAGGAGGGAGGCGATGAACGTTGGTGAGGAGGGAGGCGATGAACGTTCGTGAGGAGGAAGGCGATGAACGTTGGTGAGGAGGGAGGCGATGAACGTTGGTGAGGACGGAGGCGATGAACGTTGGTGAGGAGGGAGGCGATGAACGTTCGTGAGGAGGAAGGCGATGAACGTTGGTGAGGAGGGAGGCGATGAACGTTCGTGAGGAGGGAGGCGATGAACGTTGGTGAGGAGGGAGGCGATGAACGTTGGTGAGGAGGGAGGCGATGAACCGTTGGTGAGGAGGAGGCGATGAACGTTGGTGAGGAGGGAGGCGATGAACGTTGGTGAGGAGGGAGGCGATGAACGTTGGTGAGGAGGGAGGCGATGAACGTTGGTGAGGAGGGAGGCGATGAACGTTGGTGAGGAGGGAGGCGATGAACGTTGGTGAGGAGGGAGGCGATGAACGTTGGTGAGGAGGGAGGCGATGAACGTTTGTGAGGAGGGAGGCGATGAACGTTGGTGAGGAGGGAGGCGATGAACGTTGGTGAGGAGGGAGGCGATGAACGTTGGTGAGGAGGGAGGCGATGAACGTTGGTGAGGAGGGAGGCGATGAACGTTGGTGAGGAGGAAGGCGATGAACGTTGGTGAGGAGGGAGGCGATGAACGTTGGTGAGGAGGGAGGCGATGAACGTTGGTGAGGAGGGAGGCGATGAACGTTGGTGAGGAGGGAGGCGATGAACGTTGGTGAGGAGGGAGGCGATGAACGTTGGTGAGGAGGGAGGCGATGAACGTTGGTGAGGACGGAGGCGATGAACGTTGGTGAGGAGGGAGGCGATGAACGTTGGTGAGGAGGGAGGCGATGAACGTTGGTGAGGAGGGAGGCGATGAACGTTGGTGAGGAGGAAGGCGATGAACGTTGGTGAGGAGGGAGGCGATGAACGTTGGTGAGGAGGGAGGCGATGAACGTTGGTGAGGAGGGAGGCGATGAACGTTGGTGAGGAGGGAGGCGATGAACGTTGGTGAGGAGGGAGGCGATGAACGTTGGTGAGGAGGGAGGCGATGAACGTTGGTGAGGAGGGAGGCGATGAACGTTGGTGAGGAGGGAGGCGATGGCCTCAAGACAAGAGAGTGTTGAAGAAAGCTAGTTTAAAATAGATCCCGTCTATTCTGGCTACAGTATCGAATGAAACCACGAAACAAATGATTTTGAATCATTTGCCAAACTGCGGCCAGCCGGGTTTCGATCCTGCAATACATTCTCCCGCAAGGCTGAGGCGGAGGGACTGATCACCTCAAGCTACCATATTCTCTCTTCCACCTTCCCTATGTCAGTGTTGCCTGGCTATAGTTAAGAGTCTGCTGCATGTTGCCTTCTCTGAATCATGGAATAGTTGCCTGTCTCCGACTACCTGCTGAAAACACTGGCTATGAGTCAGCTATGTGCAAGTCCATAGCTGTGTCAGCTATGTGTTAGTTATGTGCAGTTCACAGCTATGTGTGAGCTATGTGCTGGTTCAAAGCTATGTGTGAGCTATGTGCTGGTTCATAGCTATGAGTCAGCTATGTGCAGGTTCATAGCTATGTGTCAGCTATGTGCAGGTTCATAGCTATGTGTCAGCTATGTGCAGGTTCATAGCTATGTGTCAGCTATGTGCAGGTTCATAGCTATGTGTCAGCTATGTGCAGGTTCATAGCTATGTGTCAGCTATGTGCAGGTTCATAGCTATGTGTCAGCTATTTGCAGGTTCATAGCTATGTGTCAGCTATGTGCAGGTTCATAGCTATGTGTCAGCTATGTGCAGGTTCATAGCTATGTGTCAGCTATGTGCAGGCTCATAGCTATGTGTCAGCTATGTGCAGGCTCATAGCTATGTGTCAGCTATGTGCAGGTTCATAGCTATGTGTCAGCTATGTGTAAGTTAATAGATATGTGGTAGATATGTGTCAGCTTACAGTATGATTTTCCTTCCATGAAAATTTATGTTCATGTCCAGTTGACTGAGTTGTGTCCAGTTCTGTGAGGAGTTGACTGAGTTGTGTCCAGCTCTGTGAGGAGTTGACTGAGTTGTGTCCAGCTCTGTGAGAAGTTGACTGAGTTGTGTCCAGCTCTGTGAGAAGTTGACTGAGTTGTGTCCAGTTCTGTGAGAAGTTGACTAAGTTGTGTCCAGTTCTGTGAGAAGTTGACTAAGTTGTGTCCAGCTCTGTGAGGAGTTGACTGAGTTGTGTCCAGCTCTGTGAGAAGTTGACTGAGTTGTGTCCAGCTCTGTGAGAAGTTGACTGAGTTGTGTCCAGTTCTGTGAGAAGTTGACTAAGTTGTGTCCAGTTCTGTGAGAAGTTGACTAAGTTGTGTCCAGTTCTGTGAGAAGTTGACTGAGTTGTGTCCAGCTCTGTGAGGAGTTGACTGAGTTGTGTCCAGTTCTGTGAGAAGTTGACTGAGTTGTGTCCAGCTCTGTGAGGAGTTGACTGAGTTGTGTCCAGCTCTGTGAGAAGTTGACTGAGTTGTGTCCAGCTCTGTGAGAAGTTGACTGAGTTGTGTCCAGTTCTGTGAGGAGTTGACTAAGTTGTGTCCAGTTCTGTGAGAAGTTGACTAAGTTGTGTCCAGCTCTGTGAGAAGTTGACTGAGTTGTGTCCAGTTCTCTGAGAAGTTGACTGAGTTGTGTCCAGTTCTGTGAGAAGTTGACTGAGTTGTGTCCAGCTCTGTGAGAAGTTGACTGAGTTGTGTCCAGTTCTGTGAGAAGTTGACTGAGTTGTGTCCAGCTGTGTGAGAAGTTGACTGAGTTGTGTCCAGCTCTGTGAGAAGTCGACTGAGTTGTGTCCAGCTCTGTGAGAAGTTGACTGAGTTGTGTCCAGCTCTGTGAGAAGTTGACTGAGTTGTGTCCAGTTCTGTGAGAAGTTGACTGAGTTGTGTCCAGCTCTGTGAGAAGTTGACTGAGTTGTGTCCAGTTCTGTGAGAAGTTGACTGAGTTGTGTCCAGCTGTGTGAGAAGTTGACCGAGTTGTGTCCAGTTCTGTGAAAAGTTGACTGAGTTGTGTCCAGCTGTGTGAGAAGTTGACTGAGTTGTGTCCAGCTCTGTGAGAAGTTGACTGAGTTGTGTCCAGCTCTGTGAGAAGTTGACTGAGTTGTGTCCAGCTCTGTGAGAAGTTGACTGAGTTGTGTCCAGCTCTGTGAGAAGTTGACTGAGTTGTGTCCAGCTGTGTGAGAAGTTGACTGAGTTGTGTCCAACTCTGTGAGAAGTTGACTGAGTTGTGTCCAACTCTGTGAGAAGTTAACTGAGTTGTGTCCAACTCTGTGAGAAGTTGACTGAGTTGTGTCCAACTCTGTGAGAAGTTGACTGAGTTGTGTCCAACTCTGTGAGAAGTTGACTGAGTTGTGTCCAACTCTGTGAGAAGTTGACTGAGTTGTGTCCAACTCTGTGAGAAGTTGACTGAGTTGTGTCCAACTCTGTGAGAAGTTGACTGAGTTGTGTCCAACTCTGTGAGAAGTTGACTGAGTTGTGTCCAACTCTGTGAGAAGTTGACTGAGTTGTGTCCAACTCTGTGAGAAGTTTGTCTACTTCTGTGTGGCTGATTTTTATATTTATTTCGCTGTCGGAGTCTTGTACCACTGGCCTCAGGTATGTACCACTGGCCTCAGGTATGTACCACTGGCCTCAGGTATGTACCACTGGCCTCAGGTATGTTCCACTGGTCTCAGGTATGTACCACTGGCCTCAGGTATGTACCACTGGCCTCAGGTATGTACCACTGGCCTCAGGTATGTACCACTGGCCTCAGGTATGTACCACTGGCCTCAGGTATGTACCACTGGCCTCAGGTATGTACCACTGGCCTCAGGTATGTACCACTGGCCTCAGGTATGTACCACTGGCCTCAGGTATGTACCACTGGCCTCAGGTATGTACCACTGGCCTCAGGTATGTACCACTGGCCTCAGGTATGTTCCACTGGCCTCAGGTATGTACCACTGGCCTCAGGTATGTACCACTGGCCTCAGGTATGTACCACTGGCCTCAAATATGTACCACTGGCCTCAGGTATGTACCACTGGCCTCAGGTATGTACCACTGGCCTCAGGTATGTACCACTGGCCTCAGGTATGTACCACTGGCCTCAGGTATGTACCACTGGCCTCAGGTATGTACCACTGGCCTCAGGTATGTGCCACTGGCCTCAGGTATGTTCCACTGGCCTCAGGTATGTGCCACTGGCCTCAGGTATGTGTCACTGGCCTCAGGTATGTGCCACTGGCCTCAGGTATGTGCCACTGGCCTCAGGTATGTGCCACTGGCCTCAGGTATGTGCCACTGGCCTCAGGTATGTTCCCTGGCCTCAGGTATGTTCCACTGGCCTCAGGTATGTTCCACTGGCCTCAGGTATGTTCCCTGGCCTCAGGTATGTTCCCTGGCCTCAGGTATGTTCCACTGGCCTCAGGTATGTTCCCTGGCCTCAGGTATGTTCCACTGGCCTCAGGTATGTTCCCTGGCCTCAGGTATGTTCCACTGGCCTCAGGTATGTTCCACTGGCCTCAGGTATGTTCCCTGGCCTCAGGAATGTTCCACTGACCTCAGGTATGTTCCCTGGCCTCAGGTATGTTCCACTGGCCTCAGGTATGTTCCCTGCCCTCAGGTATGTTCCCTGGCCTCAGGTATGTTCCCTGGCCTCAGGTATGTTCCCTGGCCTCAGATATGTTCCCTGGCCTCAGGTATGTTCCACTGGCCTCAGGTATGTTCCCTGGCCTCTGGTATGTTCCCTGGCCTCAGGTATGTTCCCTGGCCTCAGGTATGTTCTCTGGCCTCAGGTATGTTCCCTGGCCTCATGTATGTTCCCTGGCCTCAGGTATGTTCCCTGGCCTCAGGTATGTTCCCTGGCCTCAGGTATGTTCCCTGGCCTCAGGTATGTTCCCTGGCCTCAGGTATGTTCCCTGGCCTCAGGTATGTTCCCTTTCCTCAGGTATGTTCCCTGGCCTCAGATATGTTCCCTGGCCTCAGGTATGTTCCCTGGACTCAGGTATGTTCCCTGGCCTCAGGTATGTTCCCTGGCCTTATGTATGTTCCCTGGCCCCAGTATGTTCCCTGGCCTCAGGTATGTTCCCTGGCCTCAGGTATGTTCCCTGGCCTAGGGTATGTTCCCTGGCCTCAGGTATGTTCCCTGGCCTCAGGTATGTTCCCTGGCCACAGGTATGTTCCACTGACCTCAGGTATGTTCCACTGGCCTCAGGTATGTTCCACTGGCTCAGGTATGTTCTGCCTGGCCTCAGGTATGTTCCCTGGCCTCAGGTATGTTCCCTGGCCCCAGGTGTGTTACACTGGCCTCAGTATGTTCCACTGACTTCAGGTATGTTTCCACTGGTCTCAGGTATGTATCCACTGGCTTCATGTATGTTCCACTGGTCTCAGATATGTTCCACTGACTTCAGGTATGTTCCACTGGTCCTCAGGTATGTACCACTGGCTTCATGTATGTTCCACTGGTCTCAGGTATGTTCCACTGGCCTCAGGTATGTTCCACTGGTCTCAGGTATGTTCCAGTGGCCTCAGGTATGTTCCACTGGCCTCAGGTATGTGCCACTGGCCTCAGGTATGTTCCACTGGTCTCAGTATGTTCCAGTGGCCTCAGGTATGTTCCACTGGCCTCAGGTATGTGCCACTGGCCTCAGGTATGTTGCCACTGGCCTCAGGTATGTTCCACTGGTCCTCAGGTATGTTGCCCCTGGCCTCAGGTATGTGCCACTGGCCTCAGGTATGTTCCACTGGCCTCAGGTATGTTCCATGGCCTCAGGTATATGTCCCCTGGCCTCAGGTATGTCCACTGGCCTCAGGTATGTTCCACTGGCCTCAGGTATGTGCCACTGGCCTCAGGTATGTGCCACTGGCCTCAGGTATGTGCCACTGGCCTCAGGTATGTGCCACTGGCCTCAGGTATGTGCCACTGGCCTCAGGTATGTGCCACTGGCCTCAGGTATGTGCCATTGGCCTCAGGTATGTGTCACTGGCCTCAGGTATGTTCCACTGGTCTCAGGTATGTTCCACTGGTCTCAGGTATGTGCCACTGGCC
This sequence comes from Cherax quadricarinatus, assembly GCF_026875155.1. NCBI lineage: Eukaryota > Metazoa > Arthropoda > Malacostraca > Decapoda > Parastacidae > Cherax > Cherax quadricarinatus. The sequence goes on from NC_069405.1 coordinate 11,795,488, forward strand.
TCAGGTATGCGCCACTGGCCTCAGGTATGTGCCACTGGCCTCAGGTATGTACCACTAGCCTCAGGTATGTTCCACTGGCCTCAGGTATGTTCCACTGGCCTCAGGTATGTTCCACTGGCCTCAGGTATGTTCCACTGGCCTCAGGTATGTTCCACTGGCCTCAGGTATGTTCCCTGGCCTCAGGTATGTTCCACTGGCCTCAGGTATGTTCCACTGGCCTCAGGTATGTTCCCTGGCCTCAGGAATGTTCCACTGACCTCAGGTATGTTCCCGGCCTCAGTATGTTCCTGCCTCAGGTATGTTCCCTGGCCTCAGGTATGTTCCCTGGCCTCAGGTATGTTCCCTGGCCTCAGGTATGTTCCCTGGCCTCAGGTATGTTCCCTGGCCTCAGGTATGTTCCCTGGCCTCAGGTATGTTCCTGGCCATCATGTTCCTGGCCTCAGGTATGTTCCCTAGGCCTCTATGTATGTTCCCTGGCCTCAGTATGTTCCCTGGCCTCAGGTATGTTCCTGGCCTCAGGTATGTTCCCTGCCTAGGGTATGTTCCCTTTGGCCTCAGGTATGCCTGAGGTTTCCCTGGCCTCAGGTATGTTCCCTGGCCTCAGGTATGTTCCCTGGCCTCAGGTATGTTCCCTGGCTCGTATGTTTCCTGGCCTCAGGTATGTTCCCTGGCCTCAGGTATGTTCCCTGGCCTCAGGTATGTTCCCTGGCCTCAGGTATGTTCCCTGGCCTCAGATGTTCCCTGGCTCAGTATGTTCCCTGACTCAGGTATGTTCCCTGGCCTCAGGTATGTTCCCTGGCCTTCATGTATGTTCCCTGGCCCAGGTATGTTCCACTGGCCTCAGGTATGTTCCACTGGCCTCAGGTATGTTCCCTTGGCCTCAGGTATGTTCCCTGGCCTCAGGTATGTTCCCTGGCCTCAGGTATGTTCCTGGCCACAGTATGTTCCATGGCCTCAGGTATGTTCCACTGGCCTCAGGTATGTTCCACTGGCCTCAGGTATGTTCCACTGGCCTCAGGTATGTTCCCTGGCCTCAGGTATGTTCCACTGGCCTCAGGTATGTGTTCACTGGCCTCAGTATGTTCCACTGGCTTCAGGTATGTTCCACTGGTCTCAGGTATGTCCACTGGCCTCATGGTATGTGCCACTGGCTCAGTATGTTCCACTGGGCCTTCAGGTATGTTCCACTGGCTCAGGTATGTGCCACTGGCTCAGGTATGTTCCACTGGTCCTCAGTATGTGCCACTGGCCTCTGTATGTTCCACTGGCCTCAGGTATGTACCACTGGCCTCAGGTATGTCCACTGGCCTCAGGTATGTGCCACTGGCCTCAGGTATGTTCCACTGGCCTCAGGGATGTCCATGGCCTCAGGTATGTTCCACTGGCCTCAGGTATGTGCCACTGGCCTCAGGTATGTGTCACTGGCCTCAGGTATGTTCCACTGGTCTCAGGTATGTTCCACTGGCCTCAGGTATGTGCCACTGGCCTCAGGTATGTGCCACTGGCCTCAGGTATGTTCCACTGGCCTCAGGTATGTGTCACTGCCTCAGGTATGTCCACTGGCCCAGGTATGCCACTGCTCAGGTATGTGCCACTGGCCTCAGGTATGTGCCACTGGCCTCAGGTATGTGCCACTGGCCTCAGGTATGTACCACTGGCCTCAGGTATGTGCCACTGGCCTCAGGTATGTGCCACTAGCCTCAGGTATGTGCCACTGGCCTCAGGTATGTACCACTGGCCTCAGGTATGTGCCACTGGCCTCAGTATGTCCACTGGCCTCAGGTAGTGCCACTGGCCTCAGGTATGTGCCACTGGCCTCAGGTATGTGCCACTGGCCTCAGGTATGTGCCATTGGCCTCAGGTATGTGTCACTGGCCTCAGGTATGTTCCACTGGCCTCAGGTATGTTCCACTGGCCTCAGGTATGTTCCACTGGCCTCAGGTATGTTCCACTGGCCTCAGGTATGTTCCACTGGCCTCAGGTATGTTCCACTGGCCTCAGGTATGTTCCACTGGCCTCAGGTATGTGCCACTGGCCTCAGGTATGTGCCACTGGCCTCAGTAGTACATGGCTAGGTTTCCACTGGCCTCAGGTATGTTACCACTGGCCTCAGGTATGTTTCCACTGGCCTCAGGTATGTGCACTCAACTGGCCTCAGGTATGTGCCACTGGCCTCAGGTATGTGCCACTGGCCTCAGGTATGTGCCACTGGCCTCAGGTATGTGCCACTGGCCTCAGGTATGTGCCACTGGCCTCAGGTATGTCCTGCCCTAGGTATTCCACTGCCTCAGGTATGTTCCACTGGCCTCAGGTATGTGCCACTGGCCTCAGGTATGTCAGGCTGGTACACTGGCCTCAGGTATGTGCCACTGCCTCAGGTATGTGCCACTGGCCTCAGGTATGTGCCACTGGCCTCAGGTATGTCCATGCTATTCCACTGGCCTCAGGTATGTTCCACTGGCCTCAGGTATGTTCCACTGGCCTCAGTATGTGCCACTTGGCCTCAGGTATGTTCCACTGGCCTCAGGTATGTTCCACTGGCCTCAGGTATGTTCCACTGGCCTCAGGTATGTTCCACTGGCCTCAGGTATGTCCACTGGCCTCAGGTATGTCCACTGGCCTCAGTATGTACCACTGCCTCAGGTATGTGCCACTGGCCTCAGGTATGTTCCACTGGCCTCAGGTATGTGCCATGGCCTCAGGTATGTGTCACTGGCCTCAGGTATGTTCCACTGGCCTCAGGTATGTTCCACTGGCCTCAGGTATGTGCCACTGGCCTCAGGTATGTTGCCAATTGCCCTCAGGTATGTTCCACTGGCCTCAGGTATGTTCCACTGGCCTCAGGTATGTCCACTGGCCTCAGGTATGTATCCAATGGCCTCAGGTATGTGTTCCACTGGCCTCAGGTATGTCCACTGGCCTCAGGTATGTTTCCACTGGCCTCAGGTATGTCCACTGGCCTCAGGTTGTGTCCACTGCCTCAGGTATGTACCACTGGCCTCAGGTATGTTCCACTGGCCTCAGTATGTTCCACTGGCCTCAGGTATGTTCCACTGGCCTCAGGTATGTTCCCACTGGTCCCCAGCGTATGTTCCACTGGCCTCAGGTATGTGCCACTAGCCTCAGGTATGTTCCACTGGCCTCAGGTATGTTCCACTGGCCTCAGGTATGTTCCACTGGCCTCAGGTATGTTCCACTGGCCTCAGGTATGTTCCACTGGCCTCAGGTATGTTCCACTGGCCTCAGGTATGTTCCACTGGCCTCAGGTATGTTCCACTGGCCTCAGGTATGTTCCACTGGCCTCAGGTATGTTCCACTGGCCTCAGTATGTTCCACTGGCCTCAGGTATGTTCCACTGGCCTCAGGTATGTTCCACTAGCCTCAGGTATGTTCCACTGGCCTCAGGTATGTTCCACTGGCCTCAGGTATGTTCCACTGGCCTCAGGTATGTTCCATTTGCCTCAGGTATGTTCCACTGGCCTCAGGTATGTTCCACTGGCCTCAGGTATGTTCCACTGGCCTCAGGTATGTTCCACTGGCCTCAGGTATGTTCCACTTTGGGCCCCAGGTATGTTCCACTGGCCTCAGGTATGTTCCACTGGCCTCAGGTATGTTCCACTGGCCTCAGGTATGTCCACTGGCCTCAGGTATGTCCACTGGCCTCAGGTATGTTCCACTGGCCTCAGGTATGTTCCACTGGCCTCAGGTATGTTCCACTGGCCTCAGGTATGTTCCACTGGCCTCAGGATGTCCACTGGCCTCAGGTATGTCCACTGGCCTCAGGTATGTGCCACTGCCTCAGGTATGTCCACTGCCTCAGGTATGTCCCTAGCCTCAGGTATGTTCCACTGGCCTCAGGTATGTCCACTGGCCTCAGGTATGTTCCACTGGCCTCAGGTATGTTCCACTGGCCTCAGGTATGTTCCACTGGCCTCAGTATGTTCCACTGGCCTCAGGTATGTTCCACTGGCCTCAGTATGTTCCACTGGCCTCAGGTATGTTCCACTGGCCTCAGGTATGTTCCACTGGCCTCAGGTATGTGCCACTGGCCTCAGGTATGTGCCACTGGCCTCAGGTATGTACCACTGGCCTCAGGTATGTTTCCACTGGCCTCAGGTATGTCCACTGGCCTCAGGTATGTTCCACTGGCCTCAGGTATGTGCCACTGGCCTCAGGTATGTGCCACTGGCCTCAGGTATGTCCACTGGCCTCAGGTATGTCCACTGGCCTCAGGTATGTGCCACTTGGCCTCAGGTATGTTCCACTGGCCTCAGGTATGTTCCACTGGCCTCAGGTATGTTCCATCTGGTATTTCCCCTGGTATATGTTCCACTGGCCTCAGGTATGTGCCACTGGCCTCAGGTATGTGCCACTGGCCTCAGGTATGTTCCACTGGCCTCAGGTATGTTCCACTGGCCTCAGGTATGTTCCACTGGCCTCAGGTATGTTCCACTGGCCTCAGGTTGTCCCCTGGCCTAGGTATGTACCACTGGCCTCAGGTATGTTCCACTGCCTCAGGTATGTTCCACTGGCCTCAGGTATGTTCCACTGGCCTCAGGTATGTCCACTGGCCTCAGGTATGTTCCACTGGCCTCAGGTATGTTCCACTGGCCTCAGGTATGTTCCACTGGCCCAGGTAGTGTTCCACTAGCCTCAGGTATGTTCCACTGGCCTCAGTATGTTCCACTGGCCTCAGGTATGTTCCACTTGGCCTCAGGTATGTTCCACTGGCCTCAGGTATGTTCCACTGGCCTCAGGTATTGTTCCACTGCCTCAGGTATGTCCACTGGCCTCAGGTATGTCCACTGCCTCAGTATGTCCACTGGCCTCAGGTATGTTCCACTGGCCTCAGGTATGTCCACTGCCTCACGTATGTTCCACTGCCTCAGGTATGTTCCACTGGCCTCAGGGTGTTCCACTAGCCTCAGTATGTTCCACTGGCCTCAGGTATGTCCACTAGCCTCAGGTAGTTCCACTGGCCACAGGTATGTTCCATCTAGCCTCAGTATGTTCCACTGGCCTCAGTATGTTCCACTAGCCTCAGGTATGTTCCACAGCCACAGGTATGTCCACTAGCCATCAGGTATGTTCCACTGGCCCACGTAATTCCCTCTCATTGACCACTGTCGGATCATGCACTCAGTACCCACAGCACACAGATCACACGACACTAACAGCACGCACACACACAACACACCACGCACTACATACACACTCACACAGACACACGTCACCACGCACACAACACACACCCACAGCATGTTCCACCTGGCCTACAGGTTTTCACAGCACACAAATAGTACACACACCACATGCACACAGTACACACTGATTCCACTCACTGGACTTCATCATACACACACCACACCACACACACACCAACACACACACCACAAACATACATACACACGCCCCACACAGACACACAGACACGCACCACACACACACACACACACAACACACACCACACACACCACACACACAAACATACACACACACGCACACACAGACACACAGACACCCCGCACACAACCAACCACACAAAAACACAACACACCCACACACACACCAAACATACACACCACGCACACACGCACACAACACGCACGACAACACACCCCAACCACACAAACAACACACACACCACACACACACAAACAAAAACAACACACGAAAGCGACACACAGACAACACAGACACACACAGACACATAGACACGCACGCACACCACACACACACAAAAAACACACACCACACACACACCCCTCACACCCACACAACCACGCACCACGCAATCGCACGTGGTCTAATGGGTTTTGAATGAAAAAAAGAAAAACAAAAAAAGGGGAATATATAAATTATAAATATATATATATTATTTTATATATATAACGGTAAGGAGCAGGGGATGTTATGGTGTGGAGGGTGAGTGGGCCAGTTCCTTAGAAGGCCCCCCACCTCTCTTCCTCTCTTTTCTCCCTCTCTCTCTCTCTCTTTTCCCTTCCCCCCTTCTCTTCTCTCTTTCTTCTTCTCTCTCTCCCTTCTCTCCTCTCTCTTCTCTCTCCTCTCTCTCTTCTCTCCCCCTTTCTCTCTCTCTCTCTCTCTCTCTCCTCTTCCTTCTCTCTCTCTCTCTCTCTCTCCCCTTCCCCTTTTTTCTCTCTCTTTCCCTCCCCCTTTCTCCTCTCTTCTTTTTCCCCTCTCCCCTCTCTCTATTACACAAGTGTAATTTTTTAGTGAAAATAAATTTTTTAAACCCGGGGGATGGGTAATGTGATAATTCATGGGGACGTTAGGGGAGAGAAGGATGGAGGGAGAAGGAGAGGACAAGGGGGGGAAAGGGGCGGGAATGGGGGGGGGGGAGGTGGGGGAGGGGAAGGGGATGGTGGAGGGAAGAGGGAATAAGAAAAGGAAGATGGAAGGGAAGACGAAGAAAAATGAAGGGAAGATGTAAGAAAAAAAAAGGAAGAATGGAAGATAGAGGGGGAAAAAGAGGGAAAGGAAGGAAGAAGGAAGGGAGGAAGGGAGGAAAGGGAAAGGGAAAGGGGGGAAGGGAAAGGGAAAGGGAAAGGGAAGGAGGAAGGGAGGAAGGAAGGAGGAAGGAAGGAAGGAAAAGGGAAAAGGAAAGGAAGGGAAAGGGAAGGGGAAAAAAAGGAAGGAAGGAAGGGGGAAGGAAAGGGAAAGGGAAGGAAGGAAGGAAGGAAGAAGGAAGGAAGGAAGGAAAAAAGAATAAGGACGGAAGGAAAGGGGGGAAAAAAGGGAAGGAAGGAAGGGGGAAGGGAAAGGGAAGAAGGAGGAGGTGGAAGGGAAAGGGAAAGGAAGGAGGAAAAGGAAAGGAAGGAGGAAGGGGGAAAGGGAAAGGGGAAAGGGGGGGGGGGGAAAAAGGGAAAAGGAAAAAAGGAAAGGGGGTGGGGGGGGGGGGGGGGGGAAAAAAAAAAGGGGGGGGGGGGGGGGGGGGGGTTTTTTTTTTTTTTTTTTGGGGGGGGGGTTTTTTTGGGGGGGGTTTTAAAAAGGGGGTTAAAAAAAAAATTTTTAAAAAAGGGGAAAAAAAAAAATTTTTAAAAAAAGGGGAAAAAAAAAAGGGGTGGGGGGGGGGGGGGGGGGGGCTCTTTCTTTTCCCTTTTTTTCTCCCTCTTTTTCTTCCCCCTTTTTTGGCCCCCCTTTTGAACAAGTTTCCCCCCCCCTTTTTTTTTGGTTTTAGGGTTTTTTTTTTGGGGTTTTGGGGTTTTGGGTTTTTTGGGGTTTTGAGAGGGGAGTTTTGGGTGGGTGGGGTTTGGGGAAAGTAGTGGAGGTTTGGGGAGGGTGAGGTTGAGGGGTGTGGGGGTTTTGGAGGATTTTGGGGTTGTGGGTTGGTGAGGAGGGGGGGGGGGGATTTAGTGTTGAGTTATGTGGTGGGGTTTTTGTATTTGGGGGTTGTGAGGGTGGAGGGTATTTGATTGTTTTTTTATTGGGGGTTTTTTTTTTTTGTTTTTTTTTTTGGGTTTGGTTTTGGGTTTTGGATTTTTTTTTTTTTTTTTTTTTTTTTTTTGGTGTTTGGGGGGTTGGGTGTGTGTGGGTTTTTTGGGTTTTTGGTATTTTTTTTTTTTGGGGGGTTGTTTTTGTTTTTAATCAACACCACCCATATTTTTATGGTTTTTAAAACCCCCTCCTGCCCAACAGGGGCCTTTTCCCGAGTTTTTTTTTTTTAAAAAATTATTTTTTGACGGACTTTTTATAATTTTTCGGATTTTTTTTAACCACCCCAAAATGTTTTTTTAAAGCTATGAAGAAAAATGTGTCCTTTCGCGTTTCTTTGCATATTTAAATTTTTATTTTAAATATACTTAAAAATTTAATAATATAATTATATTATAATATATATAAATATTATATAATATATATTTTTTAATATTAAAAAATTTATATTTATAATATATACAAACCCCCTTAAAGAGTAAAAATTTCCCAAGCGCTTTCGTGACTATCAATTGTAAAGGGAACTATGAAAGAATACATCAAGGAAAGGGTTAAAGGGGTTTGGGCCACACCTCACAGTAACCCCAAAAAAAGAAAACCTGACGCGAGACAATACGGACTCATAAGAAATGAGGGAAAACTGCAGTAGGTCCTCTGGGTTAACTGACAGGTCCCCAAGACAACCCCCCCAACAAATCATTCTACCCAAGAAATAAGGTTTATTTTTGTCCAATGTATTATTAAACTAAAAAATTTTTTATAAAAGAATTAATTTATACAAACCTAAAGGAAATATTCTTTTTTTCAAAAAATGTTTTTATGAAACAAGATTCATTATTTCCTGCAACCCTGGACTTGCTTGATACAACTTTCTCAACTTTTTTAAAATCAATTGGTGGTTAAAATCTCTCACATGAAAAATAGGCCTGGAATTTTGTCCCGTTCTAATCATATTTATGTTGTTTTAATCTGTTTGAGACTTTTTCATTTGACGTAAAAACTTTATCGAAATTTTACAAGGAATCTTTAGACACAAACCATCAGCTTTTGGGGGGGAATTCTTTTTCAAAAGTTTTTTTACTGTATCAAGATTTTGAAACAATTTAAAAATTAAAAATCTTAAGAAGGAAGGATATCAACCCAAATTTTCATGGTAAGGGGGGAACCAACTATTTTTGTTTTTAATAAGGGGTTGTCCCTTTTTGGGTTGTAAAAAGTATTTCTACAACTTTAAAAAATTTATCAATTAATCCTGGTATTTGATCATTGGTTATTTCATAAAATTTGGATATTTTTCATCTATTTGTAGTCCAGAGTTCATAGATGAAAAAAATCCAAAATTTATGAAAAACCCAAAGATTGAAATACCGAGGAATGTAATGATAAAAAATTTTTTTAAATTGCTAGAAAACTTTTCAACCCAAAAAGGGGGCAACCCCCTTATTCAACTAAAAAATGTTGGTTCTCCCTTACCATGAAAAATTTGGTTTATATGCCCTTTCTTCTTAAGCTTTAATATTAAAATTGTTTTAAAAACTTGATACAGTAAAAAAACTTTTGTAAAGAATTCCCCCCAAAATGCGACGGGGTGTGTCCTAAAATTCCTTTTAAAATTTGCGATTTAAAATTTATTACTGTCAAAAACGGTAAAAATCTCGAATAAGATTAAAAAACATAAAAATTTGTTAGAATGGGCAAGATTTTCCCTGCTCTATTTATTCATGTTAGGATTTTAACCCATTTCCAAATTTTTTTTCAAAAAAATTGAGAAAGTTGATAAGCAAGTCCATGGTCGACAGAAATATAAATTTAATCTTTTTTCATAAAAAGCAGTTTTTAAAATAATATGAATTTTCCTTAGGTGTGTAAATTGATTCATTTTAATTAATAAAATTTGGTTCGAGTTTAAAAATACATTGGGGCAAATAATAAACCCATTTTTTGGGGTTTTAGAATGATTTGTTGGGGGGGTTGTCTTGAGGACCTGTCTTTTTTGGGACCAGGGCCCTTTTCGCAGTTTCCTCTTCTCTTAGATCCGGTTTTTGTTTCGGTCAGGTGTTTTTTTTGTTGGGGGATTTGGCTGTGAGGTGTGGTCAAAGCCCTTTTTGCCTTCCTTTTGGGGTTTATTACTTTCATATTCCTTGACAAGGAGTAGTCACAAAAAGGCTTGGAATTTCCTACCTTTCACAGGGGGGTTGTTTTGCATAATTTAAAAATCCCCTGTTTATGTGATCTTTTTGCATTATTATTATATATATTATATTATATAATATATTTTATATTATAATTATAATTATATATAATATTCCTTCAACACATCGGCCGTACCCACCGAGGCGGGGTGGCCCAAAAGGAAAAAACAAAAGTTTCCCTTCCTTTAACATTTAGTAATTTACGCGGGGTTACTACCCCTTGCTCCGGCTTTTTAGTGCCTTTTCCCCAACACGCAGCTTACGGGGAAAGAATTTTTTTCCCCCCCTGGGATAAGAAGAAATAAACAAAAACAAGAACTAGAAACAAAATAAAGGGAAAAAACCCAGGGGGTTTGGGGGTTTTTAATATGCTTGACATGTATGTGTAGTGTTCCCTAAGTGAAAAGTAGAAGTACAAGCATACCTGAAATCTGCTGTTCGGGACAAAAAAAATGGACACCAGCAATCCTACCTATGAAAACATTACAGGCTTTCGTTTTCCCTCACTTGGCGGGGGTAGTCCCCCGGGTGGTTGCTGTCTCCCACCTACTACTAGGATATTATATTATATATATAATAATATATATATTATTATTTTTTTTTAAAATTAAAAATTTTAAATATTATATATATATTGTCGTGCCAAAGGGAGAACTTGCGTTTGGCTTAAAAAAAGAAAACGCCATCTTCCCGAATAAGAAAAAGTTAAAATTTGTGTAGCAAAATTTTCGCCAAAATCTTCTGAACCTAACGAAAAAAATATATTTCACTGTTTTGTTTAGTTTTAAAATTACTGTAAAACAAACTAAAATATTTTTATTGGGTTAGGCTAAAAAAAATTTGTTTTTGTTTTTAATAAGGTTGGTAGTTTTTTAGATTCTTTTGGTGCAAAATTTAAAAATTTTTTTTACTTTAACATTAATGAAAAAAATATTATTTAAAGTATAAGAAAAAATTTTAGAAAGGGGCAAAAATTTAAATGGTTCTGCTAATTGACCGATTTAAATATTGGGACGACTAAAATTTATATTTTTATATATATATTATAATAAAAAAACGGGTTGTTTAAAATTTTGCGGGGATGTAGGGGGGATACAAGAAACAGATGATTGCTGATTTTATGAATGAGAGAAGGGAAATTTCCTGGCCCTAAGCGAAACAAGCGAAGGGGGTTGGAGGTTTCAGTGGGGGAAAATAAATGGGATAAAATCTGGGTATTGAGAGAGTTAGAGCAAAGGAAGGGGGGGTAGCAGTAATGTTAAATGATCGTTTGGAAGGAGAAAAGAGAATATAAATTTTGGGTAAATTCAAGAATTGTGGATTAAAGAAAAGGGTTTGGATGCGAAAAGTGGGTCAAAATAACGGTATGCCCGGGGAAAAGAAGGAATGCAGAGGAAGAGGAGATTTTGGGAGATTTTAAGTGAATGTTTAGGACCCTTTTTAAAAAAAGTGAGGAGAGTAATTGGGGGAGGGACTTGAAGTAAAGTAGGAGAAACTTTTAGAGGGGGTTTGTGGGTAGGAATTTTGGGGTCAGGTGAAAATGTAATGGGAGCTCTTTGTTAAACTTGTAAAAAAAAGGGGGTTTTTTTAAAAAGGTAATACTTTTTTAAAAAAAAGGGTAAATAAGTATACACGATATGAGTAGGGCGAAATGACGTAGTTTGTTGGATTAGTATGGTAATAAAGACTGTTGAGTAGACTTCAGGATGTCCCTTTTTTAAGAGGGGCCACAGATATTCAGATCACTTTTGGTAGCTACATGAGAGAAAAAAGGTAGATGGGATACAAGGAGAATAGAACATCAGGGAAGGAGGGAAAAGGGTTTTAAAAACAAAAAGAGGAGGCATTGGGGGTAATATAAAAGCATTGGAGGTAGATGGGAAAATGAGAGCATAGGAAATGGGGTCGAAGAGGTAGGGGGTGGTTTAAAAAATGTGTGTTAAGTTTTAGCAGAAGTTTGTGGTTACAGGAAAGTGGGTGCAGGAGGGAAGGGGGCGATTGGGGGAATGGATGAAAAGGGGTAAAAGGGGAGAAAAGTTACATATGGAAGTTTTTACAAAGTAGAAGTGATCAAGGAGGGAAGAGTTAGGGAAAAAAAGGGAAGTTAAGAGAGGGTTTGAAGCAAGTAAAAAGAGAGAAAATGAGAGAGGGGGTGAGATTTTATCAAAAAATTTTTTGTTAAAAAATAAGAAAAAGTTTTGGAGTGAGTTAACAATTTAAGAAACCCTGGAACAAATGGATTTGTCAGTTAAAAATGGGAGAGGAGGTTATTAAATGGGATTAGAGGTTTGGGAAGTGGAAGGAATATTTTGAGGAATTGTTTAAATGTTGTGAAGATAGGGAAAGTTTTGTTTTCTTTTGTATAGGGCAAGGAGGAATAACATCTTGTAGGAGTGAGGAAAGCCTTTTTGGAGTGGGGGGGAAGTTCGTGGGCAGTAGTAAAATAAAAGGGGGGTTTAAGGGCACCCGGGGATTGATGGGAAAAAGATAAAAATGTTAAAAGCGGTGGGGATATATTTTTGGAGTGGTTGGTGCAATTATTTAATAAATGTAGGGAAGAGGGGTCCCCTAGGGTTTGGGCAGAGAGATGCATATTCCTTTTTTAAAAAGGCAAAGGGGATAAAAAGAGTGAAAAAAATTATGGGGGGAAAAGTTTTTGAGGTCCCTGGTAAAGTGTATGGTAAGTTTAAAAATTAAAAAGAATTAAGAAAGACGGGAATAGGATAGCAGATGAAAAAGGGGGTTTTAAAAAAAAGGGTTTGGGGGGTGTGTGGCCCAGGTGTTTACAGTGAAAATATAAGTGAAAGTATTTTAGAAAGGCTAAAGAGGTTTTGTGGTTTTTAGGGAAATTTGGAAAAGGCGTATGACAGGGTGGATAGGGGGGTATGGGGCAGATGTTCAATGTTGGTGTGGGGTAGGTTACTGAAAGCGTGAAGGTTTTAGAGGATGTGGGCTCAATTAAGTAGTAGGAAAAGGGGAAATTTTTTCCCAGAAAAAAGTGGCCTTAGACAAGGAGTGTGATTCCCCGGGTTGTTTAAATATTTATAGAGGGGGGGTTGAAAGAGAAGTAAATGCGAGGGCTTGGAAAGAGGCGTGGAGTTAAAAAAAAAAAAAGAATCACACACAAAGGGGGAGTTTCAAGCTGCTCTTTGCTTGACACGGGCCCTTTTGGGAGATTCTGAAGAAAATTTGCAGAATTGGTGGATGTTTGGTAGGGTGTGAAAAAGAAGAAAAAAAAAGGGAAAAACGGGAAAAGGGAAAAGGTTATGGGGATAAAAAAAGATTAGGTGATGAAAGATTAAAATATCAGATTGGAGGGAGAGAGTATGGAGGGGTGAACGTATTCAGATATTTGGGGGTGGGTGTAGCGGATGGGTCATAAAAATAGGGGGAATCAAAAATTGAGAGGAAAAAAAGAGTGAGTGGTGCATTTAGGTCTGGGGGAGACAAAGAACTTTGCCCTTGGGGGCAAAGGGGGGGAATGATGGAGTATATTTTTACCAAGCTCTTTTTGGGGTTGTGAAGCGTGGGTGATGAATGTTGCCGGGGGGGAGGGGGAGGCGTGGAGAGTCAGTTGAGGGAAATTTGGTGTAAAATATAATGCAAAATTTTCGTATTTGGAATTTTAGGAGGAGGTGGGGTTTCCCAAAAACTGTTGTCCGAGGGCTGGGGAAAGGTTGTTGGGTGGTTGGGACAGTAGAGGAAGGGAGCGAAACAGAATGTTCAAGGTGTTCAGTCGTGGGAAGGAAGGGGGGTAGGGGCGGGCCCAGGAAGGGTTGGGGGGAGGGGGGAAAGGGGGTTTTGTGTGCGAGGGGCTGGATTCCAGGGCATGCGTGAGCGGTTTGATAGGGTGAATGGAGCAAATGGTTTTTTAATATTGAGTGCTGTTGGGTGTGGCAAAGTAAAATTTAGAAGGGATTCAGGGAAACCCGGAGGCCGGGCTTGAGCCCGGAGATGGGAAGTACAGGCCTGCACTCTGAAGGTGGGTGTTAATTTGCAGTTTTAAAAAAGTAGGAAAAACACCCTTTGGCAAGCGTGTGGGGTTAATGAGGTGAAAGTTTTTCTTTTTCGGGCCACCCTGCCTTGGTGGGAATCGGGGCCCTGTGAAATAAAAAAAAAAAAAAATTTATAATATTTTATTATATGATTATTAAAATATATATTTTAAAAAATTATTAAAAACCATGGGGGATTCCCACCAAGGCAGGGTGGCCCAAAAAAAAAAAATTTCACCTCATTCACTCCTCACGTCTTGCCCGAAGGGTGGGCCTTACCTACATTTTTTAAATTGCAACATTAAAAACCCTCCTTTAGAGTGCAGGCACTGTACTCCCCTTCCAGGACTCAAGTCCGGCCTGCCGGTTTCCCTGAATCCCCTTAAAAATGTACTTTGCTACAGTCCAACAGCACGTCAAATATTAAAAAACCCTTTGTCTCCATTACTCCTATCAAAACACGCTCACCATGCCCGGGCCAAGCCCCCCGCACACAAAACCTCCTTTACCCCCCCCCTCCAACCTTTTTAGGGGGCCCCTACCCACCTTCCCCCTACAGATGTTTCACCTTGAAGCATCGTTTTGCTCCCTTCCTCTACAGTCCCAACCACCCCAACAACCCTTCCCGCCCTCTGGGGAAAAGTTTTGGTAAACCCTCCCCCCCCAACTTCCAAACTACGAATTCTCGCGACATGTCTCCACTGCCCCCAGCCCTCCTCGCGCAACATTTTATCAACATGCTTTACCCCCTAAAGGCGTTTTGGGAAAACTTACTCTCTACATTTCCCCCCTTTTTCCTCCAAGGACAAAGGTTTTTTTTCCCAGACCCTAAGGGCACCGCTCCCCTTTTCCCTCACAATTCTATGATTTTACCTCATCTTTCATAGACCCATCCCCTGCCCCCCCCCCCCAAATTCTGAAAACATTTACCTCCTCCTACTCTCTCCCCCCAATCTGTATCCAGTCTTTCCACCTAAATTTTTTTTTATCCCATAACCTTCTCTTTTTTTGTATTCCTTTTTTAAAATTTTTTTCTTTTTGCATACCCTACCAATTTTACCACCAACCTCGCATTCCTTCGTTCCAAGAGACAGGTCATCAGCAAAGGCAGCGTACAAAAATCCCCCCTTTTTGTGTGAGTCTTTATCTTTTAACCCAGCCTCGCCCCGACCCCCCCCCATTTACTTTTCTTTTCAACCCCCCATTTTTCCCCCCCACCCCCCAACCAAACCCAAAACCCCCCCCCCCCCCCAACCCCCCCCCCCCCCCTCCAAACCCCCCCCCCCCATAATGCAACATCGGGGACATTCCCCCCATCCCCCTGCTAGCCTTTTCCAAATCCTTTTTATTATTAATATATATTTTATATAATATTTATTTATAAAATATATAATAATTAATTATATTATTTTAATTCCATATATTAAGTAAAAAAATTGTTTGTATTGATAGTAATGTTTTATTTTTATTTGTTTGTAAATTTTATACCTTTTTTCCCCCCACTGGGTTTTAGTTTCCCGAGTTATTCCAACTTAGTAGCTTTGTCTGGAAAACTATCTGAAATTCCAACCCGTTTATCCAACTTATTTTTTAAAACTTTGGGTTGAGCACACGAATAAAAACCCCCCTACCTCCTATAAAGTCTGTGGGATAACATGTAAGCGAGTTTTTTAAAAAGCAGAAGAATTAAAAAAATGGCTGGGTTTACTATTTCAAAATTTTATACACGGAACTGTATCTGGGAAATCCGCTGCCCCGATCACCCAAATTACTTTTTTTCGTATTTTTTTTGCTGTTTTTGGGGGGCGGTGTTTTACGCATTTATGTAAAGTAAAGGACACTGTGCAAATAATGTGACAAGTCAGGGGTCGTGTCCGAAAAAATGATTCACCCGGGGTCAGTATATCAGGTATTTTACACCCAAGCTGGCAAATGGTAGATCACACCTCAACATGTGGGAAAAAACATTTATGTACGGTTCAGGACATTTATTTTTGGACACGTTTCGCCACGAAGGCTTCTTCGGCCATTTGACTGGGGGAAGCGCTTTTTTCCACACCAAGTATGTTTGCAAACAAATGTATACTTTATGGCATTTTATTTGGGAAGACGTTTCGGTCCCCAAATGCTTCAGGCGCGCCCTTGAAGGGACGAAACGTTTTCACAATTTGTACTAAAACCACAATTGTTAATTAACCCCCAGAGAGTTTGCCTTCTCCAGCGGGTTCCCAACCCTGTTGAAAAATTATGGTTGGTAGGTTGGTTTTAAGGAGGTTTAAAAAAAAACTTTAATTCCCGAAATTGAAATGACGTAAATCGCAAATATCAATACTGAAAAACACAAGTAATTATTACACTGGAGTTGTTTGTACTCTTGTATACTGGCGTAGGAAGCCTCTCCGCACTGTTCTCCCCCGTCAGACTGCCCTGATGGCTGGTACGTGTGTCTGACAAGACAGCGTGTGTGGCCCTGAACTCTTCAGACGGGTTTTCCCGACTGCTACGACGATTTGAAAGGAAGCAAATGTCAATTCTGTCATACTGATTCAGATAAAGGTAAGACAACTGTCAGCTCCCATAAAAGGAATCAGACGAAGCTAAGAAAACTGTCAGGTCCCATAAGACAAGTCAGAGTAAGGTAATAGAGGGTGAAGACTCACTTCCTGTAACATTTCCCCGTATCAACAAGTAATGCTGACACAGACACAACAAGTAAAGCTGACACAGACACAAGTAATGCTGACACAGACACAACAAGTAAAGCTGACACAGACACAAGTAATGCTGACACAGACACAACAAGTAATACTAACACAGAGACAACAAGTAATGCTGACACAGACACAACAAGTAATGCTGACACAGACACAACAAGTAATGCTGACACAGACACAACAAGTAATGCTGACACAGACACAACAAGTAATGCTGACACAGACACAACAAGTAATGCTGACACAGACACAAGTAATGCTGACACAGACACAACAAGTAATGCTGACACAGACGCAACAAGTAATGCTGACACAGACACAACAAGTAATGCTGACACAGACACAACAAGTAATGCTGACACAGACACAACAAGTAATGCTGACACAGACACAAGTAATGCTGACACAGACACAACAAGTAATGCTGACACAGACACAACAAGTAATGGTGACACAGACACAACAAGTAATGCTGACACAGACACAACAAGTAATGCTGACACAGACACAAGTAATGCTGACACAGACACAACAAGTAATGCTGACACAGACACAACAAGTAATGCTGACACAGACACAACAAGTAATGCTGACACAGACACAACAAGTAATGCTGACACAGACACAAGTAATGCTGACACAGACACAAGTAATGCTGACACAGACACAACAAGTAATGCTGACACAGACACAGGTAATGCTGACACAGGCACAACAAGTAATGCTGACACAGACACAACAAGTAATGCTGACACAGACACAACAAGTAATGGTGACACAGACACAACAAGTAATGGTGACACAGACACAACAAATAATGCTGACACAGACACAACAAGTAATGCTGACACAGACACAAGTAATGCTGACACAGACACAACAAGTAATGCTGACACAGACACAAGTAATGCTGACACAGACACAACAAGTAATGCTGACACAGACACAACAAGTAATGCTGACACAGACACAAGTAATGCTGACACAGACACAGCAAGTAATGGTGACACAGACACAAGTAATGCTGACACAGACACAACAAGTAATGCTGACACACACACAACAAGTAATGCTGACACAGACACAACAAGTAATGGTGACACAGACACAACAAGTAATGCTGACACAGACACAACAAGTAATGCTGACACAGACACAAGTAATGCTGACACAGACACAAGTAATGCTGACACAGACACAAGTAATGGTGAGACAGACACAATAAGTAATGCTGACACAGACACAACAAGTAATGCTGACACAGACACAACAAGTAATGCTGACACAGACACAACAAGTAATGCTGACACAGACACAAGTAATGCTGACACAGACACAACAAGTAATGCTGACACAGACACAACAAGTAATGCTGACACAGACACAACAAGTAATGCTGACACAGACACAACAAGTAATGCTGACACAGACACAACAAGTAATGCTGACACAGACACAACAAGTAATGCTGACACAGACACAACAAGTAATGCTGACACAGACACAACAAGTAATGCTGACTCAGACACAACAAGTAATGCTGACACAGACACAAGTAATGCTGACACAGACACAAGTAATGCTGACACAGACACAAGTAATGGTGAGACAGACACAACAAGTAATGCTGACACAGACACAACAAGTAATGCTGACACAGACACAACAAGTAATACTGACACAGACACAACAAATAATGCTGACACAGACACAAGTAATGCTGACACAGACACAACAAGTAATGCTGACACAGACACAACAAGTAATGCTGACACAGACACAACAAGTAATGCTGACACAGACACAACAAGTAATGGTGACACAGACACAACAAGTAATGCTGACACAGACACAAGTAATGCTGACACAGACACAACAAGTAATGCTGACACAGACACAACAAGTAATGCTGACACAGACACAACAAAGTAATGCTGACACAGACACAACAAGTAATGGTGACACAGACACAACAAGTAATGCTGACACAGCACAACAAGTAATGCTGACACAGACACAACAAGTAATGCTGTCACAGACACAACAAGTAATGCTGACACAGACACAACAAGTAATGCTGACACGACACAACACAGTAATGGTGACACAGACACAACAAGTAATGGTGACACAGACACAACAAGTAATGCTGACACAGACACAACAAGTAATGCTGACACAGACACAACAAGTAATGCTGACACAGACACAACAAGTAATGCTGACACAGACACAACAAGTAATGCTGACACAGGCACAACAAGTAATGCTGACACAGACACAACAAGTAATGCTGACACAGACACAACAAGTAATGCTGACACAGACACAACAAGTAATGGTGACACAGACCCACAACAAGTAATGGTGACAAAGACACAACAAGTAATGCTGACACAGACACAACAAGTAATGCTGACACAGACACAAGTAATGCTGACACAGACACAACAAGTAATGCTGACACAGACACAAGTAATGCTGACACAGACACAACAAGTAATGCTGACACAGACACAACAAGTAATGCTGACACAGACACAAGTAATGCTGACACAGACACAACAAGTAATGTGACACAGACACAACAAGTAATGCTGACACAGACACAACAAGTAATGCTGACACAGACACAACAAGTAATGCTGACACAGACACAACAAGTAATGCTGACACAGACACAACAAGTAATGCTGACAGAGACACAACAAGTAATGCTGACACAGACACAAGTAATGCTGACACAGACACAAGTAATGCTGACACAGACACAAGTAATGGTGAGACAGACACAATAAGTAATGCTGACACAGGTACAACAAGTAATGCTGACACAGACACAACAAGTAATGCTGACACAGACACAAGTAATGCTGACACAGACACAACAAGTAATGCTGACACAGACACAAGTAATGGTGAGACAGACAAAATAAGTAATGCTGACACAGATACAACAAGTAATGCTGACACAGACACAACAAGTAATGCTGACACAGACACAACAAGTAATGCTGACACAGACACAACAAGTAATGCTGACACACACACAACAAGTAATGCTGACACAGACACAACAAGTAATGCTGACTCAGACACAACAAGTAATGCTGACACAGACACAAGTAATGCTGACACAGACACAAGTAATGCTGACACAGACACAAGTAATGGTGAGACAGACACAACAAGTAATGCTGACACAGACACAACAAGTAATGCTGACACAGACACAACAAGTAATGCTGACACAGACACAACAAATAATGCTGACACAGACACAAGTAATGCTGACACAGACACAACAAGTAATGCTGACACAGACACAACAAGTAATGCTGACACAGACACAACAAGTAATGCTGACACAGACACAACAAGTAATGGTGACACAGACACAACAAGTAATGCTGACACAGACACAAGTAATGCTGACACAGACACAACAAGTAATGGTGACACAGACACAACAAGTAATGCTGAAACAGACACAACAAGTAATGCTGACACAGACACAACAAGTAATGGTGACACAGACACAACAAGTAATAGTGACACAGACACAACAAGTAATGCTGACACAGACACAACAAGTAATGCTGACACAGACACAACAAGTAATGCTGACACAGACACAACAAGTAATGCTGACACAGACACAAGTAATGCTGACACAGACACAACAAGTAATGCTGACACAGACACAACAAGTAATGCTGACACAGTCACAACAAGTAATGCTGACACAGACACAACAAGTAATGCTGACACAGACACAACAAGTAATGCTGACACAGACACAACAATTAATGCTGACACAGGCACAACAAATAATGCTGACACAGACACAACAAGTAATGCTGACACAGACACAACAAGTAATGCTGACACAGACACAACAAGTAATGGTGACACAGACACAACAAGTAATGGTGACAAAGACACAACAAGTAATGCTGACACAGACACAACAAGTAATGCTGACACAGACACAAGTAATGCTGACACAGACACAACAAGTAATGCTGACACAGACACAAGTAATGCTGACACAGACACAACAAGTAATGCTGACACAGACACAACAAGTAATGCTGACACAGACACAAGTAATGCTGACACAGACACAACAAGTAATGGTGACACAGACACAACAAGTAATGCTGACACAGACACAACAAGTAATGCGGACACACACACAACAAGTAATGGTGACACAGACACAACAAGTAATGCTGACACAGACACAACAAGTAATGCTGACACAGACACAACAAGTAATGCTGACACAGACACAAGTAATGCTGACACAGACACAAGTAATGCTGACACAGACACAAGTAATGGTGAGACAGACACAATAAGTAATGTTGACACAGACACAACAAGTAATGCTGACACAGACACAACAAGTAATGCTGACACAGACACAAGTAATGCTGACACAGACACAACAAGTAATGCTGACACAGACACAACAAGTAATGCTGACACAGACACAACAAGTAATTGTGACACAGACACAACAAGTAATGCTGACACAGACACAACAAGTAATGGTGACACAGACACAACAAGTAATGCTGACACAGACACAACAAGTAATGCTGACACAGACACAACAAGTAATGCTGACACAGACACAACAAGTAATGCTGACACAGACACAAGTAATGCTGACACAGACACAAGTAATGCTGACACAGACACAAGTAATGGTGAGACAGACACAACAAGTAATGCTGACACAGACACAACAAGTAATGCTGACACAGACACAACAAGTAATGCTGACAAAGACACAACAGATAATGCTGACACAGACACAAGTAATGCTGACACAGACACAACAAGTAATGCTGACACAGACACAACAAGTAATGCTGACACAGACACAACAAGTAATGCTGACACAGACACAACAAGTAATGGTGACACAGACACAACAAGTAATGGTGACACAGACACAACAAGTAATGCTGACACAGACACAAGTAATGCTGACACAGACACAACAAGTAATGCTGACACAGACACAACAAGTAATGCTGACACAGACACAACAAGTAATGCTGACACAGACACAACAAGTAATGGTGACACAGACACAACAAGTAATGCTGACACAGACACAACAAGTAATGCTGACACAGACACAACAAGTAATGCTGACACAGACACAACAAGTAATGCTGACACAGACACAACAAGTAATGCTGACACAGACACAAGTAATGCTGACACAGACACAACAAGTAATGCTGACACAGACACAACAAGTAATGCTGACACAGACACAACAAGTAATGCTGACACAGACACAACAAGTAATGCTGACACAGACACAACAAGTAATGCTGACACAGACACAACAAGTAATGCTGACACAGACACAACAAGTAATGCTGACACAGACACAAGTAATGCTGACACAGACACAACAAGTAATGCTGACACAGACACAACAAGTAATGGTGACACAGACACAACAAGTAATGGTGACACAGACACAACAAGTAATGCTGACACAGACACAACAAGTAATGCTGACACAGACACAACAAGTAATGCTGACACAGACACAACAAGTAATGCTGACACAGACACAACAAGTAATGCTGACACAGACACAACAAGTAATGCTGACACAGACACAACAAGTAATGCTGACACAGACACAAGTAATGCTGACACAGACACAACAAGTAATGCTGACACAGACACAAGTAATGCTGACACAGACACAAGTAATGCTGACACAGACACAAGTAATGCTGACACAGACACAAGTAATGCTGACACAGACACAAGTAATGCTGACACAGACACAAGTAATGCTGACACAGACACAAGTAATGCTGACACAGACACAAGTAATGCTGACACAGACACAAGTAATGCTGACACAGACACAAGTAATGCTGACACAGACAAGTTAATTCCGTCTTTTCTTTTACTTAGTTTTGTGCTTTTTACCCATTAAAGAAAATGGAGACTTATGTTACCTAAAATAAATTTTACTTAAAAAATGAGAGTCACATCTCTTAGTGTATATACCCGAGAGTCACATCTCTTAGTGTATATACCCGAGAGTCACATCTCTTGGTGTATATACCCGAGAGTCACATCTCTTGGTGTATATACCCGAGAGTCACATCTCTTAGTGTATATACCCGAGAGTCACATCTCTTGGTGTATATACCCGAGAGTCACATCTCTTGGTGTATATACCCGAGAGTCACATCTCTTGGTGTATATACCCGAGAGTCACATCTCTTGTGTATATACCCGAGAGTCACATCTCTTGGTGTATATACCCGAGAGTCACATCTCTAGTGTATATACCCGAAGTCACATCTCTTGGTGTATATACCCGAGAGTCACATCTCTTAGTGTATATACCCGAGAGTCACATCTCTTGGTGTAATATACCCGAGTCACATCCTTAGTGTATATACCCGAGAGTCACATCTCTTGGTGTATATACCCGAGAGTCACATCTCTTGGTGTATATACCCGAGAGTCACATCTCTTGGTGTATATACCCGAGAGTCACATCTCTTGGTGTATATACCCGAGAGTCACATCTCTTAGTGTATATACCCGAGAGCACATCTCTTGGTGTAATATACCCGAGAGTCACATCTACTTAGTGTATATACCCGAGAGTCACATCTCTTGGTGTATATACCCGAGAGTCACATCTTTTGGTGTATATACCCGAGAGTCACATCTCTTGGTGTATATACCTGAGAGATATACACATCTTGGTTTATATACATTTGCCCTATTTCAGCACCATTTCCTTGATTTCAGGATCCAGTACCTGACTCCCCTTTCTTCAATGAAGCCTCACTGCCTCAAATTCCCCAGGGAGCTATATGGCCCGTACGGGTTCAGAGCTTCCCAATAAATGCAGTGACTAATATTTATAATAATTTTTGGACTGAAGTACGATCAAAATCCTTTGAAATTTGAATATGTCAAATTTTTCCGAGGGGGAGTTTGAACCTACAAACGGTCTCCCCCGGGGGTTGAACCTACGACGTGTTACCCGAGGGAGTTGAGTCCACAAAGGTTAAACCCCCGGGTTTTGAACCTAAATGTCTACCCGAGGGTAGTTGAACCTACGACGTGTCTACCCGAGGGTAGTTGAGTCCACAACGTGTCTACCCGAGGGTAGTTGAACCTACAACGGGTCTACTTGAGGGTAGTTGAACCTACAACGGGTCTACCTGAGGGTAGTTGAACCTGCAATCATCTACCCGAGGGTAGTTAAACTCGCAACTCGTCTACCCGGGGGTAGTTGAACCTGCAACGGGTCTATCAGGTGAAGTTGAACCTGCAAGTCGTCTACCAGCTTAGAAACGACTAAGAAAGAGAAATTTAATTGTCGGAGGCGCGTGTTGCAACACTTGGCTTGCTTAAAGCAAACCAGTCTGGTTAGCTCTAAGCAAGAAGCAACGGGAGAGGTTCGCACAAAACTGTTAGCTCTCAGCTAGTAAACAACTGTCAGCTGTCAGTTTATTCAAATAACAGTTAGCTGTCAGTTTATACAGAGAGGCTTCAACTATCCACCAGGTGTTTTTCCCCCTATATATTCTTGTCAAGAATATGCAAAGTGTGTGTACTCACCTAACTGTAGTTGCAGGGGTTGAGTCATAGCTCCTGGTGTGTGTGTGTGTGCTGTCACGACACTTTCTATTTATGTGTTGTTGTTTCTCGTAAAACTTACCCCAGGGGGCCATTTTCCATCCCCTGGATGTGAAATCTTCAGTTCACGAGCCTCTGAATGTTCCACTTCCCCACTACCCATTATCCCCCACCCATCCAGTCCTGCCCATCCTCCCCATTACACGCTTATACCATACTCTCTGGCACATCACCATCATGACTTCTCACCCCCACACCTCGGCACACCACTCCACTCCATAACACCCCCTCCCTACCCTTACCCCCCTCCATGGCACTGCAGTAATGGAGACTCCTGCCCACAGCGTGCGAGGAGTGGCAGCATGAGTGCCTCTGTGGCTTCCCTCGATGTATTGACTCATTGCTTGTCGGTGACGGCACTCTTGACTGTGTGGAGGGCTCTGACGAACGTGAGTAATTAATAACCAAGTTACCCCTCAATATTCTCTCTCTCTCTGTCTCTCTCTCTCTCTCTCTCTCTCTCTCTCTCTCTCTCTCTCTCTAATTTCCTGCTTAAACTGTTCAGAAAATGTTCATTTACATTATATATGAAGATTATATTTAATATTTATTTATACTAATGTTCTGTGAAATTGTTTATATATTTGATAAACAGCTTGCTTGCCTTATTCGGCAAGAAGTGCGTTGATATTTAAGCCAAAATTCGGAACGTTTTATATATATATATATATATATATATATATATATATATATATATATATATATATATATATATATATATATATATATATATATATATATATATACACTTCTTTTTGTGCATATTATTGCTTTTAGTAGTAATTATCTTCGTATTTCTAACTGATTCGATTAAAAATTTTTCTCTTTTGTCTCACACTGTTTTTAAGACTGTTGTTGTTACACTGTTCTTGTTATTAACACTGTTCTTGTTACTAAACATTACTGCCGTCACCACGAGCTACATTCATTTGTTTTCTTGTCAGTGAGCATAGACAAGAGCTCCTACATTTGTCCGTCAGACGGCTCACAGACCTTGGATCAAAGAAGACGACGCCGCCGTCAGATTAATGGTAAGATTATTCTTCTTGATCCTTCTCCTGTCTTCCTCTTCTTGATCCTTCTCCTGTCTTCCTCTTCTTGATCCTTCTCCTGTCTTCCTCATCTTGATCCTTCTCCTGTCTTCCTCTTCTTGATCCTTCTCCTGTCTTCCTCTTCTTGATCCTTCTCCTGTCTTCCTCTTCTTGATCCTTCTCCTGTCTTCCTCATCTTGATCCTTCTCCTGTCTTCCTCTTCTTGATCCTTCTCCTGTCTTCCTCTTCTTGATCCTTCTCCTGTCTTCCTCTTCTTGATCCTTCTCCTGTCTTCCTCTTCTTGATCCTTCTCCTGTCTTCCTCATCTTGATCCTTCTCCTGTCTTCCTCTTCTTGATCCTTCTCCTGTCTTCCTCTTCTTGATCCTTCTCCTGTCTTCCTCTTCTTGATCCTTCTCCTGTCTTCCTCTTCTTGATCCTTCTCCTGTCTTCCTCTTCTTGATCCTTCTCCTGTCTTCCTCTTCTTGATTCTTCTCCTGTCTTCCTCTTCTTGATCCTTCTCCTGTCTACCTCTTCTTGATCCTTCTCCTGTCTTCCTCATCTTGATCCTTCTCCTGTCTTCCTCTTCTTGATCCTTCTCCTGTCTTCCTCTTCTTGATCCTTCTCCTGTCTTCCTCTTCTTGATCCTTCTCCTGTCTTCCTCTTCTTGATCCTTCTCCTGTCTACCTCTTCTTGATCCTTCTCCTGTCTTCCTCATCTTGATCCTTCTCCTGTCTTCCTCTTCTTGATCCTTCTCCTGTCTTCCTCTTCTTGATCCTTCTCCTGTCTTCCTCTTCTTGATCCTTCTCCTGTCTTCCTCTTCTTGATCCTTCTCCTGTCTTCCTCTTCTTGATCCTTCTCCTGTCTTCCTCTTCTTGATCCTTCTCCTGTCTTCCTCTTCTTGATCCTTCTCTTGTCTTCCTCTTCCTGATCCTTCTCCTGTCTTCCTCTTCTTGATCCTTCTTCTGTCTTCCTCTTCTTGATCCTTCTCCTGTCTTCCTCTTCTTGATCCTTCTCCTGTCTTCCTCTTCTTGATCCTTCTCCTGTCTTCCTCTTCTTGATCCTTCTCCTGTCTTCCTCTTCTTGATCCTTCTCTTGTCTTCCTCTTCCTGATCCTTCTCCTGTCTTCCTCTTCTTGATCCTTCTTCTATCTTCCTCTTCTTGATCCTTCTCCTGTCTTCCTTTTCTTGATCCTTCTCCTGTCTTCCTCTTCTTGATCCTTCTCCTGTCTTCCTCTTCTTGATCCTTCTTCTGTCTTCCTCTTCTTGATCCTTCTCCTGTCTTCCTCATCTTGATCCTTCTCCTGTCTTCCTCTTCTTGATCCTTCTTCTGTCTTCCTCTTCTTGATCCTTCTTCTGTCTTCCTCTTCTTGATCCTTCTCCTGTCTTCCTCTTCTTGATCCTTCTCCTGTCTTCCTCTTCTTGATCCTTCTCCTGTCTTCCTCTTCTTGATCCTTCTCCTGTCTTCCTCTTCTTGATCCTTCTTCTGTCTTCCTCTTCTTGATCCTTCTCCTGTCTTCCTCTTCTTGATCCTTCTCCTGTCTTCCTCTTCTTGATCCTTCTCATGTCTTCCTCTTCTTGATCCATCTCCTGTCTTCCTCTTCTTGATCCTTCTCCTGTCTTCCTCTTCTTGATTCTTCTCCTGTCTTCCTCTTCTTGATCCTTCTCATGTCTTCCTCTTCTTGATCCATCTCCTGTCTTCCTCTTCTTGATCCTTCTCCTGTCTTCCTCTTCTTGATCCTTCTCCCTCCTTTCTTTTAAATCCGTTTTCCTATCCTTCTCTCTTCTCAGTTGTACTAACCTTCTCTCTCTTCCTTCTACGTTCCTTTATATTTCTCCTTCATCACCTCTAGGGAGGTTCCTTCACGCTGGGGAATGTTATCCAAGGATCTGATCCTTCCATCATTTCTGGGGATCGAATCTGAATGTGTCCCATTACTCTCTGGGTGAGGGGGGACTGTTATCCCAGGATTTGATCCCTCCTTTATTTCTAGAGATCGAATTTAATGCCTCCCATTACTCTAAAGGGAACTGTTATCCAAGGATTGGATTCTCTCTCCCATTCTGGGGATCGAATCTGATTGCGTCCCATTATTCTAATGGAGATTTATCATCCGTGTGGCTTTAGAGCTTCCTCATCCCCAGTCTTCCCCACCCTCAGTCTTCCCCATACTCGTTCTTCCCCATCCTGGGTCGTCCCCATTCTCAGTCTTCCCCATCCTCAGTCTTCCCCATACTCAGTCTTCCCCATCCTCGTTCTTCCCCATCCTCGGTCGTCCCAATCCTCAGTCTTCCCCATCCTCGGTCTTCCCTATCCTCAGTCTTCCCCATCCTCGGTCTTCCCCATCCTCAGTTGATCCCATCCTCAGTCTTCCCCATGCTCAGCCATCCCCATCCTCAGCCTTCCCCATCCTCAGTCTTCCCCATCCTCAGTCCTCCCCATCATCAGTCTTCCCTATCCTCAGTCTTCCCCATCCTCAGCCTTCCCCATCCTCAGTCCTCCCCATCCTCAGTCTTCCCTATCCTCAGTCTTCCCCATCCTCAGCCTTCCCCATCCTCAGTCCTCCCCATCCTCAGTCTTCCCTATCCTCAGTCTTCCCCATCCTCAGCCTTCCCCATCCTCAGCCTTCCCCATCCTCAGTCCTCCCCATCCTCAGTCTTCCCTATCCTCAGCCTTCCCCATCATCAGTCTTCCCCATCCTCAGCCTTCCCAATCCTCAGTTCTCCCCATACTCAGCCTTCCCCATCATCAGCCTTCCCCATCCTCAGTCCTCCCCATCCTCAGCCCTCCCATACTCAGTCTTCCCCATCCTCAGTCTTTCTTATCCTCAGCCTTCCCCATCCTCAGTCTTCCCCATCCTCAGTCTTCCCCATCCTCAGTCTTCCTCATCCTCAGCCTTCCCCATCCACAGACTTCCCCATCCTCAGTCTTCCGTATCCTCAGCCTTCCCCATCATCAGTCTTCCCCATCCTCAGCCTTCCCAATCCTCAGTTCTCCCCATACTCAGCCTTCCCCATCATCAGCCTTCCCCATCCTCAGTCCTCCCCATCCTCAGCCCTCCCATACTCAGTCTTCCCCATCCTCAGTCTTCCCCATCCTCAGCCTTCCCCATCCTCAGCCTTCCCCATCCTCAGTTTTCCCCATCCTCAGCCTTCCCCATTCACAGCCTTCCCCATCCTCAGTCTTCACCATCCTCAGTCTTCCCCATCCTCAGTCTTCCCTATCCTCAGCCTTCCCGATCCTCAGTCTTCCCCATCCTCAGTCTTCCCTATCCTCAGCCTTTCCCATCCTCAGCCTTCCCCATCCTCAGTCTTCCCCATCCTCAGCCTTCCCTATCCTCAGCCTTCCCCATAATCAGTCTTCCCTATCCTCAGCCTTTCCCATCCTCAGCCTTCCCCATCCTCAGTCTTCCCCATCCTCAGTTTTCCCAATCCTCAGCCTTCCCCATCCTCAGTCTTTCCCATCCTCAGTCTTCCCCATCCTCAGCCTTCCCCATCCTCAGTCCTCCCCATCCTCAGTCTTCCCCATCCTCAGCCATCCCCATCCTTACTCTTCCCTATCCTCAGCCTTCCCCATCCTCAGTCTTCCCCATCCTCAGCCTTCCCCATTCTCAGCGTTCCCCATCCTCAGTCTTCCCTATCCTCAGCCTTCCCATCCTCAGCCTTCCCTATCCTCAGCCTTCCCCATCCTCAGCCTTCCCCATCCTCAGCCTTCCCCATCCTCAGCCTTCCCCATCCTCAGTCTTCCCCATCCTCAGTCTTCCCCATCCTCAGTCTTCCCCACCCTCAGTCTTCCCCATCCTCAGTCTTCTCCATCCTCAGTCCTTCCCCATTCTCAGCCTTCCTTCCCCATCCTCAGCCTTCCCAATCCTTAGTCATCCACATCCTCAGTCTTCCCTATCCTCAGTCTTCCCATTCTCAGCTTCCCATCCTCAGCCTTTCCCTATCATCAGTCTTCCCCATCCTCAGTCCTCCCCATCCTCAGTCTTCCCCATCCTCAGTTCTCCCCATCCTCAGCCTTCCCCATCATCAGTCTTCCCCATCCTCAGTCCTCCCATCCTCAGTCTTCCCCATCCTCAGCCTTCCCTATCCTCAGCTTTCCCCATCCTCAGTCTTCCGCATTATCAGTCTTCCCTATCCTCAGCCTTCCCCATCCTCAGCCTTCCCCCACCTCAGACTTCCCCATCCTCAGTCTTCCCTATCATCAGCCTTCCCCATCCTCAGCCTTCCCCATCCTCAGCGTTCCCCATCCTCAGTCTTCCCCATCCTCAGCCTTCCCCATCCACAGACTTCCCCATCCTCAGTCTTCCCTATCCTCAGCCATCCCCATCCTCAGCCTTCCCCATCCTCAGTCTTCCTCATTCTCATCTTTCCCCATCCTCAGCCTTCCCCATCCTCAGTCTTCCCCATCCTCAGCCTTCCCTATCCTCAGCCTTCCCCATCCTCAGTCTTCCCCATCCTCAGCGTTCCGCATCTTCAGTCCTTCCCCATCGTCAACCTTCCCCATCCTGAGCCTTCCCCATCCTCAGCCTTCCCCATCCTCAGCCTTCCCCATCCTCAGTCTTCCCCATTTTCAGCCTTCCCCATTCTCAGCCTTCCCTATCCTCAGCCTTCCCCATCCTCAGTCTTCCCCATCCTCAGTCTTCCCCATCCTCAACCTTCCCCATCCTCAGTCTTCCCCATCCTCAGTCCTTTCCATCTTCAGTCTTCCCCATCCTCAGTCTTCCCTATCCTCAGTCTTCCCCATCCTCAATCTTCCCCATCCTCAGTCTTCCCCATCCTCAGTCTTCCTCGTCCTCAGCCTTCCCCATCCTCAGTCTTCCCCATCATCAGTCTTCCTCATCCTCAGTCTTCCCCATCCTCAGTCTTCCCCATTTTCAGCCTTCCTCATGCTCAGTCGCCCCCATCCTCAATCTTCCCCATCCTCAGTCGTCCCCATCCTGTCTTTTCCATCCTCAGTCTTCCCTATCCTCAGTCTTCCCCATCCTTAGTCTTCCCCATCCTCAGTCTTCCCCATCCTCAGTCTTCCTCATCCTCAGCCTTCCCCATCCTCAGTCTTCCCCTTCCTCAGTGTCCCCATCCTCAGTCTTCCCCGTCCTCAGTCTTCCCCATCCTCAGTCGTCCCAATCCTCAGTCTTCCCCATCCTTAGTCTTCCCCATTCTCAGTCTTCCCCATTTTCAGCCTTCCCCATGCTCAGTCGCCCCCATCCTCAGTCTTCCCCATCCTCAATCGTCCCCATCCTCAGTCGTCCCCATCCTCAGTCTTCCTAATCCTCAGTCTTCCACATTAACTGTTTACATTCTCTGTTCTTAATTAACTTTACCTGGGATTGTTGACATTGATTTAATTTGCCAAATGAAGTTTAAGAAAAGTGGTCAGGCCAGATAACATTTCTTATCTCTAGGAAGAGTCACAGGAATGCAGTGTAATGAGCTCTTTCCTTTACAACATTTCGCCCTGTCACGGGGAGGGCCTTTTCAAGTCACAAGAGAAATGTCCAGTGCCTGGTAGAAACGTTGGCATGTGAAATATCTCATTACAACGTAACTGTGTCACTTAATCCAACGTCTGAGTATTTTATTCTATTTCTTACCATCCCTCCTCTCTCATTGCTCTGTCCTATCTCAGTCCATCCCTTCCTATCCTTACTATCCCTCGTATGACTTACCAGAAGCCAATCACAGCTTTTCAACTACTTGTACCATGCGTAAACCTTCTGTCAATGTCTCTCTTGTTCTGTGTCTCATTTCTTCATATATATACTTTTTTCAGATATAGTTTGTTAATGAACGACAATCTTGCATCTCGGGTTATTACAAACTTTCCAACTTACAATTACTGTCATGTTTAAGATTTTTAAAAATGTTGATCCATTAGTGACTCTTCTTGCCAAACTGTTGTTTATTTTTCAACTTTTCAATTATTATCATTCGTATTTTTTCAATATATATTTATTACGAGGCATGATTTATTACATATGTTGTTGATTTACTTAAAGACAGGACCTTTGGACTCATAACTGTGACTATAATGACTGGGACTCTCAGGGTGACTGCTTCACACACTGTCTACACTCACTGGTGCCGTAAACAGTCACTTCGAAAGCGTTGAGTGCGTCTGACTGTATCTTCCTTTCCAGGAAGGTACAGTCTGCTCTGCTGGCCCCTTGTCTTTTTTTTCTAAGTGTTAACGTAAGGGGGTTATGGGGCATTTTGTTGACCTCTTCCTTTGCAACTTAGAACTGGCTTATTGCGGCACAGTCTTCATGGACGTGTTATCATTTTCCAGATACTGTCATTATCAATGTCACTCCTTATACTCACTGCATGATTTCCTCTTGTTTTCCTCTCAGGCGCTTTGTGGCCCTACGGATTTGGCGCCTTTCCCTGACTGTAAAGATGATGGTACATCAGAGACACAGAAAGCCCTCGTTAAAGCCAGTTTCCGTGTGAGCTTTATGATTGGTTGATGGAGATGGCTGTCTACTACACGAGCTGTAATTAACATGCAGCTACATCACCAGTCAAGAATACTTTAGCACTTTAAATAAGGATTACAGTAAATGTTAGTGTATATACACTGAGATACACACCTCTCGGTGTATATGCACTGAGAGATACACACCTCTCAGTGTATATACACTGAGAGATGCACACCCCTCAGTGTATATATACTGAGAGATACACACCCCATGGTGTATATACACTGAGAGATACACACCCCATGGTGTATATACACTGAGAGATACACACCCCTCGGTGTATATACACTGAGAGATACACACCCCTCGGTGTATATACACTGAGAGATAAACACCTCTCAGTGTATATACACTGAGAGATACACACCCCATGGTGTATATACACTGAGAGATACACACCCCATGGTGTATATACACTGAGAGATACACACCCCATGGTGTATATACACTGAGAGATACACACCCCTCGGTGTATATACACTGAGAGATTAACACCTCTCAGTGTATATACACTGAGAGATACCCCATGGTGTATATACACTGAGAGATACACACCCCTCGGTGTATATACACTGAGAGATTAACACCTCTCAGTGTATATACACTGAGAGATACACACCCCTCGGTGTATATACTCTGAGAGATACACA
Organism: Cherax quadricarinatus; assembly: GCF_026875155.1. Lineage (NCBI taxonomy): Eukaryota > Metazoa > Arthropoda > Malacostraca > Decapoda > Parastacidae > Cherax > Cherax quadricarinatus. The sequence goes on from NC_069405.1 coordinate 11,827,714, forward strand.
CCCCTCGGTGTATATACACTGAGAGATGTTAGATAAGACACATATGCGACAGTTAGGTATCTTTATTTCGAAACGTTTCGCCTACACAGTAGGCTTCTTCAGTCGAGTACAGAAAAGTTGATAGAAGCAGAAGAGACTTGAAGACGATGTAATCAGTCCATCACCCTTAAAGTTTTGAGGTGGTCAGTCCCTCAGTCTGGAGAAGAGCATTGTTCCGAAGTTTGAAACTGACCACCTCAAAACTTCAAGGGTGATGGACTGATTACATCGTCTTCAAGTCTCTTCTGCTTCTATCAACTTTTCTGTACTCGACTGAAGAAGCCTACTGTGTAGGCGAAACGTTTCGAAATAAAGATACCTAACTGTTGCATATGTGTCTTACCTAACAATCTGTCGGTATTTTATACCATTTTAATGTTCACACTGAGAGATAAACACCTCTCAGTGTATATACACTGAGAGATACACAAACTTCGATATAGGTTTCGTTACGAACTTTATAAAGTCAATACTTGATAAAGCTCACAAGGAACTTGGTTAAGATATAGTGATGCTGTGTCTGTGTCTTTGATGTTCAACGTGAAGACTTACTGACTATCTTTATTAGTCGGAGTAATAATTATATTAATAATAATAGTAATAACTCAGTTTTGTTTACCTCTTCTAGTTTTGCGAGTCCCTCAAATATCCTATGATTGCCAATACGTTTTTTTCCTAAGACTCAAGAATATTTTTTTCTTTAGTTCCCCACATTTTATTTTGTCTTTCACGCGTTTTAAATTTAATCACACGTTTATTTATTTTTCCTAAACAATTTTTTTTTAGCTTTCGATATATTTTTGATTTTCAAATGATGTGGTCGGAAATTAACACCGGTCAACCTTTGTACTGTGGCGTTAACTACGCATTTTAGCCATTATAAAGTATAGCCCCACGCCCTTCTGTATCCCAAATACAACACGCCCTCGTCTGCCCACTCCCATTCCAGTCACTCCTTCACTCAATACTATATGACTTCTCCATTAATTCTAAAGCCACTTTTAGCACCAACTCTGCCAACATTCACCCACTCTCATCCTCACTATTCTTCCCTTCACGTTCATTTATTGTTCACTCGAACTGACGGTGACTGGCGACCTGCAGAAGGAGTACGAACTGACGTGTTGAGGACGATCATCCCAGAGGCTGACCATCCTACCGGCCTCCTGACCTCCACCGTTGGCACCTTCGTCAACGATGGCACCACCTCAGAGTACGCCACACTGGTGTATGGCACCAGCCTCAACGGGCATTACACTAAACTCGCCTCCACCTCCTCACGGGTGTTCTTTGCAATGCCGACTCGACTCTCCAGTGGATCACCCGAGGAATTGACTTCGTCAGAACTACAGACACAAGTTACTGACGACACCACGACAATATACACCACACGTTACTTGCACACACATATTGATGGAACATACGCCAAGCTCATCGAAACTATGTCGGATGTACGTTCTCATCTCTCCCAATCCCCCACAGTTCCCTTCAGCATCCCTGTCCAGGGTACCTTCTTCACAGAAGCTTCAGGAGGACAGCGAACCCAGCTGAAGGTCAGTCTCGTTGACGGCTCCTCGAATCCCCATCCTGTAGCTGATGAGGTAGTGACGCTGACGGGCACACAAGGACAGTTCATCAAGGATGGTCCCTCTCAGCCCACCACCTACAATGTCTTCACAGGGTCTTACGCCAAGGACCACCGCACTTACCTCTTCTTCTTTGGCAACACAGCCTTGCCACAGTCTCCTGGGATTGAAGGACCGACGAGAGTTACCCAGACTCACACCGAAGTAGTTCTCAAAAAAGGTGGACATCAGTCCAGGATCATCGTGGATATGGAAAAGGATCTTCAGATGACTGTGCCATCCAAAACTCAGAACATCGACTCCACAGTTGCCCCTGATCTCCTGATGGGGGAGGGAATGGTTGATGGTCGCATCATGGGCGGGGTGTTTATTGAAGGCTCTGAGGGCTTTGACATGGAAGGTACACAGAGACAGGGTGGTGAGACAAGCATGCTCACTATTACTATTGGTCGTCCCGTCGCCCACACCCGCATGGTCCAGCCTGCGTCAGTCACGCATCCAGAAGAGGTTACAGTCCTCAGCATGGCTGACATGCTTCGCGATACTAGTGATACTGATAATGAGATTGACGTGTCTCTCCTGCGGGCCCGCAAGGCTCGCCTAACCAACGGAGAGATCATCGCAGATCTACGAACCTCTCGCCCGCTGGAAGTCAACTTACCCACCTATACAGTTAATCAACCAAACGTTCCTCTGGAGCAAGTTGTGGCACTCAGCAAGCACATTGAAAGGAAAACAGAGAAATCGGTGGAGAGAAGCGTGAGTGAAAAGCATCAGGAGTCTCATCAACGTGAGGGTAAATCCGTCACTGACATTCGAGCCAGATTCAACCTGGCCAGTGGTGGAAGCGAGTCTAACCTTCCCACTGTTACCTATGTAGGCTTTGCCGACTTTACGACCACTATTGCTGGCACCGTCGTGGTGTTCACACCTCGTTCAGGAACCCCGAATAAGGTAGTAAAGCCAGCGACGTCGAGGACTAAAGAGCTACATTCACAAATAACATCAAATCCAGCCCTGCCCCAACATGCATCAGAGCCGACTGCTCTTGCTCCCCGTCTGGCCACAGAGCCGACTATTCTGGCACCGTCTGTCACAGAGCCGACTATTATAGCCCCATCTACCACAGCGCCAACAGTTCTAGCACCGTCTATTGCAGAGCCAGTAGTTCTAGCACCGTCTGCTGAAGAGCCAATAGTTCTAGCACCGTCTGCTGCAGAGCCAACTGTTCTAGCACCATCTGTTCCAGAGCCAATTGTTCTAGCACCGTCTGCTGCAGAGCCAAATGTTCTAGCACCGTCTGTCACAGAGCCTGCCACTCAAGCATCGTCTGCCTCACAACCAATTGTTCTAGCACCATCTGTCGTAGAGCCAATCGACTCTAGCACAGCCAGCTGCAGAATCGACCAATCTAGCACCCCATCTAGCCACAGAGCTGACTACTCTAGCGCCTCGCCTAGCTACTTCCAGGCAGACTGAGGGAAATACTAACAGTGAACCACCTGCACATACTCCTCCCATTAGGACGTCTGACCAGAAAGGGGACGTGGAAACCAGGATGGTCACACAGACAGAAGGAACCTTGGTAAGGACACCAGGCCAAGACGAAGGTTTCATTGATGCCATGGACAACGTATTCTCCACTATCTCTACTCTAAGATTCAACACGGATGACCGATACCCTACCGGCCTAGTGTCGTCAATTGGTGGAACTATTGTCAGAAATGGAATGACCACTCTCCTCACCACTTACGTGTATGGCACATACATTCGTGAACAGTATGCACAGATAGTGCAGAGCACCTCTAGCATCTTCTATCTCGTCTCTCGTTCTGCAACTCCTTTAATTCAACCTACACCTTCAGTGCAAAATATTGCTGCGACACTAAGTCCTGAGAAGCCAGGAACAGCAACAGAAGATTACAACCTTTATGACTACGAGTACGATGGTTATACTACAGAGAATTTACCAAAGGGTATTAAGGAAATCGTCGACAATGCGCTGGGACGCTCCGTGGCCTCTAGCCCCGGACAGCAGCTGATTGTAGATACCGAGAGTGGTAAAGAAGCAAAGGAAGAGATCGCCCCAGTCACACCAGTAGCTGTTACACCAGAACCTACAGAGACGGAACTCCCTCCTGATTCAGTGACCGTCTACACCCATTACACCACCTATTTCACAGAAGGCAGCTACCTTTTCCCACACGCCTAGAGACGTCCACCCTCTTTTCCCCTTTCTTCATCCTCGGGCGTCCGTGCCCCCCTCGCCCAAGTTGCAAAAATGAACCAAAAAATAGGGCCTCAATTTTCTCTACCTCACTTACTAAGACCCTTTCGGGAGGGGCTTCCCCAGGTGTCTAGTGGACCGAGGTGCCCAAAGGGGACAGCGGGAAGTAGTACATCTAGTTTTTTCCCCACACCTACAGTGTGCCCTAAACAGCAACCACAGAAGCAACCACCAAAACCCACAACAATACCACGGAACCCACCACAACGTCTACCATCCCATCCACAACTACCGAGCGTACCACGCCTCACCTCCACCACCCCGACCCCCACCTCCACACCTGCACCTCCCAAAACCCCACCCGCCCTCCACCTACCACACCTTCACCCCAACCACACCTGCTCCTCCCCCTACAACCGCACTCCCCTACCACCCTGCACCTCCATACCAGCCTCATAACCCGATACCACCAGGGATACACCAAAAACAGATGCCCCTTTCTGTGTGGAGGCTATCGTGTGGCAACTACGCTTACCCCAGAAAACCCGTGATGGAGTCCTTTACAGAGTCCATGTCCGAGAGTATGTCAGAATCCTCAACGGACTTGCTCGGATGTGACAGAAACTCCAAGGGTCGCTTGGACTCCCCCTGAATCCCGAGGGAAAGAGGTACATGCTGTGTTTTCCCCGGACATACTCCCACTTACATTATTTCCGACTTACTCCGTGCTGGACCTCCCCCATCATCAGCAGTCTTGAGACACTTACCAAAGTGGTGATGACCCAAGTGAGCGGAGAAGCATAAAAATCTTACCCTGTGGTCCCCCCCGTACCCAGTCCTACTACACCACCTACACCCACTGGACCACCTTTTTAAGGAGGGTGCCACCATCTTACCGCTCAAGAAGACGCTTTCTATATCGTTCTCGACCTCAAAGGCTAAAAATTCCCAGGGTTTCCCTCAGAGGAGCTGTTCCAGAACAGAAACCCTGCTACCGAAGACCCCCACTGTCACTCCACCCCCGCCCCACCCCCTTTACATACCCACACCTTCTACACTCACCCACTTGGGGATCAAACTATCGTGAACAGCCGCTTAGAGACAATTACAAACGTGTCTCCCCGACTCTAACGCCCCCTTTGGTATGTCTTTTTGAAGGCATAACGACACTGCGAAAAGAACCCCTTTTTGGGTTTACTACCACTCAGGCGAATCCATTTGAGGTGAATCCATTTGGATTCACCACCACCGAGCTGAATCCATCTGGATTTGCAGACACTGAGGCGAATCCATTTGGGTTTGCTGAAACTGAAGATCATAATTCATTTGGATTCAATACCACTGTGGATGATTCATTTGGGTTTGCTACTACTGAAAAAAGTCCATTTAGATTTACTACAAACGAGGATAAATTCTTTGAATCCACTGTCAAAGACAATAATCGATTTGGATTCATTACTAAAAAACCATCTAGATTCACCACTACTGAGGATAATATATTTGGATTTACCACCACTGAAACAACTCCATTTGGACTCACCCCTTCAGAGAAAAATACATTTGGACTGGCAACAGATATGCCCAAAGTAAAGGACCATGAGCATAGCAAAATGACCAAGTCCACTGGCCTTCTCTCCACTATTCGAGGCAGCACTGTTGTTAACGGCACCACTACAGTCTTCTCCACCAACATCATTGGCACTGTGGTCGATGGATTATATGCCCAGATTCAGTCGACCACCAGCATCATCATTCTTCCATCCTCTGAGGTGGTACCACTCTTCCTGCCCTCTCCCACTAAGGAGACCACCACCAGCCTCCCATTCTTTTTCCTCCCAACAACCAGTGAGGAGGCTACACTGTCGCTAGCGACCCTAGAACCAGTTTTTCCCTTTGTCATAGATGAGGAGGAAGTCGACGTTCCTGTAACTCAACCAACACTGTTTGCAACACCAACACTCGACTCATCCCTGGTAGACCCGAAAGCTGACGTGACACCCGTGGATACTGCCACAGATGCTCTTCCAGATTATGACTTTACTGAAGAACCAGAAGATGATTTACTATTGCATGGTAAAACAAAGACAAAGCGAATTTTCCCTCGACTAACCGCAATCAGTTCCCTATGCGAATTCCAGGCTCTCGCAGGCGACCTGATATACTACCTTTCTTGAGGCGCACGTCATTCCGACCCCGACCAGAAACCATTACCAGGGATGGTGTGACGCCAACGGTAATTGCAACTCCTGCAAGTACCTCAGAGGAAGAAAAGCTTCTGTCAACCACACGTCCCTTCAGATTTGCTTTTGCAGATTCTCCAACTGTCCGTGCATCCCCAGTCACGACCTCTGCTCGCTTCCGCTTCCAGTCTCCTGGATCAGTACTACCACCTGGATCTTCCCGTCCAGGATTCTTTGGTACAACAAGTATTAGACACAGTTCCCCAGGATTTCGATTTGGTTCAAGTGGCATAGGTCATTTTGGTGGTTCAAGCAGCCCTGGAGGCTTCAGGTTAAGTAGTGTACGCTCATCTGTTTTCCCAGGAGCCAGCAAAGTTATCTCACCCTCCTCAGTGTTGCACAAAGTTAAAACTACAATTGCTCCTGACTCTGACCTAACACCATATGAAGATGAGGAATTTGAAGACTTTGATGCACCACATTCCAACAATCCACAGGCAGGTTTCCGGCAATTCAGCTTCCGACCCAGACAGCAGGCTGACACTGCAGGAACAAGGTCCAGCATTCCTTTTGCACTGCTAAACCGTCGTCCGGGAAGTACAACTGCTGCCAGAGAAGCACCAAGTCCAAGTAGATTATCTCCAACCATTAAATCACCAAGTGACACAGAGCTTTACGAAGAGGAAGAACCCATTTCACAGCCAGCTAATCCATCTCCAGGTGCTGGCTTCCGCATTAATCGGTTAAGCTTGGATGAACGAAGACGCAACCGTTTCCGTCAGAGTAGACCTGACTTGTCTAAGTTGTTCCCCCGTAGAAATTCCTTGAAGTCAGACCTAGACAATGAGGCCACGAGGGTTGCACCTGTGTTTGTTGAAGCCGATGGAAGATTCCTCACACCTGAAGAACTAGAGTCTATATTAGCAGATGAGGTTATACCAGAAGAGACTGTAGTCAGGAAGAAACGTCAGGCAGGTGATTTTGGAATGCGCACCACAGCTAGAGGAACAGCCAGACGTCCATTAGTAAGAGGAAGTGGCCGCTCTCGAGATTCATTGCCCTTAGCACCTCCCCCTAAGTCATCTGACTCACCAAGAGGTCGCCAGAGACCCTCACGTCCATCAGCCCCGACTCCTCCACAAAAGGACAGAGGCTCCCAGTTTACACTGACTAATGCTAATCCTAGAGTACGAGGTCGTGGGCCCACCCCAAAGCAGGAGGCAAAACCTGCTGAAGAAAAAGTAAGTGAACCACCACCAAAGCCTTCAGCACCATCAAGAAGTCGATCTTCACTCCCAGCCAGACCTCGTGCCTCAAGAACCCGGGCGACTGTTCCTTTGGGCAACATCCGTGGTCGAGGATTCAGAAGACCTGCCACTGACAATAATGTGCGTGATTCTAGTAAGTTCACACCAACACGACAATCCAGCTCCCCGATCAGAAGGCCATCATCACTTAACTCAAGAAATGGCGAAAACCGAAACCGAAGGCCTGCTGGAAACCGCAAACCACCACCTTCCTCGAACCCCATCAAGGAGTTTAGAAACAGACCTTCTCCTCCGGTTACAACTGAGGCACCAGCTATCTTTCCCAGTGAAGATGGTGGTTTCTTGATCCAGGACGAACTGACAATCACTCGTGAGAAGCCTGTGAAGGCGACAATTCCTGTGGTTGAAGACGGCAAGACAGTGCAAAAAGAGGTTATCACTGCTTCTCTGCAGACGGAAGTCATCCAACCAGACCAGATAACACAGACAGAGATCGACGGTGTCATTAAGCTGCTGCTCAGCACAATTGATGGAGGCAACGAAATTACACACTACATTGTTGACCCTGTGGAGACTACCTCAGTCACCTTCACCCCCACTTTCATTGGAGGTCGCCGCACATCAGCCTCTGTTGTTCTTCCCTCAACTGCCTACAACGTCGTCTCCGTTGTTAAAACCAAACAAGGTGGGGATATACAACAGCTGCTGCAGCTGCTACTGGCACAGCAGCAACAAACACAAAACCCACTTCTGGCAGCACTGGGACTGGGGCAGCCTATGACCAGTGAAGTGGTACACACTAGATCCTTTGTCACTACCGTCACCAACATTGTCTCGACAGCAATCCCAATCATTTTCCGCGGGAAAACCATCCAGACTACGGTTGTAGAGTCTGAAGTGGAGGTAGTGACGGCAACGGAATTCAGCACAGAGACCGTTGTGACCCATGGCACAGCTGGACCTCTCACCAATGCCAACCCTCTGAACCAACTACTGCCATTCCTGCTTCAAGGGCAACTACAGCAACAATCTCCTCAGATTAGACCCACACGTGAACCCTCCATAGATGCCTCAAAGGTTGATCCCCAGCTCCTCGACCAGCTCCTAAAACAGCAGCAAAATGATAAAGCAGGGCGCCAGCAAAGAGCCAAGCCTGAGCCTCCACCCACACCAGCACCAGTGGAGACATCAATTGTCACGATGTATGTATCAGGCAGGAGACCAGGAGAATTCTCCACCATCCTCTCCACCGTCACCATCTCTGGAGATGCCACCCGCAGGAAGAGAGGTTCTCTTAACACTAAGGATGTGCAGGCCACAGTTCTCCCTCAATACATCGAGACGGATAAGGGTCTCTTCCAACTCCCTGATACTTACAGCGAGGATGATATAGATTGGTTTATTGTATCTGCTATGAACGAGATAGATACCAGTGATATTCGTAAAGTCACACCCAGTTTAGAGTCTGTTCTGGGTGATTATGCAAAGTACATCGATCAGACAGCAGTGTATCGTCAGAATGGGACCCACTCTTTTAATACACAGCCTTTTTTATGGGAAGGCCCCGCTGAGTCCGCCCCGCTCAAGCGGAATGTTCGCAGTGCACAACGGGGCAACACTGGGCTTCCTGAAGCTCGCAAGATCCAGGACGATATAAACCAGCAGCAGCAGCAGCAGGTCGTCCATGACAATGACGGAAAACAAACCTCCCCAAGTCAATCAGATGTTACAGAACTACAGCCTCAGAATCTGCAGGCGCCCACCACCTACTACACCACCTTCACCTACTACACCACACTGGTAGACGAAGTCGGTCTCGAGTATGTCCAGAGCACTGAAGAAACCATCACTCAGGTAGCCACACATGGCAATGTCAATGACTTTACCAGGATTGATGATGGTGGAGAGTCACTAGTAAATAGTGTCCCAGTCCAAGCCAAATTTACGCTGAAAGATGCCATTATCCCAGGAAAACCTCGCCCAGTGCCTGACCCGGTGTTCATAGAGCCTCCACCACCGTTTGGGCCGGTTGTTCGTTATTTCGAGCCAGGGCAGGCGCTGACCCTGAGCAGTTTGTAGAGTTGCTTGCTGAAGACAATCCTGATAAACTGCAAGAGTCACAAGTAATAAGGCGCAAAGTTCCCCCTCCAGGAAGTGGACACCTCAATCCCCAACTCATAATTCAGCCCAGGCCAAAAGACTCATCAATTGGAGATGCAGATACTGACTCTCGGCAGAAGCCCCGCGTTGTTGTGCTGACCCGAAAGCGGCCGCTGCAGCAGACAAGGCCAGACGACCGTGTGAAATCCATTGTCACCCAACGCCATCCAGTCAACCAGGTAAAGAGTGATGAACCACCTACCACAGATCCCACACCTATGCCTCCTCTCAGTTCAGGAGCTCCAGTTGAAGATAATATCCAAGCTGAGAACATCCAGGATTTCATAGATTTCCAGAAAATTCCAACTCCAAATGAAGCAACACATGAGATAATGGAGACAGAAGAGCGGGATATTGAAGGGGAAGCATCAGGAGGTGGACAGGGAAGCCGTAACAGAGTTCGTGTCACCGTCACCAGCCGGCGACGTGTGCAGGTAAGCAACACTGTGGGGGAAGACAAGACCATGACGCAGCCTGGTGGTGGTCGACGTGTGGTAGTGACGCGCCGCTTGCCTCAACCTACTGTAGTGGCCAGCCCTTTACGTCCTCTGGAAGCCACAGTCAGCACATACTATACCGTCTACTCCTACCTTTACACTCTCTATGAGAACTCCACTCCATACTCCATGTCAACGAGAGAGGTAACCGTGTCAAATGAAGTACCACCCACTGTTATCTCTGTGCTACCTACCTTCCAGACAGGCACAGCGGTTGACGGCTTTTACACACTTGAAACTGGAACTGCTATAGCCACATTAGGAGAGCGTGTCATCAACTCACTTACTACACAAATATTTCTTGCCTCTGCCACCTTGGTTGATCTTACTCCTGAGGATATAAAACGAAATGAGGAAGCAAACCAGAAGTTGGCTGCCTCAGAATCTCTAGACGCAGCCACTTCATCACCTGTCAAACCCCCTGCCACCCCTGTCACTCTCCAATCTTCTCTGGTAGAAGATGATTTTTCATCCACAGACACTCCCTTCCTTACCACTAGCACTTTCAGAGCCACTCAAGTGAAAATTGAATCCTCTCAACAGAGAGAAAGGGAAGACTCAACACCTTTATCTGCAGACAATGTTGCTACAACTTTGCCTGAGGAACCCACGCCCTCAAGAGCTGGTGTCAGAGACAATGGGAGAGGCACTATCAGGTTCGCTGATCCACGGAAGAGAGTCCGAGTTACTGTCACTAGGCGAAGGCCAGTCACCCCTGTTACTCAGGATCCATCAGATGCGCTTATTGCCGATATTCCCGAAGTTGAAATTCCATTTGAGGCTCCTGAGTTGGCCCGGGAGCACCCAGCCCTTGATGACATTCCCACAGAACCTGAAATTCTGGAGACAGAAGTAACCTCCGAGTCCCCAAGTCAACATGAGAGACCATCTACATCACCACCATTCAGATTCTCTCTTCCAGGTCCTGGAAGGCATCCAGTTACGCCACCTTCACGTACATCCACATCACAATCTCCTGAAGAAAAAAAAAAGGATGCACCAAGATTATCTCTTGAGGAAGATAACTTCTCTCCACGACCTTCTCCAGGTCAAGTAAGGTTTACACCAAGACCATCTGATGAAGATAGAATTATTCCACGACCTTCTCCAGGTGAGGTAAGGTTTACACCAAGACCATCTCCTGATGAAGGCAGAATCATTCCACGACCTTCTCCAGGTGAAGTAAGGTTTACACCTAGACCATCTCCAGATGAAGAGAGACTGGCGTCTCGTATACCAGAAGACGAAAAAGAACCTCCAAAGGATTTCACATTCAAAGAAGTTCATGAAGAGCCAGGGACTGAGGCACCAAGGCCAACCCCAACTCCTACTCGTCCAACACGGCCTCCGAGAACGTCAATTCGTCGAGACGACATACCCATCATTCGTAGACCAAGCTTTGAGCGTCCGTTGCGTCCGTTTGTGACACAGGAAGACTTGGAGCCAACTACTCCAAGCGAGAATCGTCTGAGATTCACACCAGCACCAGAACCTGAGGTTAAGTTGAAGGCATCTGAAGATCCACCAGTCGAGGTTGCTACAGAACCCGACCTCACTGAGGGAGACTATGCCTATGATGACTACTATGAAGACTACTATTATGATGAGGGACACCCAGAGTCATCAGTGGCTGATGAACCTGTGGAAGATAAGGCCCATGCACTTGACACAGCAGCTGAAGATGAACACTCTCCCCTTCATGATGAAGCTGAACCACACACCAAAGCTTCTCCCACTGTTTCAAAACTGAAACCAAAGTTTGTGAGGCCAACACACTCTGGAGTCACAACAAGCGTGTTTGATATTACTGATGCTCTGAAGCGTGAGCGAACACACACTAAATTTGTAACGCCGTCACCACCGCGCACTCCAGCCACTCGACAGCACCTGACTCCCAAACATAAAGAACATAGACTGGCCTCTAATGTCATATACAGTACCTTTACCAGCACAACTTACCTTCCTATCCTGGGTGGTGAGCGCTCCATCACCCTAACTATCCTCACCTCCACCCTTATTACTCTCGCTGAGGACCAGCTTCATCTCATCACTGATTCTCCTGGACTGTTTGATCCGTCCTTGGCTACACCGACGGCCTTGCCTACCCCCTCTGCCCCTCTGCCTTCTCTCGCACCTTCTCCTCCTGTGGTGAGCGACACCCAGACAGCTGTCAGCGACACGCTCTCTGAGGAAACCCACTTTACCTCACCTGCCTTCAGAAAAACTGGCAGTCACCTAGCACGGCCGGAGACCACCAGGGGTAAGTTACACTGCTGCACTTTTACAAGCCCTTACATGTTTTCTTTCGCTTTAGTTCTATCAATAAGTAGTGGAGATTTATGCACTAAGTGGACCTCAATGTCAGCTCTGTATTAATGTCTCAAACTTCCTCTATAATTTGTCACGCCTCTGAAAAAGTACAGTAGCCTTGTGTGAGGCTGTTTGTTACTGCTGTGTGGTGAGGGGAGGGAGGGAGATTTCATTTCTACCATATCTTGTAGACCTTTCTTGCTGTAGTGATTTTGAAGGACGTCTGGATGAGAAGTCAAAAAACATTAGGAAAAAATTAAGAGGTAAATTTACATAAAGCTTATGTGTTTTTCAGTTTTCATTGTGTTTTTTTTCACAGTTTTTTGCCATTTAAAGCAGTAAGTTCTATTAAATGGATATAAGTATTTTTTTTTATAGATTATCAAATGAAATAAAGTTGAATGTGCTCTTAAAAGTGTTCTAGATTTGATTCTCTTGCTAGACGTCAAGAACACTTCAAACTTTTTAAATCATGTAGAGAAGTGGTTCAGAGAACCGAAAAGTTGTTAAGGTAGACATATATGCAACACTTGAGGAAATGTTTCACCCACAGTGGCTTCATCAGTCCAATACAAAGAAGAATATCGAAAATCAGAAGGAGATTGATAGATTGATTACATCAACTCCTGGCTGAGGGACTGATTACCTCAATCTCCTGATCTTCACCATTCTTCTTTGCACTGGTGGGATGAAACCACTGCATGACAAAACGTTTCTACAATAAAGATGCCCAAGTGCTGAACATGTGTCTAATTTATCGTCTTTTTAAACCATCTGTTTCACCACCTCGTACCACACATCGTCCAGCAACTATAAATGTCACTACTGCTGCTTCTTGCTTGTATTACTTGCTTACCTAATACTGTCAAATACTCATCACCCTAAGTTACTTAACACTTCTAATTACTTAACACACTCAGTTACTTAACAAACTAAGTCACTTTTCTCAATCAGCAAACTCCTGCTTGCTGCTCTTCCTTCCTCTGTAATCCATTAACTTAATTAATACTGTCCATAGGACGTCTTTGTACGTGTACATACACATGTTATGATGAATGTATGAGGACTCTGTATGTGAGTTTTGAGACTCTCTGACCACAGGTTCAAACCCCACCCGTGGTATGGTTTGTATGCGAGTTCTGAAAGAATGTAAGAGCTGTACATTATGTATATGTGTATGAAGTTGGGGACGGTCTCCTAGGCACTAACATTATTTAACTGCATGCGAGTGTATGAATTTGTTAATTCTGTCACGTGAATTTTACTTCAGATCAACACTAGAAGACCAGCCAGGAGGTAAGTGTGCATCTTCAAGTTGCAAGAATAAGCATAATTGGGGCAGTTAACTGTGTTAAATAACTCTCACTGGGTGAACCTGTGTTAGATAAACGTTGGTGTACTCTTGGGGTGGACGACTAAATTACCGGAGATAGTAATCTTAAGGTGAACCAAATAAGATAAGCATCCTTTACACTGTTATATTATTGTAAACAAAGTTCTTTATCCTTTGGGACAGCTTGAGAGTAGCACAAAAGAAGTTAGTATTTTAGGTAATGTTTTGGAATATGCCTGTAGAGTAAGTGTCCATGGTTTGAAAGAGCTAGAAGCATGTTTGCTCTAACTGGCTTGCTCTAGCGGGCCATGCCAAGGATGCCCAGGAGTCAGCAGACTGCAGTACACATGCTTGATGGCACTGTTGAAGACACTCATCTTTCTTATTTTCTTCTGCAGCTTTCGGGTTCGCCAGCGTCTCCCCGAGCATTTTCTTAGGTACGTAAGAATGTATGTGAATGTCATGGAGAGCGGTAGGCAGGAGTTTCATGGTCTCTCATGAGGTTAAATAATGAGAGAAAAGATGCTTCAGAATTGCCTTGTGAATCATCAGGTGTTGAGTGTTTTATTATTTAGGCAATGTATTTCCCAGAAAAGGGCTAGATAAACACTTAAGTATCCCCTTATCTTAGACAAATATCGACTCCAGCTACAAATATTGTTTTTGGCAGCTTAAGTGAACTTGTGTCATTACATTCGTCAGGTGATATAAAAATGTGTCAGGCCTTTAGTTACCAAGAAAGACAGGAATGTGAGAGCATCACGTAGCATAAGATAACATGAGATGTAGAGCAACATTAATCTGCATCCCTGTAGGAGCTGTCAGCATGCTTCACAGATTAACTGATCAACAAATTACCCTATTAACCCGTTAGACCTGGAAGTGAGGTACAGAAATGCTGTCTTCAAAGTCTGTGCGGTTTTGAAGTTATGCTGTAAAAGTGTTAATACCTACCAAAGAGCAATGGAAGTCACGTGAGGGGACTATATTGTTCATGGAATATTCTGTATGTACTGTTATTCGTTGTCATTCTTCCTGTGCCAGGCTTACACCCGGGCAGGTCACTGCCTGTTGTTTGTGTTATTTGTTAAGCAGATAATGAATGCTGATGTGTGTTCCACTGCCAGGACTAGCGAGAGTGCCAGCCTGAAACTGGATTAATACTAGCTTAATGAGTATGTACAGATCAGGATAGTATTGTGACACGCCAATTGCATTTGTTGTGTTAAGTGACTGGCATCTGAGAAAAGAACTATCATCGTTAGTTATGATTTTCCATTTTTCTGTCTTTGCCCATTTACTACGCTCTCTGGAACTCTTTTCTTCCTTTGCTGTTCTCTAATGTGTCGCTCTTTTTAAAAACATCTTACAGTATGCGCTTTGTAACACCAACAATAACTTGATAGTATCCTCATGAACATTTTCTCTCCAACTTGAAAAATATAACTTATCGGGTTGTGTTTGTGTTCAATGAAGCGATTGCCGTGTTCACTATTGATCCTTCTGACGTACTGACGTCTCTCCTACTGACGCAAACGTTGAATTATTTTTTTTTTACTTTATATGTTGAGCAAGTTACACTACACACGTTATGTAGGTTAAGTCTGCTTAAGTTAAGACAAAGTTATTTAATCAAACTGACCCAAATGCAACATATAATAACACCAGTAATACGTAAAACAAAGATCATATCATGAAGCAGCAACACAAAATGCAGAACCATTTTCTTTAACGACTAATCATTGCATATTGCACCTTCACTTATTTTCAACACACGACTTGCAAATACCGTGTGAAGTGACCCCCCAGCACCTCTCTACAACATTTGCCAGGTGAATTCAACTGTTCACAACATATTAATAGACTGTCCTATCAGAGAGCAAGCAGGATTTACTTTCAGCATCACCAGCACCTGAGTGCCTTCACTCTGACCTTCCCCCTCCCTCAAATCCCCATCTTTGATGCACCCCCTCCCCATCCCCCTCCCCATCCCCCTCCCCCCACCCCTCCCCCCTAACCCCTCCCCCTCCCCTCCCCTATGACCTTTTAACACAAACTGACCTCTTGTACCATTATAATATGATGCTAATTGTCCACCCTCACTAACCGCTAACTTCACTACCCACTGCCCTTAAAATCTAGGTCATCTCTGTGCTGTATGACCCATATGGTTTTAGTGCTTCCATTTTTTAATTTAATTATAAAAATAAATGTATAAAATTTAACAGTCAGTTTAAGAATCATATTTAAACAGCGGCTTTGAGCAGAAGTTAGGTAACCAGATCAATAATAAAATAATCACTTTAAGTGCTAAACCACTTCGTTAGGAGCCTGACAACTACACAAGGGTCGTTAAGGCTGCTTGTCACCTATTTACCACCAGTCAAGGATATTTTAACCCCTAGGATAGGAATTAAAATTGCAGTGTATATACACAGCCAGAGAGAGACACTCCTCTGTACAAAATCTTGCAAATCAAAATAAAGGAAAAAAAAAAAACACGTTTGGTTATGAGGATGAGCCGCCTACCAACACACGTCTAATGATCAACATTATAATCTTCACAACCCCACAAGTTCTAAGTTGGCATCACTTACAAAGGGGACTCGCATTTAGAAAAAAAAAATAATTTTAGACAAATCTCACTTCAGTGCTAAAATAATAGCTCACATATGACTTATTAACTAGCGAAATGATATATATATATATATATATATATATATATATATATATATATATATATATATATATATATATATATATATATATTATATATATATATTGGGAGGTACCACCTCTAGAACTATTCTAGGGACCCTCATCCTCAGAGAAAAGAATAAACTTGCTTCAGGGAAAACTCAAGGTTCTCCCTGAAGCTATTTGAGAATTTTCTCTACCACCCCCTATATTTAATTAATATATATATATATATATATATATATATATATATATTATATATATATATATATATATATATATATATATATATAACTAGATATTAGTTAAAAATGAGAGTCTTCTATACATTAACCTCTTGTGATGCTGGCTTGAGGCTGGTTATGGCGGAATGCAGAGCAAGTCCTTCTTGGTCATGCAGGGTCGGGACTGGGTTCGGGTCGGTCGGTGGTTGGTTGGACGGCCTGAGTCTGTCCAGGTGGAGGGGACGCAGGGGCCCAGCTTGGGGGAGGAGCATCACCTCGGGGCCCGCTTTAGCATCGGCAGCCCTCACAGCTTGGCCACCAGGGTCATGAGTAACGGCGTCGAGGTCATTGTCGCTGGTAAGTGCATGTGCCAGGCTCATCTAGCTCATGCGCAGCGAGAGGCCCCAGGCTAGTCTGTACATTGCCACGGCATGTGATCAAAGTTAGCCTGTGTCCCCGTTTGAAATCGTAGATAGCAATGTGTAGATATTGCTGCCCTAGGTCAAACCTAGCCTAGCTCACTCCACACAGTCAAAGCTAACCTACCTCACTCCACAAGGTCAAGGCTAACCTAGCTCACTTTGTGAGATCAAGGCTACCCTGGGTCACTGAGCAAGGTCATGCCAAGTTTCCTTGACATAGATGACAGTAAGAGGGTGGAATTTAAACTAGCTAACAGCAAGATACACCAAGGGTCCTCACTTGTAAATATGTAAACTTCTGTAGCATATGGCTTATAACATCTACCCTGCTGCTTGTAATGTTTAACACAAGCTGTAGTTCTCTTAGGCACTAATTCTCATCAGGTACTTTCAGGCGACAGAATTATAGTGGATTGGTTAGTTTATTTCGTTCTGAGTCGCACATCACCAGTCAAGGTTACTTTAATCCCAAATAAAAGGATTAAACTCTTAGCATATATATACTAAGAGATATACACCTCTCATTGTATTTGTAATTGTAACAAAAGTATTACAATCGAGGAGAGAGATAAGTGAGATTAGATGTGTTTTGTCAAGAAAAGAGCTAACAAAATCTAAAACCAATGAAATAATACCGTTGAGTTGCACATTTTTTATGAAAATAAAGAATTGAAACAGTCTGCATATCTGATAGTTTGCATTGTGTATTTTGTTGTTAGTTAGAAAGTCCCATTCTTTTACGTGTAGAAATATTCATAGAAAACAATTTATAATATATGGGTAACTAAAGGTAATTTCTTGCTCCCCTTATTTTTCTCTTGGTAAGCAGTAAACAAATCCTCTTCCCTTATGTTATCCCACCTGCCTCGTACCCTGGCCACTCTGAAGCCCTCTTCCTCTATTTTCTCACCACCAGCACCCTGTCTATTACCACCAGCACCCTGGCTATCACCCCCAGCACCCTGGCTTTCACCCCCAGCACCCTGGCTATCACCACCAGCACCCTGGCTATCACCACCAGCAGCCTGGCTATCACCCAACACCCTGGCTATCACCACCAGCACCCTGGCTATCATCCCCAGCACCCTGGCTATCACCCTCAGAACCCTTTGCACCCTCACATATTAATCATTCACAATTTACTTGCATCAGTGTTGAAGCCTCACAGGTTTCTATACTCAATAAATTAACTGGAAGTGAGCTACGACTGTCACCACTGGTGAGCACTGTAGGTAATTAAGGAATATCATGTATATACACAATTTTTTGTCAAGTGATTTAGTTTGTCATTCACAGATAGCACAGCATGAGTTTGTGAATATTTGTATGGTAGCTTAAGCTGTATTTCACCTCTGCACTAAAGTTTATTTTAATCCCTATAATATTAATTAAGTCAGTGCGTATATGCTAAGAGATAATCACCTTAGTGTGTTATTTTTTTATGAAATAATTATACTGTTAGACTGATAAAAGAAAGGTATAATTCCTGAATATCAGACATATATAAGTAGCCATTCGAGTTTAGTTTCCGAATCTGGCTAAATAAAGAGATTAAGAAATGTTAGCCATTCACATGATTCTAATCTTTGTGTCATTGACACAGGTGACAAGACTGCCTCGCCACTGCCTCACGATCACCTAGTTACCAATAATTTCGAGAAATTCCGACGACCCATCACTCTACCGCCCTCGACCTTGTCTGACCACATGCTCCTCTTCACGCCCACGGAAACTGCTCACCCCAAGGTAAATTTTATTATTATTATTATTATTATATTGTTACACTCACCGAGAAGCACTAAGCCCGCAGGGCTTATATAGCTTCTGGGCATATGAAAGACAATCATGTTTGATCCGTGGAAAGGGAGGTCAGATCTAATTCCCTGGATCAGCAGCTCCTTCACCGACATCATGTAACCTTTTTCGAGAAGTTACCCATATGAAAAGAATAGAAAACAGTTCAGCACCTAAAACTAAAGAAAATGTGTTATTATAACCACCAACTTAGGTAAATATTTTTGTATTAAAGAAAATGATTTATTATTAATCACAAACTAATGTAATTGTTAGATTTTGCTGTATTATTAGATACTGGAAGGTAATTTAGTATTAATCATTATTAAAGGGCGCATCAACATACATCTAAAGCTTTCCTTAGATACTGTATTGTATGACCATGTATAAAAAAAATAGATGTTAAAACAATTTATTTTAATAATGGTTCGAGTTTTTTTTATTTAAATTGCATTTATTCTAAATAGCTTTTGCATTTAATTTTATAAAGACTGTCTTAAACACATTAGTGGTCAGCAGTGTTGACAGGTGATAATAATTTAATCTTTTATAACATAGTTTGGTTCCATTTACACATAGTGGAGTGATTTTAATTGTATAATGCGATAGCGAGATGTTCCAAAAACTTACTATTTTTGGTAGTAGTGTGTGGGTGGTGGGTTGAGGTGGGGGGATGTGGGGGGGGTGGGTTGAGGTGGGGGGATGTGTGGGTGGTGGGTTGAGGTGGGGGGATTGGGGGTGGTGGGTTGAGGTGGGGGGATGTGGGGGTGGTGGGTTGAGGTGGGGGGATGTGGGGGGGTGGTGAGATGCGTGTATGGTCATGTGGGACAGGTGTAGAGGTGGAGGGGCTGAGGGCTGTGGTAGTGGAGGGTTGTGGTGGTGGAGGGGTGTGGAGGGGTGGTAGTACTCCAGAGACAAGGCTGGGCTGAGGTAGGACAACAGATTTTAATCTGTGTATTTAAGTGTGTATTTATTTTCAAACTTATGATTTACTAACCAATATCAGTTTAAACCACAAGATTTTCAGCTGATTATTAAATGTACATTTGACTGTTAGGCTAAAAGCTGTTGTCACTTTGTCTGATTTTTTGGGGGCTAAGATTAAGATATCTTAAATTATCCTCTGGTGGCCTGGTGGCTAACGCTCTTGCTTCACATGGCGAGGGCCTGGTTCGAATCCCAGCCAGAGTAGAAACATTGGGGATGTTTCTTTCCACCTATTGTCTATGTTCCTCATCAGTAAAATGGGTACCTGGGTGTTAGTCAACTGGTGTGGGTCGCATCCTGGGACACTGACCTAATGTGCCCAAAATGCTCAGCATAAAAAGTGGTTTTCTATATAGTAGTGTCATTGATGTCAGCTAGGCCTGTATACCTTGCACATGTGCTTGTAGTAAATAAAGATTATTATTATAGGTATGATAATTGCATTTATGTTTACCTGTACCTAAATAAACTTACTTAATTTTCAGCTCATTTCAAAACCGAGTCCTGCTTCAGATACTTTAACAGGATTTCAGTCTGGTGGGAGGTACGAGGGGAAACTTAAAAATTATACAATGCTGAGGAAATCAAATATATTCTTTTTGTTGCTGTATAGTGGTGTTATTATTTGGGTTTTAAGCACTGAAATATACACGTGTAACTCTATTGTATATTCTAATGTGGCATAGTCATGGACACATTTATTTGAGGAGATTTATTTAAGGTTATGCTAATTATATTTGGTAAAGGTTATAGCAGTTTTTTATGCTACTTGCTAACAATACTAACACTGTGTTATATCTTTTTTCTTATACCTTCTCTTCATCTTATTTCATATTTATTCCTTTCATATTTACCATAATAAACTATCCTTTATTGCTATAGATTACCATTTTATGACTATGTTTCATTTTCTTTCTTGGAGCCATTCTATTGGTTTTAATAGATTGGTCTTCTACATAATTTAAAGTAATACAATTATTTTCCTTTTGTTTCTCTTTTGTTCGTCAAAATTTTGACTTTGTTTAGAGAAATTTTTTATATTTGTACTTTTCTTAAATTTCTTGTTCAAAAAGAAACATAATTCTTCAATAGACTATTCAGCTATTTTTTTTCCGTACTGTTAATAGCATGATTGTAGTCAACTAACCCAAACTAACAGGCTTTAGGTGGTCGACCTACATTCAAGGGCAGGCAACTCACCACTCAACTCATCTCTGGGGCTGCCCCCATGTTCTTTGCTCGTTCCTACAATGGACATCCTCCCCCAAGCCCCTTAGACCAGGAGAAGACAGTAATCTTGGAGATTGTGCCAGACACGATGATTGACTTCGAGACGGATGACAGCTCACAGATGAACCTTCTCGCCTCGGTTCTGGCTGTCGCTGACTTTATCACTAACAAGGGGAAGGTCAAACCGCCCTTAGTGACTCCTAACCTGTTCCTGGACTCGCTTTACTTGAGACTGGAGCCGGATTTGGAACATCCTGACACCGTCGTTCCTTTCAGCTATACTTACGTGACCACTGTGACTTACATTAGCCAGATGGCCGGGTCAGGGGATATGACCCGCCTTGAGGTTCAGACCAGTGTTGTAACCCATGATGACTACTTCTTGACTTCCATCACTCCTCCCAGTGTCACAGCTAAGGTAACATTCCCCATGATAACCTACCCTTCCTCACCTCACTCTCGTTCTCCAAGGTAACCCACACCTGTAGTAGTAACTCATGACTGTACTGCTTTTCTAAACTGGTCAACCCACACCACAAGTGGAACCTATACTTCAGTTCATTCTGCAACAGCTGAATTGTTCTCAGATCATCGGGATTTTCTGTAGTAACTTTGTATAGAAAATAGTCTTCTGAGTTTCTTGAGTAGAGTTGAAGAGGTATGGTGGGGTACCAGCTCGTCTTAGAAGTACATACATTGTTTGCGTTACTACACCTCTCATAGACAGCATGTGTAAAGAGCACAAAATGTTTTGTCTCCTTTTCTTTAGAATTAAGAAGTGATGTGGTTTTCTGTAAATTTCGGCTATTGGAGACTTACCTAAAAATTAATAACGTAGGTCTTCTAATACATACAGGTAGTATTTTTACAACCAGCCGTTTTCCTTATTGTATGTAGTTTAAATTCATATGATGCTATAGAGTCTGTAGCATCATACTACATTATTTATAGTATATACAATGCATAATCATTGTCATCTGAAAGTCCAGTGACTTTCTTATTGTATATATATATATATCTTCTGATAGTTAAACAACATCTTGATTAGAACAAGGACGATTATTATAACAATCGAGGAATTAATCTGGTGATGAACTTTCTTACATAAACTGCTTAATAAGATGTAAAAAAATTATCAGGCTTCATAACTAACACACGAATGTTGTGTTTGTTGTGATTTATTACAGGACATTCCAAGTTATCTCTGATGGTAGGTGCTTGAACTGCAGAGATTTGTTCATTAATATAGTCACTAATGCAGGTGACCCAGCTGGCAGGTGGTGATGATGGTGCCTGCCAGACCACCACCTACTTCACCACCTACACCTACTACAACACCTTCCTGGCTGGCAATAAACCTTTCGTGGTGACCAGCAAGGAGACTGTGGAGAACGTGGTGACTGTCCCCATCCCAGACGCTAGCAACTACATAGAGAGGACAGAGGTCGGTGCCAGTGTGCAGATCCCTTCAAGGGGTAGACAGCTTATTCAAAGCTTATTGCTTGGGTGATTGGATAGCATTTATTCTGTTAGTGGGTTGTGAACGACCTGCCTAGTATGGGCCAACAGGTCTACTGCAGTGTTCCTCCTTTCTTATGTTCTTAAAAGCTACAGACGTCAGGAGTTGAGGAGTGGAGGTGTTGTGCTTCGAAAGTGTGATGTGAGTGTTGTAAATGCTGGAAGATGTGTATCTGACAGAGCTTTGAAATCTCTGTGTGGATATGAAACAAGGAGTTAGAGATTCCCTTCTCTTTCCTTGGATCAAAACCATTTAGCGCCTCCCCACGAATGTAATGATTTTCATGCAGATTTGTGTAAGTCTTTTATTAATACGGGATTATTATTATCATGGGGGAGCGCTAAACCCATAAGGAGCATTCGCCGAATAAGAGATAAACAAGTTTGAATCGAGAAAAGGGAGGATAACTCAAGTTCCTTTGCTTAAGAGTCTTCCAGCAACATCGAGGTACACTTCCTCCCTCAAGACGCCATTTTGAGATGTTATCAGAAAACACTATCACACATGTGTTATGACTATAATTTGTGTACACTGTAACATATTTTGATGAAGTCCAATGAGGTTGAATTATGCAGTATTTATTCCTTGTGTTTTGGTTATGCAGTTTTTATTCCTTTGGTTCTGAAGTATTCGTCCTCATGGTTTCTTAAATATGTCATAAGGCAAGAGATACTTTAAAACTTACTTTGATTTTTATGGTTACAGGTGACGTTCGACACTCACACTTACTTCACCACGCAAACCTTCACTCGCAGAGTGGAGCCCGACCAGCGGGTGGTGACCTCGGAGGAGGTTCTCACTCAGGTGGTTATCACCGAGGCACCATCGGTACAGCGAGCCACCTTTATCCCCAATAGGTCTTCACTAGTCATCAAGACTTACTTCACTACCCTCACTTACTACACCACTGCAGTAACTGGCATCACCACCCTGGTGAGCAGCAGCACTGTAGTATCCTCAGAGGTGGTGACGGAGACAGCTTACATGACAGAGTCTCCAAGTCTTGATGTTGGTGACGAGTTTGACTTGATGTCAACTCCCACTGTTGACCCAGAGGCTTCGTTTGACTACGAGGCTGCTGATGAAGATGGCTTGGTGCTGTATGCCACCATGACCATATATACTACCCTCACCTACCTCACAACCATTCTACAGGGCACCCGCACCATCACTACATCTAGGACAGAGGTTTCATCAAATATCGTCACAGAATCCTTGACTTCAGCCTTGAATTCTGAGGAACTCATCTCCTTTAGAAACTCTTACTTGTCCTGGCAGGTGACACCTACAGCTGTCGGCGCAACACAGCCACCAACTATCGCTTATGTCAAGCTCAGAGACAATGTTTACAAGCAGTTGCGTACCTTCTTTACCACATACACATACTACACTACTCTTCACAACGGTGTCGTCAACTCAAGTCTTCAGACTGAGACGAAGGTGTTCACCTCTACCATAAGCACCACAGGAATCCCGGCATCACTCCTCATCACTCCTACAAGACGGTTCGAACGTCCTTCCTTTGAAGCTACTGCTGAGGTTCCTTCTCTAGGAGGAGGCGCTGGTGTCCAGCTTGACCCATCATATCTATCTTCACTGAGAAGTTCTATTATGGTGTCCAAGGCCACGACTGCACCTGCTGGCCCAAGCGAGGAGGAAGGTCTTCAGGCCACAGTCCATGTCCAGGAGGGTGATGCATCCGGCACTTTTGTGGTGAGCGACTCCACTACTTCGGCCACCTTGTTAGTGCGACCCACTGAAGACCTCTCGACGTCAGTGTTGACCGGGCAGACTATTGTTATTTTTGACACCTCTTACCTCTCTTCTCTCAAGTCTTCTTATCTGGCATCTGTTAGTCCTGTCTCATCCTCCCCCATACTCCCCATAAACCCGGCAGTTGTGTCGCAGTCACCCACAGTTAATCCTGACAGCAGCCTCGCTGATTCCTCTTCATCTGTGGAAATCTCTGCATTAGAAGTCACAGATACTTCCCTGCGCAATGTATCTGTCTTCCCAACAAGAGACGACCTGGTGGATGAATCGAGTGATGTGCCACCCACCGACATCCCTCCTGTTGAACCTGCAGTAATCCCTATTCGTGTTGATTCTGCTGATGCTGAAGTCTCTTCTGTAGGATTAAGTATGACCGGATCCAACGACAATGGCCTTAACTTAGATCTAGGTCCGATGTTTACAGCAGTGGCAGGTATCATACGCAATAATTTAAATAACCACTTTATCAAACCAAAGTCAGATGACGATAACCGAAGGAAAATAAATCCTCCACTTCTTCCCTCCAACACACTCATTGTAGCCCAAAGGGAACCTCTGCTCATTCCAGTTGGAGGAGTTGGAGCCTCCCTCAGCAGCACTAATGACCGTACAGAAGGTCCAGAACATGGCTTCATCCCACTTAGACGGCCTGACAGTCCTCTTCAGGCAAGGTTTCCTGCAGATGCTCACACGCCACATAAAGGATTTGCTGCTCCCAGCTTAAATCCTGGCTTCATTAGAATTGCTTCTGAAAATCCAGTAGCTGAGAAACCTAGTTTCTCACTCCCAGTCAACATTGATGAGATGGAGGGTTTCGGCCCGACTTTCCTTCCTCCTAAAACGCAGTTGGGATTCACTGCCATGACAGTTGACCCTCTTGGTCCCACTCGGGTATCGGTCATTTCCGGGTCACCGACCATTTTCTTTGGTGGTGTTGGTCCTAATGACCTACCACCGCCAGGCCAGCCTGCCCCTTCACCACCTCAGGGACACAAAGTAGACCGAGAACCTGTTTTCATTCTCCCAAGTCACCCGGTCCTGCAAGACGAGACGAGGCCAGTACCCGTGCCAATTCGTGTGCCCCTACCTGGAGACAGAAAATCAATTCTCCTCATAGTTCCCCCTAAAGGTTCTTCAGACCAAGTTGCAGCAGGAGATACTCAATCAGAAGTTGTGTCATCAAGGTTTCCACCACATCACCCTCAGCCATCACGAGTTGGACCTCAGACCATCGTCAGCATTGAAGGTGACAATCGCATTGTGAGAACTCAGGTCATCCCAGCCCACACTCCCAGTCTACATCAACCACCGCCTATCATCGTGGCTCCTGCTCATGGCGAGTTTGTGCTTCACTCCACAGTCGGTGTTGGTATAATTTCAGGACCTCCTGAAGACGAGCGTCCACAACCCCCACCTGAACTTGAGAGCACCGTCGTGTCTGGCTCGGAGACCATCCTTATGGGTCATGGTATCAACAGTGGCCGCACCACAGTCTTCAGAGGCTCCTCCACTGTCATGTCCGGTGCCACTACCATCTTTGGGCCACTGTTTACCCGCCCGGTTGCTAACAATGAGCCAGAAGGTGACCTGACCTCAGTAGTGATGGGGCCAGGAGGTACCATCACCCGTTTTGTCACCCGGGTAGAAACATCAGCCCGCACCATCACTGCCACACACACCGAGGTAGTTTTCACTGAGGGAGTTACATCCACGCTGACTCACGTGATCCGCAGCACCTTGCCACTGCGAATTATCATCTCTACCATAGTGGGTACTGCCACCCGTGTCAGCTACATCACTGCCACAGTTGGTGGTGCTGAGATGAGAGACCCCACCACATACCCACCTGGCTCACCCTTTGATCCAGCCAACTACCCATCCTTCCCTGTCGATCCTCACACAGATGATTCTGAACTTCGTCTTCCTGGAGATGCGGAAGTGGTGCTGAGTGAATCTACTCTAGGTATAGCAGAGGACAACGAGATTAGCCGAGTAGTTGAGAGCAAGAGCCCCGACCAGGAGATCAACATGGGAGGTCCTCTCAGGGCTCCAGTGTCACAGTGTGAGCCTCAGTGCTCGGCTGGACGTCATGAGGTGTGCAGGCTGGTACGAGGTGCTCATACTTGCGTCTGTCGTGCAGGCTACTCACGCAAGAGTGATTATGACACCTGTAAACGTAAGTAATAACAGAGAGGAAGGTTATGGATACAGGCAGATAATAATAAAAGGTAAATAATAATAAAAGAAGGCAGATAACAATAATAATAACTAGCACTTAGATTACAAGTCAGAAAACTTAAAAAAGCCACCTCTTTTTATTCTTGTTCTAATTTGATCAGGTTACGTTAAAACTGTTCAATTTAAAGAAACTTCTAAGCTTTATGATCCCAAACTCTTTCATTGCAGAATCCCTCGCCTACAATGTGCAAGTCCTGCTCGACAAAATGAGTGGCATCGACCTGGTGTTTGACCCTGTGCTTGACAACACCAGCCATCCCATCACGCAGGACCTCTCAGACATCACTGTCCATGGGATCGACCAGGCCATGAGAGGCTCCGGCCTCGGACCACGATTCCATGGTGCTACTGTCACTAAGTTCACTGATGTCAAGAGACTAGCTATGCCCGTCTCCGTAGAGCCAATGGTAAGTTAGCATCAACTCATCATTTCTTGATACAGTACATGTAGTGAGTACTACTATTCCTGGTGCTTGTGTTAAGGTCTGAGTATTAAGAGACATGTGTAATTATAATAATGGTACACAGTGTAATTATAATAATGATATACAGGATGAGGAATTACACTTTTGCTACACCTGGGTATATTTATTTGAAGTTTTGGCACGTTTCTTCAATAGATACCCAGGTGATGCACATGCGTCTAATTCCTCAGGAAAGATGTATAATACCTGAGCACCACTACAAGAATCCAAAAGCCACTGGTGCATTTATACATTATTAACCAATGACTCTTTAAATGAAAAATTAGGCAATCATGCATGAGGTGAATACACATCCACAGATAATAGTCTGAGACAATCATACTGTGGCAAGACGCCTTCAGTCACTTATGAGTCTGATATTCCAGTCACTTTTAACATTTTCTTCAGGAACACGGGCTGGTAGTGGACATCAAGGTAGAGCTGTCAAGGACAGAAGGAGAAGAAGAGTTCAATGATGACATGAATGAGTCTGTGGTGAGGGAGGCACTGGAACTAGCGCTGAAGGATACCAACTACTCTCTGGGGGATTCAGAGATCGTCGCCAACAGGAAAGTGTCGGTGCTGGCCGCCGACGACTTCGACGAATGTTCCCACGAAGATCACAATGATTGTTCCAGCTATGCTAACTGCTTCAACACCCCTGGTTCCTATCTCTGTGCATGCAAGGACGGCTTCAAAGATATGGATGACATGCCAGGAAGGCAATGTGCAGGTGAGAAGCATTTATTGCACTTCCAGACAGTTCCAGCAACTTCTTTGGTGATGCTGGAATGACTTAATTTTGGACTTTGTTGCTCGATCTTTCCTGAAGTGACTGGAGCTTCAACCACTCCTTGTGTTGAATGACACGCATAGGTTTAGTGTTTCTTGTAAACAATATTTATATTTTGACAGAGGGGTACCTTGATGCTTGTTAAGGGCTCGTGTTCCATGGAATTAGAGCTACTCTCCCCTAATTCGAATCAAAATTTATTATCTTCCATTCCCCAGATGCTTTATAGCCTTTAAAGGTTTAGCATTTTTCATAAATGTAATTCCAAAGATTTACACAGCAGTGCATTATATATATGAATTTACTCAAATCCTCTATTTGTTTCATTAATATTGGCTAATTTTCGTGCCCTGACAAACACAACAAACAAGTTATTAAATTAATGTTTTCATAGCTGCCGAAATAACTTCACAGAGGTGACTAATACTTCCATTTTTTCACTGAGAGAAACGAGCTGATAAATGTATTCACCTAATTTTTCCCTGTTACAAATGAACTGGGAGTTTCACGGCACTAGCATCAACTCTCTTGTCCCACAGTGCAAACAGAGCAGTGTGCCAGGTGTAACTTCCAGGGAGAGTGCGTCTCCAAGCCCGACGGCTCCATCGGGTGCCGCTGCTTACAGTGGTTCAGTGGCGACCGCTGCCAGGTCAACCTCAGGGGTAAGTCATCTTCAAGGGTGGATCAACCTCAAGGGTAGGTCAATCTCAAGGGTAGGTCAACCTCATGGGTAGGTCAACCTCAAGGTGTGTCAGCTTAATCATCTTACAAACCTCTCTGTTTTTCACTTTATTATTGAAAATAAACTTTTTTGAGTGTTCTTTTACTAACATATGCAATATTAGAATAAACCTGATCTCGTATCTGCTCTGTAATTGCACATTACAGTAATATAAATATGTGTTTGTGTATTTTCTAGAGGTAGACATTATATTTCTGCTTCACTGCACATATATGTATCTTGAAAGACTCGTTTTATGCATTTCCCAAGATCTTAAATTTAAATGACTTGTGTTTGTGAAGTACTCATGTGTGTGTATGTTAACAGTTCTACTGATAGTGTTGGTGACGGTGGGTTCCCTACTAGTGGTGCTGCTGCTGCTCTGTCTCGCCCTCTGCTGCCTCCGGGCCAGAAAAAACACCAGGAATAAAATGGGACAGGTAGGAGCCTCTGCTAAACTCACAGATGTGAGACGTTTGAAAGTGTTAATGGTCTGATGGCTTTCCTGATGTCTCAAATAAATATATTTTTTATCTAAGCTTTATATAATGAAATGTGATGTGAACAAACTCACATGGAAAGAATGAAGTAGAAGAGCACTGAGGTACTCTTCAGTCAGCTAAAGAGGACTATTGATTTTAGTTTCTCCATGTTGGTTCCTACGTATTTAATTCACTTTGGTGTTAATGTAGCATCATTAACTCCCTCTTTTGTGCATTTCGATGTGATTTACATTTATATGTAGAGCATGGTACTCACTCTCGACAGATGCCTGGCGCTCCCACCTTCCTGAGGGCTCGCAGCGCCGGCATGTCCAGCACACTCGACCGTCGAGCCATGATTCACGAGACCTCTTCTGAGAGTTCCATCGACCATTCCCGGCTCCATGCCACCTCCTTCATGGTATGTATTACAACCCAGGATTCCAAATGGCCTGTTATCCCGGGTGTAATGGGAGCAAAATAAACACAGCAGAAAAAGTTTAGACTTGTATTATCCTTCACCAATTTAGAACAGCAATATGTACACTATGTACAGTGATAAGTATAGTGCACTCCACGGTAAGCAAGGCAGAAATAGAAGCCACAAGATAGCAGACCGTGCTTCAACCAGCTCTAGAATGGGAATGACAAGGGCAGACAGGAGAGCGGTACCCACATAACCTCTGCGATTGCCAAAACCATCTTCTTATTGGCTAGAACCTGGTCACTAGTTGAACGACGGGGCCCCATCATCAACTCTTAGCAACCTGGTTCGCTGGTTGGGGGAGATAGCCTGTAAATGAGGGCGTGTACATGCGCCGAATAAAGGTTACGTACTCTTTGCATGCCACAGTATGTCGACACCGGGCTAGAGTAATGCTTATCTTTGACATAAGAACATAAAAAAGAAGGAACACTGCAACAGCCTACTGGCCTATGCGAGGAAGGTCCAATTCTCCCACCGGCTTAAGCCGGTAGGCCTGAAGAAAATAAACCCTCTGGAATGAGATAATGCTAAAAAATAAATAAGCTATGACCAGCTGTGTGCACGAAACAGCAGATTTATGGGTTATTATTATATGTGTGATCAACTACTGACAACACACCAACTCTTTTTTTTATACTGGCAGGTTCTGTTTTCTTTCATTTATATCGATGGGACTTTCTCGTCTTCCTAATAACTTGGCGAGGATGATGTTTGTATGATGCCCTATAGTGTTTGGCCAACCAATACTTATTCAGAATGAAAAAATATCAAAATCTAACTAAACTGAAGTCTTTTACAAAAAATGGAACCCTTGAATCCTTCCATGGAACCCGTGAATCCTTTTCATGGATCCCTAAGTGTTCGTGAACCACCAGATGAGAACCTCTAGTCTGAAGAATGTTATGAAGAAGCTACTAAGGAAGTGTTAATGACCTGTAGGGTCAAGGTGACGAGTGTGTGGGGAGGAGTATTATGGCTAGGTGGTGCTACAGTGTGCTAACAGCTACTACCTAAGCATTTTGTTTCACATTTAAGGTAGAGAGACTCTTTATAGTAATGTTCAGAGGCTATGGATCTGCCTACTTCTTGATAACTTCTTTAACATCTGTTTCAAGTCTTATCAGTTATAATGAGACTTGGGTGTCTTACCTTCCACCGGGATGATCAATTCGGTTTTCCTCTTGAATGTAACATTCTGATACCTTATGAAGTTTAAATCTTATTGCCAGATACATTATAAATTTATTAGTATTGTTAAATTTATGTTTTCTTTCTCTGTAGCCTCCAATGAGCTACGAGAAGCAGGAGCGGCTACATCGAGCCCCCAGGTCGGAGTTAAGTGTGGGACGACACTCTCAAGCGTCCTTCGCCGAGGACCGTTCTGTGGGGGTACACACCACCCTTCCTCCTGTGGTGAGTTTTGTCTCCACCTGTCGTGGTGTGTGTGTGTGTGTGTGTGTGTGTGTGTGTGTGTGTGTGTGTGTGTGTGTGTGTGTGTGTGTGTGTGTGTGTGTGTGTGTGTGTGTTAAACTCTGGAGACTTGATCGTTCTTTAGGGATATGACTCTGACATCCAGACAAGACAGAAGAGTGCAGCAACCCTGTCATAGTCGGGTCATGACATTCTGTGCTTCCATATACGATATCTGAGGATCGAGCCTCATGCATTACACACACCTGTGTCGTAATGTCTTGATGTTTCATGTGTGATGTTGTGTGCAAGGGAAATTATTTTCTGTTTAAGAAATATGAGGGCTTGGACTAATATAGATATCTGTAACAGCAAGAGTTACAGTTCATGGGGGATCCTACAGGAATAATCTCGACTCTTGGAGGGAAGGAGTGAGCGTAACTACAGACAATGTCATTGTTTACAAAGAGGAACTTTACAGTATTCTAGTAATGCAGAGGATTTTTTTTATTCTCTCAGGATTCAATGTAAGTCTTCCTTATACTAAACTTTGGGAGTGTCAGTGCATCTAGGGAAGAGAGAGAGAGATAGAGAGTGAGGAAGGACATGTTACATGAGGATAAGACACGAGACCGAATAGTTGGGAAATTATTTGACATTGAGAACATAGAAAATAGTTCTAGTCGAAAACATTACTACTACTACTACTACTACTACTGATAATAATAATAATAATAATAATAATAATAATAATAATAATAATAATCTGAACACTGTTGTTACTATTATGTTTATTATTAATAAAAAGCGTCACAGAGTTTAGAAGGTATGGCAGAACACACACTTGCCACTCAAGAATGATTCCCATTGAAACAATAAGACTGATGGAGCGAATCATTAATTCAGTGTCCTAAGTGAGCCCATCTGAAACCTGAGTAATACTAACATGTCAACCTCTGTATGTTGTATATCATGCACATTGACATTCGCTTCCTCCAACAGTTGATCCCTCGTGTCAAGGGGCCAGCACCTCCCCGTCCATGTGTAGTGAGTCGCGGGGAGAATGGTGAACCTCGTGTCATGATTGGGGCAGATGCTCGCTCCGACCTGGCTAGCTCTCAGCAGGCATTCGTCGACCTGTTGGACCAGCCAGCTCCTGCTGCAGCATTGGACAGAACCAGCAGAGGAGAGCATAGCAGCTGCTTCAGTCCACAGCAGTGCCAGGATCAACCGGTCTAGATCACACTCACGGGAGCATCTGGCGAATGCCTTCCTGCATCAGCTGCATCCACAGCCCCATATGGACTCCAACAGGTCTCACTCCACGGACAGGCTCCACCACAGCAACCACGACCTCTCTACAGATAGACTCCACCACAACGCCCACAGCCACTCCACGGACAGGCTCCATCACAGCAACCACGATAATTCCACGGACAGGCTCCACCACCACAGCAACCACGACCTCAACTCAGAGTTTGGGGTCAACTTTTCCTTTAGAGGAGATGGTGAACGGTGAGTAGACGGAGATCATGTTAAAACCTGTGTAATGACAAAAAAGACAACACCTTCACCATCATTCATGCAACAGCTGTCTTGCTGGAAATTCTCAGACATTACAGTGCAAATGACTTGAATTTTGACTCGATTTTTTTCCCTTTTTGAACACCTTGTATTGTATAATAAAAAAAAAATATTAAATGGTAATTGACCTTCAGAAGCTTTAATGGTTTTCCTGAATATTTACGAATATATTTTTTCCTCTCGTGTACCTGGAAAAAAATTGATAAAAAATAAAATAAAGCCAGTAAAGTTTTTAACTTTAATAAACACGAACAAGAATTTTATGTAAAAGTCATGAATTTTGTGTAAAATTGATTAATTTTACACAAAATTCATGACTTTTATACATAATTCATGTAGTTAACTGTGTGCTCTTGATTAATGGCATCCCTCATGCACCCAAATTTGCAGGACCATGAGCATGGCCCGCTCCTGCGATGAGACCACAGTCAGAGCACCCATCAGAAGTCTGCGTGCTGACAGCTTCTACTCTTCAAAGGCCCTGTCTTCTCAGCATATCTCTGACGTATGTACACAGCTGTTGATACCGACAAATAGAAATAACAAGAGGGAAATAGAAAAATAGAAAGGGTGTATACATAGGCGAATGAATGTATGAGAGAAATAAAAGTGGCGAATGAACTTTTTGTTATGGTGTGTTATACGATGATTATTTGGTCTATATTTCAATTTTTTTTTTCTCCCTGATAGCAATAAAATTAATTTAGAGCTAGATTTAGATATTCTACTGCTTATATAGACTTATATCCTGTAAATCCCTTCTGTCTGCTTACACATCATAAACGAAAGGAAGTATAAGGTCAACGAAGGAGTTAGTTCTTTACTTAGTGTTGAATCTCCTCTAATAGCTGGTGCTAGATTGTCTTAACCTTATTTTATTTCCTCACTTTTGTCTTGTCTTTAACAACTTTTTATATCTTCAGTAATTTATAGTTGTTGTCTAGCAGCCCATTTTTGAGGTCAGGCTTGGAAATTAATATAACCTTTCGAGCAAACAATTGGAAATAAAAACCGTAATATCTAGATAAAAAATGCAACAGTTATTACTGTTTATTAAAAAAGTAATCGATAGATAACATAGTTGCAAGAGTAATAACTATGACTGGAACAATACACAAATAACCCGCACATAGGAGAGAGGAACTTACGACGACTTGGACCATTTACAAAGTCACACTGTGACTTTGTAAATGGTCCAAGTCGGACCGAGACTTCGTGGTAAGCTCCTCTCTCCTATGTGAAGGTTATTTGTGTATTGCGGGAATAGTATTGATGACGCTTATATTTCAGTGGTTCATCAACAAAGATTTTTGTTGAAGAATTGAGACACTTATGCAACACATGGGAATCTTTATTGAAGAAACGTTTCGCCACACAGTGGCTTCATCAGTCCAATACAAAGTAGAAATGGGTAAGGAGAGTAGAAGTTTGAGGTAATCAGTCCCTCAACCTGGAATCGATGTGTTCAGTCCATCACTCTTGTAGGAAGTGCAGCATAGGGCCAGAGAGGTGGCTTATATACTGCGGTGAGATGAGATGAAGCAGGAGGAGGTGAGATCACAGTGGGACCTGCCACTAGTGTAAGTAGGTCGTCGTCCAAAGGTTGGGCAAGCGTTGAAGTCTTTGTACCAAGATTCCATGATGTTGCAGTGTCTGACAGATGTGATGAATGGTTTAGAAAACCGACAAGTTGAAGAATTGAGACACTTATGCAACACATGGGAATCTTTATTGAAGAAACGTTTCGCCACTTACACTAGTGGCAGGTCCCACTGTGATCTCACCTCCTCCTGCTTCAACTCATCTCACCGCAGTATATAAGCCACCTCTCTGGCCCTATGCTGCACTTCCTACAAGAGTGATGGACTGAACACATCGATTCCAGGTTGAGGGACTGATTACCTCAAACTTCTACTCTCCTTACCCATTTCTACTTTGTATTGGACTGATGAAGCCACTGTGTGGCGAAACGTTTCTTCAATAAAGATTCCCATGTGTTGCATAAGTGTCTCAATTCTTCAACTTGTCGGTTTTCTAAACCATTCATCACAAAGATTTTTGTATCTATCTGTCGTGGGTTTAGGAACTGAGAAATAGAGAGAGAGTAGACGCACTCCGTGTCTTAGCACATTTCTACCTGGAGAACAATGGTTACACAGATGTAATGACATGCTCTTGACAACTTTGTATCTACCAGGCAGCTAGTTAAGAGATTTAGCATCAGCAAGCTTACACTAGACTCGCAAAACATCTTATAATGCTTATTTTTTTTACTCTGCCGACCGCTGAACCTACGGAAGGTCTCAGTCACATGACGGAAACCTACTTGGATGATGGGTTATCACGACAATGAAGGAAAATTTCAGATCTTCCAACAAAAAACCCCCTTTGGGGTTTGGGGGCGATAAAAAGTGGGAAAGAATACAAACGCCCCTAATTTTTTTGGGCGTCATACTGCTTTTCCATCCCGGCAACAAGGAAATAAAAAAAACTTTGAAGTAACAGAAAATAGCGGGCACTACGATAAATTTTAACAAACCCTGAATTTTTTTAATAAGAAAATTGCTAAATGGACCACACATTTTGCCCCTGACATCACCAGCAATCTTTGTGGTAATGTCACAATTGTGCATGCACCGTAACTCAAAGTTTCCCCCCCGCATTTTCCCCCGATCACTCTGACATTTTGGTGAAGATGACCACCTGTCCTGCAACACCTCCAACTTATTAAAAAACTATACTACATTTTTCACAGATAAAAATTTGAAAACATTTATGACATAAAACTTTTCTTTTTCCCCACCTCCCCTTTCCCTTCATTTCCCCTCCCCTT
Source organism: Cherax quadricarinatus (assembly GCF_026875155.1). Classification (NCBI taxonomy): domain Eukaryota; kingdom Metazoa; phylum Arthropoda; class Malacostraca; order Decapoda; family Parastacidae; genus Cherax; species Cherax quadricarinatus. Next base: position 11,862,972 of record NC_069405.1, read on the forward strand.
TCCCGTTTCACCCACCTTCCCCACTTACCCCCCTTTCCCTCATTTCACCTCACCTTTCCCTCACCCTTTTTACTTTAAACACCGTCCCCCTTTTTAAATGTTTGTTTTTTCTTTTGTTTTTCATTATCTTTCTTGTGTTCCTCTTATTATTCTCTCTCGTCTCTTCCTCTTTCCTATTGTTTACATAAGAAGCTAACTACACACAAACGATTGACCATTACTGCTGACTACAATGGCCTCCTTATTACCCCCCATTTTTAACCCTGACTCCATAACTATTACCAACACTGCACCTGACTACCCACCACCATTACCATCACTGTCACCATACTTAAACCACCACCATAACCATCACTGCTACCATGACTTTCCCCACCACCATACCTTTCACTGCTACCATGACTTACCACACATTACCATCACTGCAAACCAGACTTCCCTGCCACCATTACCATCACTGCTACCATGACTTTCCCACCACCAATTACCATCACTCTACCATGACTCCCCTCCCAAACCATTACCATCACTCCAAACCATGACTTTCCCACCACCATTACTAATCACTGCTACCAAACTTCACCACCACCCTTACCATCACTGCTACCATGACTTCCCCACCACAATTACCACCACTGCACCAGACTTCACCACCACCATTCCACACTGCTACCATGACTTCCCATCAAATTACCACTGCTGCTACCAGATTTCCCACCACCACCATTACCACACTGCTACCATGACTTCACCACCAACATTACCATCAGGACTACCATACTTCCCCACACCTTACCACCAACTGCTACTCATGACTTCACACCACCATTACCACCACTGCTCCCATACTTCCCCACCACCGTTACCATCATTGCTACCACGACTTCCCTACCACCATTACCATCACTGCTACCATGACTTCCCCCCCAAACCTTTACCATCCTGCTACCATGACTTCCCACCACCCTTACCATCACTCTACCATGGCTTCCCCCCACAATTACCACCACTGCTACCATGACTTCACCACCACCATTACCATCACTGCTACCATGACTTCACCACCACCATTACCATCAGGGCTGCCATGACTTCCCCACCACCATTACCACCAATGCTATCATGACTTTGCCACCACCATTACCATCACTGCTACCATGATTTCCCCACCACCATTACCACCACTGCTACCATGACTTCCCCACCACCATTACCACCACTGTTACCATGACTTACCCACCACCATTACCATCACTGCTACCATGACTTCCCCACCACTGTTATCATCACTGCTACCACGACTTCCCTACCACCATAACCATCACTGCTACCATGACTTCCCCACCACCATTATCATCACTGCTACCATGACTTCCCCACCACAATTACCACCGCTGCTACCATGACTTCACCATCACCATTACCATCACTGCTACCATGACTTCACCACCACCATTACCAACCACTGCTACCAGGGACTTTCCCCACCACCATTACCATCAACTGCTACCATGACTTCCCTGCCACCATTACCATAAACTGCTACCATGACTTACCCCACCAACCATTACCATCACTGCTACCAGACTCCCTGCCACCTTTACCATCACTGCTACCATGACTTTCCCACCACCATTACCATCACTGCTACCATGACTTCCCTGCCACCATTACCATCACTGCTACCATGACTTCCCTGCCACCATTACCATCACTGCTACCATGACTTACCCACCACCATTACCATCCACTGCTCCCAAAGACTTCCCTCCCACCATTACCATCACTGCTACCATGACTTTCCCACCACCATTACCATCACTGCTACCATGATTTTCCCGCCACCATTACCATCACTGCTACCATGAACTTCACCACCACCATTACCATCACTGCTACCATAACTTCACCACCACCCTTACCATCACTGCTACCATGACTTCCCCACCACAATTACCACCACTGCTACCATGACTTCACCACCACCATTACCATCACTGCTACCATGACTTCCCCATCACAATTACCACTGCTGCTACCATGACTTCACCACCACCATTACCATCACTGCTACCATGACTTCACCACCAACATTACCATCAGGGCTACCATGACTTCCCCACCATCATTACCACCACTGCTACCATGACTTCACCACCAACATTACCATCAGGGCTACCATGACTTCCCCACCATCATTACCATCACTGCTACCATGACTTCCCCACCATCATTACCCCCCACCGCTACCATGACTTTCCCACCACCATTACCACCACTGCTACCATGACTCACCCATCACAACAATGACTCCTGACGGTCTCCCCTCCACACGTAGGAGCACCAGACCATGGCTGAACGAGATGGCGGCTCCACTGTCGTCTACCCACAGATGGAACTGTATCGTCCGGCGCGTGTAAGTTGCCACTTCCATCCACCCAACTCACTACCATCTTACCATTATTAAACTAAATCTCTCTGAAATGACTCTGTGCATGTTTTGATTTTTGTATAGTTACAGAAACTAGATTTTTTATTCACTGAACTATGGGTTTCTAACTAGGTGAGAAAGTATGAGTTCTCGGCATGTGTTTAGATATATTCTTCACTATTTCTTAGTTTTGCATGTGCTAATTTTATGCTTTATATGACATATTCCTTAACTAAATGAACACTGTTTTCCGTATATTATGGAAAGTTTAGCTGCATAGGTTACAAGAACTTTACATGTTGCGTGTTAACAGTGTCATGTAGCGTGTTAACAGTGTCATGTAGCGTGTTAACAGTGTCATGTAGCGTGTTAACAGTGTCATGTAGCGTGTTAACAGTGTCATGTAGCGTGTTAACAGTGTCATGTAGCGCGTTAACAGTGTCATGTAGCTTGTTAAGTGTCATGCAGCGTGCTAACAGTGACATGTAGCGTGTTAACAGTGTTATGTAGCATGTTAACAGTGTCATGTAGTGTGTTAGCAGTGTCATGTAGCGTGTTAACAGTGTCATGTAGCGCGTTAACAGTGTCATGTAGCTTGTTAAGTGTCATGTAGCGTGTTAACAGTGTCATGTAGCGCGTTAACAGTGTCATGTAGCGTGTTAGCAGTGTCATGTAGCGCGTTAACATGTCAGTAGCGTGTTACAGGTCAGTAGGCGTTAAAAGTCCCGAGCTTGTTAAGTGTCATGCAGCGTGTTAACAGTGACATGTAAACGGTTAACATGTCATGAAACGTGTTAACATGTTATGGGACATGTTAACAGTGTCATGTATGTGTTAGCAGTGTCATGTAGCGTGTTAACAGTGTCATGTAGCGGGTTAACAGTGTCATGTAGCTTGTTAAGTGTCATGTAGCATGTTAACAGTATCATGTAGCGTGTTAACAGTGTCATGTAGCGTGTTAACAGTGTCATGTAGCGTGTTAAAAGTGTCATGTAGCGTGTTAATAGTGTCATTTAGCGTGTTAACAGTGTCATGTAGCGTGTTAAGTTCATGTAGCGTGTTAACAGTGTCATGTAGCGTGTTAAGTTCATGTAGCATGTTAACAGTGTCATGTAGCGTGTTAACAGTGTCATGTAGCGTGTTAACAGTGTCATGTAGCGTGTTAACAGTGTCATGTAGCGTGTTAACAGTGTCATGTAGCGCGTTAACAGTGTCATGTAGCGCGTTAACAGTGTCATGTAGCGTGTTAACAGTGTCATGTAGCGTGTTAACAGTGTCATGTAGCGTGTTAACAGTGTCATGTAGCGTGTTAACAGTGTCATGTAGCGTGTTAACAGTGTCTTCTAGTGCCTCTCATCCCTAATACTTTTGGGTACGCAAAATTATTCACGAAAATGGCACCATACGTTAATATTATTACATTAATGATGGTTCGCTAAGCCCGTAAGGGTCATACGGCGCCTGTGGGAACAAGAGACAATCAGGTTTGGTCTAAGGACGGGGAGGATAGGTCCCATTCTGTACATCAAGAGCCCAGCCCCATTCTGTACATCAAGAGCCCAGCCCCAATCTGTACATCAAGAGCCCAGCCCTTCCCCTCACCCACGTCCAGGAATCTCCACTGTGACGAGTATAAAATCATAAAACAAAAATTTTCTGACATTATCATTATTTTACTTGTAGTGCGTTTTTTTTTTCATTTCCTGATATTTTTGATTATGGTAGTTTCAATGATTCAGTTACATGAGCCTCAATGTTTGCCAGGACTCTGGGACAAGTACTGACTGCCTTCACCACGTCTCTCACACACACCTTCTGTACTATATTTCTCGCTGTGAATACATGAAGCTGCCTTTCATTGCCTTACACATGTCACGACGTCAGGTGTTTATGACGCTAGATGCCAGAGTGTCCCACGATACTCTAGACATACACTGTATGTTCCTGAGAATTAAGGGATGATGCACTTCATTAGTCAACAGCTGACACAATAACACGAACCTAAATGTATGAACTCAAACGATTGCAAAAGCAGGGGACAGTGTGGCCTACTGATGATATCCTCTTCGTCTGTTTGAGGCTGAAATATACAGACGTCTTATACTCATTATTTTATGCATTTTGGTTTCGTTTGTGTAACTGATCAGTGTTTATTAAACACCTGTGTCAAAATACTACAATATATAGCTTGTGCAAATAGAAAGTTTATTGTCGTAAGAAACTTTAATGTCTAGCAGACACAATGTATCACCTACACATGTGTCAGGATACATTTCATTACCCAAACAAAGGTATAGGATTCATGCCCAGCAGCTGTGTTGAAACCCTTTCAATGCTACGCACTTACCACTGAAGGAAATTAACTGCAATATGCATCGTCCTTTGCAGGATACTGACTCCCTGAGTGATATGAGCGAGCAGCACTCCAAGGTAACCTCCAGCAGAGCAACCTCCAGGAACTACTTCTCTTGAAGCAGACCTGCGTCTTCTTCGCCTCTCCCAGGCGCTGCTTACCCTTAACGGAAGGGAAAACGAGAGAAACAAAACATGCAGAATTCCGCATTTGTTCCAACAGTACTAAATAATATCTCTTCGTGTAATACTGGACGTGATCCTCAAGAGTTAATACTACTGTAACTAAAATATTTACTTGTATGAGAGGTTCAGAAATGGTGCTGTTGACAATTCCATTCGCTGCCTGGCAGCTGGTACTAGCACACTCACCGAGGCTATTTGGTCGAGCGATGAGAGTTTGCAAAAGATTAAGTAAACCAAAACTCCAGCAATAGAATATCAAAATCGAAATACGTATAGATATTTCAACATATTTTTTAAAACCCTTTCTGGATTTCCTTTATTCACTATTGCACTCGTCATCAGTCCAAGGCCAAGATATACAATGGTCCAGTGTCATGACGTTAAGCTTATTTTTCCTCTGATTTTCAGAGGTGCTGTTGTTCTTGACAGATGTGTAGGAAGGCGAGATGTGCCGTCCTTCCTGTCATGGTGCAGGAGGGCGAGACGTGCCGTCCTTCCTGTCATGGTGCAGGAGGGCGAGACATGCTGTCCTCCCTGTCATGGTGCATATCTTCTTAAAGCAAAAAAGGTCTCAAATTGACTTGAGAAATAAACTAGCATTTGCTCAAGCAGCTTAATATTTATTTATTTTCAATGCAACAGTTTAAATATATATATATATATATATATATATATATATATATATATATATATATATATATATATATATATATATATATATATATATATATATGTAATGTATATATAATATGGTTTAATTTTGGTCATCTGTTGATAACCATATTATGACTGACTAAGAATGTTGAGGCCAGCATTCCATACTAGAATTTTTGTGACCTATTTTGCTGACCCAACTATATAAATCTCTCTCTATATATATTTGTATAAAAACTTATCTCTAGACTGTACTTAGGCTACTTTACTTTTTATTGTTGGGTGTAAAGTCAAGAATTTGTTACGTTAGTATATTGTAATTACTAACTGTGTAATTTTAAGATAATATTCAATGCTTGAAGATCACATTCAAGACAGAAATTATTATTTTATCTATTCTTTAGAGCATGTGATAATTTTTACATGATTCTTAAGGTACCAAACTTTCAGCTCTTTGAGTCTTAGGTACTTTGAAGTGTAAATAAACTCTTTGTATATATATATACATATGTGTATTCCAGAGCCTGTGTCTGGCTGGTCCAAGCGAAGTGTATCAACCTTAAACCAGCATCTCACTCTGATCCTCGAGGTCTGCTTCCTCAAATTCCTTCAGCATATAAATCATTTTTAAAGTTGTTTTGCAACTTTTAAAGCATGTAGCCTCTTCTACATAGCAGAAGCAGCAGTCTCTGATAGATCGTAAATGTTTTTTGGGGTAAATTAAGATTTAGTGTCAGAACGTCTGTGACTGTCTCTTGAGGGTAATGTGTAACTTGTGCCTCTGTTCTCGTGTTGATCATTGATATAGTGAACTCTAGGCCGGTACCGTAAGAATGTTAGTGGCTAGCGACGACCTTGGAGAAGCTTCGACCAACAGAGGTCTTTATTATGTGCGACGGAAATGAAAAGAATGCAGATTTTATTGAACGTTTGTCAACTTTTTGTTGACCTTAGTCATTACATTCTACTGGATTGAATTATAAATCTCCAATGAAGTTAACTTCGTGTTCGAAGTGGTGTGTCGGTATTGACTCTAAATGGGGAGAGCCGTACGAAGAAGACGTACGACACTCCCCTACTTGGGGAGTCAATACCGGGTCACCTCATAGACAAGACCCTGACCTGGCCCGTACTGGCCAACCACTTCGAACTCGAAGCTTACAAGATAAGCTTAATCGGAGATTATTGAGAGTCGGACTCTAGCAGCTATTTAAAGAGCTTTTATGGTGGCAGCCTAACAAAGCGGCACTGAGACGCCAGTGCCAACGTGGCATCTAAGTCAAAACTATGATTTTCTCTAGTATGTGTGCCCCATACTGGCTGCCTCATCTGGGAGAACCACGCCAAGAAAGTCTTCAAATCGCACTAGTTCAACCTTGTGTAAGAGAACAGTCACTTTGTGCCAAATAGAAGCACGTCTGTCTTATCTAAAATTATTCCTTCCATTGCCTACTTTCCCTTTGAAAGGAGGAACAGTGGTGCTGGTGAAGGGTTCTAGAACTAGGGCACTTAGTTACCCTTTCTGGCATCAAAACTGAGTACCGCCAGTTAACCAGGCGATCAGTGTTTGGCCCCTACGTGTTTAGTGATTCCACATTACTCGCAGCAAGTGGTTATTTCTTAATCTTATTTCCTTTAATTTCTCCTTAAAGATATTTTACTCCCAAGCTTATCTCTTTACCTGCTCTAATCACGTGTTTTATTTCTGAATATATTACTGACACCTGCTCCGAACACGTGATTTAATACTCAAGAAGTTGTGTTTACCACCTGTTTTGATGCTCTCGAAGCTGAGATGAGGAACAGCTTATTAACCGTCGGGATCTCCACGTATCAGAGCCATTCACGTCAGGTGCTTATAAAACTGACCAGACGTTGGGATCTCAACGTGTGTTAGAGAGCTCATCACAGCAGGTGTGTGTGTGTGTGTGTGTGTGTGTGTGTGTGTGTGGATATGATCAAGCACAAGGACTGAGGTGTCAAATGTACTGCGCTTGCTCCATCTTAATAAAAAAAATACATTTATTTACCTTCTGACTTTCATTTCTTGAAAGATCCTTAGAAAGTAACTGATTACACTGGATAAAAATAAATTTCCCGCTAAGGTGTGTGTACTCACCTGTTTGTACTCACCTATTTGTGGTTGCAGGGGTCGAGTCACAGCTCCTGGCCCCGCCTCTTCGCTGATTGCTACTAGGTCCTCTCTCTCCCTGCCCCATGAGCTCTATCATACCTCGCCTTAAAACTATGTATGGTTCCTGCCTCCACCACATCACTTTCTAGGCTATTCCATGGCCTGACTACTCTATGACTGAAGAAATACTTCCTAACATCCCTTTGATTCATCTGAGTCTTCAACTTCCAATTGTGACCTCTTGTGTCTGTGTCCCATCTCTGGAACATCCCGTCTTTGTCCACCTCGTCTATTCCGCGCAGTATTTTATATGTCGTTATCATGTCTCCCCTGACCCTCCTGGCCTCCAGTGTCGTCAGGCCGATTTCCCTCAACCTTTCTTCATAGGACAATCCCCGTAGCTCTGGGACTAGTCTTGTTGCAAACCTTTGCACTTTCTCTAATTTCTTGACGTGCTTGACTAGGTGTGGATTCCAAACTGGTGCTGCATACTCCAGTATGGGCCTGACGTAGATGGTGTACAGAGTCTTAAACGAATCCTTACTGAGGTATCGGAACGCTATCCGTAGGTTTGCCAGGCGCCCGTATGCTGCAGCAGTTATCTGATTGATGTGCGCCTCAGGAGATATGCTCGGTGTTATACTCACCCCCAGATCTTTTTCCTTTAGTGAGGTTTTGCAGTCTTTGGCCATCTAAACTATATTGTGTCTGCGGTCTTCTTTGCCCTTCCCTAATCTTCATGACTTTGCATTTGGCAGGGTTAAATTCAAGGAGCCAGTTGCTGGACCAGGCTTGTAGCCTGTCCAGAATCTCTTTGTAGTCCTGCCTGATCCTCGTCCGATTCGATTCTTCTCATTAACTTCACATCGTCTGCAAACAAGACACTTCTGAGTCTATCCCTTCCGTTATGTCGTTCACGTATACCAAGAACAGCACAGGTCCTAGGACTGACCCCTGTGGAACCCCGCTTGTCACAGGCGCCCACTCTGACACCTCGTCGCGTACCATGACTCGTTGTTTCCTCCCTGTCAGATATTCTCTGATCCATTGCAGTGCCTTTCCTGTTATGTGTGCCTGGTCCTCTAGCTTTTTGCAGTAACCTCTTGTGAGGAACTGTGTCGAAAGCCTTCTTGCAGTCCAAAAATACGCAGTCGATCCACCCCTCTCTCTCTTGTCTTACTTCTGTCACCTTGTCATAAAACTCTAGGTTTGTGACACAGGATTTTCCTTCCCTGAAACCGTGCTGGTTGTCAATTATACACTTGTTTCTTTCCAGGTGCCCCACCACTCTCCTCCTGATGATCTTCTCCATGACCTTGCATACTATACACGTTAGGGATACAGGTCTGTAGTTTAGTGCCTCATGTCTGTCTCCCTTTTTAAAAATTGGGACTACGTTTGCCATTTTCCATACCTCAGGGAGTTGCCCAGTTTCAAATGATGTGTTGAAGATCTTTGTTAATGGCTCACACAATATCTCTGCTCCCTCTTTAAGGACCCATGGAGAGATGTTGTCTGGTCCCACCGCCTTTGAGGTGTCAAGTTCGCATAGCAGCTTCTTCACCTCCTCCTTGGTTATATGTACTCATCCAGCACTTGCTGGTGTGCCCCCCTGTTCTGATTTCTTGGAGTCCTACTGGTTTCCACTGTAAATACCTCTTTAAATCTTGTGTTGAGCTCCTGACATACCTCTCGGTCGTTTCTTGTGAATTCCCCATCACCCTTCCTCAGTCTGATTACCTGGTCCTTGACTGTTGTTTTCCTCCTGATGTGGCTGTACAACAGCTTCGGGTCAGTCTTTACTTTTGATGCTATGTCATTTTCATATTGTCTCTGAGCCTCCCTTCTTATCTGTGCATATTCGTTTCTGGCTCTTCGGCTGATTTCTTTATTTTCCTGAGTTCTCTGTCTTCTGTACCTTTTCCATTCTCTAGTACACCTAGTTTTTGCCTCCCTACACCTTTGGGTGAACCAAGGACTCGTTCTGTGTAGGTGTGTGTGTGTGTAGGTGTGTACCTCTGCCTGTCCGTCAAATATTTTCTGATTTCGACTGTAAACAGCTATGACTGTAGGTCACGCAGTACTCTTAACAATAAAAAATATACAATTAACGATTAACAAACAATAAAAACTAGGAACATGAATGGGGAGAGGAGGGAGCAGTGTCCTTCCGAACACGCAGTAGATGGCACCTGACGGCTGTCACTGTTACTTAGGTACCATTGCTTGGTCACCTCAGTCGTTTTCTTCCAGGATGGACAAAAGTGTCTCGCTGTGAAGACAGCTGCTGCAGTTGAAATTCTTGGAAAATATCCTCTGTGCATTCAGTACACACTCGTTGTTTACTATTAAACGAGTTTACCCACTAGACCTAATAAGACTCATAAATAATAACAAGACACATTACCATGACTGGAACAATACACGAATATCCCGCACATAGGAGAGACGAGCTTACGACGACGTTGCGGTGCAACTTGGACCATTTACTAAGTCACACTGACTTTGTAAAAGGTCCATGTCGGACCGAAACGTCGTGGTAATCTCCTGTCTCCTATGTGCGGGTTATTTGTGTATAATTAGACTCATAAAAATAACTCATAAGGGGAAATCACCATAAAAATGATCAATTTATTAATTATTATTATTATATTCACGGGGAAGTGTTAAAACCTTACAGGTTATACAGTGCATTGGTGGAATGGGAGGCAAGCAGGTTCGATCCAAGGGAACTGAGGACAGGTGCAATTCCTCACTAACATCAAGGAACCAGGTAACACTTAACTAATATTTGCTGTGTCATGTGTTGACGACTGGAGGGTCCTCTTTTCTTCCTGCTGCTGATACCTCCTCTTCCTGCTGCTGATACCTCCTCTTCCTGCTGCTGATACCTCCTCTTCCTGCTGCTGATACCTCCTCTTCCTGCTGCTGACACCTCCTCTTCCTGCTGCTACCTCCTCTTCCTGCTGCTGATACCTCCTCTTCTTGCTGCTGATACCTCCTCTTCTTGCTGCTGATACCTCCTCTTCCTGCTGCTGATACCTCCTCTTCCTGCTGCTGATACCTCCTCTTTCTGCTGCTTGATACCTCCTCTTCCTGCTGCTACCTCCTCTTCCTGCTGCTGATACATCCTCTTCCTGCTGCTGATACATCCTCTTCCTGCTGCTGATACCTCCTCTTTCTGCTGCTGATACCTCCTCTTCCTGCTGCTGATATCTCCTCTTTCTGCTGCTGATACCTCCTCTTTCTGCTGCTGATACCTTCTCTTTCTGCTGCTGATACCTCCTCTTCCTGCTGCTGATACCTCCTCTTTCTGCTGCTACCTCCTCTTTCTGCTGCTGATACCTCCTCTTCCTGCTACTGATACCTCCTCTTCCTGCTGCTGATACCTCCTCTTCCTGCTACTGATACCTCCTCTTTCTGCTGCTGATACCTCCTCTTCCTGCTGCTACCTGCTCTTCCTGCTGCTGATACCTCCTCTTTCTGCTGCTGATACCTCCTCTTCCTGCTGCTGATATCTCCTCTTTCTGCTGCTGATACCTCCTCTTTCTGCTGCTGATACCTTCTCTTTCTGCTGCTGATGCCTCCTCTTCCTGCTGCTGATACCTCCTCTTTCTGCTGCTACCTCCTCTTTCTGCTGCTGATACCTCCTCTTTCTGCTGCTGATACCTCCTCTTTCTGCTGCTGATACCTCCTCTTCCTGCTGCTGATACCTCCTCTTTCTGCTGCTGATACCTCCTCTTTCTGTTGCTGATACCTCCTCTTCCTGCTGCTGATACCTCCTCTTCCTGCTGCTGATACCTCCTCTTTCTGCTGCTGATACCTCCTCTTTCTGCTGCTGATACCTCCTCTTTCTGCTGCTGATACTCCTCCTCTTCTACTGCTGATGCCTCCTCTTTCTGCTGCTGATACCTCCTCTTTCTGCTGCTGATACCTCCTCTTCCTGCTGCTGATACCTCCTCTTTCTGCTGCTGATACCTCCTCTTTCTGTTGCTGATACCTCCTCTTCCTGCTGCTGATACCTCCTCTTCCTGCTGCTGATACCTCCTCTTTCTGCTGCTGATACCTCCTCTTTCTGCTGCTGATACCTCCTCTTTCTGCTGCTGATACCTCCTCTTTCTACTGCTGATGCCTCCTCTTTCTGCTGCTGATACCTCCTCTTTCTGCTGCTGATGCCTCCTCTTTCTGTTGCTGATACCTCCTCTTTCTGCTGCTGATACCTCCTCTTTCTGCTGCTGATACCTCCTCTTTCTGTTGCTGATACCTCCTCTTTCTGCTGCTGATACCTCCTCTTTCTGCTGCTGATACCTTGTGAAGGCTTACTCAGCCCTGTAACAACTTCAGTCAGTATTACCAAGGCTGGCTCCTCCTCAGGAAAATTAATGAATAGAAAAAGAAATAATAACAGACAATGATAAACACTTTATTATTTAGAAACGGAAAATGTAAAACAATAAAACATGAATGGGTATCATAATTGAAAGAAAAATGAAAAATGAAATGAAAAAAAATTACATTTGAACTCAACGCTAATATAGGTATATCGTGGTAATAGGGTGTCAGGTGTTGGTGACACTGTGTTGTTGAAATCGTAGCCATTGCTGATGTGGAGTGGGGGGGGTAGCAGGTGTTGGTGACCTCCACTGGCTGGTTCTTCACAGATTGTAGCCGTGAATAATTACTTCAGATGACAGGAACACAGTTTCATTACCACTGCTATGATGAGGGGTTAGGTCCTGTGTTGGCTTACATAACAGGTAAATAGGTTAAACATGGGACATCTCAGGACGTTAGTCCGTCTCCTTCTATTCTTCTCGTTGGTTGGCAGATGACCCTCTCTGTCATTCCAAGCTGTAAAGAGAGACAGATTACCCACTGCTTAAGAAATCACTCTCAATTATAAGTACAATACCTAAAATATGTGGTGATTATTAAAACATTTAACAGATAAAGACTGAAAGACTAAGTTAATTATTGGTCAAAAGTGAAGCTTTCAACCAATAAGTCCACTAAAATATGATCAGGCATGCACTTACAGTAGTGTTGGGAGCTGTGAGTCGAGTGATTTACTGTTTGACCGGAGCCCCACACGTCACCTTTCGGGGGGGGGGGGGGAGGGAGGTGAAGGGATAGCGGGAGCTAGACTGACCCTACCTTAACAAGCAGCCGGCAACAAACTATCACTTTTGGGGAGGGGGAAAAAGGGG
>NC_069405.1:11876435-11896435 GCF_026875155.1 Cherax quadricarinatus
TTTTTAAATTATTTTTTTAAATTTTTTAAATAAAATATTAAAATAAAACGTTCCGTTTTGGCTTAAATATCAAGCATTCTTGCCGAAAAAGGGCCCAAGCAAGCTGTTTATCAAATATATAAACAATTTCACAGAACTTTAGTATAAATAAATATTAAATATAATCTTCATATTTTTAATGTAAATGAACATTTTCTGAACGTTTAAGCAGGAAATTAGAGAGGAGAGAGAAGAGATAGAGAGGGGAGAGACAGAGAGAGAGAGAGAGAGAATATTAAAGGGGTAATTTGGTTATTAATTACTCCGTTCGTCAGAGCCCTCCACACAGTCAAGAGTGCCGTCACCGACAAGCAATGAGTCAATACATCGAGGGAAGCCACAGAGGCACTCATGCTGCCACCCCTCGCACGCTGTGGGCAGGAGTCTCCATTACTGCAGTGCCATGGAGGGGGGTAAGGGTAGGGAGGGGTGTTATGGAGTGGAGTGGTGTGCCGAGGTGTGGGGGTGAGAAGTATGATGGTGATGTGCCAGAGAGTATGGTAATAAGCGTGTAATGGGGAGGATGGGCAGGCTGGATGGGTGGGGGATAATGGGTTTGGGGGGGAAGTGGAACATTCAGAGGCTCGTGAACTGAAGATTTCACATCCAGGGGATGGAAAATGGCCCCCTGGGGGTAAGTTTACGAGAAAACAACAAAAACATAAATAGAAAGTGTCGTGACAGCAAACACACACACACCAGGAGCTATAAACTAAAACCCCTGCAACTACAGTTAGGTGAGTTAGGTGAGTACACACACTTTGCTTATTCTTGACAAGAATATATAGGGGGAAAAAAACACCTGGTGGATAGTTAAGCCTTCTGTATAAACTGACAGCTAACTGTTATTTGAATAAACTGAAGTGACAGTTGTTTACTATCTGAGAGCTAACAGTTTTGTGCGAACCTCTCCCGTTGCTTCTGCTTAGAGCAAAACCAGACTGGTTTGCTTTAAGCAAGCCAAGTGTTTCAACACGCGCCTCCGAAAAATTAAATTTCTCTTTCTTAGTCGTTTCTAAGCTGGTAGACGACTTGCAGGTTCAACTTCACCTGATAGACCCGTTGCAGGTTCAACTACCCCCGGGTAGACGAGTTGCGAGTTTAACTACCCTCGGGTAGATGATTGCAGGTTCAACTACCCTCAGGTAGACCCGTTGTAGGTTCAACTACCCTCGGGTAGACACGTTGTAGGTTCAACTACCCTCGGGTAGACACGTTGTAGGTTCAACTACCCTCGGGTAGACACGTTGTAGGTTCAACTACCCTCGGGTAGACACGTTGTGGACTCAACTACCCTCGGGTAGACACGTCGTAGGTTCAACTACCCTCGGGTAGACACGTTGTAGGTTCAACTACCCTCGGATAAATTTGACATATGTCAAACGTTCAAAGGATTTTGATCGTACTTCAGTCCAAAAATTATTATAAATATTAGTCACTGCATTTATTGGGAAGCTCTGAACCCGTACGGGCCATATAGCTCCCTGGGGAATTTGAGGCAGTGAGGCTTCATTGAAGAAAGGGGAGTCAGGTACTGGATCCTGAAATCAAGGAAATGGTGCTGAAATAGGGCAAATGTATATAAACCAAGATGTGTATATCTCTCAGGTATATACACCAAGAGATGTGACTCTCGGGTATATACACCAAGAGATGTGACTCTCGGGTATATACACCAAGAGATGTTGACTCTCGGGTTTTTACACTAAGAGATGTGACTCTCGGGTATATACACTAAGAGATGTGAAATTCAGGTATATACAATAAGAGATGTGACTCTCGGGTATATACACTAAGAGATGTGACTCTCGGGTATATACACTAAGAGATGTGACTCTCAGGTATATACACTAAGAGATGTGACTCTCAGGTATATACAATAAGAGATGTGACTCTCGGGTATATACACTAAGAGATGTGACTCTCGGGTATATACACTAAGAGATGTGACTCCCCAGGTATATACAAAAGAGATGTGACTCTCGGGTATATACACTAAGAGATGTGACTCTCGGGTATATACACTAAGAGATGTTGACTCTCAGGTATATTAAAAATAAGAGATGTGACTCTCGGGTATATACACTAAGAGATGTGACTCTCGGGTATATACACTAAGAGATGTGGACTCTCAGGTATGTACAATAAGAGATGTGACTCTCGGTATATACACCAAGAGATGTGACTCTCGGGTATATACACCAAGAGATGTGACTCCGGGTATATACACCCAAAAGATGTGACTCTCGGGTATATACAATAAGAGATGTGACTCTCGGGTTTTATACACCCAAAAGATGTGACTCTCGGGTAATACAATAAGAGATGTGACTCTCGGGTTATACACCAAGAGATGTGACTCTCGGGTATATACAGTAAGAGATGTGACTCTCGGGTATTTACACTAAGAGATGTGACTCTGGTATATACAATAAGAGATGTGACTCTGGGTATATACACTAAGAGATGTGACTCTCGGGTATATACACCAAGAGATGTGACTCTCGGGTATATACACTAAGAGTGTGACTCTCAGGTATATACAATAAAAGAGTGACTCTCGGGTATATACAATAAGAGATGTGACTCTCGGGTATATACACCCAAGAGATGTGACTCTCGGGTTTTATACACCAAGAGATGTACTCTCGGGTATATACAATAAAAAGATGTGACTCTCGGGTATATACACTAAGAGATGTGACTCTCGGGTATATACAATAAGAGTGTGACTCTCGGGTATATACACTAAAGGATGGGAACTCTCGGGTATATTTCACTAAGAGATGTGGCCTCATTTTTTAAGTAAAATTTATTTTAGGTAACATAAGTCTCCATTTTCTTTAATGGGTAAAAAGCACCAAACTAAGTAAAAGAAAAGACGGAATTAACTTGTCTGTGTCGCATTAAATTGTGTCTGTGTCAGCATTAAATGTGTCTGTGTCGCATTACTTGTTGTGTCTGTGTCAGCATTACTTGTGTCTGTGTCAGCATTACTTGTGTCTGTGTCAGCATTACTTGTGTCTGTTTTCAGCATTACTTTTGTGTCTGTGTCAGCATTACTTGTTGTGTCTGTGTCCCGCATTTTCTTGTTGTGTCTGTGTCAGCATTATTGTTGTGTCTGTGTCAGCATTACTTGTTGTGTCTGTGTCACCATTACTTGTTGTGTCTGTGTCAGCATTACTTGTTGTATCTGTGTCAGCATTACTTGTTGTGTCTGTGTCAGCATTACTTGTTGTGTCTGTGTCAGCATTACTTGTTGTGTCTGTGTCAGTATTACTTGTTGTGTCTGTGTCAGCATTACTTGTGTCTGTGTCAGCATTACTTGTTGTGTCTGTGTCAGCTTACTTGTTGTGGGCTGTGTCAGCATTACTTTGTTGTGTCTGTTTTCAGCATTACTTGTTGTGTCTGTGTCAGATTACTTGTTGTGTCTGTGTCAAACCCTTATTTTTGTGTCTGTGTCAGCATTACTTGTTGTGTCTGTGTCGCATTACTTGTTGTGTCTGTGTCAGCATTTACTTGTTGTGTCTGTGTCAGCATTACTTGTGTCTGTGGGCAGCATTACTTGTTTGTGTCTGTGTCACCATTACTTGTTGTGTCTGTGTCAGCATTACTTGTTGTGTCGTGTCAGCATTACTTGTTGTGTCTGTGTCAGCATTACTTGTTGTGTCTGTGTCAGCATTACTTTGTCTGTGTCAGCATTATTTGTTGTGTCTGTGTCAGCATTACTTGTTGTGTCTGTGTCAGCATTACTTGTTGTGTCTGTGTCGCATTACTTGTTGTGTCTGTCTCACCATTTACTTGTGTCTGTGTCAGCATTATTGTGTCTGTGTTTAGCATTTCTTGTGTCTGTGTCAGCATTACTTGTTGTGTCTGAGTCAGCATTACTTGTTGTGTCTGTGTCAGCATTCTTGTTGTGTTTTGTGTCAGCATTACTTGTTGTGTCTGTGTCAGCATTACTTGTTGTGTTCTGTGTCAACCTTACTTGTTGTGTCTGTGTCAGCATTACTTGTTGTTTTCTGTGTCAGCATTACTTGTTGTGTCTGTGGGCAGCATTACTTGTTGTGTCTGTGTCAGCATTACTTGTGTCTGTGTCAGCATTACTTGTTGTGTCTGTGTCAGAATTACTTGTTGTGTCTGTGTCAGCATTACTTGTTGTGTCTGTGTCAGCATTACTTGTTGTGTCTGTGTTACACCCTTTTGTTCATTTTAAGTACTGTTTATCACAATGGTATACTTTTACATGTTATTTTTGCTATTTCATTTAATATTATATTCAGGAGTAATTCCATTAGTAGCTAAAATGGATTTACTCGACTTTATAATATTATCTGGTTTGTATTACTTAGCTTTGTATTTAGGTAGGTCGTTTAGTGTCAACTGCTGGTGACCTGGCCAAGCACCAGTAGGTGTTTCGAGCTGCTCAAAACCCCCGTTCGACCGAGACAAAGTGGGCTGGTAAAGCCTCACAGAGTTCAGTTCATACTTCCTTTGGACCAGGAAGGGTCGAGGGAAGTATCCACCTCTAAAAACCCCCTTTGCCTCCCTAGAAAATCCCAGGAATTTTCGGGAGCTTACTGCTAAGACTTATTTCGGTTGGAGAAGGCGGTGAGGAAGCTCTTAGAGAAAGTGAAGCCAAGTGAGGGAAGCCTCTGTAGTGTATGAGGACTTATTGTTTTAAAGTGAACCCTCTCATAAGAAATCTATTAATGTGTTAGAGTTTTTAGGCAACGCCTGTGATTGTGCCCTATACATAATATTTCGGGAATCACCTCAGAAACCACTTTGTATTAAATTACTAAACCCATTTACTGTGTTGTTTTAATGAGGAAAATGGTAAAAGTATTCTACTCATAGGCCAAAATATGAGAAGGTGAATTTAAGTGATTATTTTGATTATTAAATAAATTAAATAGAAACTAAGAAAATTCCTTTTCATTCTGAAGTGTGTACCTAGACGTACTAAGTTTTTTGTTTACGAAAAGCACTATAACTCAGGGGGACCAACTGACTATGTTCGTAACAAAGGTGGGGGCCTGTCCGGGAGTCGCTCTCTGTCCAAGTGCCAATCCCTTGAATGTGAAAGCTGCCTGTTCAGGTACCCATAAAATTAATATGGAGGTCTCAAATACAACAGTTATTATGTAGTTACCTTGGAAGATTTGAAGGTCTTTAAAAACTTCAGAAGAGAAGTGCTGGAGCAAATTGCCGTACGCCTAGCGTGTGAAAGTTATAACAATATTACACACCGAGAACACACTCGATCGATTTTGAGAACATGCTGTTTCCGAACAGGTGGAGGTGGGTTAACATTGACGTACTGATGAGCATGTCTAATATCTCAATTTGAACACTTGGGATCACGACCGCTTGGAGCTACAAGGACTTGAATCTTGGTGGCCTTCCAAATTTCCTACCCTCTGGTGACGTGGCTGAGCCAGTAATCAAAGGGATGAGCTGCTGGGGTGAGGTTGTGCCGGACATCCTACTGGGAGATGGTGCCTGAAATGGTGGCATCCTAATCGCCCTGTTTCCGACCACTGGTTCACAAGAAGCACCAGCGCAGGTGCTTGACCCAAGGAAAAGACGGGAAAAAACTTGTATCTCCAACTCCTACGTACCGATTGGGCCATATCACAGAGCCCTAGACGTTCGAAGTATGGGAGCGCCTTATTACTTTACAAATGGCCCAAAGAGATGCCCAAAGGAGGCTGGATGATGCAGATCAGAGTTCGTGAGGGACACACCATACTCTACGAACGTCAGCGGCAAGGGATGGAGTTGTGAGGGCCCGAGGCTTCCCTGAAATATTTTCGACATTCAATAAAAGCAGCATCTTGGTGCCCAAGTTTTGCGAGTCTGATTCTGGAAGTACTTCGATTCGTTCGAAAATCAGGCTCAGAGCTATGCGTAGTGGCCCAAAATGTCTGGGCTGTCTTGTTGCATACGACGTGACTGGTTTTTTAAAGCTCGAGATGTACCGCGGCTTTGCCTTACGAAAATGTACATACTAATATGACTCGTCAAAAAGGTCATACTGGAGCCTATGATCTACTCCTTTGAGTACCTGCAAGCCTTCCATACTCTGCAAAGGTTACAGGGGCAAACTTGGGTGGACTTCGCCAGGCAGAAGACGGTAGCTTTCGAAGAGGAGGCATAAGAGCCCTCCACAAAAGCATCCACCGATCAGCAGTTAACCAATTAATACTACAAGAGGAGACTTCTATAATTCTATATCTGGAGTTTGTGGAAGTTTCATGATCGACCGTCCAACACCTGTTGTGATGGAGACCGCCTGCACTGGCCGGATCGCTACGAGATCTCAGCAAAGCTGATCCGTGATAGAACATGTCCCAGAGAATAGAAGCAGTAATATTGGGGCCAGAAGGTTCGATCCAGTTAGTCAAGAACTGACCTCGCCAAAAGTTTCCTTCAGAAAGCAGTGACCTCTCGAACCCTGGATATAAGCCCAAGCAATGGTGACCGGGTTTCACCACGACAGAACCAGGTAGGTGTTAAAGTCAGGATGAATTTGTCTGTTATATTGCCAAAAGAGAGGTCATGTCTGAGAAGGAAACTCAATGTTATCAGCTGGGGAAAGGGATAGGAAATATAAGTATCCGAGAAGGTGCCTCCTGTGCAGATGCGTGTGTCCTTCAGTTGCCCACACGCAGGGATGTTTACTGGCGGATCTAGAGCCGGCCCAGGACCAAAGACTGGCTACACTGAGATGACCAGAGTCGTGGGCCATCTCGGGGGCAGAGAACAAGAAATTGAAAATGGCTATGAGCCCAATATTTTCAAAAGGTAAGCTGGTATTGAACGAGTGCAAGTGGTGCCTGGTTTAAAACCCTATAGGGTTACGGGGATTTACTTGACATTGTTAAAAAGGGGAATCCTCTCTTTGTCTGACCGCACTTATACAAAGATAGATTGCACTTCTGGAAGGCTTATGGAGGTGCAGTTTCTAGAGTTCCCATCCTACGGATATACCTAGACCTGGGTTGCTATATAAAGGATATGGACTATAGGTATATCAGGGTGATAGGATTTCCTATTAAGTCTGCTGAGCCTACTGATAGGAAATGACAAAGCTACGAAGGAAGGAATCAAGAAAGAACCTCTGGTGATAGATCAAAATACCTCGGGAGGTGGATTTACGTGATTGAGGCTCATAGGAAGGACCTATCATTATTTACGCTGGGAGTTGGCACTAGGGTCCATTGGCAACGGGACCAGGTTAACTCCTGAATCAAACAGGAGGTCGTGGAAGGAAGAGGACAAAGATGATCTGGGTTTGGAAAACTATCTGTTTTAGTGCGACCACTGGCCCAATGATGCGACGTCTGTGTCTGCTGGGCTAGAATCAAACTTTAGATTCTTTAGGTGCTAAAAAGTTTAGACCTGAAGATTCTATCCAAGCACAGATGGAAGACCCCCTAGTTGGAGAAAGTAAGAAAAGCTGTTGATAACGGAATGAAGGGCGAGAAATAGAGGACTGTGTTTAATTTAGTAGGGTTATACTTATGAAGGTAATCCACCAGGAAAGACTTCTCTAGGGGCACCTTTTGCCCAAGGCCCAAGCATTTGTATTAATTACTGCCTAGGGCATTTATCGTGAGCTTGCGTTGAAAGTCGCCCATAAATAGTCCATTGGGAGGACATCTAGGAGAGTAAGGAAGGGGGAGGAAAACTATGGTAAAGTTGTCAAAATACTTTTTTTGGCTAGAAGGGAAACCGTGGTGGAACATCTTTAGCAGTTTGAGGGTCTGTCAGACCATCGGGTAAACCCTGGGCTCATACCCCACCTCATGTCCTCTCTGTCCTATCACTCTCTGATGGCGAGCCTTTTTCACGTTAATCATCGATTTGCGTAGGTCCACTTCAGGACAAGGCCGGGGAATCAGTACCTATTCACATATAATGGTTTTCTGCCACCCGTTTCCCGAAGCCATTCCAATGTGGGGAAAATAAATGATCGCGCATAGTCCGCGACCTTTAATAAAAGTTTTTTCTCAAAGGTTGGGCTGCCTCGGGTGATCCAGTCTGATCACAGGATTTCAACTTCACTTCAAAACTCACTTCAAGGAGGACCATCACTGTTGTCACGCACTTGGTGAAGATCGTGTCTCGTACGAGCTTTATGGCCCCAGTCCCACCCAAGAGCATTGTGGAACGGTTTCATCAAAAAAAAACATTGAAGGTGAATGTTGCGTTCATACTGTGAACAATTCAGTGTAAAGACTGTTGGGACGAGGGAATTCCTTTCCTTCTCCTGGCCGTAAGGGGAGAGGGATAGCGAGCAGAAAAGTCTGGGTATAGCCATTTGGAGTTGATATATAGTTATAGGTACGTGGACCCAGCGCTGTCCTACAGTTATTGAAAGATGTCATGGGACCGGATAGACGTAACTCCGTCAGTTCTGGTATGCCCGCCGCTTTGAGGTAGGAACTCCTCACTTCACGAGGGAACCTAGTGCAGAGAACTTGAAAGAGAGAAAGCCCAGGCTTTAAATGAAACTACAACACATGATGAACATGCGGCCTCTCGCTTGTCAAACAATCGGAGATAAAGTTTTGGTCTCAAAAATTCATGCCGGACATGCACTGTAACCAAAATGGGGGGGCTTATGAGGGACCTTTGAAGTCATTAAAAAACTAAGTGAAGTGATTACCTTGTTCGGATACACCAGGGAAAAAGAAATCAGAACCATACATAACCTCTTGTTAACCAATTGATGAATATTATGGAGGGTTAGCCCCGACCGCTTTGCCATTCTTCTAGAGGTCCAGCAAGAAGAAGGAGGATTTGGAGGGACTGCTCCAAAGGAAATAGAAGTCCGTCTTAAGAAAACACTTCAAGTTCTTACGATCCCTGGAAGATTTTTTTAAAAGATCTGGCCTGTGACAGTGCAAAAGAAGTGAAATATGTGATTTTTGAAGTACCCATTCATTGTTTGGCGATATACCTAAGCGTTGCACGTTGGGGACACACGTCGTGGATGTCCAGGAGTGCACCATCAAGCAAGGCCACCCCCTTATCGCTTAAGCCCTAATTTAACCACCAAGCTCTTCTAAAGGAGGAAACGACTTTTTTGCTGACCCATGGACTATTTGAACGAAGCATATGCCCATGGGCCTCACTTGTGTGTTAGTCCCAAAGTCAGGTGGATCTATGTATGTGTACGGATTATAGAAAGGTTGGAATTCCCGTCACAGTTCTGAGGATACCCTTTGCCTAGGGTAAGATGATTTAATCGGATATGGTTGCCGGAGCAAGTATGTGAGCCGGCTGGAACTTACTGCGAGGCTACTATCAAGGACCCTTGACGGACCGCGTAGCTCAGGACATATCAGCATTTCAGTGCATGCAAGGCTTCTTTGTTCAAACTAATTGGTTACCCCATTCGGGTTATGCAACGCAGCTCCACGTTCCAGCGATTATGAATGGCCTTACTTATAACCTTGAGGGGGTTTTTTTTGAGCTACCTCGAGACCTAGTAGTCTTTAGTGAAGAGTTGGGGTTCACATTTAGTCCGTCTGGAGGCTCTTTTTTAGAAAATTAGATGACTTTATTATTTTTACCAATCAATTGTCCTAATGCAAATTTGGACAAGCAAGGATTAATGAATTGGGCTTCAATATAGGGTCAGGGGTTCCGGTTGGCACCCATCAGTGCAAAAGTGAGAGCCATTGTAGACTTTCCTATACCAAGAGACAGAAAAAAGGGGTGTGCAGAGATTTTTGGGAATGGCAGGGTTATTATAGAAGATTCTGGCCCATAACCTTTTCACACATAGCGCCCCCCTTTTCGCGCTCAATCTAGTTCTAAAATTATTAAAATCGCTTGGTCTGAGGAATGTAATATGGTTTTAATTGGGTTTTTAAAGCGATTACTGAACTCTTCTCAGTATTGGAAAAAGCCATGATTTTAACTTTCCTTCTGTTACATATAGATTGCAAGAGTTATGCGTTGGATCAGTATACTGCAGCCTCCACATCTCTGCTATTTCTACATCCCGATATGTTATTATTCTCCACCTGAAATGCCCACACCCAAAAAAGAAGTATTGCAACCGCGTAGGGAAAAAGAAGCTTAGCCCTGGTTATTCTCTCTCGAGCATTTTGGGAAACGTTTACTCTGGGAACATCACCTCATCAGATTGTACAGTATAATCAGATCACAACCCTTTGACGTTCATTAATACCATGAAGGCTAAAGTATGCCAGGAATTCGAGGTGGGCCTTTAGAATTAACCTTTTTTCTATTAAAATCTACATATAAAGGGCAAAACATAATGTTAATTGCGGATGGCTTTGTCCCGCCCTTTAAACCAGTTGCACCAATTATGCCCTTGTTCTATCTTTACACCTAATATTTCCTTTTTGGAATACAGTTAGTGAATGAGTGGCACTGTTTTACAGTTTAGTTATGGAGGATGAAAGCTTGGAGTCCAGTTGCTGTGTCCTTACATTTTCCGTGAGAGAACAGCAATTCGTGTCACCCCAAGGCAAAGAGAGAGAAATACCCAATTACTGTTGAGGCAGATTGTCTGGTGCGTCTCAAACAAATCCTCCTTGAATACCTTCAGAACACAAGGAAGATTGTCTGGGACAAATTGGACGGTGAAAATGTACCAGCTTCTTGCTATATTGGTTATTTCAGTTCTTCTACTGTAATCTAAAAGATCAGGATTATTTGGTACTTCTTGTCAGTGCGACATTTGGTCAGTGGGAGAGGAAAGGGGGATGTATTACACCCTTTTGTTCATTTTAAGATAATGTTTATCTCCAATGGATACTTTTACAGGTTATTTTTGCTATTTCATTTAATCATTATATTCAGGAGTAATTCCTTAGTAGCTTAAAATGGATTTACTCGACTTTATAATATTATCTGGTCGTATTTCTTTGCTTTGTATTTAGGTTTAGGTCGTTTTTAAGTGTCAACTGCTGGGTTGGGACCCTGGCCATGCCACCAGTAGGTGTTTCGAGCTGCTCTACACCTGTTCCGACCGAGACAAAGTGGGCTGGTGGGGTAATATTTAAAGCCTCACAGAGTTCGTTCATACCTTCCTTTGGACCAGGACAGGGTTCGAGGGATGTATCCACCTCTAAACCACCTTTGCCTCCCTAGAAAATCCCAGGGAATTTTCGGGAGCTTACTGCTAAGATTATCTCTGTTGAGGAAGAAGGCGGTTGGAGAGGCTCTTAGAGAAGTGAAGCCAATGTGAGCAAGCCTCTGTAGTGTATGAGGACTTATTGTTAAAGTGAACCCTATCATTAGAAATCTATTAATGTGTTAGAAGTTTTTAGGCAACGCCTGTGCATGTGCCCTATATAATATTTCGTGTACTCACTTCAGAACATTTGTAAATACTAAAACCAGTTACTGTGTTGTTTTAATGAGGAATGGTAAAAGTATTCTACTCATAGTGACAATATTTGGAAGGTGGAATTTAAAAGTGATTTTATGATTATTTAATAAATTAAAATAGAAAACTAAGAAATTCATTTTCCTCTGAAGTGAGAAAGTACCTAGACGTAATAAGTTTTTGTTTACGAAAAGCTATAACTCAGGGACCAACTGACTATGTTCGTAACAGTCTGTTCACCATTACTTGTGTCTGTGTCAGCATTACTTGTGTCTGTGTCAGATTACTTATTGTGTCTGTGTCAGCATTACTTGTTTGTGTCTGTCGTCAGCGATTACTTGTTGTGTGTGTGTCTGCATTACTTGTTGTGTCTGTGTCACCATTACTTGTTGTGTCATGTGTCAGCATTTACTTGTGTCTGTGTCAGGCATTACTTGTTGTGTCTGTGTCAGCATTACTTGTTGTGTCTGTGTCAGCATTACTTGTGTCTGTGTCAGCATTACTTGTTGTGTCTGTGTCAGCATTACTTGTGTCTGTGTCAGCATTACTTGTTGTGTCTGTGTCACCATTACTTGTTGTGTCTGTGTCACCATTACTTGTTGTGTCTGTGTCACCATTACTTGTTGTGTCTGTGTCACCATTACTTGTTGTGTCTGTGTCACCATTACTTGTTGTGTCTGTGTCACCATTACTTGTTGTGTCTGTGTCACCATTACTTGTTGTGTCTGTGTCAGCATTACTTGTGTCTGTGTCAGCATTACTTGTTGTGTCTGTGTCACCATTACTTGTGTCTGTGTTAGCATTACTTGTGTCTGTGTCAGCATTACTTGTTGTGTCTGTGTCAGCATTACTTGTGTCTGTGTCAA
This sequence comes from Cherax quadricarinatus, assembly GCF_026875155.1. Lineage (NCBI taxonomy): Eukaryota > Metazoa > Arthropoda > Malacostraca > Decapoda > Parastacidae > Cherax > Cherax quadricarinatus. Next base: position 11,888,715 of record NC_069405.1, read on the forward strand.
CATTACTTGTTGTGTCTGTGTCAGCATTACTTGTTGTGTCTGTGTCACCATTACTTGTTGTGTCTGTGTCACCATTACTTGTTGTGTCTGTGTCAGCATTACTTGTTGTGTCTGTGTCAGCATTACTTGTGTCTGTGTCAGCATTACTTGTTGTGTCTGTGTCAGCATTACTTGTTGTGTCTGTGTCAGCATTACTTGTTGTGTCTGTGTCAGCATTACTTGTGTCTGTGTCAGCATTACTTGTTGTGTCTGTGTCAGCATTACTTGTTGTGTCTGTGTCAGCATTACTTGTTGTGTCTGTGTCAGCATTACTTGTTGTGTCTGTGTCACCATTACTTGTTGTGTCTGTGTCAGCATTACTTGTTGTGTCTGTGTCAGCATTACTTGTTGTGTCTGTGTCAGCATTACTTGTTGTGTCTGTCAGCATTACTTGTTGTGTCTGTGTCAGCATTACTTGTTGTGTCTGTGTCAGCATTACTTGTCGTGTCTGTGTCAGCATTACTTGTCGTGTCTGTGTCAGCATTACTTGTTGATACGGGGAAATGTTACAGGAAGTGAGAGTCTTCACCCTCTATTACCTTACTCTGACTTGTCTTGTGGGACATGACAGTTGTCTTAACTTCGTCTGATTCCTTTTTTGGGAGCTGACAGTTGTCTTACCTTTATCTGAATCAGTATGACAGAATTGACATTTGTCTTACCTTCGTCAGACTCGTCGTAGCAGTCAGGAACACCGTCTTGAAGTAGTTCAGGAGCCACACACGCTGTCTTGTCGAGACACACGTACCAGCCATCAGGACAGTCTGAAGCGAGGGAGAACAGTGTCAGGAGAGGCTTCCTACGCCAGTATACAAGAGTACAAACAACTCACAGTGTAATATACATTACGTGTGTGTCTTTCAGTATTGATATTTTGCGAGTTTACGTCAGTCATATTTCAGGAATTAAAGTATTCTTTAAATCCTCCATTAACCAACCTACCAACCACGTAATCTTTCAACATGGTTGGAACCCAGCTGGAGAAGGCAGAACCTTTCTGTGGTTACTAATACAATTTGTGGTCTTAGTATCTAATTGTGAAAACGTTTCGTCCCTTCAAGGGCGCGCCTGAAGCACTTGGTGACCGAAACGTCTTCTCAATAAAATCCAATAAAGTATACATTGTGTCTTGCTAACATACTTGATGGTGTGGAAAAAAGGCGCTTATCCAGTCAGAATGGCCTGAAGAAGCCATTCGTGGCGAAACGTGTCCTTTAATAAATGTCCTGAACCGTACATAAATGTCTTATTCCACATGTTGACGGAGTGATCATACCATTTGCCATACTTGTTGGTGTATAATAACACTGACATACTGACCTCCGGTGAATCATAATCTGTCGAGACACTGACCCCTGACATTGTCACATTAGTTGCACATGTGTCCTTCTACTTTACATAAATGCAGTATCAACACCGCCACCTAGAAGCGAGCAAGAAAAATACGAAAATAAGTAATTTAGGTGATGCTGGGCAGCTGGATTTCCCAGATACAGTTCCGTGTATTAGAATTTGTAAATAGTGAATCCAGCACATTGTTTTAATTACTTACTGCGTTAAAGAACTCTGACTTACATGTTATGCCACAGACTGTTATATGGAGGTACGGCGGTTCAGTCAGTGTGCTCACACTCAAAGATTGTAAATAAGAGTTGTGAATGAACAAGGTTGGTAACTCAGCAGTAGATCCAGAACACATCAGCTGGACTGAGAGTTGGAATACTCTAGGAACTAAGATATTCCAGTGGGGAAAAAAGGTATAAATTACAGACATAATGGAAAAATAAACACAGTGGACTTCATCAAGTCACAAACAGATGTGTTTGTGACTTGATATATATGTGTATATATTATATATATATTATATATGTGTATATATATATATTATATATATATATATATATATATATATATAATATATATATATATATATATGGATTTGGAAAAGGCATATGACAGGGTGGATAGGGGGGCAATGTGGCAGATGTTGCAGGTGTATGGTGTAGGAGGTAGGTTACTGAAAGCAGTGAAGAGTTTTTACGAGGATAGTGAGGCTCAAGTTAGAGTATGTAGGAAAGAGGGAGATTATTTCCCAGTAAAAGTAGGCCTTAGGCAAGAATGTGTGATGTCACCGTGGTTGTTTGATATATTTATAGATGGGGTTGTAAGAGAAGTAAATGCGAGGGGCTTGGCAAGAGGCGTGGAGTTAAAAGATAAAGAATCACACATAAAGTGGGAGTTGTCACATCTGCTCTTTGCTGATGACACTGTGCTCTTGGGAGATTCTGAAGAGAAGTTGCAGAGGTTGGTGGATGAATTTGGTAGGGTATGCAAAAGAAGAAAATTAAAAGTGAATACAGAAAAGAGTAAGGTTATGAGGATAACAAAAAGATTAGGTGATGAAAGATTGAATATCAGATTGGAGGGAGAGAGTATGGAGGAGGTGAATGTATTCAGATATTTGGGAGTGGACGGGTCAGCGGATGGGTCTATGAAAGATGAGGTGAATCATAGAATTGATGAGGGGAAAAGGGTGAGCGGTGCACTTAGGAGTCTGTGGAGACAAAGAACTTTGTCCTTGGAGGCAAAGAGGGGAATGTATGAAAGTATAGTTTTACCAACGCTCTTATATGGGTGTGAAGCATGTGTGATGAATGTTGCAGCGAGGAGAAGGCTGGAGGCAGTGGAGATGTCATGTCTGAGGGCAATGTGTGGTGTGAATATAATGCAGAGAATTCGTAGTTTGGAAGTTAGGAGGAGGTGAGGGATTACCAAAACTGTTGTCCAGAGGGCTGAGGAAGGGTTGTTGAGGTGGTTCGGACATGTAGAGAGAATGGAGCGAAACAGAATGACTTCAAGAGTGTATCAGTCTGTAGTGGAAGGAAGGCGGGGTAGGGGTCGGCCTAGGAAAGGTTGGAGGGAGGGGGTAAAGGAGGTTTTGTGTGCGAGGGGCTTGGACTTCCAGCAGGCATGAGTGAGCGTGTTTGATAGGAGTGAATGGAGACAAATGGTTTTTAATACTTGACGTGCTGTTGGAGTGTGAGCAAAGTAACATTTATGAAGGGGTTCAGGGAAACCGGCAGGCCGGACTTGAGTCCTGGAGATGGGAAGTACAGTGCCTGCACTCTGAAGGAGGGGTGTTAATGTTGCAGTTTAAAAACTGTAGTGTAAAGCACCCTTCTGGCAAGACAGTGATGGAGTGAATGATGGTGAAAGTTTTTCTTTTCGGACCACCCTGCCTTGGTGGGAATCGGCCAGTGTGTTAATAATAATATATATATATATATATATTATATATATATATATATATATATATATATATATATACATATATATATATATATATATATATATATATAATTTATATATATATATAATATATATATATATATATATATATATATTATATATATATATATATATGCAATAAGATCACAGTAAACAGGTGATTTTAAATTATGCAAAACAACCACTGTGAAAGAGTAGTGAAATTCCAAGCGCTTTCGTGACTACTCACATTGTCAAGGAACTATGAAAGTAATACATCAAATGAAGGCAATAAAAGGGCTTAGACCACACCTCACAGTCAACTCCCACAACAAAGAAACACCTGACGCAAGACAATACCGGACTCATAAGAGAAGAGGAACACTGCAGTAGGTCCGCTGGTCCAACTAGACAGGTCCTCAAGACAACCCACCAACAAATCATTCTACCCAAGAAATAAGGTTTATTATTTGTCCAATGTATTATTAAACTCGAACCAAATTTTATTAATTATAAATGAATCTAATTTACACAAACCTAAGGAAATATTTATATTATTGTCAAAATTGCTTTTTATGAAACAAGATTCAATTATATTCCTGTCGACCATGGACTTGCTTGATACAACTTTCTCAACTTTTTGAAAATCAATTGGATGGTTAAAATCTCTAACATGAATAAATAGAGCATTGGAATCTTGTCCAGTTCTAATGCTATATTTATGTTGTTTTAATCTTAGTTCGAGATTTTTACCAGTTTGACCGTAATAAACTTTATCGCAAATTTTACAAGGAATCTTATAGACACATCCATCAGCATTTTGGGGGGAATTCTTTATCAAAAGTTCTTTTACTGTATCAAGATTTTTAAATACAGCTTTAATATTAAAAGTTTTCATGGTAAGGGAGAACCAACATATTTTTAGTTGAATAAGGCTGGTTGTCCCTTTTTGGGTTGTAATAAGTATTTCTAGCAACTTTAAATTATTTATCAATTACATTCCTCGGGTATTTCAGATCATTGGTTATTTCATAAATTTTGGATATTTCTTCATCTATGAACTCTGGACTACAAATAGATGAAGAAATACCCAAAATTTATGAAATAGCAATGATCTGAAATACCCGAGGAATGTAATTGATAATTTTTTAATTTAAACTAGAAAAAACTTTTTACAACCCAAAAAGGGACAACCAGCCTTATTCAACTAAAAATATGTTGGTTCTCCCTTACCATGAAAACTTGGTTGATATGCCTTCTCTTCTTAAGATTTTTTAATATTAAAGTTGTATTTAAAAATCTTGATACAGTAAAAAAACTTTTGATAAAGAATTCCCCCCAAAATGCTGACGGATGTGGTTTAGAAAGACACGTAAGCAAACACTATAACATATTTATTAGAAAACGTTTCGGTCCTGGGACCTTGATCATTCTAACTTTACAGAGGTAGAAAAAACATTATAAATATAGGCGGGGGAGTGAGATGTGACGCACGTGACCTGAAGAATGTCATAAGAACATAAGAATGGAGGAACACTGCAGAAGGCCTACTGGCCCATGCGATGAAATCATGTGACTCCTGTGTTGTTGGGTTGGTGCTGCTTAAGTATCATGTATGCCAATGTTTTTGAAATTTTGTAGTTTCCAGTGTTGCGTTCTTAGTGTCGGTGACGGTGATTATTTGAGGCTTCTGGGCACCGTCGGCGTCTGAGGTCTGGTTGGGTTTGAGAACGAGTTGTGCCTCGTTCCGTTCATCAAATCCCCCGTGGAGTCTCTGTGGAGGACACAGGCGTACCTTACATCGTCTCTGTTAGAGGCATTTCGATGCTCATTCAGGGGACTGCAAGATCTCTCCCTGTCTCGCCTACATATTTCTTGGGACAGAACCCACAGGGGATAGTGTAGGACGCCTGCTGTAGAAGTTAGAGGTGTGGGCTGCGTTTAGTAGTGAGGTCTTTGATAGAGGATGTGTTTATGGTGGAAACGTTGATGTTACTCATAGCAAGTGCCCGGCGGGGTATTCGTGGAAAACATCGCCACATGGGAGTACTATGAACTGTTAGGGGGCTGTTCCATGGGCGGTTTGTTGAGGATAGCTTGTGCCTTGAGTCTGCAATCTCGGATGAAGAAAGATGGGAACTGAAGACGTGTAAAGGCTTGTGTTATGTAAGTGCATTCTTCTTCTAGAAAACAAGGGCTGGAGATGCGAAGAGCTCTCAAGAGAAGCCAATGAGGACTCCTCTCTTAGTGCGGGTATCTTGGTGTGAATAAAAGTGTATAAGATCGTCCTTGTTGGTAGGTTTTCTATACACTTTGAAGAGAAGTTTGTCACTGTCGGGAGATCTGCACAGTAGAACGTCGAGGAAAGGAAGTTTGCCATCATTTTCGAGTTCAAGTGAAAACTTTATTGATGGTTCAACTGCATTGATCTTTTTGAGAAGGGCCTGGATATTGAGACGTCTCGGATAAAAAACCCAATATATCATAAACGTATCTTAGCCAGGTAACGGTTTTGGGGAATGAGGGTGCTGTTTTCTCTGTCTCCAGGTTTTCCTGAAGAGGTTGGAAAGCACAGCACTGAGCGGTCCCATTGCCATCCCAAAGCATTGTTTGTAACAGTTGTCTGATACTTGAAGAATTTTGAAATTAACACACAGTTCCACTAGATTGATGAAATCTAGAAGAGGTAAAGGGAGGTCGTGGTTTTCAGTGAGCCTCTGTCTCAGAATGTTGATTGCAGCGTCAGTAGGAACGTTGGTAAAGAGGGCTGTGACATCGAAGGAAGCCATGCTTTTGTTTTTGACATTCAGGTTGGAAATTCGGGAGAGAAGGTCACCTGAATGTTTGAGGTGGCTTGACTGATAGTGCCCAGAAGCGCTTGAAAGGAAATTTGGCAAGGTGGCCGGCTAGTCTGTGGGGTTTGCATCCCTATGCCCGAAGTGATAGGCCGTAGTGGGATGCCGGGTTTTGTGTGTCTTGGGAAGGCCATACAGGCGTGCTGGTTTCGGTTGACCTGGTAAAAGTTTAAGTAGTTTTTTGGGCCTTTGTTCTGATTTTCTTTAAGATGCTACGAGTTTTTTGAAGGAAAGTCGGGGTATTTTGAAGTAGCACTGATTCCGATACAGGGGGTATGTGTTGGCATCGTTGAGAAGATTAGATTTTATTGTTGTAGTCGACAGTGTTGAGTAACACCACACCACCTCCTTTGTCAGCGGTTGTAATGACGATATCATCGTTGTTGGCCAAGTTCCTGAGTGCTTGGATGTATCTTCTGGGAATGACCGGTCTTGAAGGCTCAGTAGCTGCAGCAGTGATAATTCTTGGCCCAAGCCTTTTGAAATCGGAGTCCCCAAAAGGTTGGTTCTTGGTTTACCATATCCCCCAGATTTGTGTTTCTTGTTGATGCCAGTAGTAAACTTGAGCCCTAGGCTGAGGGCTTCTGTCTCGGTGACGGTTAGTGTATAGGAAGATAAGTTATTTATGATTTCTGGTCGTCCCATTTCGCTCCATTTGCTGTGGGAACACAGGTCTTGTAGTTTTCGTGATAGCTTCAATTTCTGTTGGATGTTGGCAGTGGTAACTTGGCTGGTATATATTCTGCAGTCCTTCTGTCAGGAGTGTCTTTCTAAACCAACTTGTCGGTATTTATTACCAAGGTTTATACCAGCTGACGGATGTGTCTATAAGATTCCTTGTAAAATTTGAGATAAAGTTTATTACGGTCAAACTGGTAAAAGTCTCGAACTAAGATTAAAACAACATAAATATAGCATTAGAGCTGGACAAGATTCCAATGCTCTATTTATTCATGTGAGAGACTTTAACCATCCAATTGATTTTCAAAAAGTTGAGAAAGTTGTATCAAGCAAGTCCATGGTCGACAGAAATATAATTGAATCTTGTTTCATAAAAAGCAGCTTTGACAATAATATAAATATTTCCTTAGGTTTGTATAAATTAGATTCATTTATAATTAATAAAATTTGTTTAGAGTTTAATAATACATTGGACAAATAATAAACCTTATTTCTTGGGTAGAATGATTTGTTGGTGGGTTGTCTTGAGGACCTGTCTAGTTGGCCCAGAGGACCTACGGGCAGTGTTCCTCATTTCTTATGAGCCCAGTTTTGTCTCGCGTCAGGTGTTTCTTTGTTGTGGGAGTTGACTGTGAGGTGTGGTCCAACCCCTTTTAAATTGCCTTCCTTTGATGTATTACTTTCATAGTTCCTTGACAATGTGAGTAGTCACGAAAGCGCTTGGAATTTCACTACTCTTTCACAGTGGTTGTTTTGTATATATAATATAAATATTAATAATATATATAAATAATATATTTATATATATATTATATATATATTTATATATATATATTATATTTTATATATATATATATATATATATATGTATATTATATA
>NC_069405.1:11901435-11918935 GCF_026875155.1 Cherax quadricarinatus
CACCTGAGGCTAGAGGAACACACCTGAGGCCAGTGGAACATACCTGAGGCTAGAGGAACACACCTGTGGCCAGTGGAACACACCTGAGGCTAGAGGAACACACCTGAGGCCAGTGGAACATACCTGAGGCTAGAGGAACACACCTGAGGCCAGTGGAACATACCTGAGGCTAGAGGAACAAAACCCGAGGCCAGTTGGAACATACCTGAGGCCAGTGGAACATACCTGAGGCCCGGGAACATACCTGAGGGCCAGTGGAACATAAACCCGAGGCCAGTGGAACATACCTGAGGCCAGTGGAACATACCTGAGGCAGTGGAACATACCCGAGGCCAGTGGAACATACCTGAGGCAAATGGAACATCCTGAGGCCAGTGGAACATACCTGAGGCCAGTGGAACATACCTGAGGCCAGTGGAACATACCTGAGGCCAGTGGAACATACCTGAGGCCAGTGGAACATACCTGAGGCCAGTAGAACATACGTGAGGCCAGTGGACCATACCTGAGGCCAGTGGAACATACCTGAGGCCAGTGGAACATACCTGAGGCCAGTGGAACATACCTGAGGCCAGTGGTAATACCTTTAAAGGGCCCGTGGAACAAACCTGAGGCCAGTGGAACATACCTGAGGCCAGTGGAACATACCTGAGGCCAGTGGAACATACCTGAGGCCAGTGGAACATACATGAGGCTAGTGGCACATACCTGAGGCTAGTGGCACATACGTGAGACCAGTGGAACATACCTGAGGCCAGTGGAACATACCTCAGGCCAGTGGAACATACCTGAGGCCAGTGGTACATACCTGAGGCCAGTGGTACATACCTGAGGCTAGTGGCACATACCTGAGGCTAGTGGCACATACCTGAGGCCAGTGGTACATACCTGAGGCCAGTGGCACATACCTGAGGCCAGTGGCACATACCTGAGGCCAGTGGAACATACCTGAGGCCAGTGGCACATACCTGAGGCCAGTGGTACATACCTGAGGCCAGTGGCACATACCTGAGGCCAATGGCACATACCTGAGGCCCAGTGGCACCATACCTGAGACCGTGGAACATACCTGAGACCAGTGGAAACATTACCTAGGCCAGTGACCCCATACCTTGAGGCCAATGGCACATACCCGAGGCCAGTGGCACATACCTGAGGCCGTGGCACATACCTGAGGCCAGTGGGTACATACCTGAGGCCGTGGCACATACCTGAGGCCAGTTGGGACATTTCCTGAGGCCAGTGGCACATACCTGAGGCTAGTGGCACATACCTGAGGCCAGGGTACTACCTAAGGCCCGTGGAACATACCTGAGGCCAGTGGAACATACCTGAGGCCAGTGGAAATTTCCTGAGGCCAGTGGAACTTTCCTGAGGCCAGTGGAAAAATACCTGAGGCCAGTGACACATACCCGAGGCCAATGGCACATACCCGAGGCCAGTGGCACATACCTGAGGCCAGTGGCACATACCTGAGGCCAGTGGCACATACCTGAGGCCAGTGGCACATACCTGAGGCCAGTGGCACATACCTGAGGCCAGTGGTACATTTCCTGAGGCCAGTGGCACATACCTGAGGCCGTGGTTACTACATGAGGCCAGTGGCACATACCTGAGGCTAGTGGCACATACCTGAGGCCAGTGGTACATACCTAAGGCCAGTGGAACATACCTGAGGCCAGTGGAACATACCTGAGGCCAGTGGAACATACCTGAGGCCAGTGGAACATACCTGAGGCCAGTGGAACATACCTGAGGCCAGTGGAACATACCTGAGGCTAGTGGTACATACCTGAGGCCAGTGGCACATACCTGAGGCCAATGGCGCATACCTGAGGCCAGTGGCACATACCTGAGACCAGTGGAACATACCTGAGACCAGTGGAACATACCTGAGGCCAGTGACACATACCTGAGGCCAATGGCACATTTCCTGAGGCCAGTGGCACATACCTGAGGCCCGTGGCACATACTGAGGCCAGTGGCACATACCTGAGGCCAGTGGCACATACCTGAGGCCAGTGGCACATACCTGAGGCCAGTGGTACATACCTGAGGCCAGTGGCACATACCTGAGGCTAGTGGCACATATCTGAGGCCAGTGGCACATACCTGAGGCCAGTGGCACATACCTGAGGCCAGTGGCACATACCTGAGGCCAGTGGCACATTACCTGAGGCCAGTGACACATACCTGAGGCCAGTGGCACATACCTGAGGCCAGTGGCACATACCTGAGGCCAGTGACACATACCTGAGGCCAGTGGAACATACCTGAGGCCAGTGGAACATACCTGACGCCAGTGGCACATACCTGAGGCCAGTGGAACATACCTAAGACCAGTGGAACATACCTGAGGCCCGTGGAAACATACCTGAGGCCCGTGGCACATACCGAGGCCAGTGGAAATACCTGAGGCCACTGGAACATACATGAGACCAGTGGAACATACCTGAGGCCAGTGGCACATACCTGAGGCCAGTGGAAAAATACCTGAGGCCCTGGAACATACCTGAGACCAGTGGAAAAATACCAGAGGCCAGTGGAACATACCTGAGACCAGTGGAACTACATGAAGCCCGTGGGGACATACCTGAGACCAGTGGAACATACCTGAAGTCAGTGGAACATATCTGAGACCAGTGGAACATACATGAAGCCAGTGGTACATACCTGAGAAACCCGTGGAACATACCTGAAGTCAGTGGAACATATCTGAGGCCAGTGTAACACATCTGGGGCCAGGGAACATACCTGAGGCCAGGGAAAAATACCTGAGGCCAGGGAAAAATACCCGAGGCCAGTGGAACATACTGAGGCCAGGGAACATACCTGAGGTCAGTGGAACATCCTGTGGCCAGGGAACATACCTGAGGCCAGGGAACATACCTGAGGCCAGGGAACATTTCCCTAGGCAAGGGAACATACCTGAGGCCAGGGAAATACCTGAGGCCAGGGACATACTGGGGCCGGGGAAAATACATAAGGCCAGGGAAAATACCTGAGGCCAGGGAACATACCTGAGTCCCGGGAACATACCTGAGGCCAGGGAACATACCTGAGGCCAGGGAACATACCTGAGGCCAGGGAACCTACCTGAGGCCAGGGAACATACTGAGGCCAGGGAGCATACCTGGGCCCGGAACATACCTGAGGCCAGGGAACATACCTGAGGCCAGGGAACATACCTGAGGCCAGGGAACATACATGAGGGCAGGGAACATACCTGAGGCCAGAGAACATACTGAGGCCCGGGAACATACCTGAGGCCAGGGAACATACCAGGGCCAGGGAACATACCTGAGGCCAGTGGGGAACATACCTGAGGCCAGGGAACATATCTGAGGCCAGGGAACATACCTGAGGCCAGGGAACATACCTGAGGCCAGGGAACATACCCGAGGGCAGGGAACATACCTGAGGCCCGTGGAACAATACCTGAGGCCAGGGAACATACCTGAGGTCAGTGGAACATTCCTGAGGCCAGGGAACATACCTGAGGCCAGTGGAACATACCTGAGGCCAGTGGAACATACCTGAGGCCAGGGAACATACCTGAGGCCAGTGGAACATACCTGAGGCCAGTGGAACATTTCCCGAGGCCAGTGGAACATACCCGAGGCCAGTGGAAAAATACCTGAGGCCAGTGGAACCCTACCTGAGGCTAGTGGTACATACCTGAGGCCAGTGGCACATACCTGAGGCCAGTGGCGCATACCTGAGGCCAGTGGCACATACCTGAGACCAGTGGAACATACCTGAGACCAGTGGAACATACCTGAGGCCAGTGACACATACTGAGGCAATGGCACATACCTGAGGCCAGTGGCACATACCTGAGGCCAGTGGCACATACCTGAGGCCAGTGGCACATACCTGAGGCCAGTGGCACATACCTGAGGCCAGTGACACATACCTGAGGCCAGTGGCACATACCTGAGGCCAGTGGCACATACCTGAGGCCAGTGGCACATACCTGAGGCCAGTGAAAATATACCTGAGGCCAGTGGAACATACCCGAGGCAGTGGAACATACCTGAGGCCAGTGGCACATACCTGAGGCCAGTGGAACATACCCGAGACCAGTGGAACATACCTGAGGCCATGGAACATACCTGAGGCCAGTGGCACTACCTGAGGCCAGTGGAACATACCTGAGGCCACTGGAACATACATGAGACCAGTGGAACATACCTGAGGCCAGTGGCACCCTACCTGAAAGGGCCCGGGAACATTACCTGAGGCCACTGGAACATACCTGAGACCAGTGGAACATACCTGAGGCCAGTGGAACATACCTGAGACCAGTGGAAAATACATGAAGCCAGTGGTACATACCTGAGGAACAGTTTGGAAATACCTGAAGTCAGTGGAACATATCTGAGACCAGTGGAACATACATGAAGCCAGTGGTACATACCTGAGACCAGTGGAACATACCCGAAATCAGTGGAACATATCTGAGGCCAGTGTAACACACCTGGGGCCCGGGAACATACTGAGGCCAGGGAACATACCTGAGGGCCCGGGAACATACCTGAGGCCCGTGGAACATACCTGAGGCGTGGAAAAATACCTGAGGTCAGTGGAACATTTCCTGTGGCCCGGGAACATACCTGAGGCCAGGGAACATACCTGAGGCCAGGGAAATACCCTAGGCCCGGAACTACCTAGGCCAGGGAACATACCTGAGGCCAGGGAACATAACTGGGGCCAGGGAACATACTAAGGCAGGGAAAAATACCTGAGGCCAGGAACATACCTGAGTCCAGGGAACATACCTGAGGCCCGGGAACATATCTGAGGCCAGGGAACATACCTGAGGGAAAGGGGAAAATACCTGAGGCAGGGAACATACCTGAGGCCAGGAACATACCCGAGGCCAGGGAACATACCTGAGGCCAGGGAACATACCTGAGGCCAGGGAAAAATACCTGAGGCCAGGGAACATACATGAGGCCCAGGGAAACATACCTGAGGCCAGAGAAAAATACCCGAGGCCAGGGAAATACCCGAGGCCAGGGAACTTTCCAGAGGCCCGGGAACATACCTGAGGCCAGTGGAACATACCTGAGGCCAGGGAACATATCTGAGGCCAGGGAAAAATACCTGAGGCCAGGGAACATACCTGAGGGGCCCGGGAACATACCTGAGGGCGGGAACATACCCGAGGCCAGTTTGGGAAAATACCTGAGGCCCAGGGAACATACCTGAGGTCAGTGGAACATTCCTGAGGCCAGGGAACATACCTGAGGCCAGTGGAACTACCTGAGGCCCAGTGGAACATACCTGAGGCCAGGGAACATACCTGGGCCAGTGGAACATACCTGAGGCCAGGGAACATACCTGAGGCCAGTGGAACATACCTGAGGCCAGGGAACATACCTGAGGCCAGGGAACATACCTGAGGCCCGTGGAACATACCTGAGGCCAGTGGAACATTTCCTGAGGCCAGGGAAAAATACCTGAGGCCAGTGGCACATACCTGAGGGCCCGTGGCACATACCTGAGGGCCAGTGGCACATACCTGAGGCCAGTGGCACATACCTGAGGCCCGTGACACATTACCTAGGCCAGTGGCACATACCTGAGGCCAGTGGGAACATACCTGAGGCCAGTGGCACATACCTGAGGCCAGTGGTACATACCTGAGGCCAGTGGTTTCATACCTGAGGCCAGTGGTACATACTGAGGCAGTGGTTTCATACCTGAGGCCAGTGGTACATACCTGAGGCCAGTGGTACATACCTGAGGCCAGTGGTACATATTTGAGGCCCGTGGTACATTACCTGAGGCCAGTGGTACATACCTGAGGCCAGTGGTACATACCTGAGGCCAGTGGAACATACCTGAGGCCAGTGGTACATACCTGAGGCCAGTGGTACATACCTGAGGCCAGTGGTACATACCTGAGGCCAGTGGTACATACCTGAGGCCAGTGGTACATACCCGAGGCCAGTGGTACATACCTGAGGCCAGTGGTACATACCTGAGGCCAGTGGTACATACCTGAGGCCAGTGGTACATACCTGAGGCCAGTGGTACATAACCTGAGGCCCCGTGGTACATACCTGAGGGGCCCGTGGTACATACCTGAGGCCAGTGGTACATACCTGAGACCAGTGGAAAAATACCTGAGGCCAGTGGTACATACCCGAGGCCAGTGGTACATACCTGGGCCAGTGGTACATACCTGAGGCCCGTGGTACAAGACTCCGACAGCGAAATAAATATAAAAATCAGCCCACAGAAGTAGACAAACTTCTCACAGAGTTGGACACAACTCAGTCAATTCTCACAGAGTTGGACACAACTCAGTCAACTTCTCACAGAGTTGGACACAATCAGTCAACTTCTCACAGAGTTGGACACAACTCAGTCAACTTCTCACAGAGTTTGGGCACAAACTCAGTCAACTTCTCACAGAGTTGGACCCCAACTCAGTCAACTTCTCACAGAGTTGGACACAACTCGTCAACTTCTCACAGAGTTGGACCAACTCAGTCAAACTTCTCACAGAGTTGGGACACAACTCAGTTAACTTCTCACAGAGTTGGAAACAACTCAGTCAACTTCTCACAGAGTTGGACACAACTCAGTCAACTTCTCACACAGCTGGACACAACTCAGTCAACTTTCACAGAGCTGGACACAAACTCAGTCAACTTCTTTACAGAGCTGGACACAACTCAGTCAACTTCTCACAGAGCTGGACACAAACTCAGTAACTTCTCACAGAGCTGGACACAACTCAGTCAACTTCTCACACAGCTGGACACAACTCAGTCAACTTTTCACAGAAAATGGACACAACTCGGTCAATTCTCACACAGCTGGACACAACTCAGTCAACTTCCACAGAATGGACACAAACTCAGTCAAAATTCTCACAGAGCTGGACACAACTCAGTCAATTCTCACAGAACTGGACACAACTCAGTCAACTTCTCACAGAGCTGGACACAACTCAGTCAACTTCTCACAGAGCTGGACACAACTCAGTCGACTTCTCACAGAGCTGGGACACAACTCGTCAACTTCTCACACAGCTGGACACAACTCAGTCAACTTCTCACAGAACTGGACACAAAATCAGTCAACTTTTTCACAGAGCTGGACACAACTCAGTCAACTTCTCACAGAACTGGACACAACTCAGTCAACTTCTCAGAGAACTGGACACAACTCAGTCAACTTCTCACAGAGCTGGACACAACTTAGTCAACTTCTCACAGAACTGGACACAACTTAGTCAACTCCTCACAGAACTGGACCAAAAACTCAGTCAACTTCTCACAGAGCTGGACACAACTCGTCAACTTCT
The DNA here is from genome assembly GCF_026875155.1 of Cherax quadricarinatus. NCBI lineage: Eukaryota > Metazoa > Arthropoda > Malacostraca > Decapoda > Parastacidae > Cherax > Cherax quadricarinatus. Next base: position 11,908,760 of record NC_069405.1, read on the forward strand.
CACAGAGCTGGACACAACTCAGTCAACTCCTCACAGAGCTGGACACAACTCAGTCAACTTCTCACAGAACTGGACACAACTCAGTCAACTCCTCACAGAGCTGGACACAACTCAGTCAAATTCTCACAGAACTGGACACAACTTAGTCAACTTCTCACAGAACTGGACCCCAACTTAGTCAACTTCTCACAGAAACTGGACACAACTCAGTCAACTTCTCACAGAGCTGGACACAACTCAGTCAACTTCCACAGAGCTGGACACAACTCAGTCAATCCCACAGAGCTGGACACAACCAGTCAACTCCTCACAGAATGGACACAACTCAGTCAACTGGGCATGAACATAAATTTTCATGGAAGAAAATCATACTGTAAGCTGACACATATCTACCACATATCATTAACTTTCCCCATAGCTGACACATAGCTATGAACCTGCACAATAGCTGCACATAGCTATGAGCCTGCAAATAGCTGACACATAGCTATGACGAATTTGCGACACATAGCTATGAACCTGCACATAGCTGACACATAGCTATGAACCTGCACATAGCTGACAATAGCTATGAACCTGCAAATAGCTGACACATAGCTATGAACCTGCACATAGCTGACACATTAGCTATGAACCTGCACATAGCTGACACATAGCTATGAAAACCCGCACATAGCTGACACATAGCTATGAACCTGCACATAGCTGACACAAAAGCTATTTAAACCTGCACATAGCTGACACATAGCTTTTTGAACCTGCCACATAGCTGACTCATAGCTATGAACCAGCAAAATAGCTCACACATAGCTTTGAACCAGCACATAGCTCACACATAGCTGTGAAATGCACATAACTAACACATAGCTGACACAGCTATGACTTGCACATAGCTGACTCATAGCCAGTGTTTTCAGCAGGTAGTCGGAGACAGGCAACTATTCCATGATTCAGAGAAGGCAACATGCAGCAGACTCTTAACTATAGCCAGGCAACACTGACATAGGGAAGGTGGAAGAGAGAATTGGTAGCTTGAGGTGATCAGTCCCTCCGCCTCAGCCTTGCGGGAGAATGTATTGCAGGATCGAATCCCGGCTGGCCGCAGTTTGGCAAATGATTCAGTATTACTTGTTTCGTGGTTTCATTCGATACTGTAGCCAGAATAGACGGGATCTATTTTAAACTAGCTTTCTTCAACACTCTCTTGTCTTGAGGCCATCGCCTCCCTCCCCCCCCCAACGTTCATCGCCTCCCTCTCACCAACGTTTTATCGCCTCCCTCCTCACCAACGTTCATCGCCTCCCTCCTCACCAACGTTCATCGCCCCCCCTCCTCACCAACGTTCATCGCCTCCCTCCTCACCAACGTTCATTTGCCTCCCTCCTCACCAACGTTCATCGCCTCCCTCCTCACCAACGTTTATCGCCTCCCTCCTCACCAACGTTCATCGCCTCCCTCCTCACCAACGTTCATCGCCTCCCTCCTCACCAACGTTCATCGCCTCCCTCCTCACCAACGTTCATCGCCTCCCTCCTCACCAAACGTTCATCGCTCCCTCTCACCAACGTTCATCGCCTCCCTCCTCACCCCAAAGTTCATCGCCTCCCTCCTCACCAACGTTCATTTGCCTCCCTCCTCACCAACGTTCATCGCCTCCTTCTCACCAACGTTCATCGCTCCCTCCTCACCAACGTTCATCGCCTCCCTCCTCACCAACGTTCATCGCCCCCCTCCTCACCAACGTTCATCGCCTCCGTCCTCACCAACGTTCATCGCCTCCGTCCTCACCAACGTTTATTTGCCTCCCTCCTCACCAACGTTCATCGCCTCCCTCCTCACCAACGTTCATTTGCCTCCCTCCTCACCAACGTTCATCGCCTCCCTCCTCACCAACGTTCATCGCCCCCCTCCTCACCAACGTTCATCGCCTCCCTTCTCACCAACGTTCATCGCCTCCCTCCTCACCCAAAGTTCATCGCCTCCGTCCTCACGAACGTTCATCGCCCCCCTCCTCACCAACGTTCATCGCCTCCCTCCCCACCAACGTTCATCGCCTCCGTCCTCACGAACGTTTTATCGCCCCCCTCCTCACCAACGTTCATCGCCTCCGTCCTCACGAACGTTCATCGCCTCCCTCCTCACCAACGTTCATCGCCTCCCTCCTCACCAACGTTCATCGCCTCCGTCCTCACGAACGTTCATCGCCTCCCTCCTCACCAACGTTCATCGCCTCCGTCCTCACGAACGTTCATCACTCCACAATGTGCGTATGGAAGAGGGTTTTAACACATTTCGTCAGACATCTTGACATTGACAATGATTCGGAAAATTACGGTAATTATGACGTCACTGGCAGCAGGGTGGGGAAAACTGGAGCAGTGACTTCAGTGTCGGCCTGAGTGTCGTGTCACTGCCGACCTGAGTGTGGTGTCACTGCCGACCTGAGTGCCGAGTGTTCTCCTTAGCAGAGTAATCGCTGACACTCAGGTGCAAAGTGGAATCATTAATAGGTATTTAAATATTTACTTCCAATGTTCCTGTTTCTTCTTGTCTTCTGTTTCCCCTTCCTCATTATTTTATATAAATTATATAAAATATATAATATTTATATATATATTTTATATATATATACATATATATATATTATTTTATATGTACATGTATCTTCTTCTTATTATTATTATTAGTAGTAGTAGTAGTGGAAGTAAATGTAGTAGTAATAGTAGTAGTAGTAGTAGTAGTAGAAGTAGTAGTAAGTAGTAGTAGTAGTAGTAATAGTAGTAGTAGTAATAGTAGTAGTAGTAGTAGTAGAAGTAGTAGTAGTAGTAGTAGTAGTAGTAGTAGTAGTAGTAGTAGTAGTAGTAGAAGTAGTTAGTAGTTTGTAGTAGTAGTAGTAGTAGAAGTAGTATTAGTAGTAGTAGTAGTAGTGTAGTATAGAAGTAGTAGTAGTAGTAGTAGTAGTAGTAGAAGTAGTAGTTTGTAGTAGTTGTAGTAGTGTAGTAGTAGAAGTAGTAGTAGTAGTATAGTAGTAGTTAGCAGCAGCGCAGCAGTTTGTAGTAGTAGTTTGTAGTAGTAGTAGTAGTAGTAGTATTGTAGTAAATAGAAGTAGTAGTAGTAATAGAGTAGTAGTAGAAGTAGTAGTAGTTCTTGTTGTAGTAGTAGTGTAAGGGAGTATTGTTGTAGTATAGTAGTAGTAGTGGGAGTAGTAGTAGTATAGTAGTGAAGTAGTAAAGTAGTAGTAGTATGTAGTAGTAGTAGTAAGTAGTAGTTGTAGAGTGTAGAAGTAGTAGTAGTAAAGAAATAGTAGTAGTTCTTGTTGTAGTAGTAGTAGTAGTAGTAGTTGTTGTAGTAGTAGTAGTAGTAGTAGTGGTAGTTAGTAGTAGTAGTAGTTAAGTAGTAGTAGTAGCAAACAGTAGTAGTATAGTAGTAGTAGTAGTAGTAATAGTAGTAGTAGTCAGCGCATTGTAGTAGTAGTAGTAGCAGTTGTAGTAGTAAGAAGTAGTAGTAGTTCTTGTTGTAGTAGTAGTTAGTAGTTGTTGTAGTAGTATAGTAGTAGTAGGTAGTTGTAGTAGTAGTAGTGTAGTAGTAGTAGTAGTAGTTGTTGTTTAGTAGTAGTAGAAGTAGTAGTAGTTGTTAGTAGTAGTGTAGTAGTAGTAGTAGGGAGTAGTAGTAGTTTGTAGTAGTATGTAGTAGTAGTAGTTGTAGTAGTAGTAGAAGTAGTAGTAGTTGTAGTAGTAGTAGTAGTAGTAGTTGTAGTAGTAGTACTAGAAGTAGTAGAAGTAGTAGCAGTAGTAGTAGTAGTAGTAGTAGTAGTAGTAGTTGTTGTTGTAGTAGTAGTAGAAGTAGTAGTAGTAATAGAAGTAGTAGTCTTGTTGTAGTTTGTAGTAGTAGTTGTTGTAGTAGTAGTAGTAGTGGTAGTAGTAGTAGTAGTAGTAGTAGAAGTAGTAGTAGTTGTTGTTGTTGTAGTAGTAGTAGTTAGTAGTAGTAGTAGTAGTGTTGTTGTTGTTGTTCTTTTAGTAGTAGTAGTAGTAGTCTAGTAGTTGTTGTTGTGTAGTAGTAAAGTAAAGTAGTTGTGTTAGTAGTAGTAGTAGCAGTAGTAATAGTAGTTTTTGTTGTAAAGTAGTATAGTAGTAGTAGTTGTAAGTAGTAGTAGTTGTAGTAGTAGTAGTAGTAGTGTAGTAGAAGTAGTAGTTTGTTAGTAGTATGTATTGTAGTAGTAGTAGTTGGGAGTAGTAGTAGTAGTAGTAGCAGTAGTAGTGTATAAGTGTAGTAGTATAGAAGTAGTAGTAGTATAGAAGTAGTATGTAGTAGTTAGAAGTAGTAGTAGTGTAGTAGTAGTAGTTGTAGTAGTAGTAGTAGTAGTAGTAGTAAAGTAGTAGTTGTTGTAGTAGTAGTAGTAGTAGTAGTAAATGTAGTAGTAGTAGTTGTAGAAGTAGTAGTAGTAGTAGTAGAAGTAGTAGTAGTAGAAGTAGTAGTAGTTGTTTGTAGTAGTAGTAGTTGTAGTAGTAGTAGTAGTAGTTGTAGTAGTAGTAGAAGTAGTAGTAGTAGTAGTAAGTTTGTTAGTAGTAAATTGTAGAACTCCCTGAGGCCAGGGGAACATACCTGGGCTAGTGGTACATACCTGAGGCCAGTGGCACATACCTGAGGCCGTGGCGCATCCCTGAGGCCAGTGGCACATACCTGAGACCAGGGGAAACCATACCTGAGACCAGTGGAACATACCTGAGGCCAGTGACAATACCTGAGGCCAATGGCACATACCTGAGGGCCAGTGGCACTTTACCTGAGGCCAGTGACACATACCTGAGGCCAGTGGCACATACCTGAGGCCAGTGGCACATACCTGAGGCCAGTGGCACATACCTGAGGCCAGTGGCACATACCTGAGGCCAGTGGCACATACCTGAGGCCAGTGGCACATACCTGAGGCCAGTGACATATACCTGAGGCCAGTGGAACATACCTGAGGCCAGTGGAACATACCTGAGGCCAGTGGCACATACCTGAGGCCAGTGGAACATACCTGAGACCAGTGGAACATACCTGAGGCCAGTGGAACATACCTGAGGCCAGTGGCACATACCTGAGGCCAGTGGAACATACCTGAGGCCACTGGAACATACATGAGACCAGTGGAACATACCTGAGGCCAGTGGCACATACCTGAGGCCAGTGGAACATACCTGAGGCCACTGGAACATACCTGAGACCAGTGGAACATACCTGAGGCCAGTGGAACATACCTGAGACCAGTGGAACATACATGAAGCCAGTGGTACATACCTGAGACCAGTGGAACATACCTGAAGTCAGTGGAACATATCTGAGACCAGTGGAACATACATGAAGCCAGTGGTACATACCTGAGACCAGTGGAACATACCTGAAGTCAGTGGAACATATCTGAGGCCAGTGTAACACACTGGGGCCAGGGAACATACCTGAGGCCAGGGAACATACCTGAGGCCAGGGAACATACCTGAGGCCAGTGGAACATACCTGAGGCCAGTGGAACATACCTGAGGTCAGTGGAACATACCTGTGGCCAGGGAACATACCTGAGGCCAGGGAACATACCTGAGGCCAGGGAACATACCCTAGGCCAGGGAACATACCTGAGGCCAGGGAACATACCTGAGGCCAGGGAACATACTGGGGCCAGGGAACATACATAAGGCCAGGGAACATACCTGAGGCCAGGGAACATACCTGAGTCCAGGGAACATACCTGAGGCCAGGGAACATATCTGAGGCCAGGGAACATACCTGAGGAAAGGGAACATACCTGAGGCCAGGGAACATACCTGAGGCCAGGGAACATACCTGAGGCCAGGGAACATCCCTGACCCCTTGGTACATCCCTGAGGCAGTGGTACATCCCTGGGGCCCAGTGGTACATACCTGGGGCCCAGTGGAAATACCTGAGGCCAGTGGTACATATTTGGGGCCGTGGTACATCCCTGGGGCCCAGTGGTACATCCTGGGGCCCGTGGTACTACCGAGGCCAGGGAACATACCGGGGCCCAGGGGTACATACCTGGGGCCAGTGGAATCCCTGAGGCCAGTGGTACTACCTGAGGCCAGGGTACATACCGAGGCCAGTGGTAATCCTGAGGCCAGTGGTACTACTGAGGCCAGTGGTAATACCTGAGGCCGGGTACATCCCTGGGGGGCCAGGGGTACATCCCTGGGGCCCGTGGTCATACCTGAGGCCAGTGGTACATCCCTGGGAGTGGTAATACTGGGGCCCAGTGGTACATACCGAGACCAGGGGAAAACATCCCTGGGGCCCAGTGGTCAACCTGAGGCAGTGGTATACTGGGCCCCGGGGTTTTACCCCTGAGGCCAGTGGTACAAGACTCCGACAGCGAAAAAAAATATAAAAATCAGCCACACAGAAGTGAAAAAACTTTCACAGATTGGAAAAAACTCAGTCAATTCTCACGAGTTGGACACAAACTCAGTCAACTTCTCCGAGTTGGAACACAACTCAGTCAACTTCTAAAGGGTTTGGAAAAAAAATCAGTCAACTTCTCACAGAGTGGACACAACTCAGAAAAACTTCTCCAGATTTGGACACAACTCGCAACTTCTCACGAGTTGGACAAATCAGTAACTTCTCACAGATTTGGACCAATCAGTCAACTTCTAAAGGTTGGACACAACTCTTTAATTTCACAGGTTGGACACAACTCAGTCAATTTCACAGATTTGGGACAAACTCAGTCAATTCTCACAAGCGGACAAACTCAGTCAACTTTCACGAGGGGACACAACTCAGTAACTTCTCACAAGCTGGCCAAAACTCATCAACTTCTCACGAGCGGGACACAACTCAGTCAACTTCTCACAGAGTGGACCAATCATCAATTCTCACACAGTGGACACAACTCGTAACTTTTCACAGAAGGGGACCAATCGGTCAATTCTCCCACAGCTGGACACAACTCAGTAACTTCCACAGAACTGGACAAAACTCAGTCAATTCTCACAGAGCGGGGACAAATCAGCAATTCTCACAGAACTGGACACAATCGTCAATTCTCCAAAAGTGGACACAACTCGTCAATTCTCAAGAGCTGGACACAACTCAGCGACTTTCACAGAGGGGGACACAACTCGTCAACTTCTCACACAGTGGACAAAATCAGTCAATTTTCCACAGAACTGGACAAAAATCAGTCAACTTCTCACAGGCTGGACAAAACTCAGTCAATTTCTCACAGACTGGACACAACTCAGTAATTTTCCAGGAATGGACAAACTCAGTCAACTTCTCAAGAGCTGGCCCAAAACTTGTCAACTTTCACAGAACTGGACAAACAACTTAGTCAACCCCCTCACGAACTGGACAAATCAGTAAACTTCTAAAGAGCTGGACCAACTCGTCAACTTCTCACAGAGTGGCAAAAACTCGTCAACTCCTCACGAGTGGACACAATCAGTCAATTCTCCAAAAACTGGACAAAAACTCAGTAAACTCCTCACAGAGTGGACAAAACTCAGTCAACTTTACAGAACTGGACACAATTAGTCAACTTCTCCAGAACTGGACAAACTTAGTCAACTTCTCACAAAAATGGACACAATCGTAAAACTTTCAAGAGCGGGGACACAACTCAGTCAACTTTCACGGCTGGACAAACTCAGTAAAACCCTACAGAGCTGGACACAATCAGTAACCCCCACAAAACTGGACACAACTGTCAACGGGACATAAACTAAATTTCAGGGAAGGAAAAAATCTACGTCTAACATATCTACCACATATTATTAACTTACACATAGCTGACACATAGCATGAACCTGAATAGCTGCACATAGTATACCCTGCACATAGCTGACAATAGCTATGAGCCGACATAGTGAACTAGCTATAAAACCTGCACATAGCTGACACATAGCATGAACCTGCACTAGCTGACAATAGCTATAAACCCTGAAAATAGCTGACACATAGCTATGAACCTGCACATAGCTGAACATAGCTATGAACCGACATAGTGACAATAGTTTGGGAACCTGCACTAGCTGAAAAATAGTAGAACTGCACTAGTGACAATGTATGAACCTGCACATAGCTGAACTGCTATGAACCTGCCATGCGACTCATAGCTATGAACCAGCAATAGCTCACACATAGTTTTTCCCACACATAGCTCCCATAGCTGTAAATGCACATAATAAAATAGCTGAACGCTAGGGGCTTGCACATAGGACTCATGCAGTTTTTCAGCAGGTGTCGGAGACGGAACTTTTCCTGTTTCAGAGAAGGCAACATCGCAGACTTTTAAAACTATACCCAGGCAACATGACATGGGAAGGGGAAGAAAAATTTGGGTGGGGCTTGAGGTGATCAGTCCCCCCGCCCACCCTTGCGGGAGAATGTATTGCAGGATCGAACCCCGGCTGGCCGCAGTTTGGCAAATGATTCAGTATTCTTTTTGTGGGTTTTTCATACTGTAGCAGAATAGACGGGGGTCTATTTTAAAAATAGCTTTCTTCAACACTCTCTTGTCTTGGGCCATCGCCTCCCTCCACCAAAAGTTCATCGCCTCCCCCCTCACCAACGTTTATCGCCCCCTTCCTCCCAAGTTTATGCCCCCCTCCCCACCCAACGTTTCGCCCCCCTCCTCACCCAAAGTTCATGCCTCCTCCCCACCCAACGTTCATCCCCCCTCCCTCCTCACCAAGTTCATCGCCTCCCTCCTCCAACGTATCGCCCCTCCTCACCCAAAGTTATCGCCTCCTCCCCACCAAATTTTATCCCTCCTCTCACCAACGTTTATGCCTCCCTCCTCACCCCAAAGGTTATGCCTCCCCCCTCACCAAACGTTATGTCCCCCCCTCACCAACGTTATCGCCTCCCTCCCCCCAACGTTATCCCCCCTCCCCCCAACTTCATCGCCTCCCTCCCCACCAAAGTTCTCGCCTCCCTTTCACCAACGTTCATCGCTCCCCCTCACAAAGTTTTGCCTCCCTCCTCACCAAAAGTTATCGCCCCCCTCCCCCACCAAAAATTCATCGCCTCCGTCCCCACCAAGTTATCGCCCCCGGGCCTCACCCAAGTTCATCGCCTCCCTCCTACCAACGTTTGCCTCCCCCCTCACCCGTTCATCGCCCCCCCCCTCACCAAAGTTCATCGCCTCCCTCCCCACCAACGTTTATCGCCTCCCCCCTCCCAACGTTCATCGCCTCCCTTCTCCCAACGTTCTCGCCTCCCCCCTCACCAACGTTATCGCCTCCGTCCCCCGAAAGTTCATCGCCCCCTCCTCCAAACGTTATCGCCTCCTCCTACCAACGTTCATGCCTCCGTCCTCACGAAAAGTTCTCGCCCCCCTCCTCACCAGTTTTTATCGCCCCCGTCCCACGAAGTTCATCGCCTCCCTCCTCACCAACGTTCATCGCCTCCTCCTACCCAACGTTTTCGCCTCCGTCCCCACGAAGTTCATCGCCCCCCTCCCTCACCAAAGTTCTCGCCTCCCTCCTCAAGAACGTTCATCACTCCACAATGTGGTATGGAAAAGGGGGTTTTTTCACATTTGTGACATCTTGCTTACAAAGTTCGGAAAATTACGGTAATTTGACGTCACTGGCAGCAGGGTGGGGAAAAAATGGAGCAGTGACTTCAGTGTCGGCCCGAGGTGTGTCAATGCCGATGAGTGTGGTGTCACTGCCCACCCGGGCCAGGTTTCCCTTAGGGATAATCGTGACCTAGGTGAAAGGGGGGGGGAATTTTAGGATTTAAAAAAAACCCCTGTTTTTTTTTTTGTTTTTGTTTTTTTTTTTTATTTTTATTTTTTTTTTATTATTAATTTTTTTTTATTTTTAAAGCGGGTTTTTTTTATTATTATTTTTTTTTTGGGGTTGGTTGTAGTGTAAGGATTTAAGTGTAGTAGGGAATGTTTAGTTGTGTAGTTGAAGTAGTAGTTGTGGAGTGTGTAGTTTTGTAGTAGTAAAATATGTAGTTGGAGTAGTTTGAGTAGTAGTAGTGTATAGTGTAAAATAGTATAGTTTGTTTTAGTAGTAGTTGAAGTAGTAGTTTTGTAGTATTGTAGTTGGGAGTGTATTAGAAGTAGTAGTTAAAATAGTATAGTAGTAGTGTGTAGGAAGAGTAGTAGTAGTAGTGTAGAGTAGTAGAGTAGTAGTTTTAGTGTAGTTGTAGAGTATAGTTGA
>NC_069405.1:11923228-11997589 GCF_026875155.1 Cherax quadricarinatus
AAAACCCTTTGGGTACAGTTTTTACCAAATAAACATTTGTCAGGGGGAACGCCTTCCATCTGAACAAAAGAAACTAATGGAAAAATAAAAAAACGACTGGGAAAAATAAAGAATAATGATTTTTGAGGATTTTATTTAAAATTTAAATATAATAAAAAATGGCCTTCGGTTCTTGTAGTTGGGCAGGAGTAGGAAAGGCCCTGGATAGATCTTCTGATATTATTGATGTAGGTTATCCTGGGGGGATGGTGATAGTCCGATGTTTGGGAATCTTTACCACTTGGATGGAGCACCACAAGTAGAACAGGTAAGGGCCAGTAGTAGTCCAATAATTTTAAATTTAAGCCCTCATTAACACATGTCTTCCCTTTTTAAATCTGCGTCTATCCTGGATGACCACGCCAGGAACAGAGCTGGTAATAAGAAAAAATAAACTGGTTACCAATGGCATGATAATATAACATTTAAGAATGGAAAAGAATGATAAATGCCAAAATTATTACTGGTAACCAACAAACAAAAGGAAGGAACAAACAGTAATACTCCTGGTAGATCACCCTACCTGATTAGGAGAAGAGTGGAGGTGAAGTGACTCTCCAAACTTCAACCCACACCAGGTAAGGTCAATATTACCAGGAGTAGAAATTTGAACAAATCAGACACCAAGAACTAGTTTCGCCCCAGCCCGCCAAGGGGGGGGGGGTGCGCGACGTAACTCGCTAATGGTTCCTGGTTGTCTGAACAACCTTAACCCCACTTACGCCTACTTTTCCCTCACACTTGCCTGTATAATCATCGCCTCACTCGCCACACTGTTGACGCTCCGCCATTTTTTTCTGAAACAACACAAGAGGTGTCACTCCTCTTTTTAACTTTATTATATATATAATTGAAAATAATTTACTCTTATTACTCTTCATTATCTTTGTTATTACTTCCTGCATCTTTCCTTTCAGCTCTTTTTCCTCGTTTTCCTCCTGATCTCATGTGTCTGCCCCTCTTTTGATTCTCTTCTCTCTCTCTCTCGCTCTCTCTTTTACACAGGGTTTAACAAGGTTAGGTTAAGGATTCATAACTTTATTAACAAGCTGTTTACAGGTTAAGGATTCCTAACTTTATTGACAAGTTAAGAGCTGTTACCTACATCAGCTCATTTCAAAACATTTTTATTGTTATGAAACATACAAGTAGGGAACAGGATGAAGTTGGAGCCATCTGTGGGCCAGCATTTTCATCTGATCAACTGACTTCATCTCGTTGACACATGTTGTACGCATGTGTTCCAGACTCGAGTCATCCTGGGCATCTCTTTAATCACCTTGCCTCTTTTCCCCTCTCACTTACTCCAGTCTCCCATTCTCTTTCTTTTCCCTGCCTTCTTCCCTTTACCATAACTTCCCTTTAAGAATACTTTATCTTATCTGATCTATTATTCTATGTTTTTCTTTTCCATTTACAATGTCGTTTCTTCTCCTCTTCCCCTTTCTTTCCCAACCTCTCACCTTTTTCCGTCTCTCCTCTCCAGTTCATTTCTCTACCAACGACATTCTCTTACTTTCCATTCGTCTTTCCTCTTCATTTTCTTCACATATCTCTTCTCTTTTCTCTTTGTTTTTCACTTTCCCCCGATCACAGACGCTAACAGACCAGTGCCAGCTCTTCTCTCTCCTCTCTTCTCTCTCCCCTTTCCCTGGGTCATAGATACTAATAGATTAATGCCAGCTCTCCCCTCTCCCCTATAACAGGCGCTAGTGCCAGCTCTCTCTCCTCTCCCTGGGTTATAAACATCAACAGAACAGTGGCAGCTCTCCCTGGGTTATAAACATCAACAGAACAGTGGCAGCTCTCCCTGGGTTATAAACATCAACAGAACAGTGGCAGCTCTCCCTGGGTTATAAACATCAACAGAACAGTGGCAGCTCTTACTGGGTTACAGACACCAACAGAACAGTGACAGCTTTCCCTGGCTTACAGACACCAACAGAACAGCTGCAGCTTTCCCTGGCTTACAGACATCAACAGAACAGTGGCTGCTTCCCCTAGGGGTCACAGGCACCAACTGAACAGTTACAGATTCCTCTGGGGGTCACAGACGCCAATAGAACAGTGACAGCTTCCCGTGGGGGTCACAGGCACCAACAGACCATTACCAGGGAGCTGTCAGAACCTGACAAGAATCTTTGCAAATTATGTCATATCCTCTAAATAAATGTAACTTTTAGGCATTTTTCACCTAACCCCGGAAACCCTTCACGTGCCATCTCCGCCACAGCACTGACCGCTCTCAGCTCACTCTAACGAAGTGCTTTGCAAGTTATCTGACGCTAACTGAGCCTTTCAGTAGAGCTTGATGAGGACTGAAGGCACGAAAGATGTTGATTCGCTGCCTGACTACGGTGGAGTGCGGTTGTGCCCAGCACCCCTCTGCTGTCTTTCAGGCGAGCTACCACAGTACATCAACAACCATTGAGTAGTGTGGACGTGCGCTGCTCATTTTGGGATATCAAAATGGCTGAACATACAGTACGGAGAGTAAATACTATCTGCATAGAGCTGGTTCGTGGTACGTTAAGTGGAGATACGATGAACGTAAATTCTCCCTAACATCATCAGGACACATATGGTATCCCCAACGAGGAATTATAGGGCGTCGCTTTTAAAGGGTTTGCAAGATTTTCGTGAAATTTCTGAGACCCGGGCTTCTACACAAGAATTGTCGAGCATACCGGGAACAACGAAAGAGTGTAAAAATTCGCGATGGATGTTGTGTTACTGATGTTCCAATACTACACAGGGGGTAAAGGTCGGAATGTACCCTTCGAGGCTACGGGTATGGATTCGGGTTTTTTTTGAGTTTGGGACAGTGCTTTCTGCAACCAGGGGGGTATGGGGGGAGGTCCGTAGAAGGAATCCCGGAAGGTTCTTACACCCTTAAAAAAGTCTTTAAAAAAGGCCCTATACCACCCATGTAAGAGACGGTTTAAACACATTTTATTGTACTATGGGGTAAGAAAAACATGTCGTCGTGCACTCTTATGAGCCATGGAGCCCATTCCCTAGGGGCAGGCTCCTCGAATTCTGGAAACCCCCGATTGTGATTAAACAGTCGTGTGATTTGGTGCCTGGCTCTTTTGCCTCTGGGGGCCCGGGAGCCTATCTCGGGAGCAAGGAGTCGCCCGGGAGGTGGCGGAGGAGGAGACGTGTGTCACTCCCAGGGGAGTCGGGGGAGCAAAGGGTGTTCCCTGAGGATCTTTATCCAAAAAAGCTTCGACCAGGAGGGTTTACTGGCAGATGTCATCAAGGTTTTTTGGATGGGGATGACCCCGGTTGTAAAAGGGTTCCTCAGTTTATGTGGTTGGAGAGCGGGGGGACAAAAAAAATTGTGGAGAAAGACTTAGTAAAAAAGGCTGGATGTGTGGTGGCCGTGGAGGTACACCAGGAGGATTCGCTGAGGGTGAGATGTGTGTAAGTGGAAGTTCTAGAAAAAGAACTGCGGCATCAGAGATAGACGAGGTTTATTACCCCGGGCAGAGGCCCGGGGGAAGAAGTCAGGGCAGCGGTTGTGGAGCCGATGCCACATAGTGCTAGAGGTGCGCCTGATTGCACAGTGGGAGAGGGAGGGGGGAGGGTGACTGCACAGGATAACTCGAGTGGTAAGGGAATACGCAATGTGAAAAGTGCAGCGAGTAAATCCCAGCGGCATAGGGGAAAGCCGCCACTTCTATAATTTTCAGAAGTGTCACCTTAATGTAATGGACTTAAGACTGAGGTTAAGAAAGTTTGTTGGGAGGGGTTTTTTAAACGGCGGTTTGATGTAGATTTTTGCTTTTTGCAAGAGCATAATCATAGGGCTGGTTGTGTGTTGCGGTTAAAAGGATATCGGATGTATGTTACCAGTGGTTTGCAATTGAAAGGTGGGGTACAGTGGCGATAAAGGAGACCAGCCCCTTGCGTGTCATCGGCTGGGAAGAGGGGGGGTGGGAGGGTCGTGAGGGTGGATGGTGTCTGGGGTGAGAGTCGAGCTAGTTTTGTAGGAGTTTACATGCCAGCAACTAGCAATACCAGGGTAAAAGTAGATTTTGTCAGAGAGGTATTGCTGGTATCACTTGAGGGGTTTGCCTGCTATAACAGTAATAGGTGGTGTTTGGAATTGTGTGATTGGGAGTGGTGATGTCAAACCCGAGAGGGGCGGGTTGGTGTGCTGAGTGTGCTGAGGGATGTATGGCGAGATATTGGGGTTGTTGATGTGGTGGGGAGGGGGGGATACCTAGTGGAGCACACGTTCGTCCGTAGGGGATATGGAAGCGCGATTGGACAGAATTTTTTATTAAGCAGGGTATAGATGTTGTGAGGGTGCAAACCTTCGATGTGGGTTTTTCGGATCACAGGGCGGTAATAGCAGATTTGATGTGGGTGGAGTGGTGCGTATTTATTCGGGGTACTGGAAATTAAATGTAAGGCTTTTAAGGAGGAGGTGGAGGGGCCTTTTTTTTCAGTGATTGGTGGTTCCCTTTTTTGGGGAGGCTAGGGACAGGGAGATAGATCTGTTAGATTGGGGGGAAATGCAGGCAAAACCGGGAATAGCGAATTTTTTTAAGGTTAGGGGACGGAAGAGGCGAGGTGGCGTTTTGGGTTGCAAAATTATCTGGAGGGACAGTTGCAAGATTGTTATGTTGGGGGAGGTGGTATAGGGATGACATGGACAGTCTGAGGAGTAGGATCGCTGAAATACACAATGATAGGTTTGATGCAATAGGGTTAGGGCGGGGTTAGAGGATGTATTGTGGGGTGATAAGCCGTCTGGGTTTGTTTTAACGTAAATTAGGGACCGACAGAGGGGTAACCACCATTCTAAAATTTTGGAGACAAGCCCTGGGGTGGGAGGGTATCCAGTGGGTCGAGCCCCTATCCAATACTGAAAGTATGAGTCTCTATGCTGATAGTTGGTTTTAGGGAAAAAATGGATTGGGAGGGGGGGGGTTCCTGGGAGGGTATTTTGAAGGGGGGTTCCATAGCATTTTAAGTGAGCAGGATAGAGTGGGTTGGAGGTTGGTATAAGTGAGGTTGAGTGGAAGAGGCAGTTTTGGGGATGAGTCCCGGGAAAAAAACACCAGGGATAGACGGTATACCAAAATGATTTTTATAGAGCACATTGGGGGTGTAATAGGCAGTGCTTTGTTAGGCTATTGGATCATATGTTAAACTAGTGGGAAGTTGGGGCACATCGCAAAGTACGGGTGTCATAGTTTTGGTGCCAAAGAAAGGGGGGTAGAGAGTTGAGTGCTTACCGAGCAATATCTTTGATGTGTGCAGATTAAAGGTTTTTGCGAAAATTTTGGGTAATAGACTGAAGAAGGTCATGGGGTTCGGTGATACATGGGGGACAATTTGGTATCCCGGGGAGGAGTATGCGGGTAGGTCATGGACGTATTCGGGATTTCCTTAGGGTAGTAGTAAGGGAGGTTTTCTAGTTGATTGGGAAAACTTTGATTATGTTGATAGGGACTTTTTGTTTGAGAGTAGGTAGAATGGGTTTGGAGGGGGGGTGGTTGGAGGGTGAGGACATTGTATGAGAATGCATCGATGAGAGTACAGGTAAATGGGTAGGTTGGTAGTTCATAAGCATGGGAGGGTTTAATGAGGGGGGTGCCCTCCCAAATACTCTTGCATGTATGCAGAACCTTTCTATGTTCTGGTTGATGTGGATGGGAAGGATGGGGGAGAGAGGTGGATTTTTTTGGAATATGTTGTTAATGTAGATGATACAACTGTTTTACTTAATGAGATAGAAGATTTAAGTAAAGTGGGAAGGGTAATTTAGGGTTTTTGGGAATGCTACTGGTGGGGATTAAAAGGCAGAAATCACGGGTTTTTGGAGGTAGGGGAATTGGGTAGGGGGACTTGGGGAGAGTTTGGGATGGATAACTGTAGAAGGCTAAAGATTTGTGGGGTTTTTATTTAGCAAGTACAGGAGAGTGGAGGGTTAATTCAGAAATGGTATGGACAGAGCTTTGGGGTAGGCTCAGGGCTAAGGGCCGGGGATGTAACCTTGCATCAAAGGGTTGGGGGTGAAAAAACGCTGATTTTTAGTAAAAGGGTGGGGGAAGTGGCGGAAATTTACCCTTAAGAAGTCAGGATATATGGAATTACAAAGAAAAGCCTTAAGGTAGTGTGGGGTTTTGGTGAGGGCGTGGTTGGGTAAAGATTGGTAATGACTGCGGGGAAGACAGGGAGGATTGGGATTGATTGCATTTGGGTCTAGGTGAAGGCGCTATATGTTGAAGCAGAGGTAAAATTCGGGGAGGGGGAAAGGGGTCTTCGGGTGGGGGAGGTGATGGGGATATCCGCAAATGGGGGGGTGGCAGGACTTTGTGGGGTGTGAAAATTTTGTGGTTTATGTAAAGGTACGCCAAATGTTTTAAAAAATCAAAGGTTTAAAAAGGTTAGGGTGTGGGTCGTCGCAGGAATCAATGCAGGGATGGCAGTTATCCCACATATGATTGGAGTTTATATGGTGGAATTTAGTAAATTTTAAAAATACGGCAGAGCGAGGGGAATTATTTTATATTTCTTTGGGGACGTTAAACATCGAAAGGGTGCTAAGACGAATGGGTTTGTGAGAGAGGCATTATGCGGGTTTTGTGGGAAGTTGAAACGCTTTTCATGTAGTATATTTTTGTTTGCTTTGGAGGTGGTAAGATTTTTGGTTGAAGAGGGTTTTCTTTTTATTGGGGGGGGGGACAGATATTTAACCCTCAGGGCTTAATGTTAGATATGGAAAAGGGTACCCAAAGAGGTGGGAGGGCATCAGATACTAATAGTTGATTACTTGCATGTTTCTTGGGATGAGGGAGGTTTGGGGGGAAACATTAGGATAAAAGCGTTGGCGGCGTGTTTTTATGACAGCATGTAGGAAAACAATTATATGGGGAAGTGGTAAGTAGTTTTTCCAGAGGGATCTCGTGAGCTTACTGTTTTAAAGTCTACTCCGTTTGGTGACGGGGTGAGAGGCAAGGGTTGTCTCTTCAGTGGTGTGTCCTCTTTGGAGTGATTGGAAGCCTGATGAGGAAGTTGATGGGTTGCAAGGGGAATGTGGTAAAGTTTTTTTTTTTTTTTTTTTTATTTTTTTTTTTTTTTTTTTTTTTTTTTTTTTTTTTTTTTTTTTTTTTTTTTTGCAGGACCGTCGGGGGTCCGGGTATGTGGACCTTTATGAATTTTGTAAAACACAGAGCAAAAGTATAATTTATTTTCTTTTTTTCTCTTATGTTATAAAACCATTTATATAGGGTTTATATTAAGTATTTGTGAGGATAGTTTTATACATTCGAATCGATTAGAATATCCTTGTCATTCTCTTTTTATCGATTGAATGGGTACAAAGACCTATGACAAAATATAAAAGTATTGATGGGGTTTATATATACCCTTCATTGACTGAAAGGTCATATTATATATGAGTGTTAATAGTAACATTTAAATTTGTGTGGGTAGGTGTTTTTGGAACAATGTCTTAGGTATAGTTCTAATGGATTAATATTTTTAGTTTTATTGGTGAAAAGTCATTATGCTTTATTCTATATGATCCAGTTTGTTTGTATGAACAAATGCACATACAGTATTGTGTATAGATGCGTATAATGTATATAAAATATGTGTATATGTGTGTAATATGTATATAATTATATGTGTATGTATATGTATATATAAATATATATGTATAATTTTGTAGGATCATTACATGTTTCTATAATACTCCGACTGTTTGTTTGGAAGTCGGTTGGTTGGGTTTTTTTTTAGTAGAATTTGTTATATCAATGTGTTACAATTTTTTTTTTTGTGTATCTGACATTGTCTGCCACTCTGTTTTGGATGTTATGTATTTAGTTTGTCTAGTTTTTTTTTTTTAGTGATAAGTCTTTTTTGTTTGTTTGTTTTTTTTCTAGTATAATCCAGTCTGTGCTGTAAGAACATAGTGCACTTACATGTATGTGTAAATGTGAAATGTGTATATATACATATATACATGATTATAGGACTTATTCCTACATGGTTTATGACTCCGACGTTCTTTTTGTAGTCGGTATGTTTTTTTTTTCCGTAAACGGGTTGGGTTTCTTACGGTAGAATTTCGTTAATCAATATGTTAAAATGGTTTTTTTGTTTATTGTAGTGTACTGACATTGTCTGTCACGGTTTTGGATTTGCTAATTGTCGGCTTGTATCAAGTGTAATGTTGTTTTTAAATAAAATATAAAAAAAAAAAAAGTTACAGATTCCTCTGGGGGTCACAGACGCCAATAGAACAGTGACAGCTTCCCGTGGGGGTCACAGGCACCAACAGACCATTACCAGGGAGCTGTCAGAACCTGACAAGAATCTTTGCAAATTATGTCATATCCTCTAAATAAATGTAACTTTTAGGCATTTTTCACCTAACCCCGGAAACCCTTCACGTGCCATCTCCGCCACAGCACTGACCGCTCTCAGCTCACTCTAACGAAGTGCTTTGCAAGTTATCTGACGCTAACTGAGCCTTTCAGTAGAGCTTGATGAGGACTGAAGGCACGAAAGATGTGGAATGAGTGGCAGCGTCGGTTTAGCGGGGTCAGGCCGGACCTTCAGCCAGCAGGAATTAATGAGAGCTGCGATGGACTTCAACTGCCAAAATTTTCTTCGCAAACTCATCCAGTTCACTAATTTTGATGATATATTTTTATAATGATTTAGTGTTTATTTTTTTTAGGGGTAATACATAAATGTTTTGGGCGTTTTGCAACTGTGGGGGAAAAGAGGACAGATACTGTGGTTGATCTCGTCTGATAGTGTTGTTCATCAGGCTGGTAAGGTGATCCAATTCTGCCAAAGTAATTGATACAAAAGATGGCAACAAGATGGCTGTGGTGGTTGTGGTGGTGGTAGTGGTTGAGGGGGGTGGTAGTGGTTGTGGTGGTGGTAGTGGTTGAGGTGGTGGTAGTGGTTGAGGTGGTGGTAGTGGTTGAGGTGGTGGTAGTGGTTGTGGGGGTGGTAGTGGTTGAGGTGGTGGTAGTGGTTGAGGTGGTGGTAGTGGTTGAGGTGGTGGTATGGTTAGGTGGTGGTAGTGGTTGAGGTGTGGTAGTGGTTGAGGTGGTGGTAGTGGTGGAGGAGGTGGTAGTGGTTGTGGTGGTGGTAGTGGTTGAGGTGGGGGTAGTGGCTGATGTGGTAGTAGTGGTTGAGGTGAGGGGTAGTAGTTGAGGTGGTGGTAGTGGTTGTGGTGGTGGTATGGTTGAGGTGGTGGTAGGGGTTGAGGAGGTGTAGTGGTTGTGGTGGGTAGTGGTTGAGGTGGTGGTATGGTTGAGGAGGTGGTAGTGGTTGAGGTGGTAGTATGTGTTGAGGTGGTGGCAGGGGTTGAGGTGGTGGTAGTGTTGAGGGTGGTTGGTAGGGGTTGATTTCGGTGTTAGGGGTTTTGAGTCGGTGGTAGTGGTTGTGGTGGTGGTAGGGTTGGGGGTGGTGGTATTTGGTTGGGGTGGGGGTAGGGGTTTTGAGGTGGTTGTAGTGGTTGAGGTGGTGGTAGTGGTTAAAGGCGGTGGTAGTGGTTGGGGAGGTGGTAGTGGTTGTGGTGGTGGCAGTGGTTGAGGTGGTGGTAGTGGTTGAGGAGGTGGTAGTGGTTGTGGTGGTGGTAAGTGGTTGAGGTGGTGGTAGTGGTTGAGATGGTGGTAGTTATGGTAGCTATGGTGACAGTCGTTGGTGGAAGTGGATAGTTCATTGTGCGTCTCATATCCATTCTGTGGATGCTACCAAAAGAACACATGGATTCACAATAGGCCTATAGTGTAGATACGGAAATATCTTACAAGCGACTGGCACTAGCGAACTATTGCCAGAGGTCCAGTGAAGTGTTAATAACGGATGAGTAATTACTATAGTCATAAGAGATAAAACGAGTGGTGGTAGCATTGAGGTGCAGGGAATCACAGCATACATAAATTGAGCATACAACTGTTACCTCTACTAAACAGGAAATAAACTTTTCCATAGAACTGTAGGGAAAGTTAGCATAGGCCTAGCTGCTGTGTAAATAATAAAACAATGATCCCATATAGCGGGCAGCGTGAAAAGTGTATTTCTGAAAGAAATAACAGTGTATATCCTTGAGATAAACAGTGTACACACTACAAAAAGAAAATAAAATAATAATAATAAAAAATAATAGTGAAAGTGTGGCAGTGTGGGTAAGTCGTGTGCCCTTCACAGGCACCCACCCTACAACCCACCAGCCCACATACTGCAAACTTGGTTTCGAATAAATACATCTTGCATATACTTGGCACCGTATCCAAGAGAAAGGTAAAGTGGAAATCAGTTTCTTCTGTGTCATACAGAGTGTAGTAGATACAGACAGGAATTCATACACAGCTTATCTGTGGGACAGGTAATAATATCCTATGGAAGGAAATCCTGAATCACATACAATTATACTATGCTTTTCCCCAAACCATCATCCTCTTGTACTAGACCTAAATACAGCCTCAAAAAATGACCTCGAACTAGCAAGTGCTTCTGTTGTGCAATAAAGATGTAGAATTTGGGTCAGCGAATCAGAAAGGTACTAAGGAGAGTAATAAAATGAAAAAAAGATCAATGAAAAACAAGATGACCTCTTGTATAGTCTACCAAAAAATATATAAAACATGGGACAAGAGGATAGTGTTCAACAAAATCAGAATGCCCATACCACAACAGAGACTCGAAACTACTAGTCACCCACATAGTGCCTAAACCCGAGACCCATCCCCCATTCATGAGCACTAATACCCACAGTGCTTGTGCTCGGCCCAGGCTTCAACCCCGCAGCCCCAGTGCTGACTCAGACCCAAGCCTCCCAGCCTTAAAATGACCCGCCAGCCCAACTCTACTAGGGACCCTGCACACACCACCACTAAAACCGTAAATATACAACCTCATTGCCCAAGACCCATCTGGCCCACATACAGATTGTTGGAGAGCGAGTCTCCTCCTCCTTCCTGTACTGAGGAAAGTAAATAGAATTCCAGGACGGGGTTGCCCAGGCATGCAATACTGAGTGCAGGTCCCAGAACCTGCAGAGAAATTGACAACACACCCTTCCCGAAACAATTCTCAATCCAAAGGTGAATTTTTGCAAATATTATGCTTGGGCCATCTGTAAGCATTGAAAAATAAGGAAAAAAAAATGGGACAGCAACTTGAGCATTCCCAAAAAATGTAGCTACCTCCTGTCTAAAGAAGTGTGTCGTTCTTCTTCCTGTACTTTCTTTCAACCCAAAAATGTGTCACTCCTCGTCCCTCACAGAAGCAGTGTTTACAACCTCGACTGCCCTGCCATACCATCTCAAAGGACCAAGAGGCACAGAACCCCCACAAGACAACACAATAGTAGCTACGGACAGACCCAACCTCCAGGTGATTTCTTAGTGTCAGGAAACGCACAAACAAAAATTGAAGGAAATAACAAAAATTAGTCCACCACCTTGGAGTATTGTTGAACTGGAGGCACAGCCAGTGGCCACTCCATGCCCTCCAGAATTAAACAACTACTGATGCCAAAAACAAAATCCCCCAAACAACACACCGAATACACGTCGAGTCATATTTGCATAATATACAGGGCCATAAGACCATCCAACAACAACAAAATGCCTTTTATCAATTGGATATTCTAGAGTAGTTAATGCAATGTTTGAGCAGCCTTCACACGATACTCACACAAAATTTCACTCTGGACGATTGAAATATGGATAAGTGGTTACAACCTTTTTAGATGGGGGGGGGGGGGGGGGGGGTGACCGATGGAATGAACAGGGGGTTGGGTTTGGCCTGAATGTCAAAGAGACCCTCATCCTGCCACGAGTTGCTGACACCGAACAAATGAGGTAGTTGAAGTCTATCAATAAAGATCACATGAACCAAAACCTATCATTGTGGGTTGTATATAAGCCACCAGATGCAACCGTCACGACATTCAAGAACAGCTACTGAAAATTGGAATAACTGTCTGGAAACCTTCATCCTCCATCCCCAAACATCTTACAGTGCTTGGTGTTTCAACCATAAGGCATACAAAATGGAAGAATACAGGCAAATAATGTTATAGCTGAAACAGTCCCCAAGAGGTAGCGCAATGAACCAGGTCACACACACATGAGCTACTAATGGCCTCTGCAAAACCACACCTTAAGCCAGCAGATAGAGGAGCCCAACAAGACTAGAAAACACACATGAGCCTTTATCTTCACAATAATGAGACCTGATAAGAGACATAGAATATCCAAAAACAACTATTCCGATCAACAACCTAATCGAAGTCGCATCGTTAACAAGCATAGTGGTCCTGATCGGCAAATGCATGTACCTGTGAAGGTGTCTTCACAGAAATACACTATCATCAACAAGAAACATCAACTGGGACCAGGGTAAAACCAACGTCCTAAACCGAAACATATTGGTAAGATATCTTAAAAGACCATGGGATCCAAACCAGTGCCTTGAAAGGATCAACTTCCCTGGCAGCTGAAATCAAGTTTCTAGGGCATATTCCCCTAAGGAAAGAAAAGACAGACGTAAACAGGAGAGAGAAAGACGCTCTCCCTCTACATAAGACGACGAAGACGTCACTGAGGAGCTACCTCAGGAGTGCAAGCATATCTGATACACGAAAGGAATCGCATGACCAGGAAGTTGGAACACTACATCGAATCTAAGTTAAATGAACTCTTACAGGAAATCCAGGCGAAGATCAGGAGGAGCTTTAAAGCCTATTAGTGAAATTGAAAGAAAAACAAAATATTTCTTTTCATAATGCCAAAGAACAAGGCAAATACCACATCTAGTTATCTGGCCTTTACCAGACAAATGGGACTACAAAGATGACAACAAGGAAATGAGAGAAATATGAAAATCCCAGTTATCGACTTGGGAGTGTTATAGTGAACCACTAATCAGTCTGAGGATCGACGACCCAAATCATTTGCTATGCATGAAATGAGCTTCAAAACTCCATAAATGTATGCCAGTATATTTCCGACATACTCTACTCCTAACTCCGATAGTTTCGGAAAAAGCCATTGATCAAGCATGCCCATGCAGCTCAGCCCCGGGCCCAACTCGAGGAACTCAGTTCTCATTAAGAACTGCAAGGAACCCCCTCCTTCGCATGCCTAGTTACACTAAGGAAAAGGCTTGGACATGGTTGTTGAAATTCACAGTTCACGTTAAAACAAACGGTGATTATCTAGCCCCCATCCATAGAGGTGCAGCAAAGAGCATTAGTTCTAAGAACTAGTTGACCCAAAAGGCTCTAGACGCTCCCACATCATAAAATATTACTGAAAGAGTGCTAAGAAACAGTAATTGCAAATTAATAACCTGGATACCAAAATCTGCACAATCCAGGTCAACATGGGTTCATGGCAGGTCGCTCCTATCTCTCACAATTACTGGAGTCAACTGTGAATATAGCCTTGGATGCACAGGAATATAAATCAGAATGCAGATGTAATATACACAGACCTTTGCAAAAGCATTTGACAAATGCGATCATGGCGTAATAACCCATAAAATACTGCTAAAGAATAACTGGGAAAGAGGGGAGATGGATCTTCAACTTTCCTAACTCACTAACTCGAACACAAACAGAGTAGTGGTCAACCAGAGTTTAAATCGAGGCGCTGCCATATTGAAGAGTACTTGCCCCCAGTCCTATGTCCTCAATCTCATAGAGACATAAACAAAGATATACATCACAGCAACCGTTATCATTCTTTGCGAAAAACTGAGGATCTTCAAGAGGCCTGTCCATCTGCTGAGACGGCGTCTAACCTCCAAGAAGATATACATCAAGTTTTCTCCATCTGGGGCAACCGGTATAACAATAGATGTTCAATGAGGAACAAATTCCAACGACTCCGTTTTATGGAAAACTTGGAGATATCTAAAAACTATAACAGAGTTTACTACAGACTCTGGCCATACAATAGAGCGGAAAATAATGTAAAGGGCGACCAGGAAGTAGTAATGTCTGAGGATCTAACTTTCAAGGTATCACAACAGTGCCGACTATCGCACGTGCAAAGAAAATGAAAGTATTGGATAATGAAAAGTTCCAACGAGAGATGCCAAGGCCAACTGATGATCCTTTTCAAATCACTTGTTCTCTCTAGCTTGAATAACCTGCTGTACATAACAACATCTCCATTTCAAAGCAGGTTGAAATCGCAGATCTAAGCGAGTGTAGACGAGCCTTTTTCAGCACGTATAACAGTTCTGTCAAGCACCTTAGCTACTGGTGAACGCTTGGAAGCACTTGTACTTGTACTCGTTGGAATGCAGAGGGAGAGATATATCATAAACTACCCTTTAAAATCCTGGAGAATGGGGTCCCAAATCTGCACACTAGAAGATCACTACTCTACGAAAGGTAAAAGACGT
This sequence comes from Cherax quadricarinatus, assembly GCF_026875155.1. Taxonomy (NCBI): domain Eukaryota; kingdom Metazoa; phylum Arthropoda; class Malacostraca; order Decapoda; family Parastacidae; genus Cherax; species Cherax quadricarinatus. Next base: position 11,937,671 of record NC_069405.1, read on the forward strand.
TGGGGCAGGCGATGCAAAAATATTCCCTAATTAAAAGTAGGGGCGCCATTGTACACTAATTTGACATAACACCATAAGTGTCCGGGCTCCAAGACTTTTCAACAGCATCCCATCAAGCATTAGGGAAATTGCCCAATAAACCGCTGCTTGCTTCAAGATGAGAGTCAGAGAAGGAACCTCAAAGTCAGTGCCAGATCATCCGGGCTGTGAGCTCGTACGTTGGACTGTTCGTGCGTGCCCATCAGTGAACAACCTATATAATCAGGCCCTGATCCATTGGGAGGCTTGGTCATGGACCGGGCCGCGGGGGCGTTGATCCCCGGAATAACGTCCAGGTAACCTCCAGGTAGGAACTAGGCCCAGAAAGGGTTTACATGAGTACGTCTGGATTTTTATCTACAGTTCACTTGTTGCAAGTGAACTGAGGAAATTTGCTCAATATATCTGGTATCTTATTTTCATTAATAAGATATCTTGACGTAGCACACAGGTTATTCTATCTTTATATTCCTCAGTAAGTAGGCAATAAAGTACATGTGGTAGTGATGATGGTAATAATGGTAGTAGTGGTGATAGTTATGGATCTGGTGGTGGTGATGGTAAGAGCGGCTATTGTGGTAGTGGTGATGATTGTGGTAGTGGTGGTGAGTGTGGTAATGGTGGTGATTGTGGTAGTGGTGGTGAGTGTGTACGGGTTGGTGATTGTGTAGTGGTGGTGAGTGTGGTAGTGGTGGTGAGTGTGGTACTGGTTGGTGATTGTGGTAGTGGTGGTGATTGTGGTAGTGATGGTGATTGTGGTAGTGGTGGTGAGTGTGGTACTGGTTGGTGATTGTGGTAGTGGTGGTGATTGTGGTAGTGGTGGTGATTGTGGTAGTGGTGGTGATTGTGGTAGTGGTGATGATTGTGGTAGTGATGGTGATTGTGGAAGTGGTGGTGATTGTGGTAGTGGTGGTGATTGTGATAGTGATGGTGATTGTGGTAGTGATGGTGACTGTGGTAGTGGCTAGACGAAGGTTCTCACATATATCGTTGATCAACAGCAAATCCAAGAAGCGTATCAAACAAGCTGCCACGTCAGTTTTATTATTATTATTATTATTATTATTATTATTATTATTATTATTATTATTATACTTTTGGGGAGAGGGGAAGCATTAAAACCATATGAATAATATAGTTCTTGAGGAATGGGAAGTTAACGGGCAGACCTATTTCCTTGGATCAAGAGCCATTCATCGGCATCAAGGAAAGCCCCCTTTAACATACATACCATCATCATCATCATCATCATCATCATCATCACCGTCATCACTAAGAGGAAGAACAAGAGGCAACAATAATAGATTAAGCAACTGGTGCCAAAGGGGTAAGTAAAAATATGTTGTCAGTGATGGAACATTGAATGGAATTCCAGAGGAGACAGTAAGTGCTTTAACAACGCCAGAAATAAAAGTCTTTGTGATAAATTAAACACTGAATACAGAACACCATTCCTAGCATAATTATACTGTTGTAACTACAAACACTGAAGACAGAACACCACTCCTAGCTTAGTTATACTGTTGTAACTACAAACACTGAAGACAGAACACCACTCCTAGCTTAGTTATACTGTTGTAACTACAAACACTGAAGACAGAACACCACTCCTAGCTTAGTTATACTGTTGTAACTACAAACACTGAAGGCAGAACACCACTCCTAGCTTAGTTATACTGTTGTAACTACAAACACTGAAGACAGAACACCACTCCTAGCTTAGTTATACTGTTGTAACTACAAACACTGAAGACAGAACACCACTCCTAGCTTAGTTATACTGTTGTAACTACAAACACTGAAGACAGACCACTCCTAGCTTAGTTATACTGTTGTAACTACAAACACTGAAGACAGAACACCACTCCTAGCTTAGTTATACTGTTGTAACTACAAACACTGAAGACAGAACACCACTCCTAGCTTAGTTATACTGTTGTAACTACAAACACTGAAGACAGAACACCACTCCTAGCTTAGTTATACTGTTGTAACTACAAACACTGAAGACAGAACACCACTCCTAGCTTAGTTATACTGTTGTAACTACAAACACTGAAGACAGAACCCACTCCTAGCTTAGTTATACTGTTGTACTACAAACACTGAAGACAGAACACCACTCCTAGCTTAGTTATACTGTTTGTAACTACAAACACTGAAGACAGAACACCACTCCTAGCTTAGTTATACTGTTGTAACTACAAACACTGAAGACAGAACACCACTCCTAGCTTAGTTTATACTGTTGTAACTACAAACACTGAAGACAGAACACCACTCCTAGCTTAGTTATACTGTTGTAACTACAAACACTGAAGACAGAACACCACTCCTAGCTTAGTTATACTGTTGTAACTACAAACACTGAAGACAGAACACCACTCCTAGCTTAGTTATACTGTTGTAACTACAAACACTGAAGACAGAACACCACTCCTAGCTTAGTTATACTGTTGTAACTACAAACACTGAAGACAGAACACCACTCCTAGCTTAGTTATACTGTTGTAACTACAAACACTGAAGACAGAACACCACTCCTAGCTTAGTTATACTGTTGTTAACTACAAACACTGAAGACAGAACACCACTCCTAGCATAATTATACTGTTGTAACTACAAACACTGAAGACAGAACACCACTCCTAGCTTAGTTATACTGTTGTAACTACAAACACTGAAGACAGAACACCACTCCTAGCTTAGTTATACTGTTGTAACTACAAACACTGAAGACAGAACACCACTCCTAGCTTAGTTATACTGTTGTAACTACAAACACTGAAGACAGAACACCACTCCTAGCATAATTATACTGTTGTAACTACAAACACTGAAGACAGAACACCACTCCTAGCTTAGTTATACTGTTGTAACTACAAACACTGAAGACAGAACACCACTCCTAGCTTAGTTATACTGTTGTAACTACAAACACTGAAGACAGAACACCACTCCTAGCTTAGTTATACTGTTGTAACTACAAACACTGAAGACAGAACACCACTCCTAGCTTAGTTATACTGTTGTAACTACAAACACTGAAGACAGAACACCACTCCTAGCTTAGTTATACTATTGTAACTACAAACACTGAAGACAGAACACCACTCCTAGCTTAGTTATAAATGTTGTAACTACAAACACTGAAGACAGAACACCACTCCTAGCTTAGTTATACTGTTGTAACTACAAACACTGAAGACAGAACACCACTCCTAGCTTAGTTATACTGTTGTAACTACAAACACTGAAGACAGAACACCACTCCTAGCTTAGTTATACTGTTGTAACTACAAACACTAAAGACAGAGCACCACCACCATAACTCTGCAGCTGTAATTACAAACACTGAAGACAGGACACCACCACCATCATAACTCTGCTGCTGTAATTACAAACACTGAAGACAGGACACCACCACCACCACCATAACTCTGCAGCTGTAATTACAAACACTGAAGACAGGACACCACCACCACCATAACTCTACTGCTGTAATTACAAACACTGAAGACAGGACACCACCACCACCACCATAACTCTGCAGCTGTAATTACAAACACTGAAGACAGGACACCACCACCATCATAACTCTGCTGCTGTAATTACAAACACTGAAGACAGGACACCACCACCACCACCATAACTCTGCAGCTGTAATTACAAACACTGAAGACAGGACACCACCACCACCATAACTCTACTGCTGTAATTACAAACAAATGAGACAGGACACCACCACCACCACCATAACTCTGTCAGCTGTAATTACAAACACTGAGACAGGACACCACCACCACCATAACTCTGCTGCTGTAATTAAAAAACACTGAAGACAGGACACCACCACCATCATAACTCTGCTGCTGTAATTACAAACACTGAAGACAGGACACCACCACCACCATAACTCTGCTGCTGTAATTACAAACACTGAAGACAGGACACCACCACCATCATAACTCTGCTGCTGCTGCCACTACAAACACTGAAGACGGGACACCACGATCACAGTTCCGCGTCTGTAACTACAAATAAGTAATCAAGCAGCGCAGCCGTGAGCTTCAAGGACCACACTGTCAGTGCTTCCCACAACACAACGAACGCGGCCTAGCGGAGGCTTTTGCCTGGGAATAGTTTTGCTGGCTCTCTCTTCTTCTGGTATTTAGTCCAGACTCGCCGTACATTCTCCAGCAAATGTTTTCCGCTTTATACTGAGAATAGTGGTAGCGGTTGTGTTGACGGAGAATGAGAGAAGGATTGCCATCCCGGCGTGACAAGCTTGGGAGGCACAGAAGAGAATAGCCAGCTATATTTATTTCTCAACAAATTTAATATATATATATATATATATATTTATATATATATATATATATATAAAATAAAATATATATATATATATATTATATATATATATATATATATATATAGATAATAAAGTGTGTGTGTGTGGGAAGGGGCTTTAAACTGAGAAAAAGTTGTGATAAATGGTTTTGAAAACCGATAAGTTGAAGATTGAGACACTTATGCAGCATATGGGAATCTTTATTAGGGAAACGTTTTGCCACACAGTGGCTTCTTCAGTCCAGTTCGAAGCAGAGAGGGGTAAGGAGAGGAGGAGTTTGAGGTAATCAGTCCCTCAACCTGGAATCGATGTGTTCCATCCATCACTCTTGTAAAAAGTACAACATATGGCTGGAGTCGATGCAAGAGGAGGCGGGATCACAAAAGTTGGATAGATCAGTGCATGTGGGTTAAGATGTGAGTATTGTGGTGTGATTTTAGCAATAACAGGTATTAATAGAGTAAATTAATGCATTTAGATAGTTAAGTTGATAATGTCAACAGAAAAAGTAGAAATATGAACAGAGAGAGGACACAGAAGAAACACTTGCTTTACATGTATCGTGCAACTGACTGCAGCGCTAGAAAGGGGATAAAAGAGTTGAGATTGCTTGCATATTCAGGAAACATTGAAGTTGTAGCAATAATTGAGATGTGGTTTAATTATTAGGGACATACCTGCCGAGTATACCTGGAATATACCTGGAGAGGGTTTCGGGGGTCAACGCCCCCGGGGCTTGGTCTGAGATCAGGCCTCGTGGTGGATCAGGGTCTCATCAACCAGGCTGTTACTGCTGGCCGGACGGAAACTGACGTACGAACCACTGCCCGGCTGGTCAGGTACTGACTTTAGGTGCCTCTCCAGTGCCTTCTTGAAGACAGCCAGGGGTCTATTGTTAATCCCCCTTATGTATGCTGGAAGGTAGTTGCCAAGTTGAAGAGTGCCAAGTTGAAGAGTGCCAAGTTGAAGAGTACTAAGTTGAAGAGTACCAAGTTGAAGAGTGCCAAGTTGAAGAGTGCCAAGTTAAAGTACAATTTAAGAGTCCCAAGTTAAGATCCAATTTAAAGGGTGCAAGTTAAGAGTACTAATTGAAGAGTCCCAATTAAGAGTCCCCAAGTTGAAGAGTGCCAATTGAAGGATAAGTTGAAATACCAATTGAAGAGTGCCAATTGAAAGGGGGCCAATTTAAGAGTGCCAATTTGAAGAGTGCCAATTGAAGATGCCCAATTGAAGATTCCCCCAATTGAAGAGTGCCAATTGAAGAGTCCCAAATTGAAGAGTCCCAAGTTAAAATACCAATTGAAGAGTGCCAAAAGTTGAAGAGCCCAAATTTGAAAGTGCCAATTAAGATCCAAGTGAAGATGCCAAGCTGAAGATGCCAATTTGAAGAGTGCCAATTGAAGAGTACAAGTGAAGGTGCCAACAAAGTGCCAAGTGAAGATCCAAGCTCAAGAGTGCCAAGTTCAAAATTTTAAGTTATTCACATGCAGAAATAAAATTTAAAGACTAAAAGGAGAACACACAATTTATCAATTTGTGTCTGTTTTTGTCCTGGGAATTTTCTAGAAATTTTAAAAAACTTCTTACGTGTTAGTCAAAAAAATTAGGGTTACATCAGTGGGGGGAAAGTGTCCCCCTTATGAACCGGTGTATGGGAACCGGGGTTCCATCCCCGAGAACCTCCCCTTCAGACTTGAAAAATTCTTATGAAAAGTTAGGAACTGACCTACAAAAGGTGTCGCGGCTGGGTAATTTTTCCCCTTTCCCGGGCCACCTAAAGCAAGTCCCTAACAACATCTGTTATATGAAAAAGTTTGTTAGTTGTACTTATAATGTCATATAAGACACACAATAGACTACTGCATCTCACTTTCCAACCATAAGACAGAACTGAGATCAGGTTTTTCATAATCTCACGCTGCTAAACATTAAAATTTCTGCACAGGCAAAACTGGTTAAATTTAAGAATTTAGACATTAAAAAAAATCAGTTCTAAATATATATTTTATATATATATATATATTATATATATATTTTAAAATATAATATATATTATATATATTTTTATAGAATATAATCTTCATGTTCAAATAGCCCCGGTTTCCCCCCCCCCAATAAAATGAACAAGAAAAAACCCCCAACTACATAATACACCTAAAAAATCTGCCGCAAAACAAACTGACGTATTTCAATTTAAGTAGGCTTCAGATTGGGGAAAATGGCATAATACCGCAGTTTTCATCTTCAGTCTGCGAGCTTTGCTTGCATGGGCTCAGTCTGGAAAATGAGGCTTTGAGGACTGTCCACGTAAGGATCAAAAGTGCTGATATGGTCAGACACACACGTACACATATATTATTCATACACACACACATGGGTGTACACACATTCGTACAGACACATGTACACACACAGTTCTCTGGGAATAATTTGCAGTGCTGGGCTCATTGAGCGGGGCTTTTGGAGTGGACGGCCTTAGATGAGGACGAATTTGTGGTCAACTGAGGGTATAGATTAATATGTATGATATTTTTGAGGTTAGGAGCGCCAGATTGTACAGTAAATGACTGAGCTAGGATGATGAGACTTTCCTCTCCCTTTCTCTCTCTTCCTCCCTCACTCCCTCTCTCTCTCTCTCTCTCTCTCTCTCTCTCTCTCTCTCTCTTGCCCTCACCACCTTCAAGTCATGAACTCGACGATGATATGTTAAAACTAAGAGAAACATCTCGTAGTAATAATTATAGTGAGACAAGATCACGTAAATATGATAAATGAAAAGTCATCAGATAACACACGTCTGTGCTTAAGACATTTTAAAATATCTGCGGAGAAATGTGCAAAAACGGATGTTTAAATATATAAGCGAAAGTGTTGAGGGACGCAGATGGTTATTGAACTTGTTACTTAAACAAGACATGAACAAACACTAGGACATATTTTTTAGAAAACGTTTCGGTCCTGGGATCTTGATCGCTGGGGCTTTGATCATTGGGACCTTGATCACTGGGACCTTGATCACTTTTACCTTGATCACGGGGACCTTGATCATTAGGACCTTGATCACTGGGGACCTTTATCACTGGGACCTTGATCACTATAACCTTGATCACTGGGGATCTTCATCACTGGGATCTTGATCACTGGGACCTTGATCACTGGGACCTTGATCACTGGGACCTTAATCACTGGGACCTTGATCACTGAGGACTTTGATCACTGGTGACCTTGATCACTGGGACCTTGATCACCGGGGGCCTTGATCACTGGGACCTTGATCACTGGGGCCTTTTCGGTATCAATTACCAAGCCACGGTACGGGGTTAGAACCCCTGGTAAGTGTGTAGTAAACTTCAGGGCAGTGAGTGGCTACAATAAGATTTATCCAGAGGGAAGTTCTAAGCCCCACCCGTGCCGTGGGTTTCTTTGCAATCGATTACGATTTCGTGAGTCGGTTATCAAGGGTCATATCAACTCGTTACTTCCCTGCCTGAGGGAAAGGGCAATGACGACAAGAAACAGGAGTACAAACTCAAGGACCAAAGATTGTAATCCTGCCTAAATGAGGACTTTAGGGTGAGCACTGTCCCTGATATTTCGCCTGAGGTACACATCAACTAAATAACCACAGCAACAAATATGGGCTGGCAAATTTAAGGGAACTTTGCAGGATATTATTGCTACTTAGCGTCCTTCGAAAAAACTGCTACTTAGGGTCATTCGAAGGAACTGCTACCTAGCGTCCTTCGAAGGAACTGCTCTAGTGTGTGTCAGAGCTAACCTGGTTGCTTGGTTGGTTAATGGGGGGTTAAAGCTTATCGACTATATAAGCTTTCCACCACCAGTCAAGAATATTATAACCCCTAAAAAGGGGGGATTCTATTCTTAGCATGTATGCGCTTCGAGACACTTTCTGGTGCACTTATAATGTGATCACTTGGTGAGTGCTGTGGCCTGTGAGACTCACTTCTGCTCCTGAATTGCAGGTATTTGTGTCTACAATATTCTTGGGAATAGTTTTGTGAGGTTAATAACCTCATCGTTCAACGAAGAAGAATATTTGTACTGACTCACTCAGGTGGTTGAAAATATTCAGTCTCGAATTCTTTCAGCCTGACTTTCATTCTCTGAGATTCTCAGTTTTATTGTATATTGAGTCTCCATTTCCCCCCCCCAAAAAATTCCCGGGCCCAAATTCCCCCCCCCTTTTTCCCCCCCCCCCCCCCTTTTTTTTTTAAAAACCCTTTTTTTCCCCCAAAAAGGGGGGGCCCCCCCTTTTTTTTTTTTTTCCCCCCCTCCCCCCCCCCCAAAACCCCCCCCTTTTTTCCCCCCCCAAAAAAAACCCCCCAAAGGAAAAAACCCCCAAAACCCCCCTTCCCCCCCCCCCGGGGGGAAAAAATTTTTAAAAAAACCCCCCCCCCCCAAAAAACCCCCCCCAAAAAATTTTTTCCCCCCCCCCCCCCCCCTTTTTTTTTCCCCCCCAAAAAACCCCCCCCTTTCCCCCCCCAAAATTTTTCCCCCCCCTTTTTTCCCCCCCTTTTTTCCCCCCCCCCCCCCAAAAAATTTTTTCCCCCCCCCCCCCCCCCCCCGGGGGGGGGGGGGGGGAAAAAAAACCCCCCCGCCAAAAAAACCCCCCCCCCCTTTTTTGGGGGCCCCCCCCCCCCCCTTTTTTCGCCCCCCCCCCCCCAAAAAAATTTTTTTCCCCCCCCCTCCCCACCCCCCCCCCCCCCCCCCCCCCCCCCCCCCTTTTAAAAAAAAAAAAAAAAAAATTTTTTTTTTTTTTTTCCCCCCCCCCCCCCCCCCCCCCCAAAAAACCCCCCCCGGGGGGGCCCCCCCCAAAAAAAAAAACCCCCCCTTTTTCCCCCCCCCCCCCCCCCCCCCCCCCCCCCCCCTTTCCCCCCCCCAAAAATTTTTTCCCCCAAAAATTTTTTCCCCCAAAAAAACCCCCCCCCCCCCAAAACCCCCCCCCCTCCCCCCCCCCCCCCCCCCCCCCCCCCCTTTTTCCCCCCCCCCCAAAAACCCCCAAACCCCCTTTTTAAAAAATTTTTAAAAAAAATTTTTGGGGGAAGGGGGGGGGGGTTTTTTTCCCCAACCCCCCCCCACCCCCCCGGGGGGCCCCCCCTTTTCCCCCCCCTTTTCCCCCCCCCCCCCCTTTTTTTTTCCCCCCCCCGGGGGGGCCCCCCCCCCCCCAAACCCCCCTTGGGGGGAAAACCCCCCCCCCCCCCCCCCCCCCCAAAAAAAAAAAAAAAAAAAAAACCCCCCCCCCCCCCCAAACCCCCCCCCCCCCCCCCCCCCCCCCAAAAACCCCCCCCCCCCCCCCCCCCCCCCCTTTTTTCCCCCCCCCTTTCCCCCCCCCTTTAAAAAAGGGCCCCCCCCCCCAAAAATTTAAAACCCCCCTGGCCCCCCCCCCCCCCCCAAAAAAAACCCCCGGGGGGTTTTTTCCCCGGGCCCCCCCCCCCCCCCCCCCCAAAAACCCCTTTTTCCCCCAAAAAACCCCCCCCTTTTGGGGGCCCCCCCAAAAAAACCCCCCCCCCCCCCCCCCCGGCCCCCCCCCCCCCCCCCCCCCCGGGGGGGGCCCCCCCCCCCCCCCCCCCCCCCCCTTTTTCCCCCCCCCAAATCCCCCCCCCCTTTCCCCCCCCCCCCCCCCCCCCCCCCCCCCCCCCCCCCCCCCTTTTTTTCCCCCCCCCCCCCCCCCCCCCCCCCCCCCCCCCCTTTCCCCCCCCCCCCCCCCCCCCTTTAAAAAAATTTCCCCCCCCCCCCCCCCCCTTTTTAAAAAACCCCCCCCCCCCCCCTTTTTTTTGGGGGGCACCCCCCCCCAAAAAAAAACCCCCCCAACCCCCCCCCCGGGGCCCCCCCCTTTTTTTTTTCCCCCCCCCCCCCCCCCCGGGCCCCCCAAATTCCCCCCCCCCGGGGGGGGGCCCCCCCCCCCCTTTTAAAAAAAACCCCCCCCCCCCCCCCCCCTTTTTTCCCCCCCCCCCCCCCCCCCCCCCAAAAAATTTTTCCCCCCCCCCCCCCCGGGGCCCCCCCTTCCCCCCCAAACCCCCCCCCCCCCCCCCCCAAAAAAAAGGGCCCCCCAAAAAAAAAACCCCCCCCAAACCCCCCCCCCCCCCCCCCCCCCCCGGGGCCCGCCCCCTTTTCCCCCCCTTCCCTCCCCCCCCGGGGGGGGCCCCCCCCCCCCCCCCGGGGGGGAAAACCCCCCCCCCAAAACCTTTTCCCCCCAAAACCCCCCCCCAAACCCCCCACCCCCCCCCCCCCCCCCCCCCGGCCCCCCCCCCCCCCCCCCCCCCCCCCCCGGGGGCCCTTTTTCCCCCCCCCAAAACCCCCCCCTTTTCCCCCCCCCCCCCCCCCCCCCCAAACCCCCCCCCCCCCCCCCCCCCCCCCCCCCCCCGGGGGGCCCCCCCCCCCCGGCCCTTTTTTTTCCCCCCCCCCCCCCCTTTTCCCCCCCCCCAAACCCCCCCCCCCCCCCCCCAAACCCCCCCCCCCTTTCCCCCCCCCCTTTTTCCCCCCCCAAAAAAAAAAACCCCCCCCCCCCCCCCCCCCCCCCAAAAAAAAAACCCCCCCCCCCCCCCCCCGGGGGGGGGGGCCCCCCCCCCCCCCCCCCCCCCCCCCCCCCCCCCCCCTCCCCCCCCCCCCCCCCCCCTAACCCCCCCCCCCCCCCACCCCCCCCCCCCCCCCCCCCCCTTTCCCCCCCCCCCCCCCCCCCAAAACCCCCCCCAAAACCCTTTTCCCCCCCCCCCCCCCCCCAAAAAATTTTCCCCCCCCCCTTTCCCCCCCCCCAAAACCCCCCCCCCCCCCCCCAAAAAAAAACCCCCCCCCCCCCCCCCCCTTTTTTTTCCCCCCCCTTTTTTCCCCCCCCCCCCCCCCCGCCCCCCCCCCCCCCCCCCCCCCCCTTTCCCCCCCCCCCCCCTTTCCCCCTCCCCCCCCCCCCCCCCTTTTCCCCCCCCCCCTTTCCCCCCCCCCTTTTTTTCCCCCCCCCCCCCCCCCCCCCTTTTCCCCCCCAGCCCCCCCCCCTTTTTTCCCCCCCCCCCTTTCCCTTTTTGGCCCCTTTTTTTCTCCCCCCCCCCCCCCTTTTTTCCCCCCACCCCTTTTTTCCTCCCCCCCCCCCTTTTTCCCCCCCCCCTTTTTCCCCCCCCTTTTTTTTTTCCCTTCCCCCCCCCCTTCCCCCCCCCCCCTTTTTTTCCCCCCCCCCCCCCTTCCCCCCCCCCCCCTTTTCCCCCCTTTTTTTTTTTCCCCCCCCCTTTTCCCCCCCCTTTCCCTCCCCCCTTTTCTTTCCCCCCCCCCCCTTTTTCTCCCCCCTTCCTTTTTTTCCCCCTCCCCCCCTTTTCCCCCCCCCCCCCTTTTTCCCCCCCCCCCCTTTCCCCCCCCCCCCCCTTTTTCTTTCCCCCCCCCCCTTTCCCCCCCCCCTTCCTTTCCCCCCCTCCCCCCCCTTTTTTTTTCCCCTCCCCCCTTTCCCTCCCCCCCCCCCTTTCCCCCCCCCCTTTTTTCCCCCTCACCCCCCCCTTTTTCCCCCTTTCCCCCCTTTTTTAACCCCCCCCCTTTTTTTCCCCCCCCCCCCCTTCCCCCCCCTTTTTTTCCCCCCCCCTTTCCCCCCCCCTTTTTTCCTTTCCCCCCCCCCCCCCCCCTTTTTTTTTCCCCTTCCCCTCATTTCCTTTCCTCCCCCCCCCTCTCCCCCCCCCCCCCTTTCCCCTCCCCCCTTTTTTTCCCCCCCCCTTCCCCCCTCCCCCCTTTACCCCTTTTCCCCCCCCTTTTTCCCCCTCCCCCCCCCTTTTCCCCCCCCCCCCCCCTTTTCCCCCCCCCCCCCTTCCCTCCCCCCTTTTTCCCCCCTCCCCTTTCCCCCCCCCCCCCTTTTTTTCCCCCCCCCTTTTTTTTCCCCTTTTCCCTCCCCCCCTTTTCCCTCCCTCCCCCCCTTTCCCTTTCCCCCCCCCCCCCCCCCCCCTTTTTTTTCCCCCTTTTTCCCCCCTTTTTTTCCCCTTCCCCTCCCCCCCCCTTTTCCTCCCCCTCCCTTCCCCCCCCCCCCCCCCTTTTTTTCCCCCCCCCCCCTTTTTCCCCCTTTTTTTTCCCCCCCCCCCCCCCCCCCCCTTTTTTTTCCCCCCCCTCCCCAATGAAAAGGGAAAAAATTTTTAAAAAAAACCCCCCTTTTAAAAACCCTTTTTAAAAAAAACATTTTAAAACAAAAAACCCAAAAAAAAAAAAAAAAACCCAAAAAATTTTAAAAAAAAACCAAAAAACCCGGCAAAAAAAAAAAAAAAAAAAAAAAAAAACCCCCCCCCTTTTAAAAAAAAAAAAAAAAATTTTTCCCCAAAAAAAAAAATTTTTTTAAAAAATTAAAAAAATTAAAACCCCTTTAAAAAAACCCAAAAATTTTTTAAAAAAAAAATTAAAAAAAACCCAAAAAAATTTTTTAAAAAAAAAAAACCCAAAAAAAATTTTAAATAAGGGGCAAATTTAAAAAAAAAAAACCCCAAAAAATTTAACCCCTTTTTTAAAAAAACCCAAAAAAGGAAACAAAAAAATTTAACAAAAAACCCCTTTTAAAAAAACCCGGAAAAAATTTTAAAAAAAAACCCCCCTTTAAAAAATTTAACACGGTAAAAAAAAATTAAAAAAAGGTAAAAAAAAAAAAACCCCCGGGGAAAAAAAAAAAAAAAATTTTTTTTAAAATTTTCAAAAAAACCCCAAAAAATTTTTTAAACAAAAAAACCCTGAAAAAAATTAAAAAAATTTAAAATTTAAATTAAAAACAAAAAAAAAAACCCCCCAAAAAAAATGAACCCCTTTTTAAAAAAAAAACCCAAAAAACATTTAAAAAAAAAAAAAAAATTTTTTTAAAATTTAAAAAAAATTAAAAAAGGGTTTTTAAAAAAATTTTTTAAAAAATTTCCCAGGAAAAAAATTTTAAAAAATAAAAAAACCCGGAAAAAAAATTTTTAAAAAAAAAAAGGAAACCCGGGAAAAAATTAAACCCCTTTTTTTCAAAAAACCCTTTTGGGGGAAAAAAAAAAGAAATTTTTAAAAAAAAAAAACCCCCCCTTTTTTAAAAAAAAACTTTTTAAAAAATTAAAAATTTAAAAAAATTTAAAAAATTTTAAACAAAAAAAATTTAAAAAAGGGTTTTTAAACAAAACCCAAAAAAAATTTTAACACGGGGAAAAAAAAAAAATTGGTTTAAAAAAAAACCCCCCCAAAAAATTCAAAAAACACCCCCGGTTTAACCGGGGGGCCCCCCGGGTTTAACAAAAACCTTTTTAAACAAAAAAAAAAAAACCCCCAAAAAAAAATTTTAAAAACCAAAAAAAAAAAAAAAAAATTTAAAAATCAAAAAAACCCCCCAAAAAAATTAAAAAAACCAAAAAATTAACCTTTTTAAAAAAGGAAAAAAATTTCAAAGGGGAAAAAATTAAAAATTTTAAAAAAGGGAAAAAAAACCCTTTTAACCCCTTTTTTAAACAAAAAAAAAAAGGGGAAAAAAAAAATTTTTTGGGGAAAAAAAAAATTTTAACCCCTTTTTAAAAAAAAACCCCCTTTTTCCCCCGGGGAAAAAAAACCCCCCTTTAAACGGGGAAACAAAAAAAAAAAAAAGGGAAAAAAAATTTTTTAAAAACAAAAAAAAAAAAAATTTTTAAAAAAACCCCCCCCCGGGGAAAAAAAAAATTTTTTAACCGGTTTAACCTAAACCCCCCTTTAAACAAAAAAAATTTAAAAAAAGGGGGAAAAAAAAAAAAAAAAAGGAAAAAAACCCCCCAAAAACCCCGGTAAAAAAAACCCTTTTTTAAAAGCAATTCCCCCAAACCCAAAACCCTTTTCCCCTTTTTAAAAAAATTTAAAAGGGGAAAAATTTTAAAAAAGGGGAACCAAAAAAAACCCGGTTTAAAAAAGGAAAAAAGGGAAAAAAAAAAAAAAAAGGGAAACCCTTTTCAAAAAAAAAAGGAAAAAATTTTTAAACACATTTTAAAAAAAACCCCCCCAAAACACAAAACCGGTAAAAAATTCAAAAACCCGGTAAACCAAAAAAAAAAACCCCCTTTTAAAAAAATTTTAAATTCCCCTTTAAAAAAAGGGAAAAAAAACCCCAAAAAAAAAAGGTAAAAAAATTTAAAAAAACCCCCCTTTTTAAAAAATTGGTAAAAAAAATTTTAAAACCCAAAAGGAAAAAAAAAAATTTTTTTTAAAAATTTAAAAAAAAAACCCCCGGGAAAAAAGGAAAAAAGGAAACCGGTTTAACCCAAAAGGAAAAAATTTTAAAACCCTTTTAAAACAAACCCTTTTTTAAAGGGAAAAAACCCCCCCCAAAAACCCCGGAAAAAATTAAACCCCCCCAAAAACGGTATTAAAAAGTGTAAAACCCAAAAGGAAAAAAAATTGTAAACCCGTAACACTCAGGAAAAAAACCCAAAAAAAAAAGGTTTAAAAAAAAAAAAATTTTGGTTTTTAAAAAAACCAAAAAAATTTTTTAAAAAAAAAATTTTCCCCGGGGGGGATTAAAAAAACAAAAAGGTTTAAAAATTTTAAATTAAACCCTTTTAAAAAAAAAAAAAAAATTTTTTTTAAAAAAAAAAAAAAATTTTTTTCCCAAAAAACAAATTGGAAGGAAAAAAATTTTTAAAAAAAAACCAAAAAAAAAAAAAAACCCAAAAAAAAAACCCGGGTTTAAAAAAAAGGGGAAAAAAAAAAAGGGCCAAAAAAAAAAAAAAAAAAAAAAAAAACCCCCTTTTAAACAAAAGGAAAAAAATTTCCCTTTGGTATTAACACAATTTAAAAAACAGGAAAATTTTTTTTCCCCCCCCCCCCCCTTTTTTTCCCCCCCCCCCTTTCCCTTTCCCCCCCCCCCCCCCCTTTTCCCCCCCCCCCCCCTTTTTTCCCCCCCCCCCCCCACCCCCCCCCACCCCTTCCCGGGCCCCCTTTTTCCCTTTCCCCCTTCCCCCCCCCCCCCGGCCCCCCCCCCCCCAAACCCCCGGGGGCCCCCTTCCCGGGGGGGCCCCCCCCCCCCCTTTAAAACCCCAAAAATTTTTTTTTTCTCTTTTTTCTTCTTTTTTCTCTCTCTCTCTCTCCCCTCTCTCCCCCCCCTTTCTTTCCCCTTCCCCTTCCCCCCCCCTTTTCTCTCTTTTCCCCTTTTTTTTTTTTTTTTTTTTTTTTCCCCCCCCTTTCTCCTCTCCTCTCCCCCCCCCTTCCCCTTCTCTCTCTCTCTCTCTCTCTCTTTTTCCCCCTTTCCTTTCTTCCCCCCTTTTTTCCCTTTTTTCCCCCCCCTTTTTCCCCCCCCCCTTTTTTTTAAAAACTCCCCTTCCCCCCCCTTTTTTCCCCCCCCCCCCCCTTTCCCCCCCCCCCCCCCCCAACCCCCCCTTTTTTTTAAAAAAAAAAAGGGGGGGGGAAAAAACCCCCGGGGAAGAAAAAAGAAAAGAAAAAAAAAAGGGGGGGGAAAAAAGGGAAAAAGGGGGAATAAAAAAAATGGGGGGCCAAAAAGGAAATACCCGGGGGTTTAAAGGGGGGGGGGAAAGGGGGTTTCCGGGGTTTTAAAAAATTTTTTTTCCCCCCCCCCCCGGGGGGGCCCATTTTTTTTAAACCTTTTTTTTTTCCCAAAAAAAACCCCCCTTTTTTAAACCCAAATTTTTTTGGGGGGAAAAAAGTCCCCCTTTTTCCCCCAAAAAAAAAGGGGGGGGGGGGCCCAATTTTTTGGGGGGGGGGGGAAAAGGAGGGTTAAGGGGGGTTGGAATTGGGGGGGTTTTTTTGGGGGGGGGTTTTTAAAAAAAAAGGGGTTTTTTTTAAAAAAAAAAAATTTAAATTTTTTTTCCCCCCCCCCCCGGGGGGGTTTTTTAAAAAAAAATTTTTTTTTTTTTTTTTCCCCCCCCTTTCTTTTTTTTCCCCCCCCCCCCCGGGGCCCTTTTCCCAAAGGGGAAAAAAAAGGGGCCCCTTAAAAGGACCCCCCCAAAAAAAAGGGGTTCCCCAAAAAGGGGGGGGAAAGGTTTTTTGGGGAAAACCCAAAAAAATTTTCGGGGACAGAAAAAAAAAAAAAAAAAAGGGGGGGGACAAAAAAAAAGGGGGAAAACCCCCCCGGGTTTTAAAAAAAATTTTTTTGGGGGGAAAATTAAAAAGTGGGGGGAAAAAAATTTTTTTCCCCCGGTTTTAAAAAAATTTTCCCTTTTTTTTTTAAAAAAATTTTGAAAAAAGGGGAAAATTTAAAAAAAAAAAAAAACCCCCCGGGGGGAAAAAAAAAAAAAAAAAAAAAGGGGGGGGTCCCAATTCCAAAAAAATTTAATTTTTGGCCCTTTGGGGGAAAAAATTTTTTTTGGGGGAAAAAAAAAAATTTTTTTTAAAAAAAAAGGTTTAACCTTTTTTTTTTCCCTTTAAAAAAAAAAAAAAAAGGGGGGAAAAAAAAAAAAAAGGGGGGGGGTTTTTGGGGGGGTTTTTTTGGGGGGGAAAAAAAAGGGGGAAAAGGTGGGGGGGTTTTTTAAGGGGGAAAGGGGGGAAAAGGGGGGGGGGGGGGAAGAAAAGGGTTTAAAGAGGGAAAAAAAAAAAAAGGGGGGGGGAAAAAAAAAAGGGGGGGGAAAAAAAGGGGGGGTTTTTTTTAAAAAAACCCTTTTTCCCCCCCCCCCCCCAAAAAAACCCCCCCCCAAACCCCCCCCCTTTCCCCCCCCCTTTTTTTTTTTCCCCCCCCCCCCCCCCTTTTCCCCCCCACTTTTAACCCCCCCCCCCCCCCAAAAAACCCAACCCCCCCCCCCCCCTTTTTTTTTTTAAAAAAAAAAAAAAAAAAACCCCCCCCCCCCCTTTTTCCCCCCCAAACCCCCCCCCTTTTTTTCCCCCCCTTTTTCCCCCCAAAAAAAAAAAAAAAACCCCCCCCCCCCCCCCCCCCCTTTTTTTTTTTTAAAAAAAAAAAAACCCCCCCCCCCCCCCCCTTTTTTTCCCCCCTTTTTTTTTTCCCCCCCAAAAATTTTTTCCCCCCCCTTTTTTTTTTCCCCCCCCCAAAAAAGGGGCCCCCCCCCCCCCCCCCCCCCCCCCCCCGGGTTTTTTTCCCCCCCCAAAACCCCCCCCCCCCCCCCCCCCCCCCCCCCCCCCCCCTTTTCCCCCCCAAAAATTCCCCCCCCCTTTTTTGGGGGCCCAACCCCCCAAAAAAAAAAAATTTTTTTTTTTTCCCCCCCCCCCCCCCCCCCCCCCCTTTTTTTTTTTTTTTCCCCCCCCCTTTTTTTTTTCCCCCCCCCTTTTTTTTCCCCCCCAAAAACCCCCCCAAAACCCCCCCCCCAAACCCACCTCCCCCCCCCCTTTTTAAAAACCCCCCCCTTTTTTTCCCCCCCCCCCCCCCCCGGGGCCCCCCCCCCCCCCCCCCCCCCCCCAAAAAAAAAAACCCCCCCCCCCCCCCCCCCCCCAACCCTTTTTTTTTTTCCCCCCCCCCTTTTTCCCCCCCCCCTTTTTCCCCCCCCCCAAAAACCCCCCCCCCTTTTTTCCCCCCCCCAAAAAAAAAAAAAAAACCCCCCCCTTTTTTTTCCCCCCCCTTTCCCCCCCCTTTTCCCCCCCCCCCCCCCCAAAAACCCCCCCCCCCAAAAATTTTGGGGGAAAATTTTTCCCCCCCCTTTTTTTCCCCCCCCCCAAAAAAAAGGGCCCCCCCCCCCCCCCTCCTCCCCCCCCCCCCCCCAAAAAACCCCCCCCCCTTTTTTTCCCCCCCCCCTCCCCAACCCCCCCCTTTTTTTTTTTAAAAAAAAAAAAAAAACCCCCCCCCCCCCCCCCCCCCCCCCCAAAAAAAACCCCCCCCCAAAAAAAGGGGGGACCCCCCCCTCCCTTTTTTTTTGGGGGGGTTTTTTTCCCCCCCCCCCCGGGGGGCCCCCCCCCCCCCAAAACCCCCCCCCCCCCCCCCCTTTTTTCCCCCCCCCCCCCCCCCCCCCAAAAAAAAACCCCCCTTTTTTTCCCCCCCCCCCCACCCCCCCCCCCCCCCCCCCCCCCCCCCCCCCCCTTTTTTTCCCCCCCCCCCCCCCTTTTTTTCCCCCCCCCCCCCCCCTTTTTTTTAAAAAAAACCCCCCCCAAATTCCCCCCCAAATTACCCCCCCCCCCCGGGGGGTTTTTTTTTTCCCCCCCCCTTTTCCCCCCCCCGGGGGGGGAAAAAAAACCCCAAAAAAAAGGGAAAACCCCCCGGAAAAAAAATTTTTTGGGGGAAAAAAAAAAAAAAAAAAAAGGGGGGGGGGGGGGAAAAATTTTTGGGGCCCCCTTTTTAAAAAAAAGGGGGGAAAGGGGGGGGGGGGGGGGGCCCCAAAAAGGGGGGCCCCCCAAAAGGGGCCCCCAACCCCCCCCTTTTTTGGGGGGGGCCCCCCCCCTTTTTTAACCCCCCCAAAAAAAACCCCTAAAAAAATTTTTTTTTTTTTGGGGGGGTTTTTTCGGGGGCCAAAAAAAGGGGGGGTTTTTTTGGGGGAAAATTTGGGGGGAAAAAAATTTTTTTTCCCCCCCAAAAAAACCCCCCTTTTTTTTAAAAAAGGGGGGGGCCCCCGGAAGGGGGGCCCCCCCCGGGGGGCCCCCCCGGGGGGGAAAAAAAGGGGCCCCGGGGGGGAAAAAAAACCCCCCCCTTTTTTGGGGGAAAAAAGGGGGGGGGCCCCAATTTTAAAAAAACCCCCAAAGGGGGCCCCCCCCCTTTTTTTAAAAGGGCCCCAAAAAGGGGCCCCTTTTTTAAAAAAAAAAAAAAAATTTGGAAAAAAAAATTTAAAAAGGGGGGCCCCAAAAAAGGGGGAAACCCCCCGGGGGGAAAAGGGGCCCCGGAAAAAAAAAAAACCCCAAAAAAAAAACCCCCCAAAAAAACCCCCCCCCTTTCCCCGGGGGGGGCCCCCCCCCCGGGGAAAGGAAAAGGGAAAAAAAAGGGCCCCCCCCCCCGGGCCCCCCCCCCCCCCCCCCCCAAACCCCCCCCCAAAAAATTCCCGGGCCCAAATTCCCCCCCCCTTTTTCCCCCCCCCCCCCCCTTTTTTTTTTAAAAACCCTTTTTTTCCCCCAAAAAGGGGGGGCCCCCCCTTTTTTTTTTTTTTCCCCCCCTCCCCCCCCCCCAAAACCCCCCCCTTTTTTCCCCCCCCAAAAAAAACCCCCCAAAGGAAAAAACCCCCAAAACCCCCCTTCCCCCCCCCCCGGGGGGAAAAAATTTTTAAAAAAACCCCCCCCCCCCAAAAAACCCCCCCCAAAAAATTTTTTCCCCCCCCCCCCCCCCCTTTTTTTTTCCCCCCCAAAAAACCCCCCCCTTTCCCCCCCCAAAATTTTTCCCCCCCCTTTTTTCCCCCCCTTTTTTCCCCCCCCCCCCCCAAAAAATTTTTTCCCCCCCCCCCCCCCCCCCCGGGGGGGGGGGGGGGGAAAAAAAACCCCCCCGCCAAAAAAACCCCCCCCCCCTTTTTTGGGGGCCCCCCCCCCCCCCTTTTTTCGCCCCCCCCCCCCCAAAAAAATTTTTTTCCCCCCCCCTCCCCACCCCCCCCCCCCCCCCCCCCCCCCCCCCCCTTTTAAAAAAAAAAAAAAAAAAATTTTTTTTTTTTTTTTCCCCCCCCCCCCCCCCCCCCCCCAAAAAACCCCCCCCGGGGGGGCCCCCCCCAAAAAAAAAAACCCCCCCTTTTTCCCCCCCCCCCCCCCCCCCCCCCCCCCCCCCCTTTCCCCCCCCCAAAAATTTTTTCCCCCAAAAATTTTTTCCCCCAAAAAAACCCCCCCCCCCCCAAAACCCCCCCCCCTCCCCCCCCCCCCCCCCCCCCCCCCCCCTTTTTCCCCCCCCCCCAAAAACCCCCAAACCCCCTTTTTAAAAAATTTTTAAAAAAAATTTTTGGGGGAAGGGGGGGGGGGTTTTTTTCCCCAACCCCCCCCCACCCCCCCGGGGGGCCCCCCCTTTTCCCCCCCCTTTTCCCCCCCCCCCCCCTTTTTTTTTCCCCCCCCCGGGGGGGCCCCCCCCCCCCCAAACCCCCCTTGGGGGGAAAACCCCCCCCCCCCCCCCCCCCCCCAAAAAAAAAAAAAAAAAAAAAACCCCCCCCCCCCCCCAAACCCCCCCCCCCCCCCCCCCCCCCCCAAAAACCCCCCCCCCCCCCCCCCCCCCCCCTTTTTTCCCCCCCCCTTTCCCCCCCCCTTTAAAAAAGGGCCCCCCCCCCCAAAAATTTAAAACCCCCCTGGCCCCCCCCCCCCCCCCAAAAAAAACCCCCGGGGGGTTTTTTCCCCGGGCCCCCCCCCCCCCCCCCCCCAAAAACCCCTTTTTCCCCCAAAAAACCCCCCCCTTTTGGGGGCCCCCCCAAAAAAACCCCCCCCCCCCCCCCCCCGGCCCCCCCCCCCCCCCCCCCCCCGGGGGGGGCCCCCCCCCCCCCCCCCCCCCCCCCTTTTTCCCCCCCCCAAATCCCCCCCCCCTTTCCCCCCCCCCCCCCCCCCCCCCCCCCCCCCCCCCCCCCCCTTTTTTTCCCCCCCCCCCCCCCCCCCCCCCCCCCCCCCCCCTTTCCCCCCCCCCCCCCCCCCCCTTTAAAAAAATTTCCCCCCCCCCCCCCCCCCTTTTTAAAAAACCCCCCCCCCCCCCCTTTTTTTTGGGGGGCACCCCCCCCCAAAAAAAAACCCCCCCAACCCCCCCCCCGGGGCCCCCCCCTTTTTTTTTTCCCCCCCCCCCCCCCCCCGGGCCCCCCAAATTCCCCCCCCCCGGGGGGGGGCCCCCCCCCCCCTTTTAAAAAAAACCCCCCCCCCCCCCCCCCCTTTTTTCCCCCCCCCCCCCCCCCCCCCCCAAAAAATTTTTCCCCCCCCCCCCCCCGGGGCCCCCCCTTCCCCCCCAAACCCCCCCCCCCCCCCCCCCAAAAAAAAGGGCCCCCCAAAAAAAAAACCCCCCCCAAACCCCCCCCCCCCCCCCCCCCCCCCGGGGCCCGCCCCCTTTTCCCCCCCTTCCCTCCCCCCCCGGGGGGGGCCCCCCCCCCCCCCCCGGGGGGGAAAACCCCCCCCCCAAAACCTTTTCCCCCCAAAACCCCCCCCCAAACCCCCCACCCCCCCCCCCCCCCCCCCCCGGCCCCCCCCCCCCCCCCCCCCCCCCCCCCGGGGGCCCTTTTTCCCCCCCCCAAAACCCCCCCCTTTTCCCCCCCCCCCCCCCCCCCCCCAAACCCCCCCCCCCCCCCCCCCCCCCCCCCCCCCCGGGGGGCCCCCCCCCCCCGGCCCTTTTTTTTCCCCCCCCCCCCCCCTTTTCCCCCCCCCCAAACCCCCCCCCCCCCCCCCCAAACCCCCCCCCCCTTTCCCCCCCCCCTTTTTCCCCCCCCAAAAAAAAAAACCCCCCCCCCCCCCCCCCCCCCCCAAAAAAAAAACCCCCCCCCCCCCCCCCCGGGGGGGGGGGCCCCCCCCCCCCCCCCCCCCCCCCCCCCCCCCCCCCCTCCCCCCCCCCCCCCCCCCCTAACCCCCCCCCCCCCCCACCCCCCCCCCCCCCCCCCCCCCTTTCCCCCCCCCCCCCCCCCCCAAAACCCCCCCCAAAACCCTTTTCCCCCCCCCCCCCCCCCCAAAAAATTTTCCCCCCCCCCTTTCCCCCCCCCCAAAACCCCCCCCCCCCCCCCCAAAAAAAAACCCCCCCCCCCCCCCCCCCTTTTTTTTCCCCCCCCTTTTTTCCCCCCCCCCCCCCCCCGCCCCCCCCCCCCCCCCCCCCCCCCTTTCCCCCCCCCCCCCCTTTCCCCCTCCCCCCCCCCCCCCCCTTTTCCCCCCCCCCCTTTCCCCCCCCCCTTTTTTTCCCCCCCCCCCCCCCCCCCCCTTTTCCCCCCCAGCCCCCCCCCCTTTTTTCCCCCCCCCCCTTTCCCTTTTTGGCCCCTTTTTTTCTCCCCCCCCCCCCCCTTTTTTCCCCCCACCCCTTTTTTCCTCCCCCCCCCCCTTTTTCCCCCCCCCCTTTTTCCCCCCCCTTTTTTTTTTCCCTTCCCCCCCCCCTTCCCCCCCCCCCCTTTTTTTCCCCCCCCCCCCCCTTCCCCCCCCCCCCCTTTTCCCCCCTTTTTTTTTTTCCCCCCCCCTTTTCCCCCCCCTTTCCCTCCCCCCTTTTCTTTCCCCCCCCCCCCTTTTTCTCCCCCCTTCCTTTTTTTCCCCCTCCCCCCCTTTTCCCCCCCCCCCCCTTTTTCCCCCCCCCCCCTTTCCCCCCCCCCCCCCTTTTTCTTTCCCCCCCCCCCTTTCCCCCCCCCCTTCCTTTCCCCCCCTCCCCCCCCTTTTTTTTTCCCCTCCCCCCTTTCCCTCCCCCCCCCCCTTTCCCCCCCCCCTTTTTTCCCCCTCACCCCCCCCTTTTTCCCCCTTTCCCCCCTTTTTTAACCCCCCCCCTTTTTTTCCCCCCCCCCCCCTTCCCCCCCCTTTTTTTCCCCCCCCCTTTCCCCCCCCCTTTTTTCCTTTCCCCCCCCCCCCCCCCCTTTTTTTTTCCCCTTCCCCTCATTTCCTTTCCTCCCCCCCCCTCTCCCCCCCCCCCCCTTTCCCCTCCCCCCTTTTTTTCCCCCCCCCTTCCCCCCTCCCCCCTTTACCCCTTTTCCCCCCCCTTTTTCCCCCTCCCCCCCCCTTTTCCCCCCCCCCCCCCCTTTTCCCCCCCCCCCCCTTCCCTCCCCCCTTTTTCCCCCCTCCCCTTTCCCCCCCCCCCCCTTTTTTTCCCCCCCCCTTTTTTTTCCCCTTTTCCCTCCCCCCCTTTTCCCTCCCTCCCCCCCTTTCCCTTTCCCCCCCCCCCCCCCCCCCCTTTTTTTTCCCCCTTTTTCCCCCCTTTTTTTCCCCTTCCCCTCCCCCCCCCTTTTCCTCCCCCTCCCTTCCCCCCCCCCCCCCCCTTTTTTTCCCCCCCCCCCCTTTTTCCCCCTTTTTTTTCCCCCCCCCCCCCCCCCCCCCTTTTTTTTCCCCCCCCTCCCCAATGAAAAGGGAAAAAATTTTTAAAAAAAACCCCCCTTTTAAAAACCCTTTTTAAAAAAAACATTTTAAAACAAAAAACCCAAAAAAAAAAAAAAAAACCCAAAAAATTTTAAAAAAAAACCAAAAAACCCGGCAAAAAAAAAAAAAAAAAAAAAAAAAAACCCCCCCCCTTTTAAAAAAAAAAAAAAAAATTTTTCCCCAAAAAAAAAAATTTTTTTAAAAAATTAAAAAAATTAAAACCCCTTTAAAAAAACCCAAAAATTTTTTAAAAAAAAAATTAAAAAAAACCCAAAAAAATTTTTTAAAAAAAAAAAACCCAAAAAAAATTTTAAATAAGGGGCAAATTTAAAAAAAAAAAACCCCAAAAAATTTAACCCCTTTTTTAAAAAAACCCAAAAAAGGAAACAAAAAAATTTAACAAAAAACCCCTTTTAAAAAAACCCGGAAAAAATTTTAAAAAAAAACCCCCCTTTAAAAAATTTAACACGGTAAAAAAAAATTAAAAAAAGGTAAAAAAAAAAAAACCCCCGGGGAAAAAAAAAAAAAAAATTTTTTTTAAAATTTTCAAAAAAACCCCAAAAAATTTTTTAAACAAAAAAACCCTGAAAAAAATTAAAAAAATTTAAAATTTAAATTAAAAACAAAAAAAAAAACCCCCCAAAAAAAATGAACCCCTTTTTAAAAAAAAAACCCAAAAAACATTTAAAAAAAAAAAAAAAATTTTTTTAAAATTTAAAAAAAATTAAAAAAGGGTTTTTAAAAAAATTTTTTAAAAAATTTCCCAGGAAAAAAATTTTAAAAAATAAAAAAACCCGGAAAAAAAATTTTTAAAAAAAAAAAGGAAACCCGGGAAAAAATTAAACCCCTTTTTTTCAAAAAACCCTTTTGGGGGAAAAAAAAAAGAAATTTTTAAAAAAAAAAAACCCCCCCTTTTTTAAAAAAAAACTTTTTAAAAAATTAAAAATTTAAAAAAATTTAAAAAATTTTAAACAAAAAAAATTTAAAAAAGGGTTTTTAAACAAAACCCAAAAAAAATTTTAACACGGGGAAAAAAAAAAAATTGGTTTAAAAAAAAACCCCCCCAAAAAATTCAAAAAACACCCCCGGTTTAACCGGGGGGCCCCCCGGGTTTAACAAAAACCTTTTTAAACAAAAAAAAAAAAACCCCCAAAAAAAAATTTTAAAAACCAAAAAAAAAAAAAAAAAATTTAAAAATCAAAAAAACCCCCCAAAAAAATTAAAAAAACCAAAAAATTAACCTTTTTAAAAAAGGAAAAAAATTTCAAAGGGGAAAAAATTAAAAATTTTAAAAAAGGGAAAAAAAACCCTTTTAACCCCTTTTTTAAACAAAAAAAAAAAGGGGAAAAAAAAAATTTTTTGGGGAAAAAAAAAATTTTAACCCCTTTTTAAAAAAAAACCCCCTTTTTCCCCCGGGGAAAAAAAACCCCCCTTTAAACGGGGAAACAAAAAAAAAAAAAAGGGAAAAAAAATTTTTTAAAAACAAAAAAAAAAAAAATTTTTAAAAAAACCCCCCCCCGGGGAAAAAAAAAATTTTTTAACCGGTTTAACCTAAACCCCCCTTTAAACAAAAAAAATTTAAAAAAAGGGGGAAAAAAAAAAAAAAAAAGGAAAAAAACCCCCCAAAAACCCCGGTAAAAAAAACCCTTTTTTAAAAGCAATTCCCCCAAACCCAAAACCCTTTTCCCCTTTTTAAAAAAATTTAAAAGGGGAAAAATTTTAAAAAAGGGGAACCAAAAAAAACCCGGTTTAAAAAAGGAAAAAAGGGAAAAAAAAAAAAAAAAGGGAAACCCTTTTCAAAAAAAAAAGGAAAAAATTTTTAAACACATTTTAAAAAAAACCCCCCCAAAACACAAAACCGGTAAAAAATTCAAAAACCCGGTAAACCAAAAAAAAAAACCCCCTTTTAAAAAAATTTTAAATTCCCCTTTAAAAAAAGGGAAAAAAAACCCCAAAAAAAAAAGGTAAAAAAATTTAAAAAAACCCCCCTTTTTAAAAAATTGGTAAAAAAAATTTTAAAACCCAAAAGGAAAAAAAAAAATTTTTTTTAAAAATTTAAAAAAAAAACCCCCGGGAAAAAAGGAAAAAAGGAAACCGGTTTAACCCAAAAGGAAAAAATTTTAAAACCCTTTTAAAACAAACCCTTTTTTAAAGGGAAAAAACCCCCCCCAAAAACCCCGGAAAAAATTAAACCCCCCCAAAAACGGTATTAAAAAGTGTAAAACCCAAAAGGAAAAAAAATTGTAAACCCGTAACACTCAGGAAAAAAACCCAAAAAAAAAAGGTTTAAAAAAAAAAAAATTTTGGTTTTTAAAAAAACCAAAAAAATTTTTTAAAAAAAAAATTTTCCCCGGGGGGGATTAAAAAAACAAAAAGGTTTAAAAATTTTAAATTAAACCCTTTTAAAAAAAAAAAAAAAATTTTTTTTAAAAAAAAAAAAAAATTTTTTTCCCAAAAAACAAATTGGAAGGAAAAAAATTTTTAAAAAAAAACCAAAAAAAAAAAAAAACCCAAAAAAAAAACCCGGGTTTAAAAAAAAGGGGAAAAAAAAAAAGGGCCAAAAAAAAAAAAAAAAAAAAAAAAAACCCCCTTTTAAACAAAAGGAAAAAAATTTCCCT
This sequence comes from Cherax quadricarinatus, assembly GCF_026875155.1. Taxonomy (NCBI): domain Eukaryota; kingdom Metazoa; phylum Arthropoda; class Malacostraca; order Decapoda; family Parastacidae; genus Cherax; species Cherax quadricarinatus. The sequence continues at coordinate 11,963,495 of NC_069405.1, forward strand.
TTGGTATTAACACAATTTAAAAAACAGGAAAATTTTTTTTCCCCCCCCCCCCCCTTTTTTTCCCCCCCCCCCTTTCCCTTTCCCCCCCCCCCCCCCCTTTTCCCCCCCCCCCCCCTTTTTTCCCCCCCCCCCCCCACCCCCCCCCACCCCTTCCCGGGCCCCCTTTTTCCCTTTCCCCCTTCCCCCCCCCCCCCGGCCCCCCCCCCCCCAAACCCCCGGGGGCCCCCTTCCCGGGGGGGCCCCCCCCCCCCCTTTAAAACCCCAAAAATTTTTTTTTTCTCTTTTTTCTTCTTTTTTCTCTCTCTCTCTCTCCCCTCTCTCCCCCCCCTTTCTTTCCCCTTCCCCTTCCCCCCCCCTTTTCTCTCTTTTCCCCTTTTTTTTTTTTTTTTTTTTTTTTCCCCCCCCTTTCTCCTCTCCTCTCCCCCCCCCTTCCCCTTCTCTCTCTCTCTCTCTCTCTCTTTTTCCCCCTTTCCTTTCTTCCCCCCTTTTTTCCCTTTTTTCCCCCCCCTTTTTCCCCCCCCCCTTTTTTTTAAAAACTCCCCTTCCCCCCCCTTTTTTCCCCCCCCCCCCCCTTTCCCCCCCCCCCCCCCCCAACCCCCCCTTTTTTTTAAAAAAAAAAAGGGGGGGGGAAAAAACCCCCGGGGAAGAAAAAAGAAAAGAAAAAAAAAAGGGGGGGGAAAAAAGGGAAAAAGGGGGAATAAAAAAAATGGGGGGCCAAAAAGGAAATACCCGGGGGTTTAAAGGGGGGGGGGAAAGGGGGTTTCCGGGGTTTTAAAAAATTTTTTTTCCCCCCCCCCCCGGGGGGGCCCATTTTTTTTAAACCTTTTTTTTTTCCCAAAAAAAACCCCCCTTTTTTAAACCCAAATTTTTTTGGGGGGAAAAAAGTCCCCCTTTTTCCCCCAAAAAAAAAGGGGGGGGGGGGCCCAATTTTTTGGGGGGGGGGGGAAAAGGAGGGTTAAGGGGGGTTGGAATTGGGGGGGTTTTTTTGGGGGGGGGTTTTTAAAAAAAAAGGGGTTTTTTTTAAAAAAAAAAAATTTAAATTTTTTTTCCCCCCCCCCCCGGGGGGGTTTTTTAAAAAAAAATTTTTTTTTTTTTTTTTCCCCCCCCTTTCTTTTTTTTCCCCCCCCCCCCCGGGGCCCTTTTCCCAAAGGGGAAAAAAAAGGGGCCCCTTAAAAGGACCCCCCCAAAAAAAAGGGGTTCCCCAAAAAGGGGGGGGAAAGGTTTTTTGGGGAAAACCCAAAAAAATTTTCGGGGACAGAAAAAAAAAAAAAAAAAAGGGGGGGGACAAAAAAAAAGGGGGAAAACCCCCCCGGGTTTTAAAAAAAATTTTTTTGGGGGGAAAATTAAAAAGTGGGGGGAAAAAAATTTTTTTCCCCCGGTTTTAAAAAAATTTTCCCTTTTTTTTTTAAAAAAATTTTGAAAAAAGGGGAAAATTTAAAAAAAAAAAAAAACCCCCCGGGGGGAAAAAAAAAAAAAAAAAAAAAGGGGGGGGTCCCAATTCCAAAAAAATTTAATTTTTGGCCCTTTGGGGGAAAAAATTTTTTTTGGGGGAAAAAAAAAAATTTTTTTTAAAAAAAAAGGTTTAACCTTTTTTTTTTCCCTTTAAAAAAAAAAAAAAAAGGGGGGAAAAAAAAAAAAAAGGGGGGGGGTTTTTGGGGGGGTTTTTTTGGGGGGGAAAAAAAAGGGGGAAAAGGTGGGGGGGTTTTTTAAGGGGGAAAGGGGGGAAAAGGGGGGGGGGGGGGAAGAAAAGGGTTTAAAGAGGGAAAAAAAAAAAAAGGGGGGGGGAAAAAAAAAAGGGGGGGGAAAAAAAGGGGGGGTTTAACACAAGTTCAACACATCAGCACCGGGTATTACACAAGTGTCAACACATGCAAACACTCGGGTTTAAACAAAGTGTCAACACAGTAACACTGGTATAACAAATGAAAACACATGTAACACTCAGGTATTAACACAAGTGTCAACCATGTAACACGGATTAACACTGTGTCAACAATCAACACTCGGGTATTAACACAAGTGTCAACACTTTAAAACACTGGTATTAACACAATTCAACCCCATGAAACCTCTGGTTTAACAAAAAGTGTCAACAATGTAACACTGGTATTAGCACAAGTGTAAACAATGAAACACTCAGTATTAACACAAGTGTCAACACATTAACACTGGTATTAACACAATGTAAACACAGAACACCTGGTATTAACACAATTTAAACACATTAACACGGGTTTTAGCACAAGTGTCAAACATGAAACACTCAGGTAAAACAAAATGTCAACACATGTAACACTGGAATTAAACACAATGTAAACACATCAACACTCTGGTATTAACACAATTCAACTCATGCAACCTCTGGTATTAACACAAGTGTCAACACTTTAACCTGGATTAACAAAAGTGTCAACACATGCAACACTCTGGTTTTAACACAAGTGTCAACACCAACACTCGGTTTTAACACAAGTGTAACACATGAACCTGGTTTAACAAAAGTGTCACACATGTACCTCATATTAACACAAGTGTCAGCACATGTAACACGGATTAACACAAGTGTCAACACATGCAACCTCTGGTATTAACACAAGTGAAACACTGAACACTGGTTTTAACAAAAAGTTCAACACATGTAACCTCTGGATTACACAAGTTCAAAACATGTAACACGGGGATTAGCCAAGTGTCAACACATGAACACTCAGGTTTTAAACACAAGGTAACACTGTAACACTGGTATTAAAAAAGTGCAACACATGTAACACTCTGGAATTAACACAAGTGTCAACACATGTAACCTGGTTTTTTAGCACAAGTGTCAACCATGAACACCAGGTATTAACACAAGTGTCAACACATGTAACACTGTTTAACAAAAGTGTAAACACAGTAACACTGGGGTATTAACAAAAAGTGTCAACACATGTAACACGGTATTAGCACAAGTGTCAACCATTAACACCGGGTATTAACACAAGTGCCCAACAATTAACACTGTTTAACACAAGTGTCAACACATGTAACACTTGGTATTAACACAATTCAACACATGCAACCTCTGGAAGCCATTTAGCCTTCATTACCCTCACTGGGGACCTTTTACCTGCCCCATTTGAGCCCCTAATTCCCCCGTTCCCTTTACACCCCCGTTCTCCTCACCCCACTTCCTTTTACACCCCTCCCCTGCACCCCCACCCCGTACCCCTTTCCTCTCACCCCTTAACCTGTATTTCCCCCTCTGCACCCCCTTCCCTCGCACCCCCTTCCCCCTTTCCCCCTTACCCTCCCAACCTTTCCCAAGGGGTGGCGCGGCCACTGACCCATCCATCCCCCCAATCGATTGAAGCTCACTGAATACCCCCCTCTCCTTCGTCTCTCCTTTTTTCTCTCTCTCTCTCTCTCTTCTCCTCTCTCTCCTCTCTCTCTCTTTTTCTCCCCTCTCTCTCTCTCCCCCTCTCCTCTCTCTCTTCTCTCACTCACTCTCACCTCACTCTCTCTCCTTTCTCCCCTCCTCTCTCTCTCTCTCCCTTCTCCCTCTCTCTCTCCTCTCCTCTCCTCTCTCTCCTCTCTTCCCTCTCTCCCCTTAAATCTTTTCCCCCACTTTCGTCGCCCCACCTTTTTCCCTTTCACGTACTCCCCTTCTACACCCCCCTTCCCCCCATTCCCCCACCTTCCCCCCCAACACCTCCGTTTCGGTCCAATTTTCCCTCCTTCTCCTCCCCGATAATCCCCCTCCCCTGCCACTCCCTCCCCCTACCCCTTCCCCTCTAAGAGAGGAAGAAAGGGAAAGGGTAAATGGTTTAGAGGGGAGGATAAAGAAGAGAGAGGGGAAATAAAAAAGAAATGAGACGGGGAAATAAGAAGAAATGAGAGGTGAGGATAAAGAGGGAATGAGAGGGAGGTAAGGGGGGGTTCCAATGGAACGGAATCACAAACATCCTATTGGGGGAAGTGTTTTACAAGAAGCGTGCTGGGACCAAATTGTTTGTGGGAATTCTATTTTAATGACCTTCATCCATCCCAGAACCATGCTAGCAACGTCGTACACTGACATTCATTTTTCCAAGAGAAGAAATCCAGCTGCCAAGCTAAAACAATCACCACAAAAAAACTATACAGCTTGGGGAAAAAAGATTCAATAACATTTGCACCTGAGAAAACGCAAATGATGATGGGTTCTAGGGACCAGATGGTAATCGGTGCAGTAGTATGGATGAAAGAAGGGTGTTGGCACTTTTGGGGAAGAAGTTATATCCTTGGGGGAAATTTGACTCCCAAAAAAACCATGAAAAACCAGTTTAAATCTTGCAAAAAAGGGACCAGGAAGCTTCAGCACTTTGCCGTATCTCGCATCTCTTTGACATAGGGTTGCAAGATCCTGTACGAGTAAAAGTCCCCACCTTGAGTAGCTCCACTTTTTTGTTTGTGCCCCCCCCCCCCTCCACTGCGCTGCTTCACAGAGGGGAACAGAGCAAACGTCTCACCTATCACCTGGACCCACCATAGATCTGCTTCACAGACCCTTTCCCCAGGGGGATGTGGGGGGCCTTACTGTTTGTAAAAGGCCAAACTACCATTCGAGGACAGCGTGAAAAAAAAAATTTTTTGTGCCACAAACGGGCACAAGCAGCAACTTCACACTAGTCATTTATCCCCAGGATGATCGATGAGGAACCCAAATTTGACAGGATTATGTTTTAATGAATAAGTCAGTTGTCAAATAAAATGCTGGCCACAATGGCTCCAACTTCATCCTGTTTTCCCACTTGTAGTTTCATGCAATAAAAAAGGGTTTTTAAAATGAACTGTGTAGGGAACACTCTTTGCTTTCAATAAAACGACCCCCGAAATCCCTAATGACACGATTTCAAACAAACCATACCACGGTGGGGTTTGAACCCGCGGTCAGAGAATCTCAAAACTCCAGACCGTTAAGTAGCTGGCCCAGTGGCTAACGCGACGGTCTGGAATTTTTAGACTCTCTGACCGCGGGTTCAAATCCCACCCATGGTATGGTTTGCTTGTCAATAAAGTTAGGAATCCTTAACTTGTAAATAGTTTGTCAATAAAGCCAGGGATCCTTAACCTTGTCAAACCCTGTGTAAGAAAATAAAAAGGGAATGAGAGGTGAGGATAAAGAGGGAATGAGAGGTGAGGATAAAGAGGGAGTGAGAGGTGAGGATAAAGAGGGAATGAGAGGTAAGGACTAAAGATGGAATGAGAGTGGAGGATAAAGAGGGAATGAGAGGTTAAGGATAAAGAGGAATAGATGAGGTAAGAGATAAAGAGGGAATGAGAGGTAAGGATAAAGAGGGAATGAGAGGTGAGGATAAAGAGGGAATTGTAAGAGGGAGGATAAAGAGGGAATGAGAGAGTGAGGAAAAGAGGGAATGAGAGGTGAGGATAAAGAGGGAATGAGAGGTAAGGATAAAGAGGGAATGAGAGGTGAGGATAAAGAGGGAATGAGAGGTGAGGATAAAGAGGGAATGAGAGGTAAGGATAAAAGAGGGAATGAGAGGTAGGATAAAGAGGGAATGAGAGGTAAGGATAAAGAGGGAATGAGAGGTGAGGATAAAGAGGGAATGAGAGGTGAGGATAAAGAGGGAATGAGAGGTAAGGATAAAGAGGGAATGAGAAGGTGAGGTTGAAGAGGGAATGAGAGGTGAGGATAAAGAGGGAATGAGAGGTAAGGATAAAGAGGGAATGAGAGGTAAGGATAAAGAGGGAATGAGAGGTAAGGATAAAGAGGGAATGAGAGGTGAGGATAAAGAGGGAATGAGAGGTGAGGATAAAGAGGGAATGAGAGGTAAGGATAAAGAGGGAATGAGAGGTAAGGATAAAGAGGGAATGAGAGGTGAGGATAAAGAGGGAATGAGAGGTGAGGATAAAGAGGGAATGAGAGGTGAGGATAAAGAGGGAATGAGAGGTGAGGATAAAGAGGGAATGAGAGGTAAGGATAAAGAGGGAATGAGGGGGTAAGGATAAAGAGGGAATCAGAGGTGAGGATAAAGAGGGAATAGAGGTGAGGATAAAGAGGGAATGAGAGGTGAGGATAAAGAGGGAATGAGAGGTAAGGATAAAGAGGGAATGAGAGGTAGGATAAATAGGGAATGAGAGGTGAGGATAAAGAGGGAATGAGAGGTGAAGGATAAAGAGGGAATGAGAGGTGAGGATAAAGAGGGAATGAGAGGTAAGGATAAAGAGGGAATGAGAGGTAAGGATAAAGAGGGAATGAGAGGTGAGGATAAAGAGGGAATGAGAGGTGAGGATAAAGAGGGAATGAGAGGTGAGGATAAAGAGGGAATGAGAGTGAGGATAAAGAGGGAATGAGAGGTGAGGATAAAGAGGGAATGAGAGGTGATGGATAAAGAGGGAATGAGAGGTGAGGATAAAGAGGGAATGAGAGGTGAGGATAAAGAGGGAATGAGAGGTGAGGATAAAGAGGGAATGAGAGGTGAGGATAAAGAGGGAATGAGAGGTGAGGGATAAAGAGGGAATGAGAGGTGAGGATAAAGAGGGAATGAGAGGTGAGGATAAAGAGGGAATGAGAGGTGAGGATAAAGAGGGAATGAGAGGTGAGGATAAAGAGGGAATGAGAGGTGAGGATAAAGAGGGAATGAGAGGTAAGGATAAAGAGGGAATGAGAGGTGAGGATAAAGAGGGACTGAGAGGTGAGGATAAAGAGGGAATGAGAGGTGAGGATAAAGCACTGCCTAGTACAGTGTAAATGGCCCTCTCTATGGAAAGAGGCAAATGTAGTCCCTGTTCACAAAAAGAAGAGCAGAGCAGAAATCAGCAACTACAGACCAGTGTCACTCCTGTCAATCACTGGTAAGATCCTTGAGACAATTATCTCAAGACAAATGACAGATTTTTTTGACTACCACTCACTACTTTGTGATCGTCAATATGGCTTCAGGAAAGGTTACTCTGCTGCTGATCTGTTGCTAAACCTCTCCACTAAGTGGCACCAGTCACTGGATGAATCCAAGGTCAGCTGTGTGGTAGCACTGGACATTGCTGGCGCTTTCGACCGGGTGTGGCACCAGGGCCTCTTAGCAAAACTTCAAGCACTGGGAATTGCAGGCTCTACGCTATGTCTCCTCAGTGATTACCTTCATGGTAGATCTCTAAGTGCAGTCCTCAATGGAACGGAATCAGCAAGGCATCCTATTGGGGCAAGTGTTCCACAAGGAGGCGTGCTGGGTCCACTGTTATGGAATGTCTACTTCAACGACCTTCTTCATCTCATCCCAGAATCACATGCATATGCAGACGACTGTACACTGACATTCACTTATCCCAGAGAAGAAATGCCAGCTGCTCTAAGCTACATCAATCACCATCTGAGAGCTATATCAGCTTGGGGAAATAGATGGCAAGTAACATTTGCACCTGAGAAAACGCAAATGATGATCGTCTCTAGGCACCATGATGGTAATGCTGGTGCAGTAGTAAGGATGAATGGGACGATGTTGGCACCTGGAGAAGAAGTTGATATCCTTGGGGTGAAATTTGACTCCAAACTAACCATGAAGGACCATGTTGTAAATCTTGCAAACAAGGCAGCCAGGAAGCTTACAGCACTTCGCCGTATCTCGCATGTGCTTGACAGTAGGGGTTGCAAGATCCTGTACGAGGCACAAGTACGCTCACACCTTGAGTATGCTCCACTTTCTTGGTTTGCCTGCCCCCCTCTCATCTGCGACTGCTTGACAGAGTAGAGAACAGAGCAAGACGTCTCATCTCTCGCCTGGACCCATCCTGGATAGATCTGTCATTTCAGCAGAGCCTTCAATATAGGAGGGATGTGGGTGGCCTTACTGTTATGTACAAGGCCAATATTGTCAAAATACCACACTTGGATCCACTTCGAGGACAGCGTGAAACAAGCTTTTATGCCACAAGACGGGCAGAAAGCAGCAACTTCACTCTGGCTGTACCCTTCTCCAGAACATCACTCCATCTGAGATCATACATACCCAGGATGACTCGAGTATGGAACACATTCGTTCAGCATAATGTTGTCAACGAGATAAAGTCAGTTGATCAAATGAAAATGCTGGCCCACAGATGGCTCCAACTTCATCCTGTTCCGTACTTGTATGTCTCATAACAATAAAAATGCTTTCAAATGAGCTGATGTAGGTAACAGCTCTTAGCTTGCCAATAAAGTTAGGAATCCTTAACCTGTAATATAGCTGTCAATAAAGCTAGGGATCTTTAACCTTGTCAAACCCGTGTGATAAAAAAAAAAAAAAAAAAAAAAAAAAAAAAAAAAAAAAAAAAAAGAGGGAATGAGAGGTGAGGATAAAGAGGGAATGAGAGGTGAGGATAAAGAGGGAATGAGAGGTGAAGATAAAGAGGGAATGAGAGGTGAGGATAAAGAAGGAATGAGAGGTGAGGATAAAGAGGGAATGAGAGGTGAGGATAAAGAGGGAATGAGAGGTGAGGTGTAGAGCCTCTTACACTTATGAGATGAATCGTCTGCTTCCCACTCAGGAAAATTGTTATTACTTCCCTGCTAACATAGTCACTCACATGTTAAGTTATCGTCACCCCAGGGGAGGGGAGGGGCAGGGGGAGGGGCAGGGGGAGTGGCTGGGGGAGAGAGGGGAGGCAGCGGGGAGGAGGTGGGAAGGGGAGAAAGGAGGAGGTGGAAGGAGGTTGGCAGTATTTCCGGATACAAGACACGATGATGTATTTTTGTAATAATGATGATAATGATGATGATGATGATAATTAATAATAATAATAATAATAATAATAATAATAATAATAATACACTTTGAAAAGGACCAGGAGTTTTAGCTCAACACAAAAAATCTAGCACCTGCAGTTTAATTTCTTTAAAATGGCTGGGGTGTTATGTGTCAGGAGAGTGCCAGGAGCTGTGGTTCAAGCACCCTTAAGAGCATTAACAACTATAACAGTGTGATCCTTAATTTAAGTAACGTACCTCATCCTTGAAGGTTTCAAGACGATCCACTGAGGCACTCGCAAGTTATCACAAAGAAATCAACATTTAGATTTGCTTAATAAGATTGGCAAAAATGGGACTTAAGTTGCCCACTAACACTGTCAGTCTTCCTTTGTGCGAAATGTACCGTCAGGAAGTTTGAAGCCGATCAGACAAGTCATTTTCCAGCTGCACACTTCACTACCACCTGTACACTTCACTACCACCTGTACACTTCATTACCACCTGTACACTTCACTACCACCTGTACACTTCACTACCACCTGTACACTTCACTACCACCTGTACACTTCACTACCACCTGTACACTTCACTACCACCTGTACACTTCACTACCACCTGTACACTTCACTACACCACACACTTCACACCACTGTACACTCACTACCACCTGTACACTTCACTACCACCTGTACACTTCACTACCACCTGTACACTTCACTACCACCTGTACACTTCACTACCACCTGTACACTTCACTACCACCTGTACACTTCACTACCACCTGTACACTTCACTACCACCTGTACACTTCACTACCACCTGTACACTTCACTACCACCTGTACACTTCACTACCACCTGTAACACTTCACTACCACCTGTACACTTCACTACCACCTGTACACTTCACTACCACCTGTACACTTCACTACCACTGTACATTCACTACACTTACACTTCACTACCACCTGTACACTTCACTACCCACACTCTGTAACACTTCACTACCACCTGTACACTTCACTACCACCTGTACATTCACTACTACACTACCCACCTGTACACTTCACTACCACCTGTACACTTCACTACCACTACAACCACTGTACATCTACCACCTGTACACTTCACTACCACTGTACACTTCATACACCTGTACACTTCAACCCTTCACTCACTACCACCTGACACTTCACTACCACCTGTAACACTTCACTACCCACCTGTACACTTCACTACCACCTGTAACACTTCACTACCACCTGTACACTTCACTACCACACTTGTACACTTCACTACCACCTGTACACTTCACTACCACCTGTACACTTCACTACCACCTGTACACTTCACTACCACCTGTACACTTCACTACCACCTGTACACTTCACTACCACCTGTACACTTCACTACCACCTACACACTTCACTACCACCTGTACACTTCACTACCACCTGTACACTTCACTACCACCTGTACACTTACACTACCACCTGTAAAACTTCACTACCACCTGTACACTTCACTACCACCTGTACACTTCACTACACTACCACCTGTCACTACACACTGTACACTTCACTACCACCTGTACACTTCACTACCACCTGTACACTTCACTACCACCTGTACACTTCACTACCACCTTACACACTTCACTACCACTGTACACTTCACTACCACTGTACACTTCACTACCACCTGTACACTTCACTACCACCTGTACACTTCACTACCACCTTACACTTCACTACCACCTGTACACTTCACTACCACCTGTACACTCACTACCACCTGTACACTTCACTTACCACCTGTACACTTCACTACCACCTGTACACTTCACTACCACTGTACACTTCACTACCACCTGTACACTTCACTACCACCGTACACTTCACTACCACCTGTACACTTCACTACCACCTGTACACTTCATCTACCACCTGTACACTTCACTACCACCTGTACACTTCACTACCACCTGTACACTTCACTACCACCTAGTACACTTCACTACCACCTGTACACTTCACTACCACCTGTACACTTCATCTACACCTGTACACTTCACTACCACCTGTACACTTCACTACCACCTGTACACTTCACTACCACCTACACACTTACCACACTTACACTTCATACCCTGTACACTTCACTACCACCTGTACACTTCATACCACCTGTACACTTCACTACCACCTGTACACTTCACTACCACTGTACACTTCACTACCACCTACACACTTCACTACCACTGTACACTTACTACCACTGTACACTTCATTACCACCTGTACACTTCACTACCACCTGTACACTTCACTACCACCTGTACACTTCCACTACCACCTGTACACTTCACTCCACCTAACCTGTACACTTCATACCACCTGTACACTTCACTACCACCTGTACACTTCACTACCACCTGTACACTTCATTACCACCTGTACACTTCACTACCACCTGTACACTTCACTTACACCTGTACAACACTTCACTATACCACCTGTACACTTCACTACCACCTGTACACTTCATACCACTGTACACTTCACTACCACCTGTACACTTCACTACCACCTGTACACTTCACTACCACCTGTACACTTCACTACCACCTGTACACTTCACTACCACCTGTACACTTCACTACCACCTGTACACTTACTACCACCTGTACACTTCACTACCACCTGTACACTTCACTACCACCTGTACACTTCATTACCACCTGTACACTTCACTACCACCTGTACACTTCACTACCACCTGTACACTTCACTACCACCTACACACTTCACTACCACCTGTACACTTTACTACCACCTGTACACTTCATTACCACCTGTACACTTCACTACCACCTGTACACTTCACTACCACCTGTACACTTCACTACCACCTGTACACTTCATTACCACCTGTACACTTCACTACCACCTGTACACTTCACTTACCACCTGTACACTTCATTACCACCTGTACACTTCATACCACCTGTACACTTCATCTACCACCTGTACACTTCAACTTACCAACCTGTACACTTCATAACCACCTGTACACTTCACTACCACCTGTACACTTCACTACCACCTGTACACTTCATCCACTAACACACACCTGTACACTTCACTACCACCTGTACACTTCATTACCACCTGTACACTTCATACACCTGTACACTTCACTACCACCTGTACACTTCACTACCACCTGTACACTTCACTACCACCTGTACACTTCACTACCACCTGTACACTTCACTTACCACCTGTACACTTCATTACCACCTGTACACTTCACTACCACCTGTACACTTCACTACCACCTGTACACTTCACTACCACCTGTACACTTCACTACCACCTGTACACTTCACTACCACCTGTACACTTCACTACCACTTACACTTCACTACCACCTGTACACTTCACTACCACCTGTACACTTCATACCACCTGTACACTTCACTACCACCTTACACTTCACTACCACCTGTACACTTCACTACCACCTGTACACTTCATTACCACCTGTACACTTCATACCACCTGTAACACTTCACTACCACCTGTACACTTCACTACCACCTGTACACTTCATACCACCTGTACACTTCACTACACCTTACACTTCACTACCACCTGTACACTTCATTACAACCTGTACACTTCATTACCACCTGTACACTTCATACCACCTGTACACTTCACTACCACCTGTACACACTTCACTACACCTGTACACTTCACTACAACTGTACACTTCACTACCACCTGTACACTTCACTTACCATACCTGTTACACTCATTACACCTGTACACTTCACTACCACCTGATACACTTCCATACCCACTGTACACTTCATACCACTGTACACTTCACTACCACCTGTACACTTCACTACCACCTGTACACTTCATCTACCACCTGTACACTTCATACCACTGTACACTTCACTACCACTTACAACACTTCATACCACCTTGTATCACTTCATTACCACCTGTACACTTCACTACCACCTTGTAAACTTCACTACCACTGTACAACTTTCACTATACTTTTACACTTTCATATACTAACACTTCAATACACTTATCAACTTCACTACCATATGTACACTATCATTACCACCTGACACACTATCACTACCACTTGTACACTTCATTACACCTGTAAACTTATACCACCTGTAACTTCATTACCTACCCTGTACACATTCATATATAAAACATACTATAAATTCAATTATCTACTGTGACAGTTGACTGCAACTTACACTATAGAGTCGTGACGATGTACACACTTACCTCCATGTGAATATTATCTAACTAATTGTAACATTATATACATACTATATTATTTACACTATAACTTATAACTAAAATTAATACACTTTCATCTCAGACATAGTTCTGATAGATAAACTATGTTATATTAATATTGTAGTATTTGCATATAATAGATCTAAAATCTCATCACTCCCAGAGCTGAGGCTCTATCCTATTGAAAAAATATAAGAGGCATTCATCGATGAACAAGGTGAGTCTGGAGAAACAGCTGGTTGGTCACCACCCATGCTTGCCTAGCCTTAGGAATAAATGATATATAAAAGTAATAACTATAATATATATAATAATTACTACTAATACTATCCTAGATTGAAATAATAATATAATAATATAATATTATCAAAAATATATACGTATATCCATTAAATAATTATATATATAAATAAAATATATATATATATATATATATTATATATATATTATATATATATAATATATATATATATATATATATATATATATATATATACATATTATTAATATAATATATATATATAATAATATAAAATATATATATATATATATATATATATAATATAATAAAATTATATATATATATATATAAATAATAAATAATATTAAAAGAGAGGAGGAGAGAGGAGGAGGAAAAGAGGTGAAAAATACAACAAGTTGCAGAGGAATAATAATAATAATAATAATAATAATAATAATAATAATAATAATATAATAATAATAATAATAATAATAATAATAATAATAATAATAATAATAATAATAATAAACAGCTATACCTCAAGAATATTACTATAAAACTGAGAAAGTGCAGGAACCTCTGCCTGAGTGAGTTGTTGAAGGCAGTGATTGACTTAACATCCTCCCCCCCCCCCCAGGATCTTCCTTTACAAACACCACTATCTAATCTCCCAGAGACCATTCAATACGGATGGGAAAAAATTGACTCGGGAGATAAAATGGACAAGCTAAAATAGGTTCCGAGCCCCTACAGTGGCTTCTCCTTTTGATTCCACTACCCAACCAACTTGATTAAATCCTCTCTGGTGCCTTACACCCTCTAACATATAAATTTTCATTCTCCAAATATTTTTTTTTTTTCGGTGTTTAAAGTGTGGGGTTTTCTTCGTCTTTGAGTCCCGGTAGACGTGGAAATTTACCGGGGCTTTGATAATGGGAAAAGTGAGTATTGGTAAAGGAGATTGATTTAGTGTTATAGGGTATTTTAAAAAGTATTTTCAATCAGTATCTGGCAGCTCGGGCTCTCCGGGAGTCCTCTAGCGCTATTCACAACCAATCACTGCTCAGTTGTGCTGGGCGGGGCTTCTAAACCACTATATATCGCTCATAACTACACTTTTACAGTACCACTTCCTTCCTTGAGCCTTCGTTAAAGCTTCAGCAAAGCATCTTCACTATACCGTTCCGAAACAGAGACTGCTGACTGGTCTACAGTGCTATGAAAATAGATTGTTGGGTAGTCTCGTTTTCTAGATTTTTGGGACGGAAAAGGCCAGCCATGGTAAAAGAAACTAGACGATAGTGAGCGGAATGAGGCAGGTCCCACACAGACTTGATTACAATCAATCCCCGCTGTAGTTTGGCCATTTGGGTCTGATTAATTGACGTAAATGCACATACACAAACAACTTTACGCTCTGCCTTCTGAATGTTTATCAAATTGGAAAAATATTGATTGATTCCCTTGACAAAGAGCCTCGGGATTTAATGTTCTCTCCCCCCAATGACAGGTTACTCCCCTGGTTGGATGGTCGGGGTATATATCTGTCGGCCTGGGTGAGGGTATTGATTTGTCATATGGTGCTTTTTGGGCAGTGATTATGTTAGAGCAGAAAGTCTTCCCCTGGTCCCAACTGGGCTGTTTTCTTGAAGGAAGAGAAGGAAGGGGCGACGATATGTTAACTGTCATCTTGTTACTGCCACGTTACAGTCTTGGAATGTGTTGTTATTGTCTCAGAATGTCTTGTTATAGTCTTAGAATATCTTGTTACAGTCTTGGAATGTCTTTGCTACAGTCTCAGAATTTGTTAAAGACTGAGAATGTCATCTTTATTTCAGAGGTCCGCTGTGTTAGTATGTCCTAGTAATGTGGAAGCATTGAGAGCGAGATGAGGGCCAACACTGTTGACTCGCGGGTTTCCTGAGTGAACTATACAGGTAGGCGTGAGGGAGACGAACCGGGAAGCAGGATGAGGCTAAGAGAGTGTTGACAGCTTAGCAGATTACCGGCAAAATAAGAATGGGTCCTCGTTTTCAGTACTGAAATAGGCTTAGCACTGGGAGTTACCACCAGAGGTCAGGCCAGGCATAGACCTATGGCGGGCAGCACAATAATCTGCACCACCACTCGTGGCGACACCATTGTGTCGGCTCGACACCACGAGTTACCAGCAAGGGCAAATAAGTGAAACATTCCAGTTGGGTCTTTGCTCTGGCTTATCTGTGAAATGAAAGACAAGAACGATCTGGCAAGAAAAACTTCTCACCGTGGAAGTGGACAGCCAGAAAATAAAACGTTAATCCTAAGGTTAGGTAAGATTTGTCAGTAAACAGGACAATTACTTCCTGATGAGGGTCTTAGTCATGGTGACCCGCCACTAGAGCTTTCGGTCATTTGACCGAGGCCTTCAGCTGGCTTACCGGTCCACCCCCCCCCCTTAAATATTAATAAAATTATATAACATGTAAGGGTTAGGTAGAGTTTTGCTAGAGCAGATTAGGGCACGATATCTGTAGCTGGTCCCTGGAGATAAACTCGATATCACAAGTCCCTGATAAGGATTTGTGACATCGAGTGATACTCACCGGTGCTTCCATACACACTTCTCAACATCTGACAGACTCACTCGTGTGACACTTGACACAAGGAGCTGTACTGCCCTGGCTTTTGACCAACCAGTTACAGTAGCTACACAAGACAACAAGAAATACAGTGAGCAACAAAGTTATATAATCTAAATATACATGAGTGTTCGTCCCCACTGGTATGAGAGCATGTATGTGTATGAGAGCATGTATGAGTGTGTATGAGTTTTGATTCCTAAGTTTGGCTAGGAGACAGTTGATGCACTCGGCATATGAACAAAATTTCGAGTATTGGTCATAATAAGTACAACAGACGTTCAGGAGGTACCCACAATAGTCACATGACAAGGTACCCACAATAGTCACATGACAAGGTACCCACAATAGTCACATGACAAGGTACCCACAATAGTCACATGACAAGGCTCCCGCAATAGACATTTGAAAGGGAACCCGCAATAGACGTTTAAAAGGGTATCTCATATTTACTAATGATTTAGGGTTGAGTGGCAGCACCGCTGCTGATGTACTCAGTTTAGTGAAGCCTCGACTCTGTGTGGAGATGATTATAACACCAGACCCACGTCATTGTTAGATGGAGACCTTTATACTATTGAAGGATTGAAACCTTCAACTAACACTCATGAAGGATTGAAACCTTCAACTAGCACTCGTGAAGGATTGAAACCTTCAACTAACACTCTTGAAGGATTGAAACCTTCAACTAACACTCGTGAAGGATTGAAACCTTGAACTAACACTCTTGAAGGATTGAAACCTTCAACTAACACTCGTGAAGGATTGAAACCTTCAACTAACACTCGTGAAGGATTGAAACCTTCAACTAACACTTCTGAAGGATTGAAACCTTCAACTTACACTCCTGAAGGATTGAAACCTTCAACTTACACTCCTGAAGGATTGAAACCTTCAACTTATACTCCTGAAGGATTGAAACCTTCAACTAACACTTCTGAAGGATTGAAACCTTCAACTAACACTTCTGAAGGATTGAAACCTTCAACTAACACTCGTGAAGGATTGAAACCTTCAACTAGCACTCGTGAAGGATTGAAACCTTCAACTAACACTCTTGAAGGATTGAAACCTTCAACTAACACTCGTGAAGGATTGAAACCTTGAACTAACACTCTTGAAGGATTGAAACCTTGAACTAACACTCGTGAAGGATTGAAACCTTCAACTAACACTCGTGAAGGATTGAAACCTTCAACTAACACTTCTGAAGGATTGAAACCTTCAACTTACACTCCTGAAGGATTGAAACCTTCAACTTACACTCCTGAAGGATTGAAACCTTCAACTTATACTCCTGAAGGATTGAAACCTTCAACTAACACTTCTGAAGGATTGAAACCTTCAACTAACACTTCTGAAGGATTGAAACCTTCAACTAACACTCGTGAAGGATTGAAACCTTCAACTAACACTTCTGAAGGATTGAAACCTTCAACTTACACTCCTGAAGGATTGAAACCTTCTTTGTTGTTGTTATTGTTGTAATTGTTATTGTTGTTATTGTTGTTGTTGTAGTTCTTCTTCTTCTTCTTCTTCTTTTTCTTCTTCTTCTTCTTCTTCTTCTTCTTCTTCTTCTTCTTCTTCTTCTTCTTCTTCTTCTTCTTCTTTTTCTTCTTCTTCTTTTTCTTCTTCTTCTTCTTCTTCTTCTTCTTCTTCTTCTTCTTCTTCTTCTTCTTCTTCTTCTTCTTCTTCTTCTTCTTCTTCTCCTTCAGAACTCAAGCAGTTTTCTTAAAGGTTTCTTGAAACCTTCAACTAACAAACGTGAAAGATTGAAACCGCTTCCCGACACGACTACAGGATTGGAAACCTGAACGGAAACGTCCGAAGAATCGGAAACGCTATAAGATCCGAAACTCTTATCCCCTACCTTAGGATTGAGAATGTCAGGTCAGCATCCTAACAGTGTTCAATCCTTCAACTGACACTTGTTTAGGTGTCAGTTGAAGGATCACATCTATAGTTGACATAGACAATATGTACACTGTCAATCTACATTGCCAGTTCATATCGTGAATTTATATCGGCAATTTAGATCGCCGATTTTCATCGCCAAAAAAGCACGAACGCCAAATGGGGGGAGAAAAATCATGACGGTAACTTTTCATCGGGAATCGTATTGGTAAAATTATTCTCGGCGGCAACCTCGTCGTCAGAGTTTGGAAAAGTTTAGTAATTTGTGCGACGGTCGTCGGAAAGTTGCGGTGGCGCAGGATGCGATTGTCAGGCTTGATGAAATTACCGCACACACACACACACACACACACACACACACACACACACACACACACGCGCGCGCGCGCGCGCGCGCGCAGAAAGAGTGAGCCTGTAGCGACCAGTGAAGAGGCGGGGCCAGGAGCTGTGACTCGACCCCTGCAACCACAACTAGGTGAATACGCACACACACGCACACACACACATATACACGCAAGAGGCCCAAAATTTTTACTGGTTTCCGTGGTGTAATTCTGTCGTAGCAGCTCGATATATGTTCGTCTTCCTACAGTACCAGCTTAATAGACGTCCATCATTCTATCGTACCATCTTGATAGACGTCCATCATTCTATCGTGCCAGCCTAATAGACATCCATCAATCTATCGTACCATCTTGATAGACGTCCATCATTCTATCATACCAGCCTGATGAACGTCCATCATTCTATCGTACCAGCCTGATACACGTCCACGAGTCTGTCGTAACAGCCTGATAGACGTCCATTATTCTATCGTACCAGTTTGATAGACGCCCATTGTTCTATCGTACCAGCTTGATAGACGCTCATCATTCTATCGTACCAGCCTGATAGATGTCCACCATTCTATCGGATCAGCCTGATAGACGTCCACCATTCTATCGTACCAGCCTGATAGACGTCCATCAATCTATCATACCAGCTTGAGAGACGTCCACCATTCTATCGTACCAGCCTGATAGATGTCCACCATTCTATCGTACCAACCTGATAGACGTCCACCATTCTATAGTACCAGTTTGATAGACGCCCATTGTTCTATCGTACCAGCTTGATAGACGCTCATCATTCTATCGTACCAGCCTGATAGATGTCTACCATTCTATCGGATCAGCCTGATAGACGTCCACCATTCTATCGTACCAGCCTGATAGACGTCCATCAATCTATCATACCAGCTTGAGAGACGTCCACCATTCTATCGTACCAGCCTGATAGACGTCCATCAATCTATCATACCAGCTTAATAGATGTCCATCATTCTATCGTACCAGAGTAATAGACGTCCATCATTCTATCGTACCAGCCTGATAAACGTCCATCATTCTATTGTACCAGCCCAATAGCCGTCCATCATTCTATCATACCAGCTTGAGAGATGTCCACCATTCTATCGTACCAGCCTGATAGATGTCCACCATTCTATCGTACCAGCCTGATAAACGTCCATCATTCTATCGTAGCAGCCCGATAGCCGTCCATTATTCTATCATACCAGCTTGAGAGACGTCCACCATTCATTCTATCGTACCAGCCTGATAGACGTCCATGAATCTATCACACCAGCTTAATAGACGTCCATCATTTCATCGTACCAGCCTGATAGACGTCCATCATTCTATCGTACCAGCCTGATGAACGTCCATCATTCTATCGTACCAGCCTGATAAACGTTCACCATTCTATCGTATCAGCCTGAGAGACGTCCACCATTCTATGGTACCAGCCTGATAGACGTTCATCATTCTATCGTACCAGTTTGATAGACGTCCATCGTTCTATCGTACCAGCTTGATAGACGTTCATCATTCTATTGTACCAGCTTGACAGACGTCCACCATTCTATCGGATCAGCCTGATAGACGTCCACCATTCTATCGTACCAGCCTGATAGACGTCCATTAATCTATCATACCAGCCTCATAGACGTCCACCATTCTATCGTACCAGCCTGATAGACATCCATCAATCTATCATACCATTTTGAGAGACGTCTACCATTCTATCGTACCAGCCTGATAGACGTCCACCATTCTATCATACCAGCCTGATAGACGTCCACCATTCTATCATACCAGCCTGATAGACATCCATCAATCTATCATACCAGCTGAATAGACGTCCATCATTCTATCGTATCAGAGTGATAGACGTCCATCATTCTATCGTATCAGAGTGATAGACGTCCATCATCCTACCGTACCAGCCTGATAGACGTTCATCATTCTATCGTACCAGTTTTATAGACGTTCATCATTCTATCGTACCAGCCTGATAGACGTCCATCATTCTATCATACCAGTCTGAGAGACGTCCACCATTCATTCTATCGTACCAGCCTGATAGACGTCCATCAATCTATGATACCAGCTTAATAGGCGTCTATCACTCTATCATACCAGCCTGATAGACGTCCATCATTCTATCGTACCAGCCTGATAGACGTCCACAATTCTACCTTTCCAGTCTGATAGACGTCCATCAATCTATCATACCAGCCTGATAAACGTCCATCATTCTATCATACCAGCTTGATATATTCGGATGAATTTTTATAAGTAAAATACAGGGTGTTTTAAATATATGAACCCGAGTCGAAGCAAATACTGCTTTAAAACCGGGTTCACCATTTTGAAACACCCTGTATAACATTAAAAACATCTGGTTGCTTTCCGTAAAAAGTTTTTTCTAAATACTGTTTAAAAAAACTTTTTTTTTTCCAATTTTGCCAAATCTTTATTGATAATTTTGGGTTTGAGTTCAAAATTAACTTAGAATTTTGAAGGAAACGTTGTATGCGACATTTCGACTCATTCTGGACCATTATTGTGTCATGACGGGTTTGATAATAATCCTGAACGGAGCAAAACGTCTTGCTAACGGTCAGGAGGGAGCGAAACGTATTGATAATGCTTCTGGAAGAAGCGAAACGTCTTGAAAATTGTCCTGAACTGAGCGAAACGTCTGGATAATCGTCCTGAACTGAGCGAAACGTCTTGATAATCGTTCTGAACAAGGAAACGTCCCGAATTGTCCTGAACTGAGCGAAACATCTTGTTAATGATCCAGGAGGAAATGAAACGTCTTGACAATAGTCAGACACTGAGCGAAACGTCTTAATAACGGTCCAGGAGGGAGCGAAACGTTTTGATAAAGGGTCAAGAGGGAGCGAAACGTCTTGATAACGGTCCAGGAGGGAGCCAAACGTCTTGATAGCGGTTCATGAGGGAGCGAAACGTCTTGATAACGGTCCAGGAGAAAGCGAAAACGTCTTTGAAAAACGGTCCTAGCAGGAGCGAAATGCTTGATAACAGTCAGGTGGAGCGTATGCTAACGGTCCATGAGAGAGCGAAACGTCTTCATGATGGTTCAGGAGAGAGCGAAACGTCTTGATAACTGTCCATGAGAGAGCAAAACGTCTTGATGAAAATTCAGGAGAGAGAGAAACGTCTTGATAACTGTCCAGGAGGGAGCGAAACGTCTTGATAACGGTTCAGGAGAGAGAGAAAAGTCTTGATAATGGTCCAGGAGAGAGCGAAACGTCTTGATAACGGTCCAGGAGGGAGCGAAACGTCTTCATAACGGTTCAGGAGAGAGCGAAACGTCTTGATAACGGTTCAGGAGAGAGAGAAACGTCTTGATAACTGTCCAGAAGGGAGCGAAACGTCTTGATAACGGTTCAGGAGAGAGAGAAACGTCTTGATAACGGTCCAGAAGGGAGCGAAACGTCTTGATAACGGTTCAGGAGAGCAAATTGCCTTGATAACGGTCCAGGGAGAGAGCAAAACGTCTTGATAACGGTCCAGGAGGGAGCAAAACGTCTTGATAACGGTTCAGGAGAGAGCGAAACGCCTTGTTAACGGTCCAAGAGGGAGCAAAACGTCTTGATAACGGTCCAGGAGAGAGCGAAACGTCTTGATAACGGTCCAGGAGGAAGCGAAACGTCTTGATAACAGTCCTGGAGGGAGCGAAATGTCTTGATAACGGTTCAGGAGAGCAAATTGCCTTGATAACGGTCCAGGAGAGAGCAAAACGTTTTGATAACGGTCCAGGAGGGAACGAAACGTCTTGATAACGGTTCAGAAGAGAGCGAAACGTCTTGATAACGGTTCAGAAGGGAGCGAAACGTCTTGATAACGGTCCAGGAAAGAGCAAAACGCCTTGATAACGGTCCAGGAGGAAGCGAAACATCTTGATAACGGTCCTGGAGGGAGCGAAACGTCTTGACAACGGTCCAGTAGGAAGCGAAACGTTTTGATAACGGTCCAGGAGTGAGCGAAACATCTAAATAATGAACTCAACGATTTCTTAAGCATAATTGCTACTCGACTTAGTGTTGTTCACTGTACTTGGTCATACAGTGTTCACTTATGGTCATACAATGTTGTTCACTGTATGGAGCTACAGTGTCCTCTAACTGGTCATCAAGTTGTTCACTGTACCTTGGTCACTTCAGTGTTCACGTTAATGGCAAAATGTTTTGTACTGGTCACCAGTGTTCACTACCGGTCAACAAATGGTTTCACTGACCTTATACGTGTTCACTTACTGGTATACAAGTTTGTTCACTTACTGGTCACTACAGGTTGTTCACTGTTAACCTGGTCACACATGTTGTTACTTACTGGTCACTACAATGTTGTTGACTGTACTGGTCCAGTACAGTGTTGTCACTGTACCTGGTCACTAAAGTTGTCACTGTACTGGTCACGACAGTGTTCACTCTACCGGTCCACTACAATGTGTTCACTCTATGGTCATACAGGGTTCACTGTACCTGGTCAATACAGTGTTAACTTACTGGTCACTCAATGTTGTTCACTGACTGGTCACTACAGTGTTCACTCTACTGTCACTACGTTGTTCACTCTACCTGGTCACTACAGTGTTGTTCACTCTACCTGGTCACTACAATGTTGTTCACTCTACCTGGTCACTACAATGTTGTTCACTCTACCTGGTCACTACAATGTTGTTCACTCTACCTGGTCACTACAATGTTGTTCACTCTACCTGGTCACTACAATGTTGTTCACTGTACTTGGTCACTACAGTGTTCACTCTACCTGGTCACTACAGTGTTCACTCTACCTGGTCACTACAATGTTGTTCACTGTACTTGGTCACTACAGTGTTCACTCTACCTGGTCACTACAGTGTTCACTCTACCTGGTCACTACAATGTTGTTCACTGTATTTGGTCACTACGTGTTCACTGTACCTGGTCACTACAGTGTTCACTCTACCTGGTCACTACAATGTTGTTCACTCTACCTGGTCACTACAGTGTTGTTCACTATACCTGGTCACTACAATGTTGTTCACTCTACCTGGTCACTACAATGTTGTTCACTCTACCTGGTCACTACAATGTTGTTCACTCTACCTGGTCACTACAGTGTTGCTCACTCTACCTGGTCACTACAGTGTTGCTCACTCTACCTGGTTACTACAGTGTTGTTCACTCTACCTGGTCACTACAGTGTTGTTCACTCTAACTGGTCACTACAGTGTTGCTCACTCTACCTGGTCACTACAGTGTTCACTCTACCTGGTCACTACAGTGTTGTTCACTCTACCTGGTCACTACAGTGTGCTCACTCTACTGGTCACTACAGTGTTGTCACTCTACCTGGTCACTACAGTGTTGCTCACTCTACCTGGTCACTACAGTGTTGTTCACTCTACCTGGTCACTACAGTGTTGCTCACTCTACCTGGTCACTACAGTGTTGCTCACTCTACCTGGTCACTACAGTGTTGCACTCTACCTGGTCACTACAGTGTTGCTCACTCTACCTGGTCACTAAAAGTGTTGTTCACTCTACCTGGTCACTACAGTGTTCTCACTCTACTGGTCACTACAGTGTTGCTCACTCTACCTGGTCACTACAGTGTTGTTCACTCTACCTGGTCACTACAGTGTTCACTCTACCTGGTCACTACAGTGTTGTTCACTCTACCTGGTCACTACAGTGTTGTTCACTCTACCTGGTCACTACAATGTTGTTCACTGTACTTGGTCACTACAGTGTTCACTCTACCTGGTCACTACAGTGTTCACTCTACCTGGTCACTACAATGTTGTTCACTCTACCTGGTCACTACAGTGTTGTTCACTATACCTGGTCACTACAGTGTTGTTCACTCTACCTGGTCACTACAATGTTGTTCACTCTACCTGGTCACTACAATGTTGTTCACTCTACCTGGTCACTACAGTGTTGCTCACTCTACCTGGTCACTACAGTGTTGCTCACTCTACCTGGTTACTACAGTGTTGTTCACTCTACCTGGTCACTACAGTGTTGTTCACTCTAACTGGTCACTACAGTGTTGCTCACTCTACCTGGTCACTACAATGTTGCTCACTCTACCTGGTCACTACAGTGTTGCTCACTCTACCTGGTCACTACAGTGTTGCTCACTCTACCTGGTCACTACAGTGTTGCTCACTCTACTGGTCACTACAGTGTTGCTCACTCTACCTGGTCACTACAGTGTTGTCACTCTACCTGGTCACTACAGTGTTGCTCACTCTACCTGGTCACTACAGTGTTGCTCACTCTACCTGGTCACTACAGTGTTGCTCACTCTACCTGGTCACTACAGTGTTGCTCACTCTACCTGGTCACTACAGTGTTGTTCACTCTACCTGGTCACTACAGTGTTGCTCACTCTACCTGGTCACTACAGTGTTGCTCACTCTACCTGGTCACTACAGTGTTGTTCACTCTACCTGGTCACTACAGTGTTGCTCACTCTACCTGGTCATACAGTGTTGCTCACTCTACCTGGTCACTACAGTGTTGCTCACTCTACCTGGTCACTACAGTGTTGCTCACTCTACCTGGTCACTACAGTGTTGTTTCACTCTACCTGGTCACTACAGTGTTGCTCACTCTACCTGGTCACTACAGTGTTGCTCACTCTACCTGGTCACTACAGTGTTGTTCACTCTACCTGGTCACTACAGTGTTGCTCACTCTACCTGGTCACTACAGTGTTGCTCACTCTACCTGGTCACTACAGTGTTGCTCACTCTACCTGGTCACTACAGTGTTGCTCACTCTACCTGGTCACTACAGTGTTGCTCACTCTACCTGGTCACTACAGTGTTGCTCACTCTACCTGGTCACTACAGTGTTGCTCACTCTACCTGGTCACTACAGTGTTGCTCACTCTACCTGGTCACTACAGTGTTGCTCACTCTACCTGGTGTCTCTGCACTAATTAGTTATTAACCTACATATGCGCATATATATTAATAACAACTAATCTAGTTTCAGTTAAATTCATAATACCTGGTCTCTCTTTTTAAATAATTTAGTTTCGGTTGGAACGATAATAGCTGATCTCTTTTCTAAAATAATTTGGTCTCAGTGAGAGCCATTATGACTTGTTCCTTTTCTTTTAACAACGGCCAATCTATCTCTCAGTTCAAAATTCTGATTTGTTTGTCATTTCCCATCCTGTTTTCTTTTCTTTACATACTCCGACTGATGTAAAAAATTTATGGAAATCATGGTCATATTACTGTTTAGAAAACCATAATTTAAAATTAATTATATCCTCCTCCATTTCGTGCTTTGACGATATATATATATATATAATATATATATATTATATATATATATATATATATATATATATATATATATATATTATATGATGTGTGTGTGTGTGTGTGTGTGTGTGTGTGTGTGTGTGTGTTGTGTGTGTGTGTGTGTGTGTGTGTGTGTGTGTGTGTTGTGTGTGTATATGTGTGTGTGTGTGTGTGTGTGTAAGAACGTTATCCAGCCACATTTCATCACACAGGATGGGCCATATAGTGTTGAAATGTGTTAACCTGAGCTGGGAGACGTCAGTAGTGTCAGTCTGAGCTGGGAGACGTCAGTAGTGTCAGTCTGAGCTGGGAGACTTCAGTAGTGTCAGTTTGAGCTGGGAGACTTCAGTAGTGTCAGTCTGAGCTGGGAGACTTCAATAGTGTCAGTCTGAGCTGGGAGACTTCAGTAGTGTCAGTCTGAGCTGGGAGACTTCAGTAGTGTCAAACTGAGCTGGGAGACTTCAGTAGTGTCAGTCTGAGCTGGGAGACTTCAGTAGTGTCAATCTGAGCTGGGAGACTTTAGTAGTGTCAGTCTGAGCTGGGAGACTTCAATAGTGTCAGTCTGAGCTGGGGGACTTCAGTAGTGTCAGTCTGAGCTGGGAGACTTCAGTAGTGTCCGTCTGAGCTGGGAGACTTCAATAGTGTCAGTCTGAGCTGGGAGACTTCAGTAGTGTCAGTCTGAGCTGGGAGACTTTAGTAGTCTCAGTCTGAGCTGGGAGACTTCAGTAGTGTCAGTCTGAGCTGGGAGACTTCAGTAGTGTCAGTCTGAGCTGGGAGACTTCAGTAGTGTCAGTCTGAGCTGGGAGACTTCAGTAGTGTCAGTCTGAGCTGGGAGACTTTAGTAGTGTCAGTCTGAGCTGGGAGACTTCAAGAGTGTCAGTCTGAGCTGGGAGACTTCAGTAGTGTCAGTCTGAGCTGGGAGACTTTAGTAGTGTCAGTCTGAGCTGGGAGACTTCAGTAGTGTCAGTCTGAGCTGGGAGACTTCAGTAGTGTCAGTCTGAGCTGGGAGACTTCAGTAGTGTCAGTCTGAGCTGGGAGACTTCAGTAGTGTCATTCTGAGCCGTGAGACTTCAGTAGTGTCAGTCTGAGCTGGGAGACTTCAGTAGTGTCAGTCTGAGCTGGGAGACTTCAGTAGTGTCAGTCTGAGCTGGGAGACTTCAGTAGTGTCAGTCTGAGCTGGGAGACTTCAGTAGTGTCAATCTGAGCCGTGAGACTTCAGTAGTGTCAGTCTGAGCTGGGAGACTTCAGTAGTGTCAGTCTGAGCTGGGAGACTTCAGTAGTGTCAGTCTGAGCTGGGAGACTTCAGTAGTGTCAGTCTGAGCTGGGAGACTTCAGTAGTGTCAGTCTGAGCTGGGAGACTTTAGTAGTGTCAGTCTGAGCTGGGAGACTTCAGTAGTGTCAGTCTGAGCTGGGAGACTTCAGTAGTGTCAGTCTGAGCTGGGAGACTTCAGTAGTGTCAGTCTGAGCTGGGAGACTTCAGTAGTGTCAGTCTGAGCTGGGAGACTTTAGTAGTGTCAGTCTGAGCTGGGAGACTTCAAGAGTGTCAGTCTGAGCTGGGAGACTTCAGTAGTGTCAGTCTGAGCTGGGAGACTTTAGTAGTGTCAGTCTGAGCTGGGAGACTTCAGTAGTGTCAGTCTGAGCTGGGAGACTTCAGTAGTGTCAGTCTGAGCTGGGAGACTTCAGTAGTGTCAGTCTGAGCTGGGAGACTTCAGTAGTGTCAATCTGAGCCGTGAGACTTCAGTAGTGTCAGTCTGAGCTGGGAGACTTCAGTAGTGTCAGTCTGAGCTGGGAGACTTCAGTAGTGTCAGTCTGAGCTGGGAGACTTCAGTAGTGTCAGTCTGAGCTGGGAGACTTCAGTAGTGTCAATCTGAGCCGTGAGACTTCAGTAGTGTCAGTCTGAGCTGGGAGACTTCAGTAGTGTCAGTCTGAGCTGGGAGACTTCAGTAGTGTCAGTCTGAGCTGGGAGACTTCAGTAGTGTCAGTCTGAGCTGGGAGACTTCAGTAGTGTCAATCTGAGCCGTGAGACTTCAGTAGTGTCAGTCTGAGCTGGGAGACTTCAGTATTGTCAGTCTGAGCTGGGAGACTTCAGTAGTGTCAGTCTGAGCTGGGAGACTTCAGTAGTGTCAGTCTGAGCTGGGAGACTTCAGTAGTGTCAGTCTGAGCTGGGAGACTTCAGTAGTGTCAGTCTGAGCTGGGAGACTTCAGTAGTGTCAGTCTGAGCTGGGAGACTTCAGTAAGTGTCAATCTGAGCTGGGAGACTTCAGTAGTGTCAGTCTGAGCTGGGAGACTTCAGTAGTGTCACCTGAGCTGGGAGACTTCAGTAGTGTCAGCTGAGCTGGGAGACTTCAGTAGTGTCAGTCTGAGCTGGGAGACTTCAGTAGTGTCAGTCTGAGCTGGGAGACTTCAGTAGTGTCAGTCTGAGCTGGGAGACTTCAGTAGTGTCAGTCTGAGCTTGGAGACTTCAGTAGTGTCAGTATGAGCTGGGAGACTTCAGTAGAGTCAGTCTGAGCTGGAAGACTTCAGTAGTGTCAGTCTGAGCTGGGAGACTTCAGTAGAGTCAACCTGAGCTGGGAGACTTCAGTAGTGTCAACCTGAGCTGGGAGACTTCAGTAGTGTCAGTCTGAGCTTTGAGACTTTAGTAGTGTCAGTCTAAGCTGGGAGACTTCAGTAGTGTCAGTCTGAGCTGGGAGACTTCAGTAGTGTCAGTCTGAGCTTGGAGACTCAGTATTCAGTATGAGTGGATTCAGTAGAGTCAGTCTGGTGGAAGACTTCAGTAGTGTCAGTCTGAGCTGGGAGACTTCAGTAGTGTCAACCTGAGCTGGGAGACTTCAGTAGTGTCAACCTGAGCTGGGAGACTTCAGTAGTGTCAGTCTGAGCTTTGAGACTTTAGTAGTGTCAGTCTAAGCTGGGAGACTTCAGTAGTGTCAACATGAGCTGGGAGACTTCAGTAGTGTCAATCTGAGCTGGGAGACTTCAGTAGTGTCAACCTGAGCTGGGAGACTTCAGTAGTGTCAATCTGAGCTGGGAGACTTCAGTAGTGTCAGTCTGAGCTGGGAGATTTCAGTAGTGTCAACCTGAGCTGGGAGACTTCAGTAGTGTCAACCTGAGCTGGGAGACTTCAGTAGTGTCAGTTTGAGCTGGGAGACTTCAGTAGTGTCAGTTTGAGCTGGGAGACTTCAGTAGTGTCAGTCTGAGCTTGGAGACTTCAGTAGTGTCAGTCTGAGCTTGGAGACTCCAGTAGTGTCAGTCTGAGCTTGGAGACTTCAGTAGTGTCAGTCTGAGCTGGGAGACTTCAGTAGTGTCCGTCTGAGCTGGGAGACTTCAGTAGTGTCAGTCTGAGCTGGGAGACTTCAGTAGTGTCAACCTGAGCTGGGAGACTTCAGTAGTGTCAGTCTGAGCTGGGAGACTCCAGCAGTGTCAGTCTGAGCTGGGAGACTTCAGTAGTGTTAGTCTGAGCTGGGAGACTCCAGCAGTGTCAGTCTGAGCTGGGAGACTTCAGTAGTGTCAGTCTGAGCTGGGAGACTCCAGCAGTGTCAGTCTGAGCTGGGAGACTTCAGTAGTGTCAGTCTGAGCTGGGAGACTTCAGTAGAACAATAAGAACATCGTCCAGTATTCCATTAATGGCTCATCAGGTACGACAACTTCACCTTCCAGCAGAGCTCCAGTTGGGAATTAAACATCTCTTGGCATAGTTTGTCCCATACACACCAGAAATGGAATGATTTGGAAGAATTGAAAGAGGGACGTGGGCGTGGGTGGGTATGGGTGGAGGGGTTGTTTGAGGGAGGTGTATGTGAGAAGGGGTTGTGTAAGGGAGGGGGATATGGAAGAGGTAGTGTAAAGGAGTCGCATGTGGGAAGAGATGTGTTTGGGGGAGTTGGGGGAGGGGATGTGGGAAGGTTTGTGTGAGGGAGAGGGTGTTGGGGTAGGGTTATATGATAATGGGGGGAGGGTAGGTATACTGAAAGGTATATAACAAGTCGTTATAGTTGATACTTACACAGCATTGCCTGAACTCTTCATCTCTCTCCCCTCCTCCTCCTCAGCCCTCTCCCTCCTCCCTCCTGTCCTCCTCCTGGCTCCTCCACTCCACTCCCCCTCCCTCCGTCGCCTGAGTTGCAGACTCTCGATTTTTTAAACCCTGTCGACGAGGCTGCTTTCATCCTTAGCTCTTTCTTCTCACTTATGGATCGCTACTTGTCTTTTAGCGAGTGCTGATCCCCCCTTCCCCACTTCTCCCCTCCTCGTCTACCTCCCTTCTCCCTCTCTCTACCTTCCCCTTCTCTTCCCTCTCCAACACTCTCCATCTCGCTCTTGCAAGGACAAATCATCTTAATCCTTCTTATGGACGACTTTAATCATTTTCCTCTTTCCCTCCTCTTCTTTATCCCTACCCTTCCCTTCTTTCTTTCCCTCCCCTCTCCTTCCCTACTCTTCCTCCTTCCCTGGTTAAGGAGGTCGAACGGGGTCACATATGCTCCGAGATCTAAGGTTGTCGTATTGCCTAATGGATAAACAGTGTACTTCGTCACGTAACACCCCATCATTCCCCCATATTTTCTCTCATCTCTCTCTCATCTCTCTCTTCTCTCTTCTCTCTCTCTCTCTCGTCTCTCATCTCTGCTATCTCTCTCCTCTCTCTCTCTCTCTCTTCTCTCTCTGTCTATTACTATTATTTTCTATCTATCTATCTATCTATCTATCTATCTATCTATCTATGTCTCATTTGCTCTCTAGTCTGCTCTCTTGTTCGCTTTGCAGCATGTAATCTGTCCGTCTGTCTGTCTCTGTCTGTCAGTATCTCTCTCTCTCTCTCTCCTCTCTCTCTCTCTTACTGTCTGTCTCTCCCTGCTGCCTGCATCTCCCCCCCTTTCCCTGATGCTGCCTGCACAAAAGTGGCTGGGTGGCGTTTAAAACGTGATGTTCACTTAGGCAATATTAGCTAGGCGTTTCACACTTGCCTGGTCAAAGGGAATGCTGTGGCTCGGCCATCATGGCTATTGTTCCTGCTGCCCTCCTCTCTTCCTCACACCTTGTGTGTGTGTGTGTGTGTGTGTGTGTGTGTGTGTGTGTGTGTGTGTGTGTGTGTGTGTGTGTGTGTGTGTGTGTGTGTGTATGTTTAATTACTTGTTTTTTTACATAAATACTGGAGCGAATTTCGTGATGCCCCATGTTCAATATTATTATTATTATTATTATTATTATTATTATTATTATTATTATTATTATTATTATTATTATTATTATTATTATTAATATGATGATGATGATAACATGTGGAGGGTGTGACAAATTCTACAAAGGAAATACGGTCAGAGATCAAGACACGCTGTAATGGCCGCAAGTATCTCCGCCGTACAGATAATTTTAAAGATTGAGTGAACACAACAATAGCCAGGACTATTTACCTCGGTCACAATAATCTACTACAAAGAAGAAGAGGATCTATATAGACGCCGTTGCTTTGACGCTGCAGTTATCATCTTAGGCACTATAGTTGTACAGAACATTGGATGCATTTTAATGTTTCCGGTTTAGAAGAAACACGTAAGTAAACACTAGGACATATTTATTAGGAAACGTTTCGGTCCTGGGACCTTGATCAAGATGGAGAGTGAGGTGTTAGAAGTGATCAAGGTCGCAGGACCGAAACGTTTTCCAATATGTCCTAGTGTTTCCTCACGTGTCTTTCTAAACCAATTGGTCGGTATCTATTGGCAAGGTTTATACCATTTTGATGTTTCTAAATATTTTAGCAAAAGTTATCTATTTCCGCCCAACACACTAGTCTGGTGACACACTTGTACTGTATACACTCTGGTTCCATTACCCAGTGTCCATTCCCGATATATTTACCCTTTTTCCTCCCTCGCTCTAATTTAAGCTTAAAAACGCTGCTTATATGAATTATTTCAAATGTACTGCCGTTATATACCTTGTGTGATGCCACTCTCAGAGCAAAAACAAATTTTCTACCGATTCTTCGGCTGAACTGGGTCTTCAGTTTCCATTTTTGTGTCTCGTTGCTGGCCCTCTCAGCTCACTCTCAGCTGGGCCTCTGAGCTCACTCTCAGCTGGGCCTCTCAGCTCACTCTCAGCTGGGCATCTCAGCTCACTTTCTCTACTTGCCTTACCAGCCATTCTTATAATTTTATTTGTGATATTAATTTTTTCACCACTATTGTATCTTTCTGTAGCAAGGTGGTCATTGTAGGCGGCATCAGCCTCTGATACAGTGACTTCCTCTCACTTCTGGCACTAACTTGGCTGCAATTTATCGGACGTTTAACAGTTTCTATACATGCTGGAGTACGTGAATTCATATGTACTCATGTACACCCTTTTGGGGCCTGGTTCTTAGACCTTGTGTTTATCTTTACTCATCTGTACTACCGTCCACGGGGTCAATACGAGGTGCACAATACACTAGCCATTTCGGCGGCAAAATCTAAAGTCTAATGTGAGGTACATGGGAGCTCCACACTGGGGCCGCAGACTCGATGATGGACGTATCATATTTTGAAAATAAAATTCTGAAAGAATCTTTTCTCAAGAGCCTTTTCTGAGGTTGACTTGTGCTGTCTTCCTCTGGTGATATATATGGTGTGATGTTAACCTCCGCATCCTCTTCTTTCGCTGATGTTTGTAGCTCCTCACCTCCTATGTTGTACTCTGTGTCCAGTCTTTCCTGTCCACTAATCATCATGGTCTTGTATCTGTTTGAATTAAACTCGAGGAGTCAATTGTGTGTGTACACTGTGTATACACATGAAGACATACTTATACACATGCATGTATGTATACATACAAATGAGAGAAGGAAGGCAGGAGGGTGAAAGGGAAGGAAGAAGTAGGGAAGATAGGGAGAGATGGATGGAGTAGAGGTAGGGATGGAGAGAAGAAAGAGAATTAGAGAAAAGAATGGAGGGAAGGAGGAGGGTGGGAGAGAAAGGAAAAGAGAGGTATGAAGGGAGAGAGGGAGTGAGGGAGGTAGAATGAGGAAAGAGGGAGTGAGGGAGGAGATGAGGAAAGAGGGAGGTAGGGAGGTAGGGAGGGAGGGAGGTTGGGAGGTAGGTAGGAAAGGAGATAGGAAGAGAGGGAGGGAGGGAGGAAGGGAGGGATATAGGGAGGGAGGGAGATAGATAGGAAGAGAGGGAGGAAGGGAGGAAGGGAGGGATATAGGGAGGGAGGGAGATAGATAGGAAGAGAGGGAGGGAGGGAGGGAGGCAATTTTCGGGTAGGCCGTCATGCGTCGTGGAGGTGCTGACAAAAGTGGCTGCTTTGAGGGTGTTGAAAATGTGTGAGACAGTCTGTCACCCCTCCCTCCACCCCTCCCTCCACCCCTCCCTCCACCCCTCCCTCCACCCCTCCCTCCACCCCTCCCTCAGCACTCCCTCTCTTCATCCTCTATCCTCTTTCTTGTCCTCTCTCAACATTTTTGTACCATGATAATCATTATAATAATAATAGTACCTGTAAAACAGGTGTATATATATATATATATATATATATATATATATATATATATATATATATATATATATATATATATATATATATATATATATATATATAAACACTGATCTCTGGCTGAAGGAAACTCGAACCTACGAACCTTGGAACAAGGTACGCAGTGCCTTACCATTCTCACCACACTGGACCAATACCTTGGCGTCCAGCTTGCGCTAGACGTTTGATCCATGGCAGCCAGCTTTCAGGGAGAAGGCTTACAACTTTTCATCTCATCCTCTGCATGCATCAGGTTAGGTTAGGTAAGGTTCGTCAGGAAACAGGACAAATGTTTCCTGACGCGGGTCTTAGTCAGATGATGACCCGCCTTTGGAGCTTTTGGTCATCTGACCGAGGCCTTCCGCTGGCTTACCGGTCCACCCCTTTAAAAATTATGGTCATTTATAACCATTGTTTATGCATGCATCAGCCTTACTAGAGATTTTAACGATGCATGCAGGGGATGAGATGAAAAGTTGTAAGCCTTCTCCCTGAAAGCTGGCTGCCTTGGATCAAACGTCTAGCGCAAGCTGGACGCCAAGGTATTGGTCCAGTGTGGTGAGAATGGTAAGGCACTGCGTACCTTGTTCCAAGGTTCGTAGGTTCGAGTCTCCTTTGGCCAGAGATCAGTGTTTGTGTATATTTCGCCTGCTCTTGCGAATTCCTTGCTTTTATATACATATATATGTTATATATATATATATATATATATATATTATATATATATATATATATATATATATATATATATATATATATATATATATATATATATATATATATATATATATAGCATTAGAAATCTTCCTTATGAAGAAAGATTGAAGACTCTTAAATTACATTCACTTGTTAGACGAAGAATGAGGGGAGACATGATCGAGGTGTATAAGTGGAAGATGGGTATTAATAAAAAGGGAATATAAATAAAGTCTTGAGGATATCTCTCCAAGAGAGAACCCGCAGTAATGGATTTAAATTAGAAAAGTTTAGATTTAGAAAGGATGTAGGAAAGTATTGGTTTGGAAATAGGGTAGTTGATGAGTGGAACAGTCTACCTAGTTGGGTTATTGAGGCTGGGACTTTGGGGTTTTTTTTTA
>NC_069405.1:11998089-12008089 GCF_026875155.1 Cherax quadricarinatus
TTTTGGGTGGTTTGTGGGGGTGGGGTGGGTTTGTGTTGAGTTTTTGTGGGTGGGGTGGTCACAAATGTGTATGAGAGTGTTTTGAAGGTGTTCAAAGTTAAAGTGATGGTTGTGTGTTGTGTGTGTGGTGGTGTGTGTGTGTTGTGTGTGTGGGGTTGTGTGTGTGTGTGTGTTTTGTCGTGTGTGTGTGGTGTGGTTGGTGTGGTGTGTGTTTGAGTGTGTGTGTGTGGTGGTGTGTTGTGTGTGTGGTGTGTGTGTGTGTGTGTGTGTGATGTGTGTGTGTGTGTGTGTGGTTTGCGTGTGTGTGTGTGTGCGTGTGTGTGTGTGTGTGTGCAGTGTGTGTGTGTGTGTGTTTGAGTGTGTGTTGTGTGTGTGTGTGTGTGTGTGTGTGTGTGTGTGTGGTGTGTGTGTGTGTGTGTGTGTGTGTGTGTTTGTGTGTGTGTGTGTGTGTGTGTGTGGTTGTTGTGTGTGTGTGTGTGTGTGTGTGTGTGTGTGTGTGTGTTTGTTAGGTGGTCATAGAGTTTTGTGAATATCTTGGATACAGTGATTTTAGTGGATTTGAGATGGGTGATGAGATGCATTTGTGGATGTGAAATGTGATTTTTGTGTGTGTTCAGAAGAGGTGTGTTGGGAGATGGGTGAGTGGATGTGAAGAAATGTGGGTGTGATGGAGAGGGGTATGGGGAGGGCTTGTATTAGAAATTTAGTGAAATATGGGAGGATTTTACTGAAAATAAAGGTAATGTGTGAATATATATTACAAAGGAATATAGAATTGAAAAGTTAGTGATATATTGGAAAAAGAATGGAGGGTGTTGAAAGCATTGTTGCAGTAGTTGGGTAGATGTGAGATTAGTTGTTGTGAGTATAATATCAATTTATGTGGATACAAGGGTAGAGGTATAGAGAGGATTTTATTAGAATTTTAGTAATGTAGGAGAGAATGTGTATTACATTTAGATTCAGTAAAAAGAAGGGGAAAAATTTGTATCAAATAAATTGTGAATAAATTGGTAAGTGATGAAAGTTGTGGGTAATGTAGTCGAACTAGAGATGCTGAAAAAGATGTTATAAGTGGGTTGTTGTTGTGACTTATTCTGATGAAATTAGTTAAAACGAGAAAAAATTGTGGGTTGTGGGTGTTGTGGGATGTGGGTGTTGTGGGATGTGGGTGTTGTGGGTTGTGGGCGTTGTTGTCGAACTAGAGATACCGAAAAAGTGGTTATAAGTTGTGGGTTGTTGTTGTGACTTTTTCTGATGAAATTAGTTAAAACGAGAAAAAATTGTGGGTTGTGGGGTGTTGTGGGATGTGTGGGTGTTGTGGGATGTGGGTGTTGTGGGTTGTGGGCGTTGTTGTCGAACTAGAGATACCGAAAAAAGTGGTTATAAGTTGTGGGTTGTTGTTGTGACTTTTCTCTGATGAAATTAGTTAAAACGAGAAAAAATTGTGGGTTGTGGGTGTTGTGGGATGTGGGTGTTGTGGGATGTGGGTGTTGTGGGATGTGGGTGTTGTGGGATGTGGGTGTTGTGACTTTTTCTGATGAAATTAGTTAAAACGAGAAAAAATTGTGGGTTGTGGGTGTTGTGGGATGTGGGTGTTGTGGGATGTGGGTGTTGTGGGTTGTGGGCGTTGTTGTCGAACTAGAGATACCGAAAAAGAAGTGGTTCTGTTATAAGTGTTCGTGTGTGTTTGGATTACGTTCATGTTATTTGCACTCATGTTATATCTTAGTTGGAGGTGAGTGTACTCATAGAAATTGGTAATCGTCTTGGTTATAGTGATTTGAGGGGATTTGTGTGAAAATGAGTGTTAGTCTGTTATGTTGATCTTAGTTTATGGTGATTTTGGTGGTGTTTTGACTGTATTCAGTGGTGTTTTTAGTAGTATTCAGTGGTGTATTTGGGAGTATTCAAATGATTTATGAGAGTGTTTTGAAGGTGTTCAAAGTAAAGTGCGGTGTGTGTGCGTATTAACTTCGTAATATGTAAAATTGTGACTAGTGAATTTATCGAAAAAGTGGTTATAAGTGTTGTGGTGACTTTTTCTGATGAAATAGTTAAAGCGAGTAAAATGTCTAGACTTGTGTTGTATTTTGTAAAGAAATTGTGGATTGTTGTGGGTATTAACGAAAAAAATGTGAAATTATTTGGGTTATCCTGGGTTAAGAGTGAAAAATGTGTAGGGGGAAGTCGACAAGATTCAGCCTGTGTGTGTGTGAGGTCATCACGTGACGTCACTGACCGCCGAGTAAACACAGGTGGGGTGACGTCACACTTGTTTAGACCTGTAGTAAGAGAGAGTACCATGCCCCATAGGATGAGTTCATTTCAATGCTTACCCCCAGAGGGGGGAATCCAAAAACTTGATCCGAGGAGATGGAGTCTTTGTATTATCGAGAAAAACTTGATCCAAGGAGTTGGAGTCTTTGATTTCGAGAAAAACTTGATCCAAGGAGATGGAGACTTGGTATTATCGAGAAAAACTTGATCCAAGGAGATGGAGACTTGGTATTATCGAGAAAACCTTGATCCAAGGAATTGGAGTCTTTGTATTATCGAGAAAAAAAATTGGGATGCAAGTGGGAGTCCATTTTGAATGCTTATACCCAGAGGGGGGAATCCAAAAAACTTGATTCGAGGAAGTGGAGTCTTTGCATTATCGAGAAAACCTTGATCCAAGGAAGTAGAGCAGGAATATTTGGGGTGAAAGTGGGAGCCTATTTTGAAATGCTTACCCCCAGAGGGGGGAACCAAAAAAACCTTGATCCAAGGAGATGGAGTCTTTGTATTAATCGAGAAAAAAAAAATTGGGGTGAAAGTGGGAGTCCATTTTGAATGCTTACCCCCAGAGGGGGAATCCAAAAAACTTGATCCGAGATCATAAGAAAATGAAATTCAAAAAAAAAAATCGGGATGGGGGTGAAAGTGGGAGGGGGAGCCTCTAAAATTTGATCCGAGGAGAACACAAGAAAATGAAATTCGAAAAAATTTGGGATGGGGGTGAAAGTGGGAGGGGAAACCTCAAAAACTTGATCCGAGGAGATGGAGACCACAAGAAAATGAAATTCAAAAAAAATTTGAAAAAAATCGGAAAAAAATTCGGGGAGCGGGGGGTGATCCGGACGACGCTGCAGAAGGCGCAGCAGAAGGCGCGGGCGGGCGCGACGAGCGGGCGCGAGGGGCGCAAGGGGCGCGAGGGTGCGGCGGCCGGGTGGGTCAGCGCGAGGGTGGGGGCGGGTGGGGGGCGCGGGTGGGGGGTTGAGGGTGAGGTGGTCTCGAGGGCGAGGTGGTCTCGAGGGCGAGGTGGTCTCGAGGGTGAGGTCAAGGTCATTAGCATA
Organism: Cherax quadricarinatus; assembly: GCF_026875155.1. Lineage (NCBI taxonomy): Eukaryota > Metazoa > Arthropoda > Malacostraca > Decapoda > Parastacidae > Cherax > Cherax quadricarinatus. Next base: position 12,001,428 of record NC_069405.1, read on the forward strand.
TAGGTGTGAAAGGGAGCCACTCAGGAAATGGACCGCTCTGTAGAAGGGACCCCTTAGGAAATGGACCGCTCTGTAGAAGGGACCGCTGAGCCGCCTTCAGTACTACTTATATATATATATATATATATATATAATATATATATATATATATATATATATATATATTATTATATATATATATATTATATATATTATATATATATATTATATATATAGACTCGAGACTCGATCCTACGAACCTTGGAACAAGATACACAGTGCTTTACCATCCGTATCACACTGGACCAATACCTTGGCGCCACAGTGCCAGGGAATACACCACAGTGCCAGGAAATAAACTAAGAGTTCCAGGGAATAAACTAACAGTACCAGAGGAATAAACTAACAGTGCCAGGGGAATAAACTAACAATGCCAGGGAATAAACTAACAGTGCCAGAGAACAAATTAATAGTGCCAGGGGAATAAACTAACAGTGCCAGGGAAATAAACTAACAATGCCAGGGAATAAACTAACAGTGCCAGGGAATAAACTAACAGTGCCAGGGAATACACCACAGTGACAGGGAATACACCACAGTGCCAGGGAATACACCACAGTGCCAGGAAATGCACCACAGTGCCAGAGAATACACCACAGAAGACAAAATGAATGCAGATGTAATATATACAGACTTTGCAAAAGCCTTCGACAAGTGTGACCATGGTGTAATAGCGCACAAAATGCGCGCTAAAGGAATAACAGGAAAAGTTGGTAGATGGATCTATAATTTCCTCACAAACAGAACACAAAGAGTAGTAGTCAACAGAATAAAGTCCGAGGCGGCTACGGTGAAAAGCTCTGTTCCACAAGGCACAGTACTAGCTCCCATCTTGTTTCTCATCCTCATATCTGACATAGACAAGGATGTCAGCCACAGCACCGTGTCTTCCTTTGCAGATGACACCGAATCTGCATGACAGTGTCTTCCATTGCAGACACTGCAAGGCTCCAGGCGGACATCAACCAAATCTTTCAATGGGCTGCAGAAAACGATATGAAGTTCAACGATGAGAAATTTCAATTACTCAGATATGGTAAACACGAGGAAATTAAATCTTCATCAGAGTACAAACAAATTCTGGCCACAAAATAGAGCGAAACACCAACGTCAAAGACCTGGGAGTGATCATGTCGGAGGATCTCACCTTCAAGGACCATAACATTATATCAATCGCAGCTGCTAGAAAAATGACAGGATGGATAATGAGAACCTTCAAAACTAGGGATGCCAAGCCCATGATGACACTCTTCAGGTCACTTGTTCTATCTAGGCTGGAATATTGCTGCACACTAACAGCACCTTTCAAGGCAGGTGAAATTGCTGACCTAGAAAATGTACAGAGAACCTTCACGGCGCACATAACGGAGATAAAACACCTCAGTTACTGGGAGCGCTTGAGGTTCCTGAACCTCTATTCCCTGGAACGCAGGCGGGAGAGATACATGATTATATACACCTGGAAAATCCTAGAGGGACTAGTACCGAACTTGCACACGAAAATCACTCATTACGAAAGCAAAAGACTTGGCAGACGATGCAACATCCCCCAATGAAAAGCATGGGTGTCACTAGCACGTTAAGAGACCATACAATGAACATTAAGGGTATCTTGGTACAGACCCTCTACTTCGACAACCTCTACTAGTGAGAACGGCTGAGTTTGAGAGGGACCTGCCCTCCCAAAGCAACCTACGTCTCACCTCCATGGCACTATATAAAGCTCCATCCTGTCACTTCAACTTCATATTGTTTCAGACAACGGAACAATGCTCTTCTCCAGACTGAGGGACTGACCACCTCAAAACTTTAAGGGTGATGGACTGATTACATCGTCTTCAAGTATCTTCTGCTTCTATCAACTTTTCTGTACTCGACTGAAGAAGCCTACTGTGTAGGCGAAACGTTTCGAAATAAAGATACCTAACTGTTGCATATGTGTCTTACCTAACAAGAGACCATACAATAAGTGTCAGGGGCCCGAGACTGTTCAACTGCCTCCCAACATACATAAGGGGAATTACCAATAGACCCCTGGCAGTCTTCAAGCTGGCACTGGACAAGCACCTAAAGTCGGTACCTGACCAGCCGGGCTGTGGCTCGTACGTTGGTTTGCGTGCAGCCAGCAGTAACAGCCTGGCTGATCAGGCTCTGATCCACCAGGAGGCCTGGTCACAGACCGGGCCGCGGGGGCGTTGACCCCCGGAACTCTCTCCAGGTAAACTCCAGGTAAACTCCAGGTAAACAGTGCCAAGAAATACACTACAGTGCCTTGGAATACACAGTGGCAAGAAATACACCACAGTGCCATGGAATACACCACAGTGCCAGGGAATATACCACAGTGCCAGGGAATACACCACAGTGCCAGGGAATACACCACAGTGCCAGGGAATACACCACAGTGCCAGGTAATAAACTAAGTGTTCCAGGAAATAAGCTAACAGTACCAGGGGAATAAGCTAACACTGCCAGGGGAATAAACTAACAGTGCCAGGGGAATAAAGTAACAGTGCCAGGGAATAAACTAACAGTGCAAGAGAACAAATTAACAGTGCCAGGGGAATAAACTAACAGTGCCATGGAAATAAACTAACAATGCCAGGGAATAAACTAACAGTGCCATGGAAATAAACTAACAGTGCCAGGGAATAAACTAACAGTGAAAGGGAATAAACTAACAGTGCCAGGGAATACACCACAGTGACAGGGAATACACTACAGTGCCAAGGAATACACGACAGTGCCAGGGAATGCACCACAGTGCCAGGGAATACGCCACAGTGACAGGGAGTACACCACAGTGACAGGGAATACTCCACAGTGCCAAGGAATACACCACAGTGCTGGTGAATGCACCACAGTGCCAGGGAATACACCACAGTGACAGGGAATACACCACAGTGTCAAGAAATTCACCACAGTGCCAGGAAATACACCACAGTGCCAGGGAATATATCACAGTGCCAGGGAATACACCACAGTGCCAGGTAATACACCACAGTGCCAGGGAATACACCACAGTGCCAGGAAATAAACTAAGAGTTCCAGGGAATAAACTAGCAGTGCCAGGGGAATAAACTAACAGTGCCAGGGAATAAACTAACAGTGCCAGATAACAAATTAACAGTGCCAGGGAAATAAACTAAATGCCAGGGAATAAACTAACAGTGCCAGGGATTAAACTAACAGTGCCAGGGAATAAACTAACAGTGTCAGGGAATAAACTAACAGTGCCAGGGAATAAACTAACAGTGCCAGGGAATAAACTAACAGTGCCAGGGAATAAACTAACAGTGCCAGGGAATTTATTACAGTGTCATAAAAGACTCACTGGTATAATACATTTTATTCAATATGTCTCATACAACATTCCGCTATTGTATTTTTTAGAAAGTTTAAATAAAATCAAATAAAATTTTCAGCTTGCAGTTAACATTATAATTAACTTTATTAATATTAATAATTATTATTAATAATTATTACTATATAATAAAAACATTAATACATGTACCTTAATAGTCTAAAATGTTGATAACGTCATATATATATATATATATATATATATATATATAATATATATATATATATATATATATATATATATATATATATATATATATATATATATATATATATATATAATTTTATCAAGGCTTCAGAGAAAGCAGTTCAAAATTATTTAACATATATTTAACCCGAGTTTCTTTATTAACCAAAATATAAAATAAAATTTATTATTACATTTACCTAGAATGGGTTTATGGGAACTAATTACCTTTACTAGTTACCTTTATTAGTTATGTTGACTAGTTATGTTGAGTAGTTATCATTGCTACCACTAGACAGTGTTGTGGTGGCCTCCACTAGACAGTGTTGTGGTGGCCTCCACTAGACAGTGTGTGTGTTGATGGTCTCCACTAGACAGTGTTGTGGTGGCCTCCACTAGACAGTGTTGTGGTGGCCTCCACTAGACAGTGTTGTGGTGGCCTCCACTAGACAGTGTTGTGGTGGCCTCCACTAGACAGTGTTGTGGTGGCCTCCACTAGACAGTGTTGTGGTGGCCTCCACTAGACAGTGTTGTGGTGGCCTCCACTAGACAGTGTTGTGGTGGCCTCCACTAGAGAGTGTTGTGGTGGCCTCCACTAGACAGTGTTGTGGTGGCCTCCACTAGACAGTGTTGTGGTGGCCTCCACTAGACAGTGTTGTGGTGGCCTCCACTAGACAGTGTTGTGGTGGCCTCCACTAGACAGTGTTGTGGTGGCCTCCACTAGACAGTGTTGTGGTGGCCTCCACTGTACATGGTGTGATGGCCTCCACTAGACAGTGTTCGGGGGCCTCCACTAGACAAGTGTTGTGTGGCCTCCACAGACATGTTGGTGGCCTCCACTAGAAGTGTTGTGGTGCCGTCCACTAGACATGTTGGTGCCTACCACAGAAAGTTGTGTGGCCTCACTAGACAGTGTTGTGTGCCTCCACTAGACATTTGTGTGGCATCCACTAGACAGTGTATGTGTGGCTCCATAGACAGTGTTTGTGCCTCACTAACATGTTAGTGGTAGCTCCACATAACAGTGTTGTGGATGCCTCCACCTGAACATGCATGTGTCGCGTAAACTTATAATAATTCCAGGCAGCTAACATATACACAGACAAGTGATAATTGGTGCCCAACAGTGTTTAACCATCCTGTACAGACTTGGTTGTTTTCGTTCAGTACACTTCATTACCGAAAGTTGATGTGCATATATATATATATATATATATATATATATATATATATATATATATATATATATATATATATATATATATATTAATTCCTATATTAGGTATTAAAGTGTTCTTGAGTGGTGGTGAAGAAGTTACGCGTAGCCTTAATGACCTTCGTGTAGTCGGTAGGCTTTAAAATCAATTAAGCAAGCAACAACCAGCATTATGCTCAACAAAATTCAGACCTTCGTAAGCATGGGTAAAGGCGCAACAGCAAACATTTCAACATCTAAAGCCTGAGAGGGAGAGTCGTAGCTATATCAATGGTAAAGTATTTACACTAACGTCAGACTATGTATATCTTCCTTTAACAGTACATGTGCAGGAAGTTACTATTTTTTTATATTTTCAGTGCTACCAACTTCTGTTATAATCTTTGGTGTAGCTACTGGCTCTGAGTTACTCTGTGGAACTCTGGTGGCTTGTAATTGTGACTGTGTGTTGTGTGGTGTGTGTGTGTGTGTGTGTGTGTGTGTGTGTGTGTGTGGAGACTCATGTACTCATGAAGGTCGTTGGTAGCCTCTATGTGGTTTTGGGGATGATGGCCACTAGAGTACAGTCTCCGACCAATTGTTGAGTACAAAGTCAGCCTCTCGAGGGATTACCTGGGTAAGGTCAGGTAGAAGAGGATTTCTTGTTTGCCAGTCACACATAAGCAGGAATAATGACTGCACAGGCTCACTTTCAAATATTTATAAAAAAAAAAACATGAAAGTTAGGGCAAAAACCATGAGTAAAATGGTGTTAGAAAGCGCCACTATAACATACTAGAAGCACATTCAAATCCCTCCTTGTTTCGATGATAAGAACACTGAAGGGTTGAGATGATTGATGACTGATTGCCCACAGTGTCAGTGTGTTTCTTGTCGAGTGTGTTTGGTCACTGGTCAGATATCACTAAACACACCAACAGCGAAATCACTGACGAGTCACTGAGATCACTGCTAAATCACTAAGTTCACAGATGTCTCCTGTAGAGGAGACGAGAGTTCAGCTCTGCGTACCACTCACTTCCCTCCCTCCTTGTACACTGGGAGGTAAACAGGTCTGATCCGAGAAGGATAAGGGTAACTCCAATTCTTCAGATGAAGAGTCCTTCACTAACACCAAGGCATCGAGTTTTCTTCAAGTCGGGTGGAACACTGTTTGCAAGGGGCAGCCCTGTGACAAGGGCACAGTGAGGCTTCATCAGGTCAGGTGGAGCACCTTCGCCACGTCTGTTCCACACCTCTGACCTTACTTCATGACATCCTGTCTCGCTTTGAGTTCTCATAGCTGGTCAGTCAGCGTGTCATAGTGCCACATATACAGTGCCACCAGGCACTAAGTGTGCGATGTACCGTTGTCTGAAGTACAGCGGGTGTGTTAGCGCCTCACTAACCATATATATTTGGTATATGATGTGTCAGGTCTATAAGACTCAAACTACCCACCATGTTGGAACATTAAACCCAGAGACGTCATACAATACTTAGGAAATGGGAAGCATTCAGGTTTATTCCTTGTTAAGGGTGGTTTCAATTCCTTGAATCAAGATCCCGTTAAAGGAGTCTGACTCCTGATCACTAGTTGAAGGATTGTGGGTCACATGAGGTCAACAAAGGTCAAGTGACCTGGTGATTGATACATGGTTACTTCTGTCAAGTTGTGTGTGTGTGTGTGTGTGTGTGTGTGTGTGTGCACTCACCTGTTTATCTGTTTGTAGTCGCAGGGGTCGAGTCACAGCTCCTGGCCCCGCCTCCTCGCCGTTTACTGCTAGGTCCATTCTCTCCCTGCTCCATGACTTTTCGTACTTGTGTGTGTGGTGTGTGGTGTGTGTGTGTTTTGTGTGTGTGTGTTTTAACACTTTT
>NC_069405.1:12013089-12020589 GCF_026875155.1 Cherax quadricarinatus
ATAATAATAATAATAAAATAAATAAAATAATAATAATAATAATAATAATAATAATAATAATAATAATAATATAATAATAATAATATAAATAAATAAAAATAATAATAATAATAATAATAATAAATAATAATAATAATATAATAAATAATAATAATAATAATAAAATAATAATAAATTAATAATAATAATAAAATAATAATAATAAAATAATAATAATAATAATAATAATAAATAATAATAATAATAATAATAATAAAATAATAATAATAATAATAATATAATAATAATAATAATAATAATAAATAATAATATATATAATAATAATAATAATAATAATAATAATAATAATAATAATAATATATAATATAATAATAATAAATAATAATATATAAATAATAATAATAATAATAATAATAATAATATAATAATAATAATATATAATAATAATATAATAATAATAATAATAATAATAATATAATAATAATAATAATAATAATAATTAATAATAATTAATAATAATAATAATAATTAATAATAATAATAAATAAATAATAATAATAATAATAATAATAATAATAATATAATAATAATAATAATAATAATAAATAATAAATAATAATAATAATAATAATAATAATAATATAATAATAATAATAAATAATAATAATAATAATATAATAATAATAATAAGGGAAACCTTAGTCAGGAGTTACCCCTGTAACCCCGGGGACACCCCAGTAACCCCGGGGACACCCCTGTAACCCCGGGGACACCCCAGTAGCCACATGGGCACCCCAGTAACCACATGGGCACCCCAGTAACCACAGGGACACCCCAGTAACCACAGGGACACCCCAGTAACCACAAGGACACCCCAGTAAACACAGGGATACCCCAGTAACCACAGGGACACCCCAGTAACGCAGGGACACCCCAGTAAACACAGGGATACCCCAGTAAACACAAGGATACCCCAGTAACCACAGGGACACCCACCTGGTGGCGGCCGCCAGTCGGTCTGCGGCGGTGGTAAGGTCTGTCGGCGGCGTGGTGGCAGGAGAGGCGGGACGGGGGGCGGCGCCGACGGTCCTGTCCCCGCCCATCATGCCGTCAGAGGCGGAGCTGGGCGGAAGAGGGAGGGGTGGTGAGGGAAGGGTTGCCCCCTGGCCCCGCCCTCGCGGGGGGCTTGGCCGCCCCTGGGGGTGGGGGCGGGGATCGTGTGAGCCAGGCGGGAGGGGACAACCCCAGGTAGCGCAGTCGCCATGCGTCTTGTACGAACTGCATCCGCGTCTGTTTGCGCCACTTGGCCCGCCGGTTCTGGAACCACACCTGCGATAGATGGGCAAATAAAGGGGTTAGATGGATAGACAGATGGTCAGGAATTTGATTTATATGAAGTAATGTGCATTGGTGAGCGAACAACTGGCAACCATCTGATGAACCCGAATTCACGGCTACCACACGAACGGCGGTACCGCCCATGAACCCGAATTCACGGCTACCACACGAACGGCAGTACCGCCCAAGAACCCGAATTCACGGCTGCCACACGAACGGCAGTACCGCCCATGAACCCGAATTTACGGCTACCATACGAACGGCAGTACCGCCCATGAACCCGAATTCACGGCTACCACACGAACGGCAGTACCGCCCATGAACCCGAATTCACGGCTACTAACGAACGGCGGTACCGCCCATGAACCCAAATTCAGGGCTACTACACGAACGGCAGTACCGCCGATGAACCCGAATTCACGGCTACCACACGACCAGCGGTACCGCCGATGAACCCGGATTCACGGCTACCACACGAACGGCGGTACCTCCCATGAACCCGAATTCACGGCTGCCACACGAACGGCAGTACCGCCCATGAACCCGAATTCACGGCTACCAAACGAACGGCGGTACCGCCCATGAACCCAAATTCAGGGCTACTACACGAACGGCAGTACCGCCGATGAACCCGAATTCACGGCTACCACACGACCAGCGGTACCGCCGATGAACCCGGATTCACGGCTACCACATCAACGGCGGTACCTCCCATGAACCCGAATTCACGGCTACCACACGAACGGCAGTACCTCCCATGAACCAGAATTCACGGCTGCCACACGAACGGCGGTACCTCCCATGAACCCGAATTCTCCACTTACAAGCCCTACCCAGTGGATATTTTGCAAGAACTGGACGTACTGACACAGCCACGATGCCTTAATTAACCCTGAGAGACAGCCAATAACAGTGAAATTCTGCAATAACAGAGATAATTGCTCCCTTCACTAAGTGAGGTTGCCTGGCTGTATAATGGAACAACAGACTGGTACAATTACAAACCCCGGTGGAACTGGAACGATACGGAGATAAGCAGCACATAGGAGACGGGAGATTACGACGACGTTCCCGTTAGACTTGGACCATTTACAAGTCGGGCCGAAACGTAGTGGTAAGTGTTCCTTCAGTCACGCTATTCTGACTTTTTGTTGTTTCTTTCGAGAAAAAGTGGAATGACACTTGAATACGAGAAGAAAAATGTATATCAATGATTTTATTTTTAACTTTTTTTAAAATTTGGGGACGGGAGCGAGACGGGGAAGCCAGGAGAAGGCTTTGGTCATGCGACCAAAAGCGTAACCCCCCACCTAATCTATCTCAGATTCGCTGGACACTTTATCAACAGCGTTTCTCCTCCTCGCTGGGCGAAATGTTCCCCCAACCAATCAAACTATAAACTGCATTTGATTCATTTTCACACCGAGAAACTGTCTTGAAATATTCACTCAAAATGTGTGTTGGATTCTGAAATATTTTAATAAATAGTGAGTTGATGGGTCGTGTTGAAGACAATTGTTTACGAAAATATTAATAACTGAACCAATAACAACTCGTGTAATAAAAATAATAATAACAATAATAATAATAATAATAATAATAATAATAATAATAATAATAATAATAATAATAATAATAATAATAATAATAATATTTATTAAGACTACTACTTAACTATTGTAATTTTTAACCTAAATTTGAAACCATCTTCATTTTCATCAACCAAAAACCTCTGAATCTACCAGAATGTTTACCCTAGGACGTCTGGATCATGTAACAACAACTTCATAAGAAGTTATAAGCAGATAATAACTACACTGGCCAATTGCTTAAAACCACTTGTTAGTGGATGTATTAATATGTAGACTGCTTGTGTAACTGGTATTCTAAACGAGAAGAGAATGGAATCAGTCCTTTGCTTGCCACAACCAATTATGTCTCCCCAGCAGGAGTGACGTCTAGTGCTACTAGGCGCCTGTTGTATGTGACATTGATGGTTAAGTGGATTAAGGTGTCGCAAATTTTAACAGGCTACCAGAGTAGCGTGTTAAAGCTCGAGGGTTCGAGTCTCGGCCAGTGCAATTGTTATATATATATATATATATATATATATATATATATATATATATATATATATATATATATATATATATATATATATGCAAGGAATTCGCAAGAGCAGGCGAAATATACACAAACACTGATCTCTGGCTGAAGGAGACTCGAACCTACGAACCTTGGAACAAGGTACGCAGTGCTATACCAATCTCACCACGCTGGACAATACCTTGGCGTGCAGCTTGCGCTACACGTTGATCCAAGGCAGCCAGCTTTCGCAAGAGCAGGCGAAATATACACAAATACTGATCTCTGAGATCAGTGTTTGTGTATATTTCGCCTGCTCTTGCGAATTCCTTGCATTGTTAAAATCTCTAGTAAGGCTGATGCATGCAGGAGATGAGATGAAAAGCTGTAAGCCTTCTCCCTGAAAGCTGGCTGCCTTGGATCAACGTGTAGCGCAAGCTGCACGCCAAGGTATTGTCCAGTGTGGTGAGATTGGTATAGCACTGCGTACCTTGTTCCAAGGTTCGTAGGTTCGAGTCTCCTTCAGCCAGAGATCAGTGTTCATATATAAATATATTATATATATATATATATATATATATATATATATATATATATATATATATATATATATATATATATATATATTATATGAATACGCTTCACTCATACACCCCTTACCTCTCTCATCACCTCTACCACCTCCTCCTGCAATTCCTACCCCCACTCATACTTTCCACTCCCACCCCTCACACTTCCATTGCTCCTCCTTTCCCGTCCGATGCCTTTCGTCCTTCCCCCACCCCGTCAAAAACCCCTTCAACCCCCCTTCCCCCACCACTCTTCCACTTCCCCTCCCCTTTTCCCCCTCCCCCCAGGACCGTGAAAAGAGCGTCGCTGCCAGAGAATCTTCGCTAAATTAAATTGGATGAGGTGAGAGAAGGCGAGACAAGTTTTACCAGATTATTAAAATTTCCTTTGTTGAAATTTACGCGAGTTTCCTTAGTAAATGTGAGTGTTATTGTGAGTGTAGGGGGAGGGGGAGAGGGGTGGGAGGGGGAGGTATGGGAGGGGTAGAGAGAGAGAGAGAGAGAGGGGGAGAGAGAGAGAGAGAGAGGGGGAGAGAGAGAGGGAGGGAACAAGGCAGGAGGGTTGTAAAGATGAATGAGGAAGAGTGGTGGTGATGGTGGTGGTAGTGGTGGTGATGGTGGTGGTAGTGGTGGTGAGGGTAGTGGTGGTGGTGGTGATAGTGGTGGTAGTGGTGGTGATGGTGGTGGTAGTGGTGGTGAGGGTAGTGGTGGTGGTGATGGTGGTGGTAGTGGTGGTGAAAGTGGGTGGTGGTGGTGGTGGTGGTGGTGATAGTGGTGGTAGTGGTGGTGAGGGTGGTGGTGGTGGTGAGGGTGGTGGTGGTGGTGGTGGTGATGATGGTGGTGGTAGTGGTGGTGAGGGTAGTGGTGGTGGTGGTGGTGGTGGTGATAGAGGTGGTGGTGAGGGTGGTGGTGGTGATAGTGGTGGTGGTGATAGTGGTGGTAGTGGTGGTGAAGGTGGTGGTGGTGGTGGTGGTGGTGGTGGTGAGGGTGGTGGTGGTGGTGATAGTGGTGGTGGTGATAGTGGTGGTCGTGGTGGTGGTGGTCGTGGTGATAGTGGTGGTGGTGATAGTGGTGGTAGTGGTGGTGGTGATAGTGGTGGTGGTGATAGTGGTGGTGGTGGTGGTAGTGGTGATAGTGGTGGTGGTGATAGTGGTGGTGGTGGTGGTGGTGGTGGTGATAGTGGTGGTGGTGATAGTGGTGGTGGTGGTGGTGGTGGTGGTGGTGGTGATAGTGGTGGTGGTGATAGTGGTGGTGGTGATAGTGGTGTGTGGTGGTGGTGGTGATAGTGGTGGTGGTGGTGGTGGTGGTGGTGGTGGTGGTGGTGATAGTGGTGGTGGTGATAGTGGTGGTGGTGATAGTGGTGGTGGTGATAGTGGTGGTGGTGGTGGTGGTGGTGGTGTGTGATAGTGGTGGTGGTGTATAGTGGTTGGTGTGGTGTGGTGGTGGTGTGGTGGTGATAGTGGTGGTGGTGATAGTGGTGGTGAGTGGTGGTGGTGGTGGTGGTGATAGTGGTGGTGGTGATAGTGGTGAGTGGTGGTGGTGAAGTGGTGGTGGTGATAGTGGTGGGTGGTGGTGTGGTGGTGATAGTGGTGGTGGTGATAGTGGTGGTGGTGTGGTGGTGTGGTGTGGGTGGTGGTGGTTGGGTGGTGGTGATAGTGGTGGTGGTGATAGTGGTGGTGGTGGTGGTGGTGATAGTTTGGTGGTGATAGTGGTGTTGGTGGTGGTGATAGTGGTGGTGTGGTGAAGTGGTGGTGGATAGTGTGTGGTGGTGGTGGTGGTGGTGGTGATAGTTATGGTGGTGATAGTGGTGTTGGTGGTGGTGGTGGGTGGTGATAGTGGTGGTGGTGGTGTGGTGGTGTGTGGTGATAGTTATGGTGGTGATAGTGGTGGTGGTGGTGGTGATAGTGGTGGTGGTGATGTGGTGTGGTGGTGGTGTGTGGTGGTGTGTGGTGGTGGTGGTGATTGGTTTATGGTTGGTGTGGTGGTGGTGGTGGTGGTGGTGGTGGTGATAGTGGTGGTCGTGATAGTGGTGGTGATGGTGGTGGTGGTGATAGTTATGGTGGTGATAGTGGTGGTGGTGGTGGTGGTGATAGTGGTGGTGGTGATAGTAGTGGTGGTGGTGGTTTAACATTTAGATGGTATTACAAAACAACACAAGAAAACAGCAACCTACCTCTTGACACAAAGTAGTGTGTGTGTGTGTGTGTGTGTGTGTGTGTGTGTGTGTGTGTGTGTGTGTGTGTGTGTGTGTGTGTGTATGTGTGTGTGTGTGTGTGTGTGTGTGTGTGTACTCACCTAACTGTGGTTACTGGGGTCAATTCATAGCTCCTGGACCCGCCTTTTTACTGGCCGCTACTAGCTTCATTCTCTCCCTGCTCCATGAGCTTTATCATACCTCTTCTTAAAGTTGTGTATGGATCCTGCCTCCACTATATCACTCTCCAAACTATTCCACTTCCTGATACATCTATGACTGAAGAAATACATCCTAACACCCCAGTGACTCATCCGATTCTTCAACTTCTAATTGCGACCCCTTGTTTCTGTGTCACATCTCTGGAACATCCTGTCTCTGTCCACCTTCTCAATTCCTCTCAGCATTTTATATGTCGTTATTATGTCCCACTCCTATGCCTCCTGTCCTCCATTGTTGTCAGGTCGATTTCCCTTAACCTCTCCTAGTAGGACATACCCCTTAGCTCTGGGATTAGTCTTGTTGCAAACCTTTCCACTTTCTTTAGTTTCTTCACGTGGTTGGCTAGGTGTGGGTTCGAAACTGGTGCCGCATACTCCAATATGGGCCTAACGTACACGGTGTACAGGGTCCTGAACGATTCCTTATTAAGATGTAGGAATGCTGCTCTGAGTTTTGCTAGGCGCCCATATGCTGCAACAGTTATTTGGTTGATGTGCACTTCAGGAAATGTGCCTGGTGTTATACTCACCCCAAGATCTTTTTCCTTGAGTGAGGTTTGTAGTCTCTGGCCCCTTAGATTGTACTCCGTCTGTGGTCTTCTTTACCCTTCCCCAATCTTCATGACTTTGCACTTGGTGGGGTTGAACTCCAGGAGCCAATTGCTGGACCAGGTCTGCAGCCTGTCCAGATCCCTTTGTAGTTCTGCCTGGTCTTTGATCGAATGAATTCTTCTCATCAACTTCACGTCATCTGCAAACAGGGACACTTCGGAGTCTATTCCTTCCGTCATGTCGTTCACAAATACCACAAACAGCACTGGTCCTAGGACTGACCCCTGTGGGACTCCGCTGGTCACAGTTGCCCACTCTGACACCTCGCCACGTACCATGACTAGCTGCTGTCTTCCTGACAAGTATTCCCTGATCCATTGTAGTGCCTTCCCTGTTATCCCTGCTTGGTCCTCCAGTTTTTGCACTAATCTCTTGTGTGGAACTGTGTCAAACGAGTTCTTGCAGTGCAAGAAAATGCAATCCACACACCCCTCTCTCTCTTGTCTTACTGCTGTCACCATGTCATAGAACTCCAGTAGGT
>NC_069405.1:12030589-12070010 GCF_026875155.1 Cherax quadricarinatus
GAGGATATTTTAATTCTTCAACTAGGGATGCAAGTGAATGCTCGATGTATATACACTGAGACATGTATACCACCTCCTGAAGTATATACACTGAGACATGTATACCACCTCCTGAAGTATATACACTGAGAGATATACACCACCATCCGGTGCAGTTACTCCCGAAAATCCTTCAGTATTAAGTTGGACGGAACTTGAGTGCAACACGAGTGCAACATGAGTGCCACATGAGTGCCACATGAGTGCCACATGAGTGCCACATGAGTGCCATTCGTTATCTGCTTCAAATTGAACAGTTATGAGCACGGGAACCGAGTGTTATACTGAGATATACTGACAGTAGTAAGAAGTAACTGCTCTCCTGACACTGTATTGCGGTAATCTGACAGTATTAATCGGTAACCCATAGTTTACCTAACTTAACCTAACCTGTCCCACTGATTATCTAACCTAACCTAACTCCATTGTTAATCTAATCTAACCTACCCATCAGCTAACAGCCTAACCTAACCAGCTGTTAACCTAACCTAACCTAACCTAACCTAACCAGCTGTTAACCTAACCTAACCTAACCTAACCTAACCAGCTGTTAACCTAACCTAACCTAACCTAACCTAACCAGCTGTTAACCTAACCTAACCTAACCAGCTGTTAACCTAACCTAACCTTATGTAACATGACCTTACACAATTTAATCATGGTCCAGCACGGACCATGATGTTGGTCCAGCATGAACATTGATACTGGTCCAGCAAGGACCATGATACTGGTTCAGCATGACCCATGATACTGATCCAGCACGGACCATGATACTGGTCCAGCATGAACCATGATGCTGGTCCAGCGCGGACCATAACACTGGTCCAGAATGAATCATAATGCTGGTCCAGCATGAACCATGAAACTGGTCCAGCGCGGACCATGAAACAAGTCCAGAATGAACCATGATACCGATCCAGTATGGTTCATGATACCGGTCTAGCACAGACCATGATACCGGTCAAGCAAGGACCATAATACTGGTCCATCAGGAGCCATGATGCTGGTCCAGCGTGGACCATGATGCTGGTCCAGCGTGGACCATGATGCTGGTCCAGCGTGGACCATGATGCTGGTCCAGCGTGGACCATGATGCTGGTCCAGCGCGGACCATGATGCTGGTCCAGCGTGGACCATGATGCTGGTCCAGTAGGTACAGTGATACCGGACAAAGACTTTAAATTTATTTGCGGTCATATTAAACATCTAAATATATGCAAATATGTATAAATATATGACAATATATGTAAATCAGGCTTATACACCTGTCAAATGGGTCATTAAGGCTGACTCACCTGTCTTCGTCGACCAAACATATACTCATCCATGAGTATCTCGGTGGGTAAGGGGGGTAAGCCTGCCCCTAGGCCCCCCGCCCCCCCAAGGTACCCTCCAGCCATGCTGGTGCTGCTTAGGCCGAATATGGTGGTGGTGGTGGTGGTGGTGGTGGTGGTGGTGGTGGTTGTAGTTGTGGTAAGGGAAAAGCTGGAGGTACTTTCTGTTGTGACAGTGGTGGTTGTTGTCTTGGCGAAGACAGTTGTAGCGATATGAATTAAGTGCTGTAGTAGTTTGTACTGACTGTAGGTATAACTGGCATTGCTGGTACTGGCTGTAGGTTTATTGGTTGTATCCCTGGTGTAGGTCGACGATAATGGCAGTAAACGAGTCTCTGTCGGTGGCGCTGGCACTGGTCAACGTGAGAGTAGTGCGAGAAGCAATATCAGATGCCACTGAGGCTTTCGCCTACACTTGTGGTAGTTACACAGTATCTTATATTTCAGCTGTCTAGCGGTACTGGCGGTGCAATTAGTGTTTACTGCTAACAGTCACAACGCCGAGGGAAAACCAGAGAAGCGATCAGGTCAAGGGAAAATATGGTTTTCAAGAAGTGACGCTCGAAGTCTTTAATAAATAACACACGAAGTCTTCAAGAGGTGACACTCGAAGTCTTCAAGAGGTGACACTCGAAGTCATGTTAGATGAAGGAGACGAAATCAGAGACAGTACCTACATCAACATGGTTATGGCACCAATCAATAACAATTGTATAAAGGCAGCATCCGCTGAGGCCTCTGCCAGACAAGACAACTCCATGTTTAAAATCTTCTTTGGGTGATATTAATATGGTTGCCTAGGCATTTTTTTTTTCATATTTTTCCCACAAAATCTTGGAGAAGTTCTGTGGCAAAGCGCTTTTAACAGAGTGATTCTCTCTTGGTACTAAGTATATTATTCTTCTGGTACTAAGTATATTGTTATACTTCTGGTACTAAGTATATTGTTATACTTCTGGTACTAAGTATATTGTTATACTTCTGGTACTAAGTATATTGTTATACTTCTGGTACTAAGTATATTGTTATACTTCTGGTACTAAGTATATTGTTATACTTCTGGTCATAAGTATATTGTTATACTTCTGGTACTAAGTATATTGTTATACTTCTGATACTAAATATATTGTTATACTTCTGGTACTAAGTATATTGTTATACTTCTGTTACTAAGTATATTGTTATACTTCTGGTACTAAGTATATTGTTATACTTCTGGTACTAAGTATATTGTTATACTTCTGGTACTAAGTATATTGTTATACTTCTGGTACTAAGTATATTGTTATACTTCTGGTACTAAGTACATTGTTATACTTCTGGTACTAAGTACATTGTTATACTTCTGGTACTAAGTATATTGTTATACTTCTGGTACTAAGTATATTGTTATACTTCTGGTACTAAGTATATTGTTATACTTCTAGTACTAAGTATATTGTGTTTCTTCTAGTACTAGGTACATATATTGTTATCCTTCTGGTATTACGTATATTGTTATTCTTGTGGTATTACGTATACTGAGATGAATATATAGACAAACTCACCCTTCATGGCGCCTCTGAGTCTCCGTCTTGTAAAACTTCCAGCATTTAGGATGAATACCTTCACACTGGCTTTCAACCGGACAAGAAACTTTCTTGCACTAGAATCAGTGCTCTTACCATCTCTTGTTTGCCTTCAAGCAACGTCGACATTATCGAATTAAAATTTCAGCATATATGTTTTTTTCTCTTGCTAGCATCTTGCAGATCCCATTAAATCCCTCTTTCTGTCCTGATCACTGAGGTCTAGCGCATGTACTAATACAGCAGAGGCTCTCAGCGTCTGTATTCTCAACCACCCACCAACTTGCAGACTGCCAGGACGAGTGTAATTAGGAAATAATAATGACGGCAGTTATGAGCAAGGGATTTATAGAACAGAGGCAAATTTGCGCGCGCATTTAGGCTCCACCCACTAACAAGTAGCCAATCAGCACGCGGGACCTCCCACCGCCTGCCAGAGGTACGATACACTCCCTATTTTATTCTCACTCACATTCCATTACACTGAAAAATAACACGTACCTCCCCACTCTCTATTTTTTTATACATTATTCATCACCTAAATAACTATAAGAAGGAGGCTAGATATGCATTAAAAATGATAAATAAGTGGGTCTGTCCCCCCTCCATGGTGGTGTTTCCCGCCATCTGCCGGAGGAGGAGCTGCCAACACTCCGCTCTATTACATCCTATTTTTTTTATTAGTACATTAAGACATTAATTAACATCTTGGATCCCTTGATTAGTGTATTACATCCTCTTTCATCTTAACGCAAATGATATGCTTATTTTTTTACCCCTCTTAATTCTGAAGTAGATAGCGTCTCGTAATTACTTTTAATACGAGAGAGGTTGTGACTCACTGAGAGCTTTAATAAGCTTTACACAATGCCATTTATTATTGTTTTTTATTTATATATTTATTACAATGCTACAAAAGATATTTTCTCGTTCTGCCGCGTTATTAATAATAATGTTACGTTATTATATTTATGCTACCTCTTTGTTTCACATTTTCCAAGAATTTGGACTAATTAATGAAGTGTCTTCCTTCATATTATATATATATATATATATATATATATATATATATATATATATATATATATATATATATATATATATATATATATATATATATATATATATATATATATATGTCGTGCCGAATATGTAAAACTGGTCAATTAGCAAGAACTCATTTAAAATTAAGTCTTTTCTAAAATTTTCTCTTATACGTTTAAAGATATATTTTTTTCATTAATGTTGATGTAAAAATTTATAATTTTGCACCAAAAGGAACTTAGAAAACTTACCTAACTTTATTATAACAAGCGCAATTTATTTTAGCCTAACCCAACTAAATATATTTTAGATTTGTTTACAATAATTTAATACTAAACAAACACAGCGAAATATATTTTTTTCGTTAGGTTCAGAATGATTTTGGCGAAATTATTGCATAAATAAATTTTCACTTGTCCTATATGGCAAGATGAGCGTTGCTGTTTAAGCAAAGATAGCAAGTTCTGCCTATTCGGCACGACATATATATATATATATATATATATATATATATATATATATATATATATATATATATATATATATATATATATATATATATATATTATATATATATAAAGATTTAAAAGAGAGGTTAGAGGAGAGGTTAGGACGTGCAAAAGGAGAGCTGATGAGAGACTGGGTGAGGTTTTATCAACAAATTTTTCTGTTGATATCTAAAAAATGTGTTGGAGTGAATTCAGTAAATTGAGAAAGGATAGAGAAGGTAAATGGATTTAAGAGTTAAAAATGAATGAGGGAAGACAATAGACTGGAAGGTGGAGGTACTGAGATGATGGAGGCATTACTTTGAGTTGTTGAATGTTGATGTAAAAAGGGAGGTAGTGATTTCTTGTATTGGGCAGGGAGGTATAACACCTTTTAGGAGTGAGGAAGAGACAGATATCAGTGTGAGGAGGTGTGTGATTCACTGAATAGAATGAGAGGGGGGAGGGGAAAGCAGATATAGAGATAATAATATAGACAGAACTGTTAAAAACAGGTGGAGATACAGCTTTGGAGTGGTTGGTGCATTTGTTCAGTATGCATGAACGGGGAAA
This sequence comes from Cherax quadricarinatus, assembly GCF_026875155.1. Taxonomy (NCBI): domain Eukaryota; kingdom Metazoa; phylum Arthropoda; class Malacostraca; order Decapoda; family Parastacidae; genus Cherax; species Cherax quadricarinatus. Next base: position 12,035,636 of record NC_069405.1, read on the forward strand.
GGGATATAGGGACTGGCAGAGAGTGTGAGAAGCTCCTTTGTATAAAGGAAAATTGGGATATAAAAGAGTGTAAGAATTATAGGGAAATGAACCTTCAGACCATACAGGTAAAGTGTATTGTAAAATTGTTAATGAAAGAATTGAGTAAGACAGAGAGAAGTTCAGATTTTAGATTTTGCTGTACAAGCGACAGTCTTATGGTGGTTCACATGTGCATTATCTGGACGGTAGTGCAAGAGTACGTGGATACACGAAAGATTTGTGAGTTAGACCCCGAAAGAGTTAACAGGAATACATCTGTATTTATATCCGTTGCAAGCAACGGATATAAATACAGATGTATTATTTGTACAGATACAGATGTATTATTTATACAGATACATTATTTATATCCGTTGCAAGCAACGGATATAAATAATGTATCTGGTATCTTACATTCTTTAATAAAATACCTTGACATTGCACATAGCTAATTATGTTCGTTTGTCTCTATAACTCCTCAATAAGTGGACAGTGAAGCACGTAGTGCTTAATGAAGTAACCAGAAACTTAACCACAAACGTTGCATTTAGTATCCTGACTACTACAACATTAGTCAGTTGAGCCCTAAAAGGACTTATTAACGTCCACGTTATCATAGTAGGTTATTGATCTGCCTTGGATTCTAACTGCATTTCTATGATATACATTTCCCTCACTTCTTTCTCTTCTAATACTCCTAATGCTGGACACAGATATACCCTTCAGGATACTCTTTTTGGCTAACGTATTAGCTTTATCTCCATTGTGTGATGGAATACATAAAACTGTCTATTAATTCCTTAATTTCGGATTTTCGAAAGCTTTATCTCCTACCACTAGACTACTGCTGGACGTAGCAAGAAGAGCAGATGTAGCCCTGCCACTAGACTCCTACTGGAGGTGGTAAATAGAGCAGATGTAGCCCTGCCACTAGAATACTGCTGGAGTGGCAGCAAGAACAGATGCAGCAATGCCATTAGACTACTGCTAGAGGTAGCAACAAGAACAGATGCACCAGTGCCACTGAACTACTGCTGGAGGTAGCAACAAGAGCAGATGCAGCCCTGCCACTAGACTTCTGCTGGAGGTAGAAACAAGATCAGATGCAGTCCTGCCACTAGACTATTGCTGGAGATAGTAAAAAGAGCAGATGAAGCCATGCCACAAGATTCCTACTGAAGGTAGCAACAAGAGCAGATGCAGCCCTGCCACTAGACTACTGATGGAGGAAGAAGCAAGAGCAGATGCAGCCTTGCCATAAGACTCCTACTGGAGGTAGAAAAAAGAGCAGATGCAACGCTGCCACTAGACTACTGCTGGAGGTAGCAACAATAGCATATGTAGCCCTGCCACTAGACTCCTACTGGACGTAGCAACAAGAGCAAATGTAACCCTGCCACAAGACTACTAATGGAGGTGGCAACAAGATCAGATGTAGTCGTGCCTCTAGACTCCTACTGGAGGTAGCAACAAGAGCAAATGCAGCCCTGCCACGAAACTACTGCTGGAAGTAGCGACAAGAGCAGATGCAGCCCTTCCACTTGACTCCTACTGGAGGTAGCAACAAGAGCAGATGCAGCCCTGCTGCGAGACTACTGGTGAAGGTAGCAACAAGAGCAGATACAGTCTTGCCACAAGACTCCTACTGGAGGTGGTAACAAGAGCAGGTGCAGCCCTACCACTAGACTACTGCTGATGGCAGCGACAAGAGCAGATGCAACCATGCCACTAGACTCCAACTATAGGTGGTAACTAGAGCAGATGTAGCCATGCCATTATACTACTGCATGTCAGGCAACAAGAGCAGATGCAGCCCTGGCACTAGACTACTGCTGGAGATAGCAAAAAGAGCAGATGCAGCCCTGCCACGAGACTATTGCTGGAGGTAGCAACAAGAGCAGATGCAGCCCTGCCACTAGAATCCTACTGGAGGTGGTAACAGGAGCAGATGCAGCCCTGCCACTAGACTACTTCTGGAGTGGGAACAAGAGCAGATGCAGCCCTGCCACTAGGTTACTGCTGGAGGTAGTAACAATAGCAGATGCAGCCCTGCAACTAGACTACTGCTGGAGGTAGTAACAAGAGCAGATGCAGCCCTGCCACTAGACTACTGCTGGAGATAGTAACAAGAACAGACACAGCCCTGCCACAAGATTCCTTCTGCAGGAAGCGACAAGAGCAGATGCAGCCCTGCCAATAGACTACTCCTGCAGGTAGCAACAAGAGCAAATGAAGCCCTGCCACTAGACTCTTACTAGAGGTGGTAACTAGAGCGGATGTACTCCTGCCACTAGACTACTTCTGGAGTGGCAACAAGAGCAGATGTAGCACTGCCATTAGAGTACTGCTGGAGGTAGCAACAAGAGCTGATGCAGCCTTGCCACTAGACTACTGCTGGAGGTAGCAACAAGAGCAGATGCAGCCCTGCCAATAGACTACTGCTGGAGGTAGTAACAAAAGCAGATGAAGCCCTGGCACTAGACTACTGCTGGAGGTAGTAACAAGAGCAGATGCAGGCCTGCCACAAGATTCCTACTGGAGGTAGCAACTAGAGCAGATGCAACTCTGCCACTAGACTACTGCTGGAAGTAGCAACAAGTGTAGATGCAGCCCTGCCACGAGACTCCTACTGAAGGTAGCAACAAGAGCAGATGCAGCCCAGCCACGAGATTACTGCTGGAGGTAGCAAAAAGAGCAGATACAGCCTTGCCACAAGACTCCTACTGGAGGTGGTAACAAGAGCAGATGCAGCCCTGTCATTAGACTACTGGTGGAGGTGGCAACAAGAGCAGATGCAGTCCTAACACTAGACTACTGCTGGAGGTAGTAACAAGAGCAGATGCAGCCCTGCCACTAGACTACTGCTGGAGGAAGTAACAGGAGCAGATGCAGCCCTGCCACTAGACTACTGCTGGAGGTAGTAACAAGAGCAGATGTAGCCCTGCCACTAGACTACTGCTGGAGGTAGTAACAAGAGCAGATGCAGCCCTGCCTCTAGACTACTGCTGGAGGTAGTAACAAAAGCAGATGCAGAGCTACCACTAGACTACTGCTGGAGGTAGTAACAATAGCAGAAGCAGCCCTGCCACAAGACTTCTACTGGAGGTAACAACAAGAGCAAATGCAACCCTTACACTAGACTACTGCTGGAGGTAGCAACAAGAGCAGGTGCAGCCCTGATATGAGACTCCTACTGGAGGTAACAACAAGAGCAGATGCAGGCCTGCTACTAGACTTCTGCTTGAGGTTGCAAAAAGAGCAGGTGCAGCCCTGCCACAGGACTCCTACTGGAGGTAGCAACAAGAGAAGATGTAGCCCTGCCCCTAGACTCCAACTGGAAATAGCAACGAGAGCAAATGCAACCCTGCCACAAGTCTCCTACTGGAGGTGGCAACAAGATCAGAAGTAGCCCTGCCACTAGACTCCTAATGGAGGTAGTAACAAGAGCAGATGGAGCCCTGCCATTAAACTCTTGCTGGAGGTGGCAACAAGAGCAGATGCAGCCCTGTCATTAGACTACTGGTGGAGGTGGCAACAAGAGTAGATGCAGATCTGCAATTATACTACTGCTGGTGGTAGGAGCAAGAGCAGATGTAGCCCTGCTGCCAGACTCCTACTGGAGGTGGCAAGAGGAGCAGATGTAACCTTGCCACTAGACTCCTAACGGAGGTAACAATAAGAGCAGATGCAGCGCTGCCATTAGACTCTTACTTGAGGTGGCAACAAGAGCAGATGTAGCCCTGCCATTAGACTACTGCCGGAAGTAGCAACAAGAGCAGATGCAGCCCTACTACTAGACACCTACTGGAGGTGGCAACAAGAGCAGACGCATCCTTGCTACTAGACAACTGCTGGAAATAGCAACAAGAGCAGATGCAGCCATACCGCTAAACTACTGTTGGAAGTGGCAACAAGAGAAGATGTAGCCCTTCCACTAGAATACTGCTGGAGGTAGCAACAATAGGAGATGCAGCCCTGGAGATGAGCTCCTATTGGAGGTGGCAACATGGGCAGATGCAGATGAGCAGACGTAGCCCTGCCACTAGACTACTGCTGGAGGTAGGAGCAAGAGCAGATGTACCCCTGCCATTAGGCTTCTGCTGGAGGTAGCAAGAAGAGCAGATGCAGCCCTGAAACTAGACTACTGCTGGAGATGGCAACGAGAGCAGCCTCTAGACTATTGCTGGAGGTAGAAACAACAGGAGATGTATCCCTGCCATTAGACTCCTGCTGGAGATGGCAACAAGACCAGATGCAACCCTGGCTTTAGACTACTGCTGGAGGTAGCAAAGAGAGCAGATGCAGCCCTGCTACTAGACTCCTACTGGAGGTAGTAGCAAGAGCAAATGCGGCCCTGCCACTAGACTGCTGCTGGAGGTAGTAACAAGAGCAGATGCAGCCCTGCCATTAAACTACTGCTGGAGGTAGCAACAAGAGCAGATGCAGCCCTGCCACTAGACTACTGCTGGAGGTAGCAACAAGAGCAGATGCAGCCCTGCCACGAGACTACTGCTGGAGGTAGCAAAAAGAGCAGATACAGCCTAACCACAAGACTCCTACTGGAGGTGGTAACAAGAGCAGATGTTATTATTATTATCACACTGGCCGATTCCCACCTAAGGCAGGGTGGCCCGAAAAAGAAAAACTTTCACCATCATTCACTCCATCACTGTCTTGCCAGAAGGGTGCTTTACACTACAGTTTTTAAACTGCAACATTAACACCCCTCATTCAGAGTGCAGGCACTGTACTTCCCATCTCCAGGACTCAAGTCCGGTAGCAACAACAGGAGATGCATCCCTTCCATTAGACTCCTGCTGGAGATGGCAACAAGACCAGATGCAACCCTGGCTTTAGACTACTGCTGGAGGTAGCAAAGAAAGCAGATGCAGCCCTGCTACTAGACTCCTACTGGAGGTAGTAGCAAGAGCAAATGCGGCCCTGCCACTAGACTGCTGCTGGAGGTAGTAACAAGAGCAGATGTATCCCTGCTATTAGACTACTGCTGGAGGTAGCAACAAGAGCAGATGTAGCCCTGCCACTAGGCTTCTGCTGGAGGTAGCAAGAAGAGCAGATGCAGCCCTGCCACTAGACTACTGCCGGAGGTGGCAACGAGAGCAGCTGTAGCCATGCCTCTAGACTATTGCTGGAGGTAGAAACAACAGGAGATGCATCCCTGCCATTAGACTCCTGCTGGAGATGGCAACAAGATCAGATGCAACCCTGGCTTTAGACTACTGCTGGAGGTAGCAAGAAGGGAAGATGCAGCCCTGCTACTAGACTCCTACTGGAGGTGGTAGCAAGAGCAAATGCGGCCCTGCCACTAGACTGCTGCTGGAGGTAGTAACAAGAGGAGATTCAGCCCTGCCATTAAACTACTGCTGGAGGTAGCAAGAAGGGAAGATGCAGTCCTGCCACTAGACTGCTGCTGGAGGTAGCAACAAGAGCGGATGCAGCCCTGCCACTAGACTACTGCTGGAGGTAGCAAGAAGGGAAGTTGCAGTCCGGCCACTAGACTACTGCTGGAGGTAGCAACAAGAGCAGATGCAGCCCTGCCACGAGACTACTGCTGGAGGTAGCAAAAAGAGCCGATACAGCCTAACCACAAGACTCCTACTGGAGGTGGTAACAAGAGCAGATGTATCCCTGCCATTAGACTACTGCTGGAGGTAGCTACAAGAGCAGATGCAGCCCTAACACTAGACTACTGCTGGAGGTAGTAACAAGAGCAGATGCAGCCCTGCCACAAGATTCCTACTGGAGGTAAAAACAAGAGCAGATGCAACCCTGCCACTAGACTACTGCTGGAGGTAGCAACAAGAGCAGATGTAGCCCTGCCACAAGACTCCTACTGGAGGTGGCAACAAGATCAGATGTAGCCCAGCCACTGTACTCTTACTGGAGAGAGCAACAAGAGCAAATGCAACCCTTCCACTAGACTACTGCTGCAGGTGGCAACAAGAGCAGATGCAGATCTGCAACTAGACTACTGCTGGGGGTTGCAAAAAGAGCAGATTCAGAACTGCCACGAGACTACTGCAGGAAGTAGCAACAAGAGAAGATGCAGACTTGCCACAAGACTCTTACTGGAGGTGGTAAGAAGAGCAAATGCAGCCCTGCCATTAAACTACTGCTGGAGGAGGCAACAAGATCAGATGCAGCCCTGCCACTAGACTCCTACGGGAGGTAGCAACAAGAGCAGATGCAGCATTGCCACTAGACTCCTTTTGGAGTTGGTAACAATAGCAGATATAGCCTTGCCACTTGACTACTGATGGAGGTAGCAACAAGAGCAGATGCAGCATTACAACTACACTACTGCTCAAGGTGGCAACAAGAGCAGATGAAGCCCTGCCACTAGACTCTTACCTGGAGGTAGCAACAAGAGCAGATGTAGCCTTGCCACTAGATTCCTAATGGAGGTAGCAACAAGAGCAAATGCAGCCCTGGCACTAGACTCCTACTAGAGTTAGCAACAAGAGCAGGTGTAGCTCTTCCACTAGACTCCTACTTTAGGTTGCAACAAGAGCAGATGTAACTTTGACACTAGACTCCTAGTGGAGGTGGTAACAAGAGCAGATGTAGCCCTGCCACTAGACTCCTTCTGAAGGTAGGAACATGAGCAGACGCAGCCCTGCCACGATAATACCGCAGGAGGTAGCAACAATAGCAGATTCAGCCTTGCCACAAGACTCCTACTGGAGGTGGTAACAAGAGCAGATAAAGCACTATCACTAGACTACTTACTGAGGTAGCAACAAGAGCAGATGCAGCCCTAGCACTAAAGTACTGCTGAAGGTGGCAACAAGAGCAGATGCAGCCTTACCACTAGACTCCAACTGGAGGTGATATCAAGAGCAGATGTTGCCCGGTCACTAGACTACTGCTGGAGGTAGCAACAAGAGCAGATGCGGCCCTAACACTAGACTACTGCTGTAGACAGTAACAAAAGCAGATGCAGCCCTGCCACTAAACTACTGCTTGAGAAAGCAACAACAGCAGATGCAGCCCTGCCACTAGACTCCTACTGGAGATGGTAACTACAGCATATGCAACAATGCCACTAGAGTACTGCTGGAGTGGCAACAAGAGCAGATGCAGCCCTGCCACTAAACTACTGCTGGAAATAGCCAAAAGAACAGATGCAGCCCTGCCACTAAACTACTGCTGGAAATAGCCAAAAGAACAGATGCAGCCCTGCCACGAGACTACTGCTGGAGGAAGCAACAAGAGCACATACAGCTTTGTCACAAGACTCTTATTGGAGGTGGTAACAGGAGCAGATGTAGCCCTGCCACTAGACAACTGAAGGAGGTAGCAACAAGAGCAGATGCAGCCCTCCCACTAGACTACTGCTGAAGGTGGCAACAAGAGCAGATGCAGCCCTGCCACGAGACTCCTACTGGAGGTAGTAACAAAAGAAGATGCAGCCCTGCCACTAGACTCCTACTGGAGGTGGTACCTAGAGCATATGTAGCCCTGCAACTAGACTACTGCTGTAGTGGCAACAAGAACAGATGCAGCACTGCTATTAGACTACTGCTGGAGGTAGCAACAAGAGAAGATGCACCCCTGCCACTGGACTACAACTGGAGGTAGCAACAAGAGGACAAGCAGACCTGTCACTAGACTTCTGGAAGAGGTAGTAACAAGAGCAGGTGCAGCCCTGCCACAAGACTCCTACTGGAGGTAGCAACAACAGCAGATGCAGCCCTGCCACTAGACTACTGATTGAAGTAGCAACAAGAGCAGACGCAGCCTTGCCATAAGACTCCTACTGGAGGTAGAAACAATAGCAGATGCAACACTGCCACTAGACTACTGCTGGAGGTAGCAACAAGAGCATATGTAGCCCTGCCACTAGACTCCTACTGGAGGTGGCAACAAGATCAGGTGTAGCCGTGCCAATACACTCCTACTGGAGGTAGCAACAACAGCAAATGCAGCCCTGCCACTAGAATACTGCTGGAGGTAGCAACAAGAGCACATGCAGCCCTGCCGCGAGACTACTGCTGGAAGTAGCAACAAGAGCAGATCTAGCCTTGCCACAAGACTTCTACTGGAGGTGGTAACAAGAGCAGATGCAGCCCTGCCATTAGACTAATGCTGGAGGTAGCAACAAAGGAAGATGAAGCCCTGCCACTAGAGTACTGCCGGAGGAAGCAACAGGAGCAGATGCAGCCCTGCCATTAAACTACTGCTGGAGGTAGCAAAAAGAGCAGATGCAGCTCTGCCACTAGACTACTGCTGAAGGTAGCAACAAGAGCGGATACAGCACTGCCAAGACTCCTACTGGAGGTGGTAAGAAGAGCAGAAGCAACCCTGCCACTAGACTACTGACGGAGGTAGCAACAAGAGCAGATGCAGCCATACCACTAGACTACTGCTGGAGGTAGCAACAAGAGCAGATGCAGCCCTGCCACAAGGCTCTCACTATAGGTGGTAACTAGAGCAGATTTAGCTCTGCCATTAGACTACTGCTGGGGTGGCAAAAAGAGCAGATGCACCCCTGCCACTAGACTACTGCTGTAGATAGCGAAAAGAACAGATGCAGCCGTGCCACGAGACTACTGCTGAAGGTAGCAACAAGAGCAGATGCAGCCCAGCCACTAGACTACTGCAGGAGGGAGTAACAAGAGCAGATGCGGCCATGCCACTAGACTACTGCTGGAGGTTGTCACAAGAGCGGATGTAGCTCTGCCAATAGACTACTGTAGGAAGTAGAAACAAGAGCAGATGCAGCCCTGCCACGAGATTCCTTCTGGAGGTAGCAACAAGAGCAAATGCAGCACTGCCACTAGACTCCTACTGCAGGTGGTAACTAGAGCAGATGCACTCCTGCCACTAGACTACTTTTGGAGTGGCAAGAAAAGCAGATGCAGCCCTGCTATTAGACTAATGCTGGAGATAGCAACAAGAGCTGATGAAGCCCTGCCACTAGACTACTGCTGGAGGTAGCGAAAGAGCAGATACAGCACTGCCACTAGACTATTGCTGGAGGTAGTAACAAGAGCAGATGCAGCCCTGCCACTAGACTACTGCTGGAGGTAGGAACAAGAGCAGATGCAACACTGCCAAAAGATTCCTACTGGATGAAGGAACAAGAGCAGATGCATCCATGCCACTAGACTACTGTTGGAGGTAGCAACAAGAGCAGATGTAGTCCTGCCACAAGACTCCTACTGAAGGTGGCAACAAGATCAGATGTAGCCCTGCCACTAGACTCCTACTGGAGGTAGAAACAAGAGCAAATGCATTTCCGCCACCAGACTACTGCTGTAGGTGGCAACAAGAGCAGATGCAGCCCTGCCAGTAGACTCCTACTGGAGATAGCAACAAGAGCAGATGTAGCCCTGCTCCAAGACTTCTACTGGAGGTGGCATCAAGATCAGATGTAGCCCTGTCAGTAGACTCCTACTGGAGGTAGCAACAAGAGCAAATGCAGCCTTGCCACTAGACTACTGGTGGAGGTAGGAACAAGAGCAGATGCAGCAAGGGAGCTAGACTACTGCTGGAGGTAGTAACAATAGCAGATGCAGCCCTGCAACAAGATTCCTACTGGATGTAGGAACAAGAGCAGATGCAACCATGCCACTAGACTGCTGCTGTAGGTACCAACAAGATCAGATGCAGCCCTGCCAGGAGACTACTGCTGGAAGTAGCAACAAGAGCAGAAGCAGCCTTGCCACAAGACTCCTAAGGGAGGTGGTAACGAGAACAGATGCAGCCCTGCCACTAGACTCCTACTGGAGGTAACAAAAGTGCAGATGCAGCCCTGCCATTAGACTTCTGATGGAGATAGCAACAAGAGCAGATGAAGCCTTGCCATTAGATTACTGCTGGAGGTAGAAACAGGAGCAGATGCAGCCCTGCCACTAGAACAGTGAGGTAGCAACATGGGCAGATGCAGCCCTGCCACTAGACTACAGCTGGAGGTAGCAACATGGGCAGATGCAGCCCTGCCACTAGACTACTGCTGGAGGTAGCAACAAGAGCAGATACAGCCCAGATATTAAACTACTGCTGGAGGTAGCAACAAGAGCAGATACAGCCCTGCCACTAGAGTACTGCTGGAGGAAGAAACAAGAGCAGATGCAAACCTGCCACTAGACTCCTAATGGAGGTGGTAACAAGAGCAGAAGTATCCCTTCCACTAGACTACTAATGGAAGTAGCAACAAGAGCAGATGCCGCCCTGCTACTAGACTACTGCTGGAGATAGCAACAAAAGCAGATGCTGCCCTGCCACTAGACTCCTACTGGAGGTGGTAACTAGAGCAGATGTAGCCCTGCCGCTAGTCTCCTACTGGAGGTGGCAACAAGAGCGGATGCAACCCTGCCACTAGACTACTACTGGAGATAGCAAAAAGAGCAGATACAGCGCTGCCACGAGACTACTGCTGGAGGTAGTAACAAGAGTAGATGCAGCCATGCCACTAGACTACTGCTGGAGATAGCAAAAAGAGCAGATGCAGCGCTGTCACGAGACTATGCTGGAGTGCAACAAAGCAGAGCAGCCCTGCACTAGATCTTTTGGAGTGGAAAGAAAAGCAGATGCAGCCCTGCCATTTGACTACTGCTGGAGGTAGCAACAAGAGCTGATGCCGCGCTGCCGCTGGACTACTGCTGGAGGTAGCAAAAAAAGCAGATACAGCACTGCCACTAGACTATTGCTGGAGGTAGTAACAAGAGCAGATGTAGCCCTGAAACTAGTCTGCTGCTGGAGGTAGGAACAAGAGCAGATGCAGCACTGCCACTAGACTACTGATGGAGGTAGTAACAAGAGGAGATGCAGCCCTGCCTCAAGATTCCTACTGGATGTAGGAACAAGAGCAGATGCAACCCTACCACTAGAGTACTGTTGGATGTGGCAACAAGAGAAGATGTAGCCCTGACCCTAGACTCCAACTGGAAATAGCAACGAGAGCAAATGCAACCCTGCCACAAGTCTCCTACTGGAGGTGGCAACAAGATCAGAAGTAGCCCTGCCACTAGACTCCTACTGGAGGAAGTAACAAGAGCAGATGGAGCCATGCCATTAGACTCATATTGGAGGTGGCAACAAGAGCAGATGCAGCCCTGTCACTAGACTACTGGTAGAGGTGGCAACAAGAGCAGATGCAGATCTGCAATTAGACTACTGCTGGTGGTAGGAACAAGAGCAGATGCAGCCTTGATTCCAGACTCCTACTGGAGGTGGCAACAGGAGCAGATGTAACCTTGCCACTAGACTCCTAATGGAGGTAACAACAAGAGCAGATGCAGCCCTGCCGTTAGACTCCTACTTGAGGTGGCAACAAGAGCAGATGCAGCCCTGCCATTAGACTACTGCTGGAGGTAGCAACAAGAGCAAATGCAGCCTTACTACTTGACACCTACTGGAGGTGGCAACAAGAGCAGATGCATCCTTGCTACTAGACTACTGCTGGAAATAGCAACAAGAGCAGATGCAGCCCTGCCGCTAAACTGCTGCTGGAGGTAGCAACAAGAGCAGATGCAGCCCTCCCACTAGAATACTGCAGAAGGTGGCAACAAGAGCAGATGCAGCCCTGCCACGAGACTCCTACTGGAGGTAGTAACAAAAGAAGATGCAGCCCTGCCACTAGACTCCTACTGGAGGTGGTACCTAGAGCATATGTAGCCCTGCAACTAGACTACTGCTGTAGTGGTAACAAGAACAGATGCAGCACTGCTATTAGACTACTGCTGGAGGTAGCAACAAGAGCAGATGCACCCCTGCCACTGGACTACAACTGGAGGTAGCAACAAGAGGACAAGCAGACCTGTCACTAGACTTCTGGAGGAGGTAGTAACAAGAGCAGGTGCAGCCCTGCCACAAGACTCCTACTGGAGGTAGCAACAACAGCAGATGCAGCAATGCCACTAGACTAATGATTGAAGTAGCAACAAGAGCAGACGCAGCCTTGCCATAAGACTCCTACTGGAGGTAGAAACAATAGCAGATGCAACACTGCCACTAGACTACTGCTGAAGGTAGCAACAAGAGCATATGTAGCCCTGCCACTAGACTCCTACTGGAGGTGGCAACAAGATCAGGTGTAGCCGTGCCAATACACTCCTACTGGAGGTAGCAACAACAGCAAATGCAGCCCTGCCACTAGGCTACTGCTGGAGGTAGCAACAAGAGCACATGCAGCCCTGCCGCGAGACTACTGCTGGAAGTAGCAACAAGAGCAGATCTAGCCTTGCCACAAGACTCCTACTGGAGGTGGTAACAAGAGTAGATGCAGCCCTGCCACTAGACTCCTACTGGAGGTCGCAACAAGAGCAGGTTCAGCCCTGCCATTAGACTAATGCTGGAGGTAGCAACAAGGGAAGATGAAGCCCTGCCACTAGAGTACTGCTGGAGGTAGCAACAGGAGTAGATGCAGTCTTGCCACTATACTACTGCTGGAGATAGCAAAAAGAGAAGATGCATCCCTGCCATTAAACTACTGGTGGACGTAGCAACAAGAGCAGATGCAGCTCTGCCACTAGACTTCTGCTGGAGGTAGCAAAAAGAGCAGATGTAGCCCTTCCACTAGACTGCTGCTGGAGGTAGAAACAAGAGCAGACGCAGCCCTGCCACGAGACTACTGCTGGAGGTAGCAACAAGAGCAGATACAGCCTTGCCACAAGACTCCTTCTGGAGGTGGTAACAAGAGCAGATGGAGCCCTGCCACTAGACTACTGACGGAGGTAGCAACAAGAGCAGATGCAGCCCTACCACTAGACTACTGCTGGAGGTAGGAACAAAGAAAGATGAAGCCCTGCCTCTAGACTACTGCAAAAGGTAGCAACAGGAGCAGATGCAGCCTTGCCACAGGACTACTGCAGGAGGTAGCAAAAAGAGCAGATGTAGGCCTGCCTAGAGAGTACTGCCGGAGGAAGCAACAGGAGCAGATGCAGCCCTGCCATTAAACTACTGCTGGAGGTAGCAAAAAGAGCAGATGCAGCTCTGCCACTAGACTACTGCTGGAGGTAGCAAAAAGAGCAGATGCAGCCCAGCCACTAGACTACTGCTGGAGGTAGCATCAAGAGCGGATACAGCACTGCCAAGACTCCTACTGGAGGTGGTGAGAAGAGCAGAAGCAACCCTGCCACTAGACTACTGACGGAGGTAGCAACAAGAGCAGATGCAGCCATACCACTAGACTACTGCTGGAGGTAGCAACAAGAGCAGATGCAGCCCTGCCACAAGGCTCTTACTATAGGTGGTAACTAGAGCAGATTTAGCTCTGCCATTAGACTACTGCTGGGGTGGCAAAATGAGCAGATGCACCCCTGCCACTAGACTACTGCTTTAGATAGCGAAAAGAGCAGATGCAGCCGTGCCACGAGATTACTGCTGAAGGTAGCAACAAGAGCAGATGTAGTCCTGCCACAAGACTCCTACTGAAGGTAGCAACAAGATCAGATGTAGCCCTGCCACTAGACTCCTACTGGAGGTAGAAACAAGAGCAAATGCAGTTCCGCCACCAGACTACTGCTGTAGGTGGCAACAAGAGCAGATGCAGCCCTGCCACTAGACTCCTACTGGAGATAGCAACAAGAGCAGATGTAGCCCTGCTCCAAGACTTCTACTGGAGGTGGCATCAAGATCAGATGTAGCCCTGCCAGTAGACTCCTACTGGAGGTAGCAACAAGAGCAAATGCAGCCTTGCCACTAGACTACTGGTGGAGGTAGGAACAAGAGCAGATGCAGCAATGGAGCTAGACTACTGCTGGAGGTAGTAACAATAGCAGATGCAGCCCTGCAACAAGATTCCTACTGGATGTAGGAACAAGAGCAGATGCAACCATGCCACTAGACTGCTGCTGAAGGTACCAACAAGATCAGATGCAGCCCTGCCAGGAGACTACTGCTGGAAGTAGCAACAAGAGCAGAAGCAGCCTTGCCAAAAGACTCCTAAGGGAGGTGGTAACGAGAACAGATGCAGCCCTGCCATAGATCCTACTGGAGGTAGCAAAAAGAGCAGATGCAGCCCTGCCATTAGACTTTTCCCATGGAGATAGCAACAAGAGCAGATGAAGCCTTGCCATTAGATTACTGCTGGAGGTAGAAACAAGAGCAGATACAGCCTTGGCATTAAACTACTGCTGGAGGTAGCAACAATAGCAGATACAGCCCTGCCACTAGAGTACTGCTGGAGGAAGAAAAAATGAGCAGATGCAAACCTGCCACTAGACTCCTACTGGAGGTGGTAACAAGAGCAGAAGTATCCCTTCCACTAGACTACTGATGGAAGTAGCAACAAGAGCAGATGCCGCCCTGCTACTAGACTACTGCTGGAGATAGCAACAAAAGCAGATGCTGCCCTGCCACTAGACTCCTACTGGAGGTGGTAACTAGAGCAGATGTAGCCCTGCCGCTAGTCTCCTACTGGAGGTGGCAACAAGAGCGGATGCAACCCTGCCACTAGACTACTACTGGAGATAGCAAAAAGAGCAGATACAGCGCTGCCACGAGACTACTGCTGGAGGTAGTAACAAGAGTAGATGCAGCCCTGCCACTAGACTACTGCTGGAGATAGCAAAAAGAGCAGATGCAGCGCTGTCACGAGACTACTGCTGGAGGTAGCAACAAGAGCAGATGCAGCCCTGCCACTAGACTACTTCTGGAGTGGAAAGAAAAGCAGATGCAGCCCTGCCATTTGACTACTGCTGGAGGTAGCAACAAGAGCTGATGCCGCGCTGCCGCTGGACTACTGCTGTAGGTAGCAAAAAAAGCAGATACAGCACTGCCACTAGACTATTGCTGGAGGTAGTAACAAGAGCAGATGTAGCCCTGAAACTAGTCTGCTGCTGGAGGTAGGAACAAAAGCAGATGCAGCACTGCCACTAGACTACTGCTGGAGGTAGTAACAAGAGGAGATGCAGCCCTGCCTCAAGATTCCTACTGGATGTAGGAACAAGAGCAGATGCAACCCTACCACTAGAGTACTGTTGGATGTGGCAACAAGAGAAGATGTAGCCCTGCCCCTAGACTCCAACTGAAAATAGCAACGAGAGCAAATGCAACCCTGCCACAAGTCTCCTACTGGAGGTGGCAACAAAAACAGAAGTAGCCCTGCCACTAGACTCTACTGGAGGAAGTAACAAGAGCAGATGGAGCCATGCCATTAACTCATATTGGAGGTGGCAACAAAAGCAGATGCAGCCCTGTCACTAGACTACTGGTAGAGGTGGCAACAACAACAGATGCAGATCTGCAATAGACCTTTTCTGCTGGTGGTAGGAACAAGAAGATGCAGCCCTGTTCCCGACTCCTACTGGGGGGCAACAGGAGCAGATGTAACCCTTTCCCTGATCCTAATGGGGGTAACAAAAAGAGCAGAGCAAGCCCTCCGTTAGACTCCTACTTGGGGGCAACAAGAGCGTCACCCTGCCATTTAAATACTGCGGAGGGAGCAACAAGACAAAGCAGCCTTTCTAAATTTACACCAAATGGAGGGGCAACAAAAGCAGATTTCTCCTTGCTAAGATATTTCGGAAATAAAACAAGAGCAGATGCACCCCGCCCTAAACCTGCGGAGGTACAACAGGAGATGAGCCCTCCCCAGCACTGCTGAAGGTGGCAACAAGACAGATCAGCCTCCACGAGATCCACGGAGGTAGTAACAAAAGAAAATGCAGCCCCGCCACAGACCCTACTGAGGTGGGACCTAGAGCAATTACCCTGCAAAACTAGACTATCTGTGTGGAACAAAAACAGATGCACCCTGCATAGAATCCCCGGAGGTACAACAAAGCAATGCACCCCCCCACTGGACTACAACTGGAGGTAGCAACAAGAGGACAAGCAGACCTGTCACTAGACTTCTGGAGGAGGTAGTAACAAGAGCAGGTGCAGCCCTGCCACAAGACTCCTACTGGAGGTAGCAACAACAGCAGATGCAGCCCTGCCACTAGACTACTGATTGAAGTAGCAACAAGAGCAGACGCAGCCTTGCCATAAGACTCCTACTGGAGGTAGAAACAATAGCAGATGCAACACTGCCACTAGACTACTGCTGGAGGTAGCAACAAGAGCATATGTAGCCCTGCCACTAGACTCCTACTGGAGGTGGCAACAAGATCAGGTGTAGCCGTGCCAATACACTCCTACTGGAGGTAGCAACAACAGCAAATGAAGCACTGCCACTAGACTACTGCTGGAGGTAGCAACAAGAGCACATGCAGCCCTGCCGCGAGACTACTGCTGGAAGTAGCAACAAGAGCAGATCTAGCCTTGCCACAAGACTCCTACTGGAGGTGGTAACAAGAGCAGATGAGCCCTGCCACTAGACTACTGAAAGGAAGGTTAGCTAACAAAGGCAGATGCAGCCCTACCACTAGACTACTGCTGGAGGTAGGAACAAAGAAGATGCAGCCCTGCCTCTAGACTACTGCAAAAAGGTAGCTAACTAGGAGCAGATGCAGCCCTACTTGGCTACAGGAACCTACTGCAGGAGGTAGCAAAAAGAGCAGATGTAGGCCTGCCTAGAGAGTACTGCCGGAGGAAGCAACAGGAGCAGATGCAGCCCTGCCATTAAACTACTGCTGGAGGTAGCAAAAGAGCAGATGCAGCCCCTGCCACTAGACTACTGCTGGAGGTAGCAAAAAGAGCAGATGCAGCCTGCCACTAGACTACTGCTGGAGGTAGCATCAAGAGCGGATACCAGCCCCTGCTACTAGAAAGACTCCCTACTGAAGGTGGTAAGAAGAGCAGAAGCAACCCTGCCACTAGACTACTGACGGAGGTAGCAACAAGAGCAGATGCAGCCATACCACTAGACTACTGCTGGAGGTAGCAACAAGAGCAGATGCAGCCCTGCCACAAGGCTCTTACTATAGGTGGTAACTAGAGCAGATTTAGCTCTGCCATTAGACTACTGCTGGGGTGGGCAAAATGTAGTGCGAAGAAAGCAACCCCTGCCACTAGACTACTGCTGTAGGTAGCGAAAAGAGCAGATGCAGCCAGTTCCACGAGATTACTGCTGAAGGTAGCAACAAGAGCAGATGTAGTCCTGCCACAAGACTCCTACTGAAGGTAGCAACAAGATCAGATGTAGCCCCTGCCACTAGACTCCTACTGGAGGTAGAAACAAGAGCAAATGCAGTTCCGCCACCAGACTACTGCTGTAGGTGGCAACAAGAGCAGATGCAGCCCTGCCACTAGACTCCTACTGGAGATAGCAACAAGAGCAGATGTAGCCCTGCTCCAAGACTTCTACTGGAGGTGGCATCAAGATCAGATGTAGCCCTGCCAGTAGACTCCTACTGGAGGTAGCAACAAGAGCAAATGCAGCCTTGCCACTAGACTACTGGTGGAGGTAGGAAAAAGAGCAGATGCAGCAATGGAGCTAGACTACTGCTGGAGGTAGTAACAATAGCAGATGCAGCCCTGCAGCAAGATTCCTACTGGATGTAGGAACAAGAGCAGATGCAACCATTCCACTAGACTGCTGCTGTAGGTACCAACAAGATCAGATGCAGCCCTGCCAGGAGACTACTGCTGGAAGTAGCAACAAGAGCAGAAGCAGCCTTGCCACAAGACTCCTAAGGGAGGTGGTAACGAGAACAGATGCAGCCCTGCCACTAGACTCCTACTGGAGGTAGCAAAAGAGCAGATGCAGCCCTGCCATTAGACTTCTGATGGAGATAGCAACAAGAGCAGATGAAGCCTTGCCATTAGATTACTGCTGGAGGTAGAAACAGGAGCAGATGCAGCCCTGCCACTAGACTACAGCTGGAGGTAGCAACATGGGCAGATGCAGCCCTGCCACTAGACTGCTGCTGGAGGTAGCAACAAGAGCAGATACAGCCTTGCCATTAAACTACTGCTGGAGGTAGCAACAAGAGCAGATACAGCCCTGCCACTAGAGTACTGCTGGAGGAAGAAAAAATGAGCAGATGCAAACCTGCCACTAGACTCCTACTGGAGGTGGTAACAAGAGCAGAAGTATCCCTTCCACTAGACTACTGATGGAAGTAGCAACAAGAGCAGATGCCGCACTGCTACTAGACTACTGCTGGAGATAGCAACAAAAGCAGATGCTGCCCTGCCACTAGACTCCTACTGGAGGTGGTAACTAGAGCAGATGTAGCCCATCCCCGCTTAGTCCACCTACTGGAGGTGGCAAACAAGAGCGGATGCAACCAAGCCACGAGACTCCTACTGAGATAGCAAAAAGAGCAGATACAGCGCTGCCACGAGACTACTGCTGAAATAGCACAAGAGCAATGCAGCCCTGGCCACTAACAACTTCTGGAGTGGCAAGAAAAGCAGATGCGCCCTGTCCATTGACTACTGCTGAGGTAGCAACCAAGTAGCTGAAGCCTGCGCTCCGCTGTGACTACTGCTGGAGGTAGCAAAAAGAGCAGATACAGCACTGCACTAACATCTTGCTGGAGAATAACAAGAGCGATGTAGCCCTGAAACCTCGTCTGCTGCAGGAGGTAGGACACAGAGCCAGATGCGCACTGCCACTAGACTACTGCTGGAGGTATAACAAGAGGAGATGCAGCCCTGCCTCAAGATTCCTACAGGAGTAGGAACAAGAGCAGATGCAACCCTACCACTAGAGTACTGTTGGATGTGGCAACAAAGAAGATGTACCCTGCCACTAGACTCCTACGAGGAAGTAACAAGACAGATGTGAGCCATGCCATTAGACACAATATTGGAGGTGGCCAACAAAGAGCAGATGCAGCCCTGTCACTAGACTACTGGTAGAGGTGCAACAACAGCAGATGCATATCTGCAATTAGACTACTGCTGGTGGTAGGACAAGAGCAGATGCAGCCTTGATTCCTACTCCTACGGAGGTGGCAACAGGAGCATATGTAAACCTTGCACTAGACTCCTAAGGAGTAACAACAAAAGCAGATGCAGCCCTGCCGTTAGACTCCTACTTGAAGGTGGCAACAAGAGCAGATGCAGCCCTGCATTAGACTACTGCTGGAGGAAAGCAACAAAGCAAATACAAGCCATACTACTTAGACAACCTACGGGAGTGGCAACAAGAGCAGATGCATCCTGCTACTAGACATTGCTGGAATTAGCAAACAAGAGCAGATGCAGCCCTGCCGCTAAACTACTGCGAGGTAGCAACAAGAGAAGATGCAGCCCTCCCACGAGACTACTGCTGAAGGTGGCAACAAGCGCAGATGCAGCCCTGTCCCACGAGACTCTTCTGAGGTAGTAACAAAAGAAGATGCAGCCCTGCCACTAAGACTCCTAACTGGAAGGTGGGTTATTAAAAAAACCTTAAGAAGCAACATGTAGCCCTGCAACTAGACTACTACTCTGCTGATAGTGCAACAAGAACAGATGCAGCACGCCATTAGACTACTGGCGAGGTAGCAACAAGATCAGATGCACCCCTGCCACAGGACTACAACTGGAGGTCAACAAGAGGACAAGCGAAACCTGTCATCTAGACTTCTGGAGGAGGTAGTAACAAGAGCAGTGCAAGACCCTGCACAAGACTCCACTGGATGTAGCAAACACCACAGATGCAGCCCTGCCACTAGACTAATGAATGAAGTAGCAACAAGAGCAGACGCCGCCATTGCCATAAAGACTCTACTGGCGGAAGAACCAAAAGCAGATGCAACACTTGCCACAAGACTAACTGCTGAAGGTAGCAACAAGAAGCATAGTAAGCCCTGCCACTAGACTCCTACTGGAGTGGCAACAAGATAGGTGTAGCCGTGCCAATACACTCCTACTGAGGGAGCAACACACAAATGCAGCCCTGTCCACTAGCTACAGCTGGAGGTTAGCAACAAGAGCACATGCAGCACCTGCCGCGAGACAACTGCTGGAAGTAGCAACAAGAGCATAGATGCTAGCTTGCCACAAGACTCCTACTGGAGGTGGTAACAAGAGTAGATGCAGCCCTGCCACTAGACTCCTACTGGAGGTCGCAACAAGAGCAGGTTCAGCCCTGCCATTAGACTAATGCTGGAGGTAGCAACAAAGGAAGATGAAGCCCTGCCACTAGAGTACTGCTGGAGGTAGCAACAGGAGTAGATGCAGCCTTGCCACTATACTACTGCTGGAGATAGCAAAAAGAGCAGATGCAGCCCTGCCATTAAACTACTGCTGGACGTAGCAACAAGAGCAGATGCAGCTCTGCCACTAGACTTCTGCTGGAGGTAGCAAAAGGAGCAGATGTAGCTCTTCCACAAGACTGCTGCTGGAGGTAGAAACAAGAGCAGACGCAGCCCTGCTACGAGACTACTGCTGGAGGTAGCAACAAGAGCAGATACAGCCTTGCCACAAGACTCCTTCTGGAGGTTGTAACAAGAGCAGATGGAGCCCTGCCACTAGACTACTGACGGAGGTAGCAACAGGAGCAGATGCAGCCTTGCCACAGGACTACTGCTGGAGGTAGCAAAAAGAGCAGATGTAGGCCTGCCTAGAGAGTACTGCCGGAGGAAGCAACAGGAGCAGATGCAGCCCTGCCATTAAACTACTGCTGGAGGTAGCAAAAAGAGCAGATGCAGCTCTGCCACTAGACTACTGCTGGAGGTAGCAAAAAGAGCAGATGCAGCCCAGCCACTAGACTACTGCTGGAGGTAGCAACAAGAGCGGATACAGCACTGCCAAGACTCCTACTGGAGGTGGTGAGAAGAGCAGAAGCAACCCTGCGACTAGACTACTGACGGAGGTAGCAACAAGAGCAGATGCAGCCATACCACTAGACTACTGCTGGAGGTAGCAACAAGAGCAGATGCAGCCCTGCCACAAGGCTCTCACTATAGGTGGTAACTAGAGCAGATTTAGCTCTGCCATTAGACTACTGCTGGGGTGGCAAAATGAGCAGATGCACCCCTGCCACTAGACTACTGCTGTAGATAGCGAAAAGAGCAGATGCAGCCGTGCCACGAGATTACTGCTGAAGGTAGCAACAAGAGCAGATGCAGCCCAGCCACTAGACTACTGCAGGAGGGAGTAACAAGAGCAGATGCAGCCCAGCCACTAGACTACTGCAGGAGGGAGTAACAAGAGCAGATGCGGCCCTGCCACGAGACTACTGCTGGAGGTTGTCACAAGAGCGGATGTAGCTCTGGCACTAGACTACTGTAGGAGGTAGAAACAAGAGCAGATGCAGCCCTGCCACGAGATTCCTACTGGAGGTAGCAACAAGAGCAGATGCAGCCCTGCCACTAGACTAATTCTGCAGGTAGCAACAAGAGCAAATGCAGCACTGCCACTAGACTCCTACTGCAGGTGGTAACTAGAGCAGATGCACTCCTGCCACTAGGCTACTTCTGGAGTGGCAAGAAAAGCAGATGCTGCCCTGCGATTAGACTACTGCTGGAGGTAGCGATAAGAGCAGATACAGCACTGCCACTAGACTATTGCTGGAGGTAGTATCAAGAGCAGATGCAGCCCTGCCACTAGACTACTGCTGGAGGTAGGAACAAGAGCAGATGCAACACTGCCACTAGACTACTGCTGGAGGTAGTAACAAGAGGAGATGCAGCCCTGCCACTAGACTCCTACTGGAGGTGGCAACAAGATCAGATGTAGCCCTGCCACTAGACTCCTACTGGAGGTAGAAACAAGAGCAAATGCAGTTCCGCCACCAGACTACTGCTGGAGGTGGCAACAAGAGCAGATGCAGCCCTTCCACTAGACTCCTACTGGAGATAGCAACAAGAGCAGATGTAGCTTTGTTCCAAGACTCCTACTGGAGGTGGCATCAAGATCAGATGTAGCCCTGCCAGTAGACTCCAACTGGAGGTAGCAACAAAAGCAAATGCACCCTTGCCACTAGACTACTGGTGGAGGTAGGAACAAGAGCAGATGCAGCAGTGCAACTAGACTACTGCTGGAGGTAGTAACAATAGCAGATGCAACCCTGCCACAAGATTCCTACTGGATGTAGGAACAAGAGCAGATGCAACCATGCCACTAGACTACTGTTGGAAGTGGCAACAAGAGAAGATGCAGCCCTGCGACTAGACTGCTGCTGTAGGTAACAAGATCAGATGCAGCCCTGCCAGGAGACTACTGCTGGAAGTAGCAACAAGAGCAGATGCAGCCTTGCCACAAGACTCTTACTGGAGGTGGTAACAAGAACAGATGCAGCTCTGCACTAGACTCCTACTGGAGGTAGCAAAAGAGCAGATGCAGCTCTGCCATTAGACTTCTGATGAAGATAGCAACAAGAGCAGATGAAGCCTTGGCATTAGATTACTCCTGGAGGTAGAAACAGGAGCAGATGCAGCCCTGCCACTAGACTACTGCTGGAGGTAGCAACAAGGGCAGATGCAGCCCTGCCACGAGACTGCTGCTGGAGGTAGCAACAAGAGCTGATACAGCCCTGCCATTAAACTACTGCTTGAGGTAGCAACAAGAGCAGATGCAGCCCTGCCACTAGACTACTGCTGGAGGAAGAAACAAGAGCAGATGCAGCCCTGCCACAAGATTCCTACTGGATGTAGGAACAAGAGCAGATGCAACCATGCCACTAGACTACTGTTGGAAGTGGCAACAAGAGCAGATGCAGCCCTGCGACTAGACTGCTGCTGTAGGTAACAACAAGATCAGATGCGGCCCTGCCAGGAGACTACTGCTGGAAGTAGCAACAAGAGCAGATGCAGCCTTGCCACAAGACTCTTACTGGAGGTGGTAACAAGAAAAGATGCAGCTCTGCACTAGACTCCTACTGGAGGTAGCAAAAGAGCAGATGCAGCTCTGCCATTAGACTTCTGATGGAGATAGCAACAAGAGCAGATGAAGCCTTGCCATTAGATTACTCCTGGAGGTAGAAACAGGAGCAGATGCAGCCCTGCCACTAGACTACTGCTGGAGGTAGCAACAAGGGCAGATGCAGCCCTGCCACGAGACTGCTGCTGGAGGTAGCAACAAGAGCTGATACAGCCCTGCCATTAAACTACTGCTTGAGGTAGCAACAAGAGCAGATGCAGCCCTGCCACTAGACTACTGCTGGAGGAAGAAACAAGAGCAGATGCAAACCTGCCACTAGACTCCTACTGGAGGTGGTAACAAGAGCAGAAGCATCCCTTCCACTAGACTACTGATGGAAGTAGCAGCAAGAGCAGATGCAGCCCTACCACAAGACTACTGCTGGAGGTAGTAACAAAAGCAGATGCCGCCCTGCTACTAGACTACTGCTGGAGATAGCAAAAAAAGCAGATGCAGCCCTGCCACTAGACTCCTACTGGAGGTGGTAACTAGAGCAGATGTAGCCCTGCCGCTAGTCTCCTACTGGAGGTGGCAACAAGAGCGGATGCAGCGCTGCCACGAGACTACTGCTGGAGGTAATAACAAGAGTAGATGCTGCCCTGCTACTAGACTTCTGCTGGATATAGCAAAAAGAGCAGATGCAGCGCTGTCACGAGACTACTGATGGAGGTAGCAACAAGAGCAGATGCAGCCCTGCCACTAGACTAATGCTGGAGGTAGTAACTAGAGGAGATGCAGCCTTGCCATGAGACTCCTACTGGAGGTACCAACAACAGCAGATGCAGCCCTGCCACTAGACTACTTCTTCAGGTAGCAACAAGAGCAAATGCAGCCCTGCCACTAGACTCCTACTGGAGGTGATAACTAGAGCAGATGTACTCCTCCCACTAGACTACTTCTGAAGTGGCAAGAAAAGCAGATGCAGCCCTGCCATTAGACTACTGCTGGAGGTAGCAACAAGAGCTGACGCAGCCCTGCCACTAGACTACTGCTGGAGGTAGCAAAAAGAGCAGATACAGCACTGCCAGTAGACTATTGCTGGAGGTAGTAACAAGAGCAGATTCAGCCCTGAAACTAGACTACTGCTGGAGGTAGGAACAAGAGCAGATGCAGCGCAGCCATTAGAGTACTGCTGGAGGTAGTAACAAGAGGAGATGCAGCCCTGCCTCAAGATTCCTACTGGATGTAGGAACAAGAGCAGATGCAACCCTGCCACTAGAGTACTGTTGGATGTAGCAACAAGAGCAGATGCAGCCCTGCCACTAGACTACTGCTGGAGGAAGAAACAAGAGCAGATGGAAACCTGCCACTAGTCTCCTACTGGACGTGGTAACAAGAGCAGAAGTATTCCTTCCACTAGACTACTGATGGAAGTACCAACAAGAGCAGATGCAGCCTACCACAAGACTACTGCTGGAGGTAGTAACAAAAGCAGATCCCGCCCTGCTACTAGACTACTGCTGGAGATAGCAACAAAAGCAGATACAGCCCTGCCACTAGACTCCTACTGGAGGTGGTAACTAGAGCAGATGTAGCCCTACCGCTAGTCTCCTACTGGAGGTGCCAACAAGAGCGGATGCTGCACTGCCACTAGACTACTGCTGGAGATAGCAAAAAGAGCAGATGCAGCGCTGCCACGAGACTACTGCTGGAGGCAGTAACAAGAGTAGATGCAGCCCTGCCACTAGACTGCCGCTGGAGGTAGTAACAAGAGCAGATGCAGCCCTGCCTCAAGATTCCTACTGGATGAAGCAAAAAGAGCAGATGGAACCCTGCCACTAGACTACTGCTGGAGGTAGCAACAAGAGCAGATGTTGCCCTTCCTCTAGACTTCTGCTGGAGGTAGCAACAAGAGCAGATGCAGCCCTGCCACTACACTACTGCTGGAGGTAGCAAAAACAGCATATGCAGCCCTGCCACAAGACTCTTACTGGAGGTAGCATCAAGAGCAGATGCAGCCCTACCACTAGACTCCTACTGGAGGTAGAAACAAGAGCAGATGCAGCCCTGTCACCAGAATACTCCTGGAGGTAGCAACAAGAGCAGAAGCAGCCCTGCCACTAGACTCCTACTTGAGGTGGTAAATAGAGCAGATGTAACCCTCCCACTAGACTGCTTCTGGAGTGGCAACGAGTGCAGATGCAACCCTGTCATTAGACTATTGCTGGAGGTAGCAACAAGAGCAGATGCAGCCCTTTCCACTAGACTCCTACTGGAGTTGGTAACTAGAGCAAATGTAGTCCTGCCACTAGACTACTTCTGAAGAGGCAACAAGAGCAGATGCAGCCCTGCCACTAGACTACTGCCGTAGGTAGTAACAAGAGCAGATGCAAGCCTGCAACTATACTACTGCTGGAGATAGTAACAAGAGCAGATGCAACCCTGCCACTAGACTACTGCTGGAGGCAGTAACAAGCGCAGATGCTGCCCTGCCAGTAGACTATTGCTGGAGGTAGTAACAAGAGCAGATGCAGCCCTGCCAGTAGACTACTGCTGGAGGTAGTAACAAGAGCAGATGCAGCCCTGCCACTAGACTACTGGTAGAGGAAGCAACAAGAGCAGATGCAGCCCTGCCAGGAGACTACTACTGGAGGTAGCAAAAAGAGCAGATACAGCCTTGCCACAAGACTCCTACTGTAGGTGGTAACAAGAGCAGATGTATGCCTGCCACTAGACTACTGATGGAGGTAGCAACAAGAGCAGATGCAGCCCTACCACTTGACTACTCCTGGAGGTAGTAACAAGAGCAGATGCAGCCCTGCCACTAGACTCCTGCTAGAGGTAGCAACAAGAGCAGATGCATCCCTGCCACTAGACTCCTACTGGAGGTGGTATCTAAAGCAGATGTAGCCCTGCCACTAGACTACTGCTGGAGTGGCTACAAGAGCAGATGCTGCCCTGCCACTAGAGTACTGCTGGAGATAGCAAAAAGAGCAGATGCAGCGCTGCCACGAGACTACTGCTGGAGGTAGCACCAAGAGCAGATACAGAATTACCACAAGACTCCTACTGGAAATGGTAACAAGAGCAGATGTAACCCTGCTCCTAGACTACTGCTGGAGGTAGCAAGAAGAGCAGGTGGAGCCCTACCACTAGACTACTGCTGGAGGTGGCAACAAGAGCAGATGCAATCCTAACACTAGACTACTGCTGGAGGTAATAACAAGAGGAGGTGCAGCCCTGCCACTAGACTACTTCTGGAGGTAGCAAAAAGAGCATATGCAGCCCTGCCACAAGACTCTTACTGGAGGTGGCATCAAGAGCAGATGCAGCCCTGCCACTAGACTCATACTGGATGTGCTAACAAGAGCAGATGCAGCCCTGCCACTAGACTACTGCTGGAGGTAGCAACAGGAGCAGGTGCAGCCCTACCACTAGATTCCTACCGGAGGTAGTAACAAGAGCAGATGCAGCCGTGTCACTAGACTACTAATGGAGGTAGCAACAAGAGCAGAAGCAGCCATGCGACTAGACTCCTAGTTGAGGTGGTAACTAGAGCAGATGTAGCCCTGCCATTAGACTGCTTCCGGAGAGGCAACGAGTGCAGATGCAACCCTGTCATTAGACTACTGCTGGAAGTAGCAACAAGGGCAAATGCAGCCCTTTCCACTAGGCTCCTACTGGAGGTGGTAACTAGAGCAAATGTAGTCATGCCACTAGACTTCTTCTGGAGAGGCAACAAGAGCAGATGCAGATCTGCCACTAGACTACTGCTGGAGGTAGCAACGAGAGCAGATGCTGCCCTGCCACTAAACTACTGCCGTAGGTAGTAACAAGAGTAGATGCAGCCCTGCCACTAGACTACTGCTGGAGGTAGTAATAAGAGCAGATGCAGCCCTGCCACTAGACTACTGCTCGAGGTAGTAACAAGAGCAGATGCAGCTCTGCAACAAGACTCCTACTGGAGGTAGCAACAAGACCAGATGCAGCCCTGCCACTAGACTACTGCTGGAGGTAGCAACAAGAGCAGATGCAACCCTTACATGAGACTCCTACTGGAGGTAGCAACAAGAGCAGATGCAGCCCTACCACTTGACTACTGCTGGAGGTAGCAACAAGAGCAGACGCAGCTCTGCCACTAAACTCCTACTGTAGGTGGTAACTAGAGCAGATGTAGCCCTGCCACTAGACTACTTCTGGAGTGGCAACAAGAGCGGATGCAGCCCTGCCATTAGACTACTTCTGGAGGTTGCAACAAGAACAGTTGCAGCCCTGCCCCTGGACATCTGCTGGAGGTAGCAACAAGAGCACATGCAGACCTGACATGAGACTCCTACTGGAGGTAACAAGAGGACCAGATTCATCCCTGCCACTAGACTACTGCTGGAGGTAGCAAAAAGAGCATATGCAACCCTGTCAGAAGACTCCTACTGGAGGTAGCAACAAGAGCAGATATAGCCCTTCCACTAGACTCCTACTGGAAGTAGGAACAAGAGCAAATGCAGCCCTACCACATGGCTCCTACGTTGAGGTGGCAATAAGATCAGATGTAGCCGTGCAACTAGACTCCTATTGGTGGTAGCAACAAGAGCAAATCTAGCCCTGCCATTAGACTCCTAATGGAGGTGGCAACAATAGCAGATGCAGCCCTGCCACTAGACTACTGGTGGAGGTGGCAACAAGAGCAGATGCAGCCCTGCCATTAGACTACTGTTGGAGGTGGCAACAAGAGTAGATGCAGCCCTGCTTCTAGACTCCTACTGGAGGTGGCAACAAGAGCAGATGCAGCCCTGTTACTAGGCTACTTCTGGAGGTAGCAAAAAGAGCATATGCATCCATGCCACTAGACTACTGCTGGAGGTAGCAACAAAGGCAGATGCAGCCCTGCCAGTAGACTACTGCTGGAGGTAGTAACAAGAGCAGATGCAGCCCTGCCACTAGACTACTGGTAGAGGAAGCAACAAGAGCAGATGCAGCCCTGCCAGGAGACTACTACTGGAGGTAGCAAAAAGAGCAGATACAGCCTTGCCACAAGACTCCTACTGTAGGTGGTAACAAGAGCAGATGTATCCATGCCACTAGACTACTGATGGAGGCAGCAACAAGAGCAGATGCAGCCCTACCACTTTACTACTCCTGGAGGTAGTATCAAGAGCAGATGCAGCCCTGCCACTAGACTCCTGCTAGAGGTAGCAACAAAAACAGATGCAGCCCTGCCACTAGACTCCTACTGGAGGTTGTAACTAGAGCAGATGTAGCCCTTCCGCTAGACTACTGCTGGAGTGGCAACAAGAGCAGATGCTACCCTGCCACTAGACTACTGCTGGAGATAGCAAAAAGAGCAGATGCAGCGCTGCCACGAGACTTCTGCTGGAGGTAGCACCAAGAGCAGATACAGAATTGCCACAAGACTCCTACTGGAGGTGGTAACAAGAGCAGATGTAACCCTACTCCTAGACTACAGCTGGAGGTAGCAACAAGAGCAGGTGCAGCCCTACCACTAGACTACTGCTAGAGGTGGCATCAAGAGTAGATGCAATCCTAACACTAGACTACTGCTGGAGGTAATAACAAGAGCAGATGCAGCCCTGCCACTAGACTACTGCTTGAGGTAGCAACAAGAGCAGATGCAGCCCTGCCACTAGACTCCTACTGGAGGTAGTAACAAGAGCAGATGCAGCCTTGCGACTAGATTACTGCTGGAGGTAGCGGCAAGAGCAGATGCAGCCCTGCCCCTAGACTACTTCTGGAGAGGCAACAAGAGCAGATGCAACCATGCCATTAGACTACTGCAGGAAGTAGCAACAAGAGAAGATTCAGCCCTGCCACTAGACTCCTACTAGAGGTGGTAACTAAAGCAATTGTAGTGCTGCCACTAGATTACTTCTGGAGCGGCAACAAGAGCAGATGCAGTTTTTGACTAGACTACTGCTGGAGATTGCAACAAGAGCAGATGCAGCTCTGCCACTAGACTACTGCTGGAGGTAGTAACAAGAGTAGGTGCAGCCCTGCCACTAGAATACTGCTGGAGGTAGTAACAAGAGCAGATGGAGCCGGGCCACTAGACTACTGCTGGAGGTAGTAACAAGAGCAGATGCAGCCCTGCCACTACACTACTTCTGGAAGAAGTAACAAGAGCAGATGCAGCCCTGCCACAAGACTCCGAGTGGAGGTAGCAACAAGAGCAGATGCAGCCCTGCCACAAGACTCCGAGTGGAGGTAGCAACAAGAGCAGATGCAGCCCTGCCACTAGACTACTGCTGGACGTAGCAACAAGAGCAGATGCAGCCCTGACATGAGACTCCTTCTGGAGGTAGCAACAAGAGCAGATGCAGCCCTGCCACTATACTACTGCTACAGGTAGCAACAAGAGCAGATGCAGCGCTGCCAGTAGACTCCAACTGGAGGTGGCAACTAGAGCAGATGTAGCCCTATCACTAGACTGTTTCTGGAGTGGCAACAAGAGCAGATACGGCCCTGTCATTAAACTACTGCTGGCGGAAGGAACAAGAGCAGTTTCAGCCCTGCCACTAGACAACTGTTGGAGGTAGCAACAAGAGCAGATGCAGCCCTGCAACTAGACTACTGCTTGAGGTAGTAACAAGAGCAGTTGCAGCCCTGCCACTAGAGTACTGTTGGAGGTAGCATCAAGAGCAGATGCAGCCCTGCCACTAGACTACTGCTGGAGGTAGTAACAAGGGCAGATGCAGCCCTGCCACTAGACTACTGCTGGAGGTAGTAACAAGAGCAGATGCAGCCCTGCCACAAGACTCCTGTTGGAGGTAGCAATAAGAGTAGATGCAGTCCTGCCATTAGACTACTGCTGGAGGTAGCAACAAGAGCAGATGCAGCCCTGGAAAAAGACTCCTACTTGAGGTAGCAATAAGAGCAGATGCAGTCCTGCCAATAGACTACTGCTGGAGGTAGCAACAAGAGCAGATGCAGCCCTGACATGAGACTCCTACTGGAGGTAACAACAAGAGCAGATGCAGCCCTGTCACTATACTACTGCTGGAGGTAGCAACAAGAGCAGATGCAGCCCTGCCACTAATCTCCTACTGGAGGTGGTAACTAGAGCAGATGTAGCCCTGCCGCTAGACTACTTCTGGAGTGGCAACAAGAGCAGATGCACCCCTGCCATTATAATACTGCTTGAGGTAGCAAAAAGAGCAGTTGCATCCCTGCCCCTAGACAACTGCTGGAGGTAGCAACAGGAGCAGATGCAGCCCTGAAACTAGACTACTGCTGGAGGTAGTATCAAGAGCAGATGCAGCCCTGCCACTAGAACACTGCTGGAGGTAGTGACAAGCGCAGATGCAGCCCTGCCACTAGACTTCTGCTCTAGGTAGTAACAAGAGCAGATGCAGCCCTGCCACTAGACTACTGCTGTATGTAGTAACAAGAGTAGATGCAGCCCTGCCACTAGACTGCTGCTGGAGGTAGTAATAAGAGCAGATGCAGCCCTGCCACTAGACTGCTGCTGGAGGTAGCAATAAGAGCAGATGCAGTCCTGCCAATAGACTACTGCTGGAGGTAGCAACAAGAGCAGATGCAGCCCTGACATGAGACTCCTACTGGAGGTAACAACAAGAGCAGATGCAGCCCTGCCACTATACTACTGCTGGAGGTAGCAACAAGAGCAGATGCAGCCCTGCCACTAATCTCCTACTGGAGGTGGTAACTAGAGCAGATGTAGCCCTGCCGCTAGACTACTTCTGGAGTGGCAACAAGAGCAGATGCAGCCCTGCCATTAGAATACTGCTTGAGGTAGCAAAAAGAGCAGTTGCATCCCTGCCCCTAGACAACTGCTGGAGGTAGCAACAGGAGCAGATGCAGCCCTGAAACTAGACTACTGCTGGGGGTAGTATCAAGAGCAGATGCAGCCCTGCCACTAGACTACTGCTGGAGGTATTAACAAGCGCAGATGCAGCCCTGCCACTAGACTTCTGCTGGAGGTAGTAACAAGAGCAGATGCAGCCCTGCCACTAGACTACTGCTGGAGGTAGTAACAAGAGCAGATGCAGCCCTGACATGAGACTCCTACTGGAAGTAACAACAAGAGCAGATTCATCCCTGCCACTAGACTACTGCTGGAGGTAGCAAAAAGTGCATATGCAGCCCTTCCACAAGGCTCTCCTACTTTAGGTAGCAACCAGAGCAGATACAGCCCTTCCACTAGACTGCTACTGGAAGTAGCAACAAGAGCAAATGCTGCCCTGCCACATGGCTCCTATTGGAGGTGGCAACAAGATCAGATGTAGCCCTGCCACTAGACTCCTACTGTTGGTAGCAACAAGAGCAGATGGAGCCCTGCCATTAGACTCCTACTGGAGGTGGCCACAAGAGCAAATGCAGCCCTGCTACTAGACTACTGGTGGAGGTGGCAACAAGAGCAGATGCAGCCCTGCCATTAGACTACTGCTAGAGGTAGCAACAAGAGCAGATACAGCCCTGCTTCTAGACTCCTACTGGAGGTGGCAACTAGAGCAGATGTTACCCTGCCACTAGACTCCTAATGAAGGTAGCAACAAGAGCAAATGCAGCCCTTCCATTAGACTCCAACTGGAGGTGGCATCAAGAGCAGGTTCAGCCCTGCCATTAGACTACTGCTGGAGGTACCAAGAAGAGCAGATTCAGCCCTACTACTAGACTCCTACTTTAGGTGGCAACAAGAGCAGATGTAGCCCTTCCACTAGACTACTGCTGGATGTAGCAACAAGAGCAGATGCAGCCCTGCTGCTAGACTCCTGCTGGAGGTGGCAACAAGAGCAGATGTAGCCCTTCCACTAGACTACTGCTGGATGTAGCAACAAGAGCAGATGCAGCCCTGCCGCTAGACTCCTGCTGGAGGTGGCAACAACAGCAGATGTAGCCCTTCCACTAGACTACTGCTGGAGGAAGCAACAAGAGCAGATGCAGCCCTGCCGCTAGACTACTGCTGGAGGTGGCAACAAGAGCAGATGTAGCCCTTCCACTAGACTACTGCTGTAGGTATCAACAAGAGCAGATGCAGCGCTGCTACCAGACTACTGCTTGAGGTTTTAAGATCAGATGTAGCCCTGCCACTAAACTACTGCTGGAGGAAGCAAGAAGAGCAGATGTAACCCTGCCACTAAACTACTGCTGGAGGTAGCAAAAAGAGCAGATTTTGCCCTGCCACTAGACTACTGCTGGAGGTGGCAACAAGAGTAGATACAGCACTGCCACTATACTACTGCTAGAGGTGGCAACAGCAGCAGATATAGCCCTGCCACTATACTACTGCTAGAGGTGGCAACAGCAGCAGATATAGCCCTGCCACTATACTACTGCTAGAGGTGGCAACAGCAGCAGATATACCCCTGCCACTATACTACTGGTGGAAGTAGCAACAAGAGCACATGCAGCCCTGCCACTAGACTACTGCTGGAGATGGCAACAAGAACAGGTGTATCCCTGCCTCTAGACTATTGCTGGACGTAGCAACAAGAGCAGATGCATTCCTGCCATTAGACTCCTACTGGAGGTGGCAACAACAGCAGATGCAGCCCTGCCATTAGACTTCTGCTGGAGGTAGCAACAAGAGCAGGTGCAGCCCTGCTGCTAGACTCCTACTGGAGGTGGCAACAAGAGCAGATGCAGCCCTGCCACTAGACTACTGCTGGAGGTGGCAACAAGAGCAGATATAGCCCTGCCACTAGACTACTGCTGGAGGCAGCAACAATTCCAGATGTAGCCCTGCCACTAGACTACTGCTGGAGGTGGCAACAAGAGCAGATGTAGCCTTGCCACTAGACTCCTTCTGGAGGTGGCAACAAGAGCAGATGCAGCCCTGCCATTAGACTACTGCTGGAGGTAGCAACAAGAGCAGATGGAGCTCTGCTACTAGACTCCTACTGGAGGTGGATACAAGAGCAGATGCAGCCCTGCTACTAGACTACTGCTGGAGGTAACAACAAGTGCGGATGTAGCCCTGCCACTAGACTACTGCTGGAGGTAGCAACAAGAGCAGATGCAGGCCTGCCACTAGACTACTGCTGGAGGTGGCAACAAGAGCAGATGTTTCCCTGCCACTAGACTACTGCTGGGGATAGCAAGAAGAGCAGATGCAGCTCTGCTACTAGACTCCTACTGGAGGTAGCAACAAGAGCAGATGCAGCCCTGCTTCTAGACTCCTACTGGAGGTGGCAACAAGAGCAGATGCAGCTCTGCTACTAGACTACTGCTGGAGGTGACAACAAGAGCAGATGTAGCCCTGCCTCTAGACTCCTGCTGGAGGTAGCAACAAGAGCAGATGCAGCCCTGCCATTAGACTCCTACTGGAGGTAGCAACAAGAGCAGATGCAGCCCTGCTTCTAGACTCCTACTGGAGGTAGCAACTAGAGCAGATGTAGCCCTGCCACTAGACTACTGCTGGAGGTAGCAACAAGAGCAGATGCAGCCCTGCCACTATACTACTGCTGGAGGTGGCAACAAGAGCAGATGTTGCACTGCCACTAGACTACTGCTGGAGGTAGCAACAAGAGCAGATGCAGCCCTGCCGCTAGACTACTGCTGGAGGTGGCAACAAGAGCAGATGTAGCCCTTCCACTAGACTGCTGCTGTAGGTATCAACAAGAGCAGATGCAGCGCTGCTACCAGACTACTGCTTGAGGTTTTAAGAAGAGCAGATGTAGCCCTGCCACTAAACTACTGCTGGAGGAAGCAAGAAGAGCAGATGTAACCCTGCCACTAGACTACTGCTGGAGGTAGCAAAAAGAGCAGATTTTGCCCTGCCACTAGACTACTGCTGGAGGTGGCAACAAGAGTAGATACAGCACTGCCACTATACTACTGCTAGAGGTGGCAACAGCAGCAGATATAGCCCTGCCACTATACTACTGGTGGAAGTAGGAACAAGAGCACATGCAGCCCAATAAGCCTAACCTCAATTGTAGGTAAATTACTAGAGTCAATTATAGCCGATTATATAAGAAGCCATCTGGATAGGCATAATTTGATTAATGATACTCAACATAGTTTCACCAGGGGCCGTTCCTGCCTAACTAATTTATTAACCTTCTTCAGCAAAGTTTTTGAGGCCGTTGATCAGGATAAAGAATTCGATATTGTTTATTTAGATTTTAGTAAGGCTTTTGATATAGTACCGCACCAGAGACTGTTGAAGAAAGTGGCTGCCCATGGCATTGGGGGGAAAATGCTGTCATGGATCGAGTCATGGTTCACTAATAGGAAGCAGAGAGTGTGCATAAATGGGGTTAAATCTGAGTGGGGATCTGTAACAAGTGTCGTTCCGCAGGGATCAGTTTTAGGCCCATTGTTGTTTATAATATATATAAACGACCTTGACGAGGAAATTACTAGTGACATAAGTAAATTTGCTGATGACACGAAGACAGGTAGGATAATCGATTCAGACGTTGATGTCTCACAACTTCAGGAGGATTTAGACAAACTCAATTCGTGGTCAGAAAAGTGGCAGATGCAGTTCAATGTAGATAAATGTAAAGTTCTAAAGCTCGGAAATGTTCATAACCGTAGCACCTACCAGCTTAATAATGTTGAACTTAGCCGTATAGATTGCGAAAAGGACTTGGGGGTTATGGTAAGCAGCAACCTTAAACCAAGACAGCAATGCCTAAGCGTACGTAATAAGGCAAATAGATTACTGGGATTTATATCAAGAAGTGTAAGCAACAGAAGTCCAGAGGTCATACTGCAGCTTTAT
>NC_069405.1:12070510-12111649 GCF_026875155.1 Cherax quadricarinatus
TAACACATGAAGGATCTACTTGAAAGTTATCTACCAAGAAATATGTTGATTTGATTGATACGAAAAGTTAACTTGCGTTAAACCGGTTTTCAGTCGTTATGTCCAACGAAACCGTTTGTAACTAGTCAAGGGTTCGGACCATCAAGGGTTCGGACCAGTCGAGGGTTCGGACCAGTCGATCTGAACTGATCAGTGGTTCACTTATTTAGAACATACTGGTCGGTGATTTGGGCTAACACATGAAGGATCTACTTGAAATTATCTACCCGAGAAATATGTGATTTGATTGATACAAAAGTATAACTTGCGTGTTGAAGAACCGGTGATTTCTGGCAGCTCCTACATCAGTGTGAATGTCCTCCCCTCAGTGTGAAGTTCCTCCCCTCAGTGTGAAGTTCTTCACCTCAGTGTGAAGTTCCTCCCCTCAGTGTGAAGTTCTTCTCATCAGCAAGTATTTCCTTTCAATATGTATTATATTTAGGCCTAAATACATAATTTTTTTTTTCACTGGTTTTACATGTATTAAATTATGAAGAATTTAAGGCATGATAATTCTGTAAAATTAGTGAGTCTTATATATATATATATATATATATATATATATATATATATATATATATATAATATATATATATATATATATATATATATATATATATTAATCTATTTATCTGCAAGTTTCTGTTCTTAGTTTTCTCTTTTAGCAGTATTCTGAGCTTTTCTCGTATTTTCCTTTTGTCTCTCTCACTTCCCCTTCCCCTCACCACCCACTTTCTGGCGACCCTTCTGACCCCCCCTTCCCTTCCTTGTCTTACCTCTTTACATCTCCCTATTACTCCCTCTATCTCCCCTCCCCTCTCTATAACTTTCACCCCCCTCTCTTCTCCTTTCTAACTTCTTACACCTTTACACCTTCACGTTGCCCACCCCTCCCTCTTCCCCTCTCAACAACCCCCTTCCATCTTCCTTCTTGGTCCCCCTCCCCCCATCCCCACTCTAACACAAACAATACAACGACACTCCTTTGATCCTTACACGACTCTTTGTTGTTGCTAAAGTAATATTCACTCCTGCCACCGCTGGCACGCCCGCTGCGCGATGATTCCCGCTATTACCTTCATTTCCTTAATTACCGGAAGCGCCCGTTGCGATGGACGCGAGGCTGTTTCCATCCATCTCGGTGGCACTTAGAGAAAGCCTGCTAGAGACGTTTCGACCGTTTCGAAGTAGATTAACGGCGGGTTTGGTGGGGAGAGCGTGTGTCGAGCAGCCTCGGCCGAGGTCTCAAGTCTTCATCTGTTGATATTACGTTAGAGCTGTGACCGTGTGTGACGGGCGTAAGCCACAGGTACCCACGGGGCTACTAATAGCCCTTATTGTTTCGTGGCTGAAGGGTGGTGTTGCCCTGGC
This sequence comes from Cherax quadricarinatus, assembly GCF_026875155.1. Taxonomy (NCBI): domain Eukaryota; kingdom Metazoa; phylum Arthropoda; class Malacostraca; order Decapoda; family Parastacidae; genus Cherax; species Cherax quadricarinatus. Next base: position 12,071,921 of record NC_069405.1, read on the forward strand.
TAGGGGACCGGTGGTCGGGTAGGTGTGCGGGGCTTTTGTCGTTGGGAATCCTAGTAATGAATTTTCTCCTTGATTTTATTTTTGTATTTCCGCCGTATGGAAGGTGACTCGCAGGGTAGAAAGCGCACCTTGCCCTAACCTGTGACTTGCACCCTCCCCCATGCCCCCCTCACACCCCAGCACCCTTAAATAGTGGACGGGGAAGGCAATACACAGCTTCAAGAATGGGTACGATAATGCCCAAGGGGGGGTTAGAAATCAGTGATGCAGATTGAAGTAGTCTAGGAGGTAGAGGTCATGATAGGAGACTCGACCCCTATTGAAACAGCTCGGCGAGCACACACGATAGTAGCAACCAACGAAGAGGCGGGGACAGGAGCTATGACTCGACCCCTGCAAACACATATACATATATAGGTGAGTACACACACACACATAGTTTTAAGACGAGGTATGATAAAGCTTATGGAGCAGGGAGAGGGAGGACCCAGTAGCGGTCAGTGAAGAGGCGGGGCCAGGAGCTGAGTCTCGACCCCTGCAACCCCAATTATGTGAATTAGGTGAGGCCTGGTCACAGACCGGGCCGCGGGGGCGTTGACCCCCGGAACTCTCTCCAGGTAAACTCCAGGTAAACACACACTCCCAGGCTAAGCACTGCCCTATGAGACTCACCTAATCACAACCAACTTGAAACAGGAATGAGACAGCTCTAGAACTGGAGAAGGAACAGCTGCGAGAGCATGTGTAAAAGTTGGTTTAAGAAGACACGTGTGAAAACACTAGGACATATTTATTAGAAAACATTTCGGTGCTGGGACCTTGATCACTTCAGAAGTGATCAAGGTCCCAGGACTGAAACGTTGTCTAATAAATATATCTTAGTGTTTGCTTACCTGTTTTTCTAAACCAATTTGTCAATTACCAAAATTTAAATTCAGTATTAAATTGACAGTGAGCACAGAAAGGGGAACACTGTATCCATTCGTGCCCCAGATTATTCAACTCCCCCCCCAGAACCCATGCGGGAGCAAGTATAAAGTTTTACCGGGTACCAGATCAACCAGTGTGATGGTAGTGGGGCGGGGGCTCCACCAAAACCTGGTGGACCAGGCAAGCACCAGACGAAGGCCTGACCCTGCGGGATCTGGTAGCAAAAAACCTTCAGAAAAAAAAGGAGAGGCGCAAGATGGGGGACACCCATTTAAAGAAATCTCTGAGAGCTCACCCCCCTCCCCTTCTCAAAAAAACTCAACTAAAAGCTCCCCCCACTTCCCCAACAAAAGAAATCCCCCCACACCCTCCTCCCCCTAAATAACCAAGGATAAAAAACCTCCCAAGCCCTTACCATTCCCTTCGTCTTGGTTAGTTAGTGGGATAAATTTAAAGGACCTGCCTTAGGGCCAACGGGCCTGCTGCAGTGTTCCCCCTTTCTTATGTTTTTTATTTCTTATTTTTTTCTCTTTGTAATAACATTCTCTTTTGCAATTGTGTGGTGAGTTTCCTGTTTTTTGGAAATACTTTGGTAAGGAAGGGGCAGCGGGCCTCCAGCACAACGCCGGGAAAAAAAGGTAAAAAATACCGACACAAGGGCAATATAAACAAAAATCAGTATAATGTGATCCTTTATTGACTACGTTTCGCCCCCCAGGGGGGCTTTTCAAGCAAAAACAGAAACCTGGGGGGGAAGGGAAACGCGAGTATTTAACCCCGGCTGAGGTCGGGTGAAGAAGCTGCATCGATGATGTCCCGTGGGGGGTTATAGGTCTAAAAATTTGGGGTAGCGGGAAAGGAGAGGGGATAAGTTTGTGAGAGACCTTCTACTTTTCTTTGTGGGATAGCGATGAAGAAGTTTTTTGGCAAGTGGTTCAGCTATGTTATAAAGCCCTTTCTGGTTGAAGTTGGGGATATAGAAATAAGTAATTTTCCCCGGATTTTTCGGTATTGAGTGTTTTTTTGTGGCGAAAATCTTGAGTTTCAGAAACTCAAGATTTACTGCTCACAAACTTACCAATCTCCTTCCAAGCTCCCCAATTTTTTTGATCTAAAACCCCCTGGGTAATCATCGATGCAGCTTCTTAAACCCTGACCCCAGCCGGACTAAAATACTGCTTTTCCTTCCCCCCCAGGTAGTTCTGTTTGGACGGGAAAAACCCAAAGTGTGGGCGAAATAGTCAATAAAGGATCACATTATACTGCATTTTTGTTTTATTGCCAGCAACAGCCTGGTTGACCAGGCAAGCACCCGACGGCTGGCCCATGGCCGGGCTCAAGAGTAGATTAACCGAATATCTTCAAAGGGGATATCAAAGGGAAGGGAAAAGGGTTTTTGTGGTAAGATGTTGGGGTTTTTATGTGGTGTAGGTGAGTTGGTGGTAGGTGGTTGGTGGGAGGGGGGTGGTGGTGGTAGGTATGTTGGTGTAGGTGTGTTGGTGGTAGGTGATGTTGGGTGGTAGGGGATTTGGGGGTAGGGGATGTTTGGTTAGGGGTTTGGGGGTAGGTGATGTTGGGGGTAGTGGGGGTTTTGGGGGAGGTGATGTTGGTGGTAGTGATGTTGGGGGTTTGGGATGTTGGGTAGATGGTGTTTTTGTAGGTTGTTGGTGTAGGTGATGTTGGGGGTAGGTGATGTTGGTGGTAGATGGTTGGGGTAGGTGATGTTGGTGGTAGGGGGAGTTGGTGGTAGGTGATTTGGTGGTAGATGGTGTTGGTGGGAGGGGATGTTTTGGGGGAGGGGATTTGGGGTAGGTGGGGGGTTGGTGGAGGGATGTTGGGGTGTTTATGTTGGTTTGGGAGGTGAGTTGGGGTAAATGTGGTGTAGGGGGTTGGGGGGAGAGGTGTTGGTGGAGGGGTTGGTTGGGGATGTTGGTGTAGTGGTGGGGATGATTTGGGGGTAGGGGTGTTTGGTTGTAGTAATTTGGTGGGATAATGTTGGGGGAGGTGGGGGTTTGGGGTGATTTTTTTGTAGGGGATGTTTGTAGGGGATTTTTGGGGTATGGTGTTTGGGGGGTGATGTTTGTAGGGGATTTGGTTATTTTTTGGAGTATTTGGTGGTTAGTGGTGGGGGGAGTTTTGTTTTGGGTTAGGTGATTTTGGGTAGGTGTGTTTGGTAGTGGGGTTGGTACGTATTTGGGGAGGGGATTTTTAGGGTGTTGGTGGTATGATGTGGGGTTTTTGAGTTGGTGGGGAGGGAGTTGGTGGTAATGGTGTTGGGAGGGATTTTCAGCAAGAGCCCAGAGTTGAGTTTTGTGGGATTACAGCGTCCAGTGTGCTTTTCTTTCTCGCCGAGTGTTGTGGGGTATTGAGAGGAGGAAGTGCCCAGATCCTCCCTCGCCAAACACTCTCCCAACGATCCTTGCCACCACGACTACCATACACATCACCTATACACACACTTCCCCCTTGCTGTGTACTTCTGCTTTTTTCCATGTGAATTCATTGACCATAGCTGTGTATCCGAGTGCCCAAAGTTGCCACTCGAAGCTACGTGATCAGCATGCCACATAGTCAGCATGCTCACTATAGATCAGCAGCATGTGGTTATCAGCATGCCATGTAGATGCAGCAGCCACGTATAATCACGACGCCAAACGTGTGGATCCCTGACGCCACGTGGGGTGTGCGATGTCACGTGGAACTACAAGCCTATTTGAGTTCCAGAGCCCGATGTCCCCAGCCCCATGCTGTGGTCCTGCTAGCCCCCATATCAAACATTGACGTCATACCCGTCGATAGCAGCCCCCGAACGTTACATGACGTCACGATTTCTGCCTTGACATCACCTCGAATGTCTGCTGAGATGTCCCACAGTGCTGCTGACGTCACCGTCGCGACATCACGCCTGACATCACACATGTCACAGTCGTGAGTTTCTCCTATAATTTTTCAGTATGCCTATACCACGATGTTTTAGCACCCCCACATGTTTTTTTTCTTCCCTCCCTGTAGGAAGTTTTTTTTTTCCATGTCCATATGTATAGTACATGTTTTTATTTTGAGTTCTGTGCCCTGTTCCTTACGAGAGAGAGGGGACCGAGTTTTTTTTATATATTTAACCGCCAGACATGGTCGAGGAATGACCAATGGCAGTGGCCGAAGCGTATGTAGACATCCTGTACGGTCTGCACATACAGCCTCTGCTGACTGCCAGCTTAGTCACATTTCCGTCGCCACTAAAGTTCAGCCCTGGGCCTGTCCATGTCTGTGGGAAGCTGGTACCACACTGGGGCAGTGCTCACATCACGACAGCGGCCTAGTCAGGAAGAACACAAGGCCTACATAGTTAGATCCCTCCATGCGATGGCCCTCCCGAGCCATGGGCACAACATCACAACCTGTCTGCAACACCACAATGACTTTAACGAATAAAGTAAAGAACTCGAAGACGTATCATTAAACCACCCACGGCCAGCTCTACCAAATTAAATCGCTGGTTCACATGTTTGTGTATATTGTGTGCGATCTGAGGACGTGTGTCTGTGTGATGCCTAGCCCCACTTCTCACTACCCGCAGTGCGTGTGTGTCTAACCAACCGTACCACCGCAGCTACCCGCAGTGCTGTGTGGTGTGTGTGTTTGTGCTACCCTCTTACCGCACCTCGCAGCTAACCCACAGTGCTGAGAGTGTGTGGTGTGGGTGTGCTACCTTACCGCACCATCACAGTCAACACGTCAGTGGCTGTTGTGTTGTGCTGCCATACTCACACCTCGCTGACTACCACGCATCTGCAGGCGTGTGATGTGCGTGTTTGTGCTTACATACCGCACCTCGCAGCTACCCGACAGGGCTGTGTGTGTACTAGCCTACGCACCTCGCAGCTACCTGCAAGTGCCATGTGTGAGTGCCTACCTACTGCACTCGCAGCTACCCGCAGTGCTGCATGTTTGCTACCAACCGCACCTTCGCAGCTACCCGTAGTGCTGTGTGTATTGGTGTGTGTTGTGGGTGTGTGTGTGTGTGTGTGTGTGCTAAACTACCGCAACTCGCAGCTACCCGCAGTGCGAATGTGTGTGTGATAGCGTTGCTACCTACCCTGCTCCTCGTACAGCTACCCGCAGTGCTGTGTTTTTGTGTGTCTACCTGCCGCACCTCGCAGCAACCCGCATTTCTGTGTGTGATGTGAGCTACCTACCCCACCTCGCAGCTACCCGCAGTGCCGTGTGTGTGTGTGTTTGTGCTACTACCGCAACCTCGCAGCTACCCGCATCAAGTGTGTGTTGTGTGTGTGGTGTGTGTGTGTTGTGTGTGTGTGTGTAAGTGGTGTGTGTGTGTGTGATGTTGTGTGTGCATGCCGTACCGCACCTCGCGCTGCCCGCAGTGCTGTGTGTTGTGAGTGCGTGCTAAACCTAACACGCTCCTCTCAGCAAACCCGCAGGTGCGTGTGTTTGTGTGTGATTACCTACTCCGCACCTCGCAGCTACCCGCAGTTCTGTGTGTTTGTGTGTGTGCTACCTACCGCACCTCGCAGCTACCCGCAGTGCCGTGTGTGTGTGTTGTGTTGATGTGTGTGTGGCTAACATCCGTACATCGCAGGTACCTTCGCCGTAGTGCAGTGTGTGTGTTGCTACCTATCTACCGCACCTCGCAGCTTAACCCGCAGTGCTGTGTGTGTGAGTGCGTGCTACCTCCCTCTCCTCTCAGCCCGCTCAGAAGCTGTGTGTTTGTGTGTGCTACCATACCGGCACCCTCGCAGCTACCCGCAGTGTTCTGTGTGTGGTGTGTGTGCTAACCTACCGACACCTCGCAGCAACCCGCAGTGCTGTGTGTGAATGCGTGCTACCATACCTCTCCTCTCAGCTACCCGCAGTGCTGTGTGTTTGTGTGTGCTACCTACCACACCTCGCAGCTACCCGCAGTGCTGTGTGTGCTAAACCTGCCGCACCTCGCAGCTAAATCCCGCATGCCGTGTGTGTGTGTTACCTACCGCAGGCTCAACAGCTACCCGCAGTGCTGCTTGTGTGGTCATCTTGCGAGCGCCTCCCGCACCTTGCAGTACCCCGCAGTGACTTGTATATCTATGAGCTACCTACCGTATTTCGCAGGCTACCCGCAGTGCTGTGTGTAGTGCTACCATAAACGTATCTCGTAGCTACCACCCGTAGTGCTGTGTGTAGGTGTGTTGTGGTGTGTGCGTACCACCGAACCCTCGCAGCTACCCACCGTGCTGTGTGTGTGTGCTACCTTCCGCACCTCCACAGCTACCACACGCAGTGCTGTGTGTGTGGCTGCTTACTTGGGAAACTTGCACCTGCAGCTACCACCAGTGCTGTTGTGTGCTGCCGTATCGCACCCTCGCAGCTACCCGCAGTGCTGTGTGTGGGTGCGCCTGCGGCACCTTGCAGCTAACCTTAACCCGCAGTGCTTTTGTGTGTGGTGCTGCCATATCGCACCTCGCAGCTACCCCGCATGCTGTGTGTGTCTAAACCTACCCGCACCTCACAGCTACCCGAACAGTGCCTGTGTTGTGTGTGTGTGCGTGTGTGTGTTGTGTGTGATTTCTAGTTCTAACCCTCCTACCGCACTTCTCATCTACCCCGCAGTGCTGTGTGTGTGAGTGCGTGCCTACTACCCGCTCCTCTCAGCTATCGCGCAGTGCTGCGTGTTTGTGTGTGCAACCCCACCGCACCCTCGCAGCATACCAGGCAGTGCGTGTGTGTGTGTGTGTGTGTGTTGTGTGTTGCTAACTACCGTACCTCGCAGGCCAACCGTAGTGCTGTGTGTGTGTGTTTGTGCTACCACCTACCGCATCTCGCAGCTTCCCACAGTGCTGTATGGAGTGTGTGTGTGTGCTACACTGCCCGCATCCTCACAGCTACCCGCGAGTATGTGTGTGTGTGTGTGTGTGTGTGTGTGTAGTGTGTGATGTGTTTGTATGTCTGTGTTTTGTATGTTTTTGTGTTGTGTGTGTTTGTGTGTGTGCTAACTACCACACCCCAGCAGCTACCCCAGTGATGTGTGTGTGTGTGTTTTGTGCTAATTAAGGAACCTCGCAGCTAGCCGTAGTGCTGTGCGTGGTGCTACCGTTACGGCAACCTCGCAGCTACCCCGCAGTGCTGGTGTGTGTTCTACCTACCGCACTTCCTCGCATCTACCCGCAAGTGCTGTGTTTGGGTTGTGTGTTGTGTGTGTGTGTGCTAACTTCCGCACCCTCGCAGCTACCCGCAGTGGCTGCATTGTGCTTAACTACCACACCACGCAGCTACCCGTAGTGCTGTGTTGTGTGTGTGTGTGTGAGGTGTTGCAACCTACCGCACCTCCAACGCACACCGTCTGCTGTGTGGTGTGTGTGTGCTACCCTAAACCGCACCATCGCAGCTACCCCAGTGCTGGCATGTGTGCTACCCTACCGCACTCTCGCACTACCCGCAGTTCTGTGTGTGATTGTGTGCTACCTACCGCACCTCGCAGTGCTAACCCTCAGAGCCCGTGTGAGTGTGTGTGGTGTGTGTGAGTGTGTGTGTGATGTTTGTGTGTGTGAGTGTGTGTGGTGTGTGTATGTGCTAACTACCGTAACCTCGCAGGTACCCGTAGTGCTGTGTGTGTGTGTGTGTTGTGTGTCGTGTGTGTCGTGCTACCTTCCGCACGCTCGCAGCTACCCCAGTGGCTGTTATGTGTGTGTGTTGGTGTGTGTTGTGGTGTGTGTGTGCTAACTACCAGCACCTCTTATTACCCGCATTGCTGTGTTGTGCTACCTCCGTGCACCTCGCAGCTACCACGCAGTGCTGTGTGTGTGCTTCCTACAGCACCACGCAGTTTACACCTCAGTTGCTGTGTGTGTGCTACCTACCGCACCTCGCAGCTAACGCCGCAGTGCGTGTGTATTTGTAGTGCACCTACCTCCCTCGCAGGCTACCCACAAGTTACTGTGTGCTGTGTGCGCTACCTCCTCACCTCGCAGCTACCCGCAGTTCTGTGTGTGTGTGTCTGTGCTACCTACCGCACCTCGCAGCTAACCCTCAGTGCTGTGTGGTGTGAGTGCGTGCTACCTACCGCTCCTCTCAGCTACCCCCCGCAGGTGCAGTGTGTTTGTGTGTGCTACCTACCAGCACACTCGCAAGCTAACCCGCAGGATTCTGTGTGTGTGTGTTGTGACTACCAACCAACCGCACCTCCTCAGAGCAGCTACCGCTCAGTGCCGTTTGTGAGTGTGTGTGTGTGTGTGGTGTGTGTGTGCTAACTACACGCACCAGCAGCTACCCGCAGTGCTGTAAAATTTGTTGTGAAGTGTAGTAACTCACACTAGTTGTACTCACCAATTAGGTTGCGGGGTCGAATCCGAGCTCCCATAGGCCCCGCCTCTTCACTGAAAACGCTACTCGTCCACTCTCCCCCTGAGAGCCGTGAGCTTTATCATACCCCTCTGCTTTAAACTATTATGTATCCTGCCTCCACTACATGCTCTCCCCAAAACTATTCCACTTACTGACTACTCTGTGCTGAAGAAATACTTCCTAACAATCCCTTGATTCATTCTGTGTCTTCATCTTCCAACATGTGTCCCTCGTTGCGTTACTGTGTCCCAATCTCTGGCACATCCAGTCTTTGTCCCACCATGGTCAAATCCTCTCAGTATTATCTTTGTATGTCGTTATATCATGTCCCCCTATCTCTCCTGTCCTCCCGCTGTCGTCAGGTTGATGTGCCCTTCAACTCCTCTCCCTCGTAGGACATCGCCTCTTGACTCTGGACTAGATCTTTATTGCAACTCCTTGCAACTTATTCTCCTAGTTCTTCCTGCTTGGCTAGAGAGTGGGTTCCAAACTGGTGCCTGGCATACACCAATAATGCGGCCTAACATACACGGTGTACTGGTCCCTTAATTGAGTCCTTATTAAGATGTTCAGGAATGCTGTTCTTAGTTTGCTTAGCGGCGCCATATGCCTGTCCAGCAGATATTTGGTTGATGAGTGGCGCTTCAAGGATATGCTTTACCTGGTGTTAACTACTTCACCCCAAGATCGTATTTCCTGAGTGAGGTTAGTAGTCTCTGGACCCCCTAGACTGTACTCCGTCTGTCGGTCTTCTTTGCCTCCCCAACTCTCATTACTTGGCACTTGTAGGATTGAACTCCAGAGCCATTTGCTGGAACCAGGTCTGGCAGCCTGTCCCCAGATCCCTTTGTATTTCTGCCCTGTCCTTCGATCGAGAGTGAATTCTTCCATCAACTTCACGTCATTCTGCATACAGGGACACCCCATATCTATTCCATTCCGGTCATGTCGTCTTCACAAATACAAGAAACAGCACTGTCCAAGCACTGGAGAACCCCCTGAGGACCCCCCGCTGGTCACAGGTGCCCACTCTGCGACACCTTCGCCACGTACCATTGACTCGCTGCCTGTCTTCCTGATCAAGTATTCCCCCTGATCCATTGTAGTGCCTTCCCTGTTATCCCTGCTTGGTCCTGTCTCTCCAGTTTTTCTGCCACCCCAAATCTCTTTGTGTGGAACGTGTACAAACGCCTTTTTGCAGTCCAAAAAATGCAATCCACTCCACCCCCAGCCCTCTCTCTCTTTCTAACTGCTGTCACCATGACCATAAACTCCAGTAAGTTTGTTGACACAGATTTACCCGTCCCTGAAACCATGTTGGCTGCTGTTGATGCAGATTCCATATTCCTTATCTTCTAGGTTTTCCACCTACTCATCTCCAAGATAATCTTCTCCATGATTTTGCATACTATACATGTCAGTGACACTGGTCTTATCAGTCTTTAATGCTTCATGCTCTGTCTCCTTCTTTTTAAAGATTGCGGACACTAACATTTGCTGTCTTCCTTTCGTTCACCAAGGCCTCAGGCAAATCTCCTGTTTCGATATGTATTTGACAATAATGTTGCTTAGTGTACTCACTAGCGCCTCTCATGGGCCTTCCCTCATCTCAATACACCCATTGGGGAAGATGTTATCTGGCCCATTCGCCTTGGAGTATTACTACATCTAAGCTCACGTCATAACCCCTCCTACACACCTTCTCTTATCCTCGTTGTGTGCTCTGGTGTCCAGCACTTGGTTTGTGCCCTCAACCTCTCCGTCTTTCTGGAGTCCCTTCTTCTCCTCTGTGTGAACACATCTTTGAATCCTGTGAGTTCTTTCACATACTTCAATGTCTATTTCTTGTTGTCTTCTCCTCCTTCCTTCCTTAGCCTTATTACCTGGTCCTTGAACTGTTTTGTTTCCTCCTATGTGCTGTAACAACAGTTTTCGGTCAGATTTGGGCTTTCCGCTCTTATGGCATTTTCATATTGTCTTTGGGCCTCCCTTCTTATCCCTGTGCATATTCCGTTTCCTGGCTCTACGACTGTTCACCTTATTCTCCTTGGTCCTTTGCCTCTATATTTCTTCCATTCCCTAGCACACTTGGTTTTTTCCTATCCCTGCACCTTTGGGTAAACCATGGCTACATTCCTGAGCTTTTTTCATTAATCCCTTTACCCTTGGGTACACAACCTCACTCCTCAGGCCTCCTTGGCATTTTTGGTTAGCAACATATTCCATCATCTCATTAACTGGCTTCCCTGCCAGTTCCTCTTTCCCACTGAACCCCGTTCAGGTAGTTTCCTCATTCCTGTGTAGTCCCCTTTCTGTATTTGGCTTCATTCGTCCTGGCCTTCTGCTTCCACCCTCCACTTGTAGCCTACTGTGTATTCGAAGCTTAAAACCCACGAGATGAGGTACCCTGGCCCCAATGGTCTTCATATGTGATGTCCTCGATATCTTGCACTACTCCAAGGTGAATACAAGTCCACAGCTTGCTGGTTTCATCCTCTCCTCTCCTCGTACATAGTAGTCTTCCCTTACCTGTTAGGAGCAACATGAAGTTTTCCAGTACCACCTCATCATCTTTAGCCTTCTCCATGTATCTTGGGCCCCCCATGTGGGTCCAAGTTCTCCCAATAATATCGATATCCTTGTGGTTAAAGTCACCCATTGAACAGGAGCATTGGCCCTGCATGCATGACAGCAAAACATTTCTGGCCACTCTAAGCAGTGTGGTCAACCATCGCTTCTTATTTGCTCTCGACGTACTCTTGCCTGGCCTCCTGCGTTCTGTGGTGGTATATACAGAGTCACTCTATTGACCACCTTGGTACCTATCATAGTGAACGTTGTTCCCACTATGTAATCACTTTCTTCTCCACTGTCTCCTCATCTCCAGCTCAATCGAAAAATTCCAGCGAGTTATTTGATCATCAAACGCCATCCACACACCCCCCTGTTCCCCTCTGTCCTTCTCATGATTTGGTATTCACCGTTGGAAAGAATGGCATCTGATATCATACCTTTAAGCAAGGTTTCTGTGCAGAGCTTATGATACTCACGGTGATCTTCATTGACACTCATTCATGCCACTCCTCCACCTATTTTGTTATTCCAACAGTGTGGCGAGGGCGTTTGTGGTACCATATCCACTTCAGTTTCCCTTTTCCTACAACTGTGGTTGGGGGCCTGTGAGGGTGGGAGACCTGGTGTATGACTGTGGGATATCTATAGCTCTCGGGGTGTTGTTTGGATGCTGTGGGTATGATTGTAAGTTGTGTGTGATGGTAGATAGGTTGTATGGTTTTCTGAAGACGCTATTTGGTGTGTGGCTTGCCCTTGACTGTTCTAGTTCTGCTCTGACTTAACCTATTGACTGGTTCCCCTCCTTGTCTCTTTTCCTAAGCTCCTGTTCGCTTTTTTTGTCCTCTCCCTCACTGCTGTCGTTCTGATTTTGTTCTGTCTCTGTCTAGGAACACCCACTTGTACCTCCGAGTATTTCAATTCGTGGTTTTCTCTTGAGGATACCAGTTTTGCACTGTTCCTCCCGTCTTAGAATCAGCTTGAGTGGTCGGGTTTCTCCTCCCTTCGGTACCCCCCTATTCTTCTAAAAATGTTAGCAATCTGTCCATCTCTTCACCTATTTCTCGTGAGATTTCTTCCATCAATCTCCTTTCATTCTTCCTGCTGCCTTTTCAGTGTGTGGTCCTTTCCTCTCTCTCCTGAAGCCCATGGATAAACACAGATTTTTGCCCTTTCTCCTCACCTTGTGCCTCACCCACTGTGACTCTGGATCCGCCTGTATGTGGTCAGTTTCCTTCCTCCCTTGATTTTTCCAGTGGCCCTTTATAGCCTTGTTGTGCCTCACATCGACCTATCCCCCATCCATCTGCACCAGCTGATCTTCCCTTTCACTCCTTTGTCCTCCTTGCAGACGATGTGACCTTAGCAAATTCATAAAATCCTTCCTTCCTGTTTTCGGCCCTCGCAAGCTTCATATGCATGTCCTTCTCTGTTCACTGCTGCCCCTGTAACCCGCCTATCCTAATTTATATCTCAACTACTAGGCACCCTTATCTTGGCTACGCAGTTTCGACTTGTGCCTTCCCAATTCTTTGGTCCTTCCTTCTCGCAACCTCTTTCTGTGTGTGTGTTGAGTGTGTGTGTGTGTGTGTTTGTGTGTGCGTGTTGTGTGTGTGTTGTGCCTGTGTGTTGTGTGTGTGTGTGTGTGGTTTGAATGTGTTGTTTGTATGGTTTGTGTGTGTGTTTGTGTTTTGCTAACTACCACACCTCGCAGCTACCCGCATGATGTTGACGTGAGTGTGTTTGTGCTAAGGAACCTCGCAGCTAGCGTAGTGTGTGTGTGAGTGTGCTACCTACTGCACCTCGCCAGGCTAACCGCGCAGTGTTTTGTGTTGTGTTGCTACTACAACACCTTGCAGCTTCCCTCAGTGCTGTGTGTGTGCATACCAAAACCGCACCTCCAGCCTACCCCAAAGCTGCTGTGTTTGTGGTGTGTGGTGTGTGTATGGTGTGCTTAACTACCGCAACACGCAGCTACCCGTAGTGCTGTGTAGTGTGTGAGTGTGCTAACTACTGCACCTCGCAGCTACCCGTAGTGCTTGTGGTGTTTGTGTGTGGTGTGGTGTGTGTTTGTGTGTATGTGTGTGTGTGGTGTGTGGCGGCTAACTACGCACCTCGCAGCTACACGTATCATGTGTTGTGTGGTGAGTGTGTGCGTGTGTGTGTGTGTGTGTGTGTGTGTGTGTGTGTGTTGTGGTGTGTGTGTGCTAACACACCACACCTCGCAGCAAACCAACGTACCCGCACATGATGGTGTGTGTGGTGACTGCAAAGCTACCCCACCACCTCGCAGCTATCGTCCGCAGTGAATGTTTGTTTGTGTTGTGCAACCTACCGAACCTCCGCCGCTCACCCTTTGTGCAGTGTGTTGTGGTGGTGTGTGTGTGTGATGTGTGATGCTAACTACACACCCCAAAGCACCTCGCTGCTAACCCGTACAGTCGATGTTTGTGTGTGTGTACGTGTGTGTGTGTGTGTGGTGTGTGTGTGTGCTGTGTGTGACTAACTACCCACACACCTCGCAGCTACCCCCCGCAGAGTGATGTGTGTGTGTAGTGCAAGCTACGCACCACCTCGCAGCTTCCGCCAGTGATGTTGTTAGTGTAGTGTGGCTACCTAACCGCACCATCGCAGCTCTCTACCCGTAGGGCTGTGTGTGTGTGTGTGTGTTTGTGAGTGTGTGATGCTGGCCTAGTACCGCATCACTCGCAGCTACCCCAGTTCTGCATGTGTGCTACCCATAACCGCATCACGCCAGCTACCACCCCTGCAGTGCTCTGTGTGTGTGTGTATGTGTGTGGGTTGTATGTATGTGCTAACCTACCGCCCCTCTCCAACACCCAAAGTGATGTGTGGTTTTGAGTGTCTGTGTGAGTGCTACCCTTACCTACCCGCACCTCGCAGCTACCTGCAGATGCTGTGTGTGTGTGGTGTGTGTGGTGTGCTACCTACCGCACCTCGCAGCTGACCCGCAGTGGATATGTGTGTGTGCGTGTTGTGTGATGTGCATACCTTACCGCACCTCGCAGCTCAACCCGCATGATGTGTGTTTTGTGGTGTTTTGCTACCTACCTGCACCTCGCAGCTACCTGCAGTGCTGTGTGTGTGTGTGTGTGTGTTGGCTACCTACCAGCACCTCGCAGCTGCCCGTTAGTGATATGTTGTGTGTGCGCGTGTGTGTGTTGCTACCTACCGCACTCGCAGCTACCCGTAGTGCTGTGTGAAGTGCACTACCTACCGAAGCCTCGCAGCTACCCGCAGTGCTGTTGTGTGTGAGGGGGGGGGGGGGGGGGGGGGGGGGTCTGTGCTGCTGCCACACCGCAACCGAGCCTCGCAGCAACCCCGTAGTGCTGTGTTCTCATCTAGTTCTCACCTAGTTGAGTTGCAGTGGTCGAGTCCAGCTCCTGGCCTCCCCCCTTCACTGGTCGCTACTAAGGTCACTCTCCCTGAACCTATGAGCTTTATCGTCTCTCTGCTTGAAGCTATGTATGAGATCCCTCTCCACTATACGCTTCTTGACTATTCCCACTATCTGGCGACACTCTGTGGCTGAAGAAAATACTTCCTAACATCCCTGTGAATCGTCTGTGTCTTCAACTTCCAACTGTGCCCCTGCTTGCCTGTGTCCAGTCTCTGAACATCCTGACTGTGTCCAGCTTGGTCAATTCCTCTCAGTATTTTGTCATGTCGTTATCATTTCACCCCTATCTTCTACCGTAAGTCCTCAGTGTCCGTCAGGTTGATTTCCCTATAACCCTTCTCGTCCGATAAGGTACATAGACCTCTGTAGCTTCCCTTTGGACAGTATTGAGTTAGTCTAATAGTGTGTGTGATGTGGTGTGCTACCTACTGCAACCTCGCCGCTACCCGCAGTGCGTGGTGTGTGTGTGTTGTGTGTGTGTGTGTGATGTGTGTGTGTTTGTGTGTGTAATAACTCCAAACACACATTCACTTCCCACAACACATATTTCACTTTACAAAAAACTCTATGTGAACACTCGATAAACTACAGCACATATATGCTCAAAAAACACTCATAAACGACACACATATATGCTCATAAACACTCATAAAACGACTCACATACATGCTTATAAACACTCATCAAATACTCACAATATATGCTCATAAACACTCATAACGACCCACATATATGCTCAAAACACTCATTTGAACGCCTCACATTATGCTCATAAAACAACCATCAAAACGACTCACATATAATGCTCATAAAACACACATAACGCGACTCACACATATATGCTCATCACAAAACCCTCATAACGACTCACATATATCTATAAACACTCATAACGACTCTCAACATAATATTTCTCCATAGATAAAAACACTCTCATAACGACATCACACTATATGCTCATAAACACTCATAAACGACTCGACATTCTATACTGCTCAATAAACACAATCCATAACGACTTCACATATATGCTCATAAACACTTCATAACGACCTCACAAATATGTCTCATCAACACTCATAACGACTCACATATATGCTCATAGACACTCAATAAAAAGACACAACGACTCACATATATGCACATAAACACTCATAACGACTCACCTATATCTCATAAACACTCATAAACTGACTCACATATATAGCATTAAACACTCTAACGACTCACAAATATGCACATAAACACTCTAACGACTCACATATTAGCTCATAAACCCTCATAACGACCACTTATATGCAGCATAAACACTCATAACCGACTCACATATATCTCCATAAACACTCATAAATAACGACTCACATATATCTCTCATAGACACTCCATAACGACTCACATAATATGAGCTCATAAACACTCCATAACGACCCACATATATGCTCATTAACACACTTCTGAATCGCGGACTCACCTAATATGCACATACAACACTTCATAACGACCTCACATATATGCTCATACACACTCATAACGACTTTTCACATATATGCTCATAAAAACACTCATACCTAACTCACCTATTTGCTCATAAACACCTCATAACGACTCACATATGTGCTCATAAACACTCATAACGACTCACAAAATATGCTCATAAACACTCATAACAACGACTCACAAATATGCTCGTAAACATAACATAACGACCCACATCATATGCTCATAGACACTCAGTACAAATACAGCACCTCACCATATATGCCATAAACACTCATAAAAGACCACATAATGCTCATAAACATCTCATAACGACTCACCATATTTGCTCCATAAAACCACTCATTAATGTTTCTTATTGACGCTGCATTCTTCATCCAAATTCTCATACATACACAAACATACCAAAATATACTCTATAACTACTACCATGTATATGCAGTAGTCTTGACGCAGCTCAACACTAGATGTTCCTGTCGGCCAGCCATTACAGCCAGTCCAACTCATCAGGCGCAGAAACAGCTCATTCAGCCATTCAGGTCAATTCAGCCCCAGGCCCGCTCATTCAGAGCACAGCCAGTCCATTCAGCCAGTCAGTCAATCAGCCAACCAGTCATTCAGCCAAGCCAGTCATTTCTAGCCATCATCTTCAGCCAGCCATTTCATTCAGCCGCCATTCATTCAGTAAGTTTACAATAACCGCCAGCCAGCTAGTCAATACACCAGCCAAACAGCAGCTGAATCAGTACAAGCCAAAACCATCAATTTAGCAAGTGCCAGACCAGCCAGCCAGCCAGCCAGCCAGCCAGCCACAAGCTCCACAAACAACGCTATGCAAAATAAACAAAATAAACATCAGATCAAAAAACCCAATTAATATCCTAACAAAGGACACTCAGACAATTGCCAAATAAAACACCAACCACTGTACACAAGAAAACGCGATTCCATTTAGCCAGTGCGACTCCATGGGAGATACGGGCAAATTTGGCAAGAAAAAACAAAAAAAAAAATGCCGACCCATCGCTCCTTTCGCCTCTAAAACACTGTTATTTGAGTTTGTGACATAATACCTATGCCTGCCCAGACTTCATCACCAATGTACCTCTCCCGAGAAGGGCCATAACGTCCCGCTCTATGCTAATGCACTATGTTGGTTTGAGCTCTAGTGACACCTGAACGCAGGGAGGCCTTTCTTGACTGGTCTCTGACCCGGGGGTTATCTTGGTCCCCCTCGTGTATAAGTTATATTACCAATTTAGGCCGCAAAATGAAGCAAGACGCGGTGAATACCTCAAGGCATTATCGTTACAAATATTAAATAGAGTTCATTTGACAGCTGGACCAAAGACCCTTTACGTATTTCTCGGTGATGAAGAGAAGTTGACATCTGAATCTATGTAAAGCAATATTGTGAAAACCATCAGCACCGAGTTTTGGACAGACGACGTATTCTTTGAGTTCACTGAAACTATCGTAAGTATGAATGCTGACCTAACATGATTAGCTAAGACACACTGAAAGAGCTTTTCTAAACTTGCGTATGAGTTCGAAATAAAGCAGAAAAGCACTGGGTCTCCTAGCATCACATATAAATAAAACAGGTAACTTTAATCCCTAGATAGGAATCATCCTGTCAAGAGTGGCCGCCACAGCTCTCCACTCAGAATGATATATGCCGTGTTTTCAAAAAAGGGATGAAGGGGGGGGAGATAGGGGGCAGGACGGATGGGTTGAGAGGTGGAGCTGGAGGAAGAGGGGGGTTTTCCTTTGTCGGAAAAGAGACAGAAAGATATGAAAATACGCCTTAGTGGACATAAATTCCTAAAACCAGCTTGTATCGAATGGAGGTCATAAGAAATGAGGTCATTGTGCTCGCCCCGACTTCAAGAGTCTCCCGCTTTTATGGAAAAGGTTTCTGGACTCAGTTTTTGAGTCGCCATTTTGAGAGTGATAAAGGAAAATAATACTCTGTATATACATAGTGCATCTAGATAATTCGCAAAATAACAACAGTAAAAACATAGTGATTTGCAAGCTTTTCGTGATCTCTCTCACATTATCAAGGAAGTAGTAAAAAATATTAGGCGAGTTAGAAGGCCTTATAAGCTAGAGATTCATAAATCCTCACCATATGACACTGACATTCCGACACGCACCAACGCTATTTAATTTTTTTATTATTCGCCGATACTCACCCGGCCCGTGGTTCTTGTTTGCTCCCTGATTTTATTCCCATAGTGTAAGTATCACACACTCGAATAACGTACACTAGCTAAGTGGATATACACTGAGAAACATCAAACACCTGTCAAGTGTATATACACTAGCCATACACACCTAACCAGAGTCTATATATTAATCTGATTACATAGCCCTCACATACACATCTGATTATATTAAACTCGATTTAATCATCTAGGGGGGGCGAAGTCGCTAAAACCCTCAGTGTCACATAGCTCCCGGTCCAATGTAAGGCATTTCAGGTTTTAGAATCCGTGAAAGGGTGAATATTAACTCCCATGCCTTGGATCGAAGAACCGGGACTTAATAAGTTCACTTTCTGATACCTGATGTCCTAACGAATCTCACACTCCGCACAATAGGAATAAAGTATTCACTCTTTATTATACACTCTCGCGTACAGAACAAGTTTAGATCTTCTCGTCCAATGAATACTGTAGCTAAGACCTGGGTAAAAGCATATGTGATGTTATCCTTTTACGTCACTATATACAAGGGAAGCTAACAATGTGACGTCCATTCTCGATGGGAATGTTATCAGTGAGATGCAATTCAATGGACTGTCATCAGAGGAGAAGGCCGTCCATTTAGGATGGACCTCATTGAGGTATTTTATCAAGATGTCATCAGTGAGCATGTCTATCCATTGTAATGTTCATTCAATGGATGTCAAACATGGGAACTGTCCATCAAAGGGGTGTCTAATCAATGGGATGTCAACAATGAGAAATCCTCCAGGGATGTCGAATAATGCGGAGGTCATCAATGCGGAGTCATACAATTCGAAATGTTACATCATATTCTGGGATGTCATCATGGTATGTCATCAATGAGATGTCCTCAATGGGATAGTCAATCATGGGATGTTATAATAAGTGAGATGCCATTAATGGGATTTCCATCAGTGATAAGCCATCCATGGATGTCATCAGTGACTGCGTGTCCCCATCAATGGCGTAAGTCCCATCGTGAAGATGTCATCATGGCATGTCATCAATGAGGGCATGTCATCAATGGGTAATGTCATCAATGGGATGTCATCAAGAGATATCCGCAATGGAGGAATGCTCCATCAATGGGATGTCATCTAATGGGATGTCATCAATGAGGAACATTACATCTCAATGGTATCAGTAATTGCGACTCATACAATGAGGGCAATGTCCCTCAATGGGATGTTATCAATGGGAATGTCATCAATGAGATGTCTCATCAATGGATTTCATCAAAGAGAGAGGGGGGGCATGAGTACTCATCCTCAATGGGATGTCATCAATGGGATTTCATTAATGGAATGGGATGTTAATTTAATGGGATGGTCATCAATGAGATGTCATCAATGGGAATGTCATCAAATGAGATTCCTCAATGGGAATGTTATCATGGATGTCATCAATGAAAATGTCATTAATGGGATGTCATCAATGAGATGTCCTCAATGGGATGTCATCAATGGGAATGTCATCAAGGTATGTCATCATGAGATGTCAACAATTAATATCGTCAATGTATGTCATTAATGGGATGTCATCAATGAGATGTCATAAATGAGATGTCATCAATGTGATGTCATCAATTGGCAAGCCCTCAGCACAGCTGTTTTCAGCAAGAGCCCAGAGTTGAGTTTTGTGGGATTACAGCGTCCAGTGTGCTTTTCTTTCTCGCCGAGTGTTGTGGGGTATTGAGAGGAGGAAGTGCCCAGATCCTCCCTCGCCAAACACTCTCCCAACGATCCTTGCCACCACGACTACCATACACATCACCTATACACACACTTCCCCCTTGCTGTGTACTTCTGCTTTTTTCCATGTGAATTCATTGACCATAGCTGTGTATCCGAGTGCCCAAAGTTGCCACTCGAAGCTACGTGATCAGCATGCCACATAGTCAGCATGCTCACTATAGATCAGCAGCATGTGGTTATCAGCATGCCATGTAGATGCAGCAGCCACGTATAATCACGACGCCAAACGTGTGGATCCCTGACGCCACGTGGGGTGTGCGATGTCACGTGGAACTACAAGCCTATTTGAGTTCCAGAGCCCGATGTCCCCAGCCCCATGCTGTGGTCCTGCTAGCCCCCATATCAAACATTGACGTCATACCCGTCGATAGCAGCCCCCGAACGTTACATGACGTCACGATTTCTGCCTTGACATCACCTCGAATGTCTGCTGAGATGTCCCACAGTGCTGCTGACGTCACCGTCGCGACATCACGCCTGACATCACACATGTCACAGTCGTGAGTTTCTCCTATAATTTTTCAGTATGCCTATACCACGATGTTTTAGCACCCCCACATGTTTTTTTTCTTCCCTCCCTGTAGGAAGTTTTTTTTTTCCATGTCCATATGTATAGTACATGTTTTTATTTTGAGTTCTGTGCCCTGTTCCTTACGAGAGAGAGGGGACCGAGTTTTTTTTATATATTTAACCGCCAGACATGGTCGAGGAATGACCAATGGCAGTGGCCGAAGCGTATGTAGACATCCTGTACGGTCTGCACATACAGCCTCTGCTGACTGCCAGCTTAGTCACATTTCCGTCGCCACTAAAGTTCAGCCCTGGGCCTGTCCATGTCTGTGGGAAGCTGGTACCACACTGGGGCAGTGCTCACATCACGACAGCGGCCTAGTCAGGAAGAACACAAGGCCTACATAGTTAGATCCCTCCATGCGATGGCCCTCCCGAGCCATGGGCACAACATCACAACCTGTCTGCAACACCACAATGACTTTAACGAATAAAGTAAAGAACTCGAAGACGTATCATTAAACCACCCACGGCCAGCTCTACCAAATTAAATCGCTGGTTCACATGTTTGTGTATATTGTGTGCGATCTGAGGACGTGTGTCTGTGTGATGCCTAGCCCCACTTCTCACTACCCGCAGTGCGTGTGTGTCTAACCAACCGTACCACCGCAGCTACCCGCAGTGCTGTGTGGTGTGTGTGTTTGTGCTACCCTCTTACCGCACCTCGCAGCTAACCCACAGTGCTGAGAGTGTGTGGTGTGGGTGTGCTACCTTACCGCACCATCACAGTCAACACGTCAGTGGCTGTTGTGTTGTGCTGCCATACTCACACCTCGCTGACTACCACGCATCTGCAGGCGTGTGATGTGCGTGTTTGTGCTTACATACCGCACCTCGCAGCTACCCGACAGGGCTGTGTGTGTACTAGCCTACGCACCTCGCAGCTACCTGCAAGTGCCATGTGTGAGTGCCTACCTACTGCACTCGCAGCTACCCGCAGTGCTGCATGTTTGCTACCAACCGCACCTTCGCAGCTACCCGTAGTGCTGTGTGTATTGGTGTGTGTTGTGGGTGTGTGTGTGTGTGTGTGTGTGCTAAACTACCGCAACTCGCAGCTACCCGCAGTGCGAATGTGTGTGTGATAGCGTTGCTACCTACCCTGCTCCTCGTACAGCTACCCGCAGTGCTGTGTTTTTGTGTGTCTACCTGCCGCACCTCGCAGCAACCCGCATTTCTGTGTGTGATGTGAGCTACCTACCCCACCTCGCAGCTACCCGCAGTGCCGTGTGTGTGTGTGTTTGTGCTACTACCGCAACCTCGCAGCTACCCGCATCAAGTGTGTGTTGTGTGTGTGGTGTGTGTGTGTTGTGTGTGTGTGTGTAAGTGGTGTGTGTGTGTGTGATGTTGTGTGTGCATGCCGTACCGCACCTCGCGCTGCCCGCAGTGCTGTGTGTTGTGAGTGCGTGCTAAACCTAACACGCTCCTCTCAGCAAACCCGCAGGTGCGTGTGTTTGTGTGTGATTACCTACTCCGCACCTCGCAGCTACCCGCAGTTCTGTGTGTTTGTGTGTGTGCTACCTACCGCACCTCGCAGCTACCCGCAGTGCCGTGTGTGTGTGTTGTGTTGATGTGTGTGTGGCTAACATCCGTACATCGCAGGTACCTTCGCCGTAGTGCAGTGTGTGTGTTGCTACCTATCTACCGCACCTCGCAGCTTAACCCGCAGTGCTGTGTGTGTGAGTGCGTGCTACCTCCCTCTCCTCTCAGCCCGCTCAGAAGCTGTGTGTTTGTGTGTGCTACCATACCGGCACCCTCGCAGCTACCCGCAGTGTTCTGTGTGTGGTGTGTGTGCTAACCTACCGACACCTCGCAGCTACCCGCAGTGCTGTGTGTGTGAGTGCGTGCTACCTACCTCTCCTCTCAGCTACCCGCAGTGCTGTGTGTTTGTGTGTGCTACCTACCACACCTCGCAGCTACCCGCAGTGCTGTGTGTGTGCTACCTGCCGCACCTCGCAGCTACCCGCAGTGCTGTGTGTGTGTGTTACCTACCGCAGGCTCAACAGCTACCCGCAGTGCTGCTTGTGTGGTCATCTTGCGAGCGCCTCCCGCACCTTGCAGTACCCCGCAGTGACTTGTATATCTATGAGCTACCTACCGTATTTCGCAGGCTACCCGCAGTGCTGTGTGTAGTGCTACCATAAACGTATCTCGTAGCTACCACCCGTAGTGCTGTGTGTAGGTGTGTTGTGGTGTGTGCGTACCACCGAACCCTCGCAGCTACCCACCGTGCTGTGTGTGTGTGCTACCTTCCGCACCTCCACAGCTACCACACGCAGTGCTGTGTGTGTGGCTGCTTACTTGGGAAACTTGCACCTGCAGCTACCACCAGTGCTGTTGTGTGCTGCCGTATCGCACCCTCGCAGCTACCCGCAGTGCTGTGTGTGGGTGCGCCTGCGGCACCTTGCAGCTAACCTTAACCCGCAGTGCTTTTGTGTGTGGTGCTGCCATATCGCACCTCGCAGCTACCCCGCATGCTGTGTGTGTCTAAACCTACCCGCACCTCACAGCTACCCGAACAGTGCCTGTGTTGTGTGTGTGTGCGTGTGTGTGTTGTGTGTGATTTCTAGTTCTAACCCTCCTACCGCACTTCTCATCTACCCCGCAGTGCTGTGTGTGTGAGTGCGTGCCTACTACCCGCTCCTCTCAGCTATCGCGCAGTGCTGCGTGTTTGTGTGTGCAACCCCACCGCACCCTCGCAGCATACCAGGCAGTGCGTGTGTGTGTGTGTGTGTGTGTTGTGTGTTGCTAACTACCGTACCTCGCAGGCCAACCGTAGTGCTGTGTGTGTGTGTTTGTGCTACCACCTACCGCATCTCGCAGCTTCCCACAGTGCTGTATGGAGTGTGTGTGTGTGCTACACTGCCCGCATCCTCACAGCTACCCGCGAGTATGTGTGTGTGTGTGTGTGTGTGTGTGTGTAGTGTGTGATGTGTTTGTATGTCTGTGTTTTGTATGTTTTTGTGTTGTGTGTGTTTGTGTGTGTGCTAACTACCACACCCCAGCAGCTACCCCAGTGATGTGTGTGTGTGTGTTTTGTGCTAATTAAGGAACCTCGCAGCTAGCCGTAGTGCTGTGCGTGGTGCTACCGTTACGGCAACCTCGCAGCTACCCCGCAGTGCTGGTGTGTGTTCTACCTACCGCACTTCCTCGCATCTACCCGCAAGTGCTGTGTTTGGGTTGTGTGTTGTGTGTGTGTGTGCTAACTTCCGCACCCTCGCAGCTACCCGCAGTGGCTGCATTGTGCTTAACTACCACACCACGCAGCTACCCGTAGTGCTGTGTTGTGTGTGTGTGTGTGAGGTGTTGCAACCTACCGCACCTCCAACGCACACCGTCTGCTGTGTGGTGTGTGTGTGCTACCCTAAACCGCACCATCGCAGCTACCCCAGTGCTGGCATGTGTGCTACCCTACCGCACTCTCGCACTACCCGCAGTTCTGTGTGTGATTGTGTGCTACCTACCGCACCTCGCAGTGCTAACCCTCAGAGCCCGTGTGAGTGTGTGTGGTGTGTGTGAGTGTGTGTGTGATGTTTGTGTGTGTGAGTGTGTGTGGTGTGTGTATGTGCTAACTACCGTAACCTCGCAGGTACCCGTAGTGCTGTGTGTGTGTGTGTGTTGTGTGTCGTGTGTGTCGTGCTACCTTCCGCACGCTCGCAGCTACCCCAGTGGCTGTTATGTGTGTGTGTTGGTGTGTGTTGTGGTGTGTGTGTGCTAACTACCAGCACCTCTTATTACCCGCATTGCTGTGTTGTGCTACCTCCGTGCACCTCGCAGCTACCACGCAGTGCTGTGTGTGTGCTTCCTACAGCACCACGCAGTTTACACCTCAGTTGCTGTGTGTGTGCTACCTACCGCACCTCGCAGCTAACGCCGCAGTGCGTGTGTATTTGTAGTGCACCTACCTCCCTCGCAGGCTACCCACAAGTTACTGTGTGCTGTGTGCGCTACCTCCTCACCTCGCAGCTACCCGCAGTTCTGTGTGTGTGTGTCTGTGCTACCTACCGCACCTCGCAGCTAACCCTCAGTGCTGTGTGGTGTGAGTGCGTGCTACCTACCGCTCCTCTCAGCTACCCCCCGCAGGTGCAGTGTGTTTGTGTGTGCTACCTACCAGCACACTCGCAAGCTAACCCGCAGGATTCTGTGTGTGTGTGTTGTGACTACCAACCAACCGCACCTCCTCAGAGCAGCTACCGCTCAGTGCCGTTTGTGAGTGTGTGTGTGTGTGTGGTGTGTGTGTGCTAACTACACGCACCAGCAGCTACCCGCAGTGCTGTAAAATTTGTTGTGAAGTGTAGTAACTCACACTAGTTGTACTCACCAATTAGGTTGCGGGGTCGAATCCGAGCTCCCATAGGCCCCGCCTCTTCACTGAAAACGCTACTCGTCCACTCTCCCCCTGAGAGCCGTGAGCTTTATCATACCCCTCTGCTTTAAACTATTATGTATCCTGCCTCCACTACATGCTCTCCCCAAAACTATTCCACTTACTGACTACTCTGTGCTGAAGAAATACTTCCTAACAATCCCTTGATTCATTCTGTGTCTTCATCTTCCAACATGTGTCCCTCGTTGCGTTACTGTGTCCCAATCTCTGGCACATCCAGTCTTTGTCCCACCATGGTCAAATCCTCTCAGTATTATCTTTGTATGTCGTTATATCATGTCCCCCTATCTCTCCTGTCCTCCCGCTGTCGTCAGGTTGATGTGCCCTTCAACTCCTCTCCCTCGTAGGACATCGCCTCTTGACTCTGGACTAGATCTTTATTGCAACTCCTTGCAACTTATTCTCCTAGTTCTTCCTGCTTGGCTAGAGAGTGGGTTCCAAACTGGTGCCTGGCATACACCAATAATGCGGCCTAACATACACGGTGTACTGGTCCCTTAATTGAGTCCTTATTAAGATGTTCAGGAATGCTGTTCTTAGTTTGCTTAGCGGCGCCATATGCCTGTCCAGCAGATATTTGGTTGATGAGTGGCGCTTCAAGGATATGCTTTACCTGGTGTTAACTACTTCACCCCAAGATCGTATTTCCTGAGTGAGGTTAGTAGTCTCTGGACCCCCTAGACTGTACTCCGTCTGTCGGTCTTCTTTGCCTCCCCAACTCTCATTACTTGGCACTTGTAGGATTGAACTCCAGAGCCATTTGCTGGAACCAGGTCTGGCAGCCTGTCCCCAGATCCCTTTGTATTTCTGCCCTGTCCTTCGATCGAGAGTGAATTCTTCCATCAACTTCACGTCATTCTGCATACAGGGACACCCCATATCTATTCCATTCCGGTCATGTCGTCTTCACAAATACAAGAAACAGCACTGTCCAAGCACTGGAGAACCCCCTGAGGACCCCCCGCTGGTCACAGGTGCCCACTCTGCGACACCTTCGCCACGTACCATTGACTCGCTGCCTGTCTTCCTGATCAAGTATTCCCCCTGATCCATTGTAGTGCCTTCCCTGTTATCCCTGCTTGGTCCTGTCTCTCCAGTTTTTCTGCCACCCCAAATCTCTTTGTGTGGAACGTGTACAAACGCCTTTTTGCAGTCCAAAAAATGCAATCCACTCCACCCCCAGCCCTCTCTCTCTTTCTAACTGCTGTCACCATGACCATAAACTCCAGTAAGTTTGTTGACACAGATTTACCCGTCCCTGAAACCATGTTGGCTGCTGTTGATGCAGATTCCATATTCCTTATCTTCTAGGTTTTCCACCTACTCATCTCCAAGATAATCTTCTCCATGATTTTGCATACTATACATGTCAGTGACACTGGTCTTATCAGTCTTTAATGCTTCATGCTCTGTCTCCTTCTTTTTAAAGATTGCGGACACTAACATTTGCTGTCTTCCTTTCGTTCACCAAGGCCTCAGGCAAATCTCCTGTTTCGATATGTATTTGACAATAATGTTGCTTAGTGTACTCACTAGCGCCTCTCATGGGCCTTCCCTCATCTCAATACACCCATTGGGGAAGATGTTATCTGGCCCATTCGCCTTGGAGTATTACTACATCTAAGCTCACGTCATAACCCCTCCTACACACCTTCTCTTATCCTCGTTGTGTGCTCTGGTGTCCAGCACTTGGTTTGTGCCCTCAACCTCTCCGTCTTTCTGGAGTCCCTTCTTCTCCTCTGTGTGAACACATCTTTGAATCCTGTGAGTTCTTTCACATACTTCAATGTCTATTTCTTGTTGTCTTCTCCTCCTTCCTTCCTTAGCCTTATTACCTGGTCCTTGAACTGTTTTGTTTCCTCCTATGTGCTGTAACAACAGTTTTCGGTCAGATTTGGGCTTTCCGCTCTTATGGCATTTTCATATTGTCTTTGGGCCTCCCTTCTTATCCCTGTGCATATTCCGTTTCCTGGCTCTACGACTGTTCACCTTATTCTCCTTGGTCCTTTGCCTCTATATTTCTTCCATTCCCTAGCACACTTGGTTTTTTCCTATCCCTGCACCTTTGGGTAAACCATGGCTACATTCCTGAGCTTTTTTCATTAATCCCTTTACCCTTGGGTACACAACCTCACTCCTCAGGCCTCCTTGGCATTTTTGGTTAGCAACATATTCCATCATCTCATTAACTGGCTTCCCTGCCAGTTCCTCTTTCCCACTGAACCCCGTTCAGGTAGTTTCCTCATTCCTGTGTAGTCCCCTTTCTGTATTTGGCTTCATTCGTCCTGGCCTTCTGCTTCCACCCTCCACTTGTAGCCTACTGTGTATTCGAAGCTTAAAACCCACGAGATGAGGTACCCTGGCCCCAATGGTCTTCATATGTGATGTCCTCGATATCTTGCACTACTCCAAGGTGAATACAAGTCCACAGCTTGCTGGTTTCATCCTCTCCTCTCCTCGTACATAGTAGTCTTCCCTTACCTGTTAGGAGCAACATGAAGTTTTCCAGTACCACCTCATCATCTTTAGCCTTCTCCATGTATCTTGGGCCCCCCATGTGGGTCCAAGTTCTCCCAATAATATCGATATCCTTGTGGTTAAAGTCACCCATTGAACAGGAGCATTGGCCCTGCATGCATGACAGCAAAACATTTCTGGCCACTCTAAGCAGTGTGGTCAACCATCGCTTCTTATTTGCTCTCGACGTACTCTTGCCTGGCCTCCTGCGTTCTGTGGTGGTATATACAGAGTCACTCTATTGACCACCTTGGTACCTATCATAGTGAACGTTGTTCCCACTATGTAATCACTTTCTTCTCCACTGTCTCCTCATCTCCAGCTCAATCGAAAAATTCCAGCGAGTTATTTGATCATCAAACGCCATCCACACACCCCCCTGTTCCCCTCTGTCCTTCTCATGATTTGGTATTCACCGTTGGAAAGAATGGCATCTGATATCATACCTTTAAGCAAGGTTTCTGTGCAGAGCTTATGATACTCACGGTGATCTTCATTGACACTCATTCATGCCACTCCTCCACCTATTTTGTTATTCCAACAGTGTGGCGAGGGCGTTTGTGGTACCATATCCACTTCAGTTTCCCTTTTCCTACAACTGTGGTTGGGGGCCTGTGAGGGTGGGAGACCTGGTGTATGACTGTGGGATATCTATAGCTCTCGGGGTGTTGTTTGGATGCTGTGGGTATGATTGTAAGTTGTGTGTGATGGTAGATAGGTTGTATGGTTTTCTGAAGACGCTATTTGGTGTGTGGCTTGCCCTTGACTGTTCTAGTTCTGCTCTGACTTAACCTATTGACTGGTTCCCCTCCTTGTCTCTTTTCCTAAGCTCCTGTTCGCTTTTTTTGTCCTCTCCCTCACTGCTGTCGTTCTGATTTTGTTCTGTCTCTGTCTAGGAACACCCACTTGTACCTCCGAGTATTTCAATTCGTGGTTTTCTCTTGAGGATACCAGTTTTGCACTGTTCCTCCCGTCTTAGAATCAGCTTGAGTGGTCGGGTTTCTCCTCCCTTCGGTACCCCCCTATTCTTCTAAAAATGTTAGCAATCTGTCCATCTCTTCACCTATTTCTCGTGAGATTTCTTCCATCAATCTCCTTTCATTCTTCCTGCTGCCTTTTCAGTGTGTGGTCCTTTCCTCTCTCTCCTGAAGCCCATGGATAAACACAGATTTTTGCCCTTTCTCCTCACCTTGTGCCTCACCCACTGTGACTCTGGATCCGCCTGTATGTGGTCAGTTTCCTTCCTCCCTTGATTTTTCCAGTGGCCCTTTATAGCCTTGTTGTGCCTCACATCGACCTATCCCCCATCCATCTGCACCAGCTGATCTTCCCTTTCACTCCTTTGTCCTCCTTGCAGACGATGTGACCTTAGCAAATTCATAAAATCCTTCCTTCCTGTTTTCGGCCCTCGCAAGCTTCATATGCATGTCCTTCTCTGTTCACTGCTGCCCCTGTAACCCGCCTATCCTAATTTATATCTCAACTACTAGGCACCCTTATCTTGGCTACGCAGTTTCGACTTGTGCCTTCCCAATTCTTTGGTCCTTCCTTCTCGCAACCTCTTTCTGTGTGTGTGTTGAGTGTGTGTGTGTGTGTGTTTGTGTGTGCGTGTTGTGTGTGTGTTGTGCCTGTGTGTTGTGTGTGTGTGTGTGTGGTTTGAATGTGTTGTTTGTATGGTTTGTGTGTGTGTTTGTGTTTTGCTAACTACCACACCTCGCAGCTACCCGCATGATGTTGACGTGAGTGTGTTTGTGCTAAGGAACCTCGCAGCTAGCGTAGTGTGTGTGTGAGTGTGCTACCTACTGCACCTCGCCAGGCTAACCGCGCAGTGTTTTGTGTTGTGTTGCTACTACAACACCTTGCAGCTTCCCTCAGTGCTGTGTGTGTGCATACCAAAACCGCACCTCCAGCCTACCCCAAAGCTGCTGTGTTTGTGGTGTGTGGTGTGTGTATGGTGTGCTTAACTACCGCAACACGCAGCTACCCGTAGTGCTGTGTAGTGTGTGAGTGTGCTAACTACTGCACCTCGCAGCTACCCGTAGTGCTTGTGGTGTTTGTGTGTGGTGTGGTGTGTGTTTGTGTGTATGTGTGTGTGTGGTGTGTGGCGGCTAACTACGCACCTCGCAGCTACACGTATCATGTGTTGTGTGGTGAGTGTGTGCGTGTGTGTGTGTGTGTGTGTGTGTGTGTGTGTGTGTTGTGGTGTGTGTGTGCTAACACACCACACCTCGCAGCAAACCAACGTACCCGCACATGATGGTGTGTGTGGTGACTGCAAAGCTACCCCACCACCTCGCAGCTATCGTCCGCAGTGAATGTTTGTTTGTGTTGTGCAACCTACCGAACCTCCGCCGCTCACCCTTTGTGCAGTGTGTTGTGGTGGTGTGTGTGTGTGATGTGTGATGCTAACTACACACCCCAAAGCACCTCGCTGCTAACCCGTACAGTCGATGTTTGTGTGTGTGTACGTGTGTGTGTGTGTGTGGTGTGTGTGTGTGCTGTGTGTGACTAACTACCCACACACCTCGCAGCTACCCCCCGCAGAGTGATGTGTGTGTGTAGTGCAAGCTACGCACCACCTCGCAGCTTCCGCCAGTGATGTTGTTAGTGTAGTGTGGCTACCTAACCGCACCATCGCAGCTCTCTACCCGTAGGGCTGTGTGTGTGTGTGTGTGTTTGTGAGTGTGTGATGCTGGCCTAGTACCGCATCACTCGCAGCTACCCCAGTTCTGCATGTGTGCTACCCATAACCGCATCACGCCAGCTACCACCCCTGCAGTGCTCTGTGTGTGTGTGTATGTGTGTGGGTTGTATGTATGTGCTAACCTACCGCCCCTCTCCAACACCCAAAGTGATGTGTGGTTTTGAGTGTCTGTGTGAGTGCTACCCTTACCTACCCGCACCTCGCAGCTACCTGCAGATGCTGTGTGTGTGTGGTGTGTGTGGTGTGCTACCTACCGCACCTCGCAGCTGACCCGCAGTGGATATGTGTGTGTGCGTGTTGTGTGATGTGCATACCTTACCGCACCTCGCAGCTCAACCCGCATGATGTGTGTTTTGTGGTGTTTTGCTACCTACCTGCACCTCGCAGCTACCTGCAGTGCTGTGTGTGTGTGTGTGTGTGTTGGCTACCTACCAGCACCTCGCAGCTGCCCGTTAGTGATATGTTGTGTGTGCGCGTGTGTGTGTTGCTACCTACCGCACTCGCAGCTACCCGTAGTGCTGTGTGAAGTGCACTACCTACCGAAGCCTCGCAGCTACCCGCAGTGCTGTTGTGTGTGAGGGGGGGGGGGGGGGGGGGGGGGGGTCTGTGCTGCTGCCACACCGCAACCGAGCCTCGCAGCAACCCCGTAGTGCTGTGTTCTCATCTAGTTCTCACCTAGTTGAGTTGCAGTGGTCGAGTCCAGCTCCTGGCCTCCCCCCTTCACTGGTCGCTACTAAGGTCACTCTCCCTGAACCTATGAGCTTTATCGTCTCTCTGCTTGAAGCTATGTATGAGATCCCTCTCCACTATACGCTTCTTGACTATTCCCACTATCTGGCGACACTCTGTGGCTGAAGAAAATACTTCCTAACATCCCTGTGAATCGTCTGTGTCTTCAACTTCCAACTGTGCCCCTGCTTGCCTGTGTCCAGTCTCTGAACATCCTGACTGTGTCCAGCTTGGTCAATTCCTCTCAGTATTTTGTCATGTCGTTATCATTTCACCCCTATCTTCTACCGTAAGTCCTCAGTGTCCGTCAGGTTGATTTCCCTATAACCCTTCTCGTCCGATAAGGTACATAGACCTCTGTAGCTTCCCTTTGGACAGTATTGAGTTAGTCTAATAGTGTGTGTGATGTGGTGTGCTACCTACTGCAACCTCGCCGCTACCCGCAGTGCGTGGTGTGTGTGTGTTGTGTGTGTGTGTGTGATGTGTGTGTGTTTGTGTGTGTAATAACTCCAAACACACATTCACTTCCCACAACACATATTTCACTTTACAAAAAACTCTATGTGAACACTCGATAAACTACAGCACATATATGCTCAAAAAACACTCATAAACGACACACATATATGCTCATAAACACTCATAAAACGACTCACATACATGCTTATAAACACTCATCAAATACTCACAATATATGCTCATAAACACTCATAACGACTCACATACATGCTCAAATACATCATAACTGACTCACATATATGCTCATAAACACATCATAAACGACTCACATTATGCTCATAAACACTCATAACGACTCCCCTATATGCTCATAAACACTCATAACGACTCATACATCTATAAACACTCATAACGATCTCACATATATGCTCATAAACACTCATAACGACTCACATATATGCTCATAAACACTCATAAACGACTCACATATATGCTCATAAAACATCACAACGACTCACATATATGCTCATAAAACACTCATAACGACCACAAATATGCTCATAACAATCATAACGACTCACATATATGCTCATAAGACACTCATAAAACAACGATCTCATACACATAAACTCTAACGATACTATAACTCATTTAAACCTTATGACTCACATTTATCAACTCATTAATACCCATAAAAACTCAAAACTACTAACATCTAATCGATCAATACGACGCTCATAAACTCTACGGCCACAGTCAGCCAAACATCATAAGACTCAATATCTCATAAACACTCAATAACAGACTCATTATGCCAGTCATCATACACCCATATTCATACACCCAAAAGACCATATAGCTCAAGCCCCTCATCGACTCAATAATAGCCATACCACTAGTCAGACCGCCACATATAGTCAAACACTCATAACACTCAACATTATGCCAAAACACTCATACCACCAAGATTGCACATACACCTTCAAATAAAAACAGATAAAAACCCATAACCTAAAAATACTCACATCAAAAAACACTCACTAAATGAAACATTCATTAGCCAAACAGTAGCTATAGCGCATAAGAAACATATATGCCAAACACTCTACGCTCTATATGCCCCTAAACACTTATTTCAATAGCCATGCCCTGCCCTTTAAATGTCCTCGGAGGGCACGTCCGCTTATGCTAAGCCAGTTGTTTGGAGTGAACGAAGCCTTGGCTCTCCTAACCCTGGGTTATGCCCCCGGATGTTTACATTGGAGCAAGCCTGTATTACACTCAAGCATTACGTAATCATTAATATTGGAGTTGTACAGCTGCGGCAAACCCTTCGTATTTCTGTTGATGCAGGTTCTTAACTATGTCAAACCAATCAGTAACCATCACCGAAGAGCGTATTCTTTGAGTCATCACAACTATCAGTTGAGCGCCACATATTAGTAAAACTAATGTTAATACCGCAGAGTTCGAAATAAGCCAGAAATCTGGTCATCACCAATACATATAAGAAAACATAAATTACCAGAAGCAAACATCCGCCAGAGGCAGCCAGCCCCATCACAGATAGATATACTCGTTTCAAACAAGGGATAAAGGGGGGGGGAAAAGGGGTAAACAGGGGTGAGTAGAGGCGAGAAGAGGGTTTTCCTAAGAACACAAATATAAAAACCAATACAATTAAAAGAAAACCGAATTCTCTTAAAAAAGTGCTCGAGCACTGGGAAATTCCCAAAAAATAAAAGAAAACAGATGCCACCATCGCTCCTTTGCCTTAAAAAAACCAAAATTTGGGAAAAAAAAACCACCTGCCCTTCTCAAATGTATTTGGGAATAACGCCCGCCATCTAATGCACTATGGTTGGTTTTTGGGTCTAGTGACAAACGGAAAAGCAGGGGCCTTTTGCTGGTCTCTGACCCCGGGGGGTTTTTGGTCCCCCGGTTATTTTACCATTTTGGCCCATGGCAAGACGCGGTGATTTCCTCAAGGCATTATGTACAAATATTAAATTGGGGTTTTGACAGCTGGACAAAGACCCTTTACGTATTTCTCGTGATAAAGAGAAGTTGACATCTTGAATCTATGTAAAGCCAATATTGTGAACCATCAGCACCGAGTTATGGAGACGACGTATTCTTTGAGTTCACTGAAACTATCGTAAGTTGAATGCTGCCTAACATATTAGCTAAGACCACTGAATGGCTTTTCTAAACTTGCGTATGAGTTCGAAATAAAGCAGAAAGCTCTGGGTCTCTGCATCACAATATATATAAAACAGGTAACTTTACCCTAGAGAGGAAATCATCCTGTCAGAGTGGCAGCCACGACTCTCCATCTCAGATATGATATATGCTCGTGTTTTCAAAAAAGGGATGAAGGGGGGGGAGAGAGGGGGTCAGGACGATGGGTGGTGAGGTGGAGGCTGGAGGAAGAGGGGGTTTTCCTTTGTCGGAAAAGGACAGAAAATATGAAAATACGCCTTAGTGGACATATTCCTAAAACCAGCTGTATCGAATGGCGGTCTTAAGAAATGAGTTTGTGCTCGGCCACCGTCTTCAAGAGTCTCCCGCTTTTATGGAAAGGTTTCTGGGCTCAGTTTTGAGTCGCCATTTTGAGAGTGAGAAAGGTAAATAATACTCTGAATATACATAGTGCATATATATACGCAAAATAACTACTGTAAAAAATAGTGAATTTGCAAGCGTTTCGTGATCTCTCACATTATCAAGGAAGTGTAAAAATATATAGGCGATTTGAAGGCTTATAAGGCTGAGATTATAAACCTCACATATGACCTGACATCCGACCCAGCACGCTATTTATTTTTTTTATTATTCGCCGATACTCTCCCGGCCCGGGTCTGTTTGCTCTGATTTTATTCCATAGTGTATATATACTGAGATACACACTACTAAGTGTATATACACTGAGAAACATAAACGTGTCAGTGTATATACACTAAGCCATACACACCTAACAGAGTATATATACATTACAGCTACATACACACTGATTATTTTAACTCGATTTAATCATAGGAAAGCGCTAAACCCCAGTGGTCACATAGCTCCCGGTCAATGGGAGGCATTCAGGTTTGATCCGTGAAAGGGAAAGATTAACTCCCATGCCTTGGATCGAAGACCGGGACTTATAAAATGTTCACTTTCTGATACTGATGTCTACGAACTCTCACCCTTAAAGGAATAGCAGTATTCACTCTTTTTTTATCCTCCTACAGGTTTAGAGCTTCTCCATGAATACTGTAGCTAAGACTGGTTAATATGTGTTTATCTTTACGTCACTACAAGGGAAGCTAACTATGTGATGTCATCAATGGGATGTTATCAGTGAGATGCAATCAATGGATGTCATCAGTGAGAAGCCGTCCATGGGATGCCATCAGTGAGGTGTATCAATGGGATGTCATCAATGAGGATGTCATCATGAGGAAGTCTCAATGGGATGCATCAAGTGGGATGTCATCAGATGGGATGTCATCAGTGAGATGTCATCAATGGGAAATCTCAATGGGATGTCATCAATGGGATGTCATCAATGGGATGTCATCAATGGGATGTTCATCAATGGGATGTCATCAATGGGATGTCATCAATGAGATGTCCTCAATGGGATGTCATCAATGGGATGTTTATAAGTGAGATGCCATTAATGGATGTCATCAGTGAACAATGGTGGTGAGGTGTCATCAATGGGATGTCATCAGTGAGATGTCATCAATGGGATGTCATCAATGGGATGTCATCAATGGGATGTCATCAATGGGATGTCATCAATGAGATATCCTCAATGGGATGTCATCAATGGGATGTCATTAATGGGATGTCATCAATGAGATGTCATCAATGGGATGTCATCAATGAGATGTCCTCAATGGGATGTTATCAATGGGATGTCATCAATGAGATGTCATCAATGGGATGTCATCAATGAGATATCCTCAATGGGATGTCATCAATGGGATTTCATTAATGGAATGGGATGTCATTAATGGGATGTCATCAATGAGATGTCATCTCCAGGTAATGGGATGTCATCAATGAGATGTCCTCAATGGGATGTTATCAATGGGATGTCATCAATGAAATGTCATTAATGGGATGTCATCAATGAGATGTCCTCAATGGGATGTCATCAATGGGATGTCATCAATGGGATGTCATCAGTGAGATGTCATCAATGAGATATCGTCAATGGGATGTCATTAATGGGATGTCATCAATGAGATGTCATAAATGAGATGTCATCAATGGGATGTCATCAATAGGATGCCATTAAGCACCTCGAGGTCACAAGACACTGCTCCAACAATATGACTAGCAAGAAAGAGCCTAATCTCTCTCTCTCTCTCTCTCTCTCTCTCTCTCTCTCTCTCCTTCCACATTCAATTCTTCTGTATCTGCTGAAGAGGATCTCAGCTGGAGGTCGAGATATGCAGATTATATTCTTCCTCGTCCATGCTTCGTATGAAGCTTCCTCACATTTTTAAGGGTTTATTACACTTTCTTTCACAAGTATCTTAGCGATTGTGAGAACGTGTGTATGTATACCTGGAGTATACCTGGAGTATACCTGGAGTATACCTGGAGAGGGTTTCGGGGTCAACGCCCCCTCGGCCCGGTCTGTAACCAGGCCAGTATTTACAGAAAAAATTTCGTTCTCTCTCGGACTGAGGACTGGGAGAAAGCAGAATTTTAAATAAACAAAAGCTGAATGTCAAGGTATTAGACAATGTTTATTAAGAAATGAATTGAAGTGCGAAGTACGAGTGAAATCAGGAGTTCAAAGATGTCTCCCTTGAAGAAAATAAAATTTAGAAGAACAGAAACCCTGAAGAATATAGAGAAAAGATGGTAGATAACGAAACATAGAAGTAAAAGAATCCCTTCTCTAGATGGCGCCCCATATACGACCCATCCGGGTGGGTATGAAGACCCTAACAACTCTACCACAGTCACACGAATCCTACAAACACTGAGTCTACACCTTCAGTCACATTAGCGAGATGGATGAGTCTGCGTCTTAATTCAGTGACGCTGAATCTGAGGGATTAGTCTTGATACTGTAATACAAAGGTGTAATTATGAGATTTCTGCAGTGAGGTGGGATCAAGATACCAGGTTTGATACCATAGACCGGGTTTTCAACTACTTTTACACATTTTTCACTTTTTTGAAAGATGTTCTGGCACAATGCCGGGCACTCTATGTATCCTGTTCACACACTCCTAAGAGGGTGTTCGGCACAGTTTGAAACCTTTTTTTAAACAGGAAGAGCAAACAAAACAATTAGGAAAACTAGGAAATTACACATTAACAATTAATAAAGAACAGCATGAGGTACATCATGATATATGTACTCTTAGAGTCCCAACAAATTGCTTCCTTTAAAAGGCCTTAATTTTGATAGAAGGCTAGTGATCCTAAGAATTAAAGCTACCCTGCCTTTCTTTGAATTAAACCTGACTGCCTACCATTCCTCATGTGCTAAATTGCCTCTTCCATTTAGCACTTCCTTGCGAATATAAAAAAAAATTGTCTCCAACACACAAATAATTCTGAGACACAGAGGATCATAGGCCTCCAGCTCGTCGCCACATCACAGACAACAATCCCAAGGTCTGCCAGACAAGCAAACAGGGCACCATCAGTGGGGCCATAATCTCCAAGTTTGTCTGGGTTCGGATCCCACCGCTGCCACCAGTTAGCGCCTGAGCGGCCCCTCGAGGCTTCGCACGCCGCCACTGTTTTCTATCATGATTTTCTCTTTATTCCCCCCTGCAAGGCTCGGGCATTGTGTGGGGCGCTGGGCCCGGTCGCTCCCGTGCCTGCGAACAAAACACGAGGTGCGGCAAATTTAAGACGTAGCTTTCATTATTCGCCTCAGTCTTCAGAACACCAATAACACCTTCCCAATACCTTCTCCCATTGCAATTTGCAAGCGTGTATTGATGGCAGTTGTTGTAGTCGCGTAATGTCGCAACTGACGCCCGTGGGCCGCTCATTTTTGTTGACGCATATTGTTGGAGGGTTAGAGAGGGAGAAGGGAGGAATGGGTGGGTGGGGGTAGGTTGGGGTAGAAAGGGACAGGGTTAGGTGAGAGGCTAGGGAGGAATGTAAGGAGACAGGACGGGTGGTAGTAGAATATTGAGAGTTAGAAGGAGAGTAAGAGGATAGGAAACATTAGGAGGGAATCCAAAGGATGAAGGTAATGAACTCAGAAAAGAGGGCATGGAGAAGTGGGTAGAGAGGTGAAGGAAGAGGGTATTGAGGGTAGGGGAAGGGTAACGAGGGTATGGAGGAGGATAATGAAGGCTGGGAGGAGGGTAAAGGAGGGGTGAGAAGGTAGCATGGAGTTTGCCTCCACCACTCCCTCATCTAGCTCATCATCCCTGTCACTCATAAAACTCCAACAAGTTTGTGAGGCAGAACTTACCTTCTTTAAGTCAATCCTGATTTTCCTTAACCAACTTCTTCCTGGCAAAGTCCAACAATGGAAATAAACCTGAATTGTTTTATCTTAGTTTAATTCTACATTTTTTTTTTTATTCGCCGGTATTCTCCCGGCCCGGGTCTTATCCAAGTAGTGGTGGCCCGGCCTTGGCTCCCTATCTGGGGAGTGTCTTGAGACGTAAGTCTCCCATAGGAGGAGGTACAAATACTCCCTCATCTTTGGGACCAAATGTCCCCAGGCCTAGCCACATTCCCCACCCTCACAGGGCTCGTAGGGAGAAGCTAGGCCTCTGGTCTGTCATAATTTGTAACCAATTTATGTCTAAAGCACATATACGTGGTCAGAATTATTGCACAAATTTATGTAAATATCTTGAAAGTCATTATAATAATAATAATAATAATAATAATAATAATAATAATAATAATAATAATAATAATAATAATAATAACAATAATAATAATAATAATAGTAAAATAATAATAATAATAATAATAATAATAATAATAATAATAATAATAATAATAATAATAATAATAATAATTCCTCCTTAGAACATCGCAGTTATTTGCATACCTCTGGCCCCTCAAGGGAGGTTCCTTGACTCTGGTGAGGGGTTCTTGATCTAGGGAATTAGATCTGGGCTCCAGTTCCCTGAATTAAGTCTAAATACCTTCCATCCCCCCTCCCCACCCACAGGTGCTGTATAATCCTACGGGTTTAGCGCTCCCCCTTGATGATAATAATAATTGTCTTTTATTTTTAAGATCTTTCTTATGTGCCTGTATAGCAGTTTCGGTTCTAATTTGCATTTTTAATGATGTTCATCTATAACTCTGTTTATATTACCTCCAGTTCTTGAGTTTTGTGTTTTTTCTAAGTTGTTTCGCTTTTCGGCGCTTGTCTGTAGCTCTGATTATACCAAGAGTTCTATGTTTGGGTGGCCTCCCGCTGCTTGTTTTTTTGGTTATGTTTTTATCATGTCGTGGGTTGTTTGACTCTCAAATTTATTTTGCTAAGTGACATAATTTAAGGAATCTCTTACACCTACAAAACCTCCTCTTCTGAAGTGTTATTTATTAATTGCCCTGCCTTTCCTTCCCTCCCCTCCCACCTTCCCTTCCTCTCCCCTCCCACCCCTTTTAATCTTCACCCATTCCCTCTCCCGCCCACCTTCCTTCTCTTCATTTTCTCTGATTTTTACCCCAATATTTCTATAACCATTTATTTTTTTTTATTATACGTCCGATTTACTTAAGGTTCGGTCATGCCAGTTTATCACTGCTCACATTTTTTTATCTTAATCAGTCTTGCTCTGGGTATTTCCAGGCTACGTGTAGCTCTGAGCTCTGTCATTATGCCTTTGCTACTTTTCTAGGCTTTGCTCTTGTTCTTGTGCTTCTGCCTCAGGTTCCTGCTGTTTAGTGAGACGTTGTAAATCAGTGCTCCTTCTGCCTTGGACGTCCTGCTTCCGTTGTTATTTCTCCTGTTTGTCACTGAATTAACCGATGTTTGTGTTTCTCAATTCTTCAAAACTACATTGGTGACTTACAATTAAAGTCACACCACCTCCTCTTCGGTCCTTTCTCTTCTTATAATGAGGTAACACTATGGAATATTGCATTGCTTGTCGCCGTCATAGGATTTTTTGGTTCTGTCTCTGTGTCTGGTACTATTGCTGGGTTCTAGATGGAGAGTACCGAAGAAGGAATTGGTTTATGATGGAATGAAAGATAAGGTCCTTAGTATAGTTAGGAAGGTAGTGTGGAGGAACAGAGGGCAGTAAGAGTGTAGCAAGTGAGAGTGGGTGTCAGAGGAAAAGGAGAGGAGTGGAAAATTGAAAGGAGCTAAAGAAGAGTTTGAAACAGAAGGGATGGAGGATGGGGAGTAGGTGTAATGGAGAGCAGCAAATATAAGGTAAAGAAAGGAGAATGATAGTTGTTGGGTTGGTAGGAGGAGTGGGAAAAGAAGGAATTATAGTGCTATATTATATGGAAGGGAGTTGGAAGGTAAGTAGTGTGGAAAAGTTGGACTGGGGGGTCAGCTTGGAGTCGCTTTTGGAGGTCACCAATCTGTGCCTCGGTCCTTGGCCAGGTAAAGGGGAAAGATCTTACAACTCGGTCCTTGACAGGTAAATGGGAGGGCCGCCCCT
>NC_069405.1:12112149-12170038 GCF_026875155.1 Cherax quadricarinatus
TGGGGGGGTTTGTGGGCGATGTCACGTGGATCTACAAGCCATGTGAGTTACCGAGCCCGATGTCCCAGGCCTCATGCTGTGGTCTGCTGCCCATATCACATTGACGTCACCGACGATGCTGCCCGACTTCATGACGTCACGATGTCTGCCTGACATCACCTCGAGATGTCTGCTGATGTCACAGTGCTGCTGACGTCACCTCGTGACATCACGCCTGACATCACACATGTCACATCGAGTGTTTCTAGTAATTATTTCAGTATTGCCTATGACCACGATGTTTAGCACACCCCACATGTTTTTCCTTCCCTCCCTAAAGGAAGTTTTTTTTTCCATGTCCATATGTATATACATGTTTTTATTTTGAGTTCTGTGCCCTGTTCCTACGAGAGAGAGACCGAGTTTTTTTTTACCGCCAGACATGGTCGGGATGACCATATGGCAGGTGGCCGAGCGTATGTAGACAGCCTGTACGGTCTGCACAGACAGCCTCTGCTGTCTGCCAGCTTAGTTCACATTTCGCGCCACTAAAGTGCTGCCCTCTGGGCCTGTCCAGGTCTGTGGGAAGCTGGTACCACACTCGCTCACTCACACAGCGGCCTAGCAGGAAGACACAAGGCCTACTAGTAGATCCCTCATGCGATGGCCCTCCCGAGCCATGGGCACAACACACAAGCCTGTGTACCCACAATGACTTAACAATAAAGTAAGAAGCCTCCGAAGACGTATCATTAACCACCCACTGTCAGCTCTACCAATTAATCGCTGGTTCACATGTGTGTGTATGTGTGTGTGTGTGTGTCTGTGTGATACCTACCGCACTTCTCAGCTACCCGCAGTGCTGTGTGTGTGCTACCTACCGTACCACAGCTACCCGCAGTGCTGTGTGTGTGTGGTGTGTGTGCTACCTACCGCACCTCGCAGCTACCCACAGTGCTGTGTGTGTGTGTGTGTGCTACCTACCGCACCTCACAGCTACCTGCAGTGCTGTGTGTGTGTGTGCTGCCTACCGACACCTTGCTGCTACCCGCAGTGCTGCGTGTGTGTGTGTGTGTGTGTGCTACATACCGCACCTCGCAGCTACCCACAGGGCTGTGTGTGTACTGCCTACCGCACCTCGCAGCTACCCGCAGTGCTGTGTGAGTGCTACCTACTGCACCTCGCAGCTACCCGCAGTGCTGCATGTGTGCTACCTACCGCACCTCGCAGCTACCCGTAGTGCTGTGTGTTTGTGTGTGTGTGTGTGTGTGTGTGTGTGTGTGTGTGCTAACTACCGCAACTCGCAGCTACCCGCAGTGATGTGTGTGTGAGTGCGTGCTACCTACCGCTCCTCTCAGCTACCCGCAGTGCTGTGTGTTTGTGTGTGCTACCTGCCGCACCTCGCAGCTACCCGCAGTTCTGTGTGTGTGGTGCTACCTACCGCACCTCGCAGCTACCCGCAGTGCCGTGTGTGTGTGTGTGTGTGTGCTAACTACCGCACCTCGCAGCTACCCGCAGTCATGTGTGTGTGTGTGTGTGTGTGTATGTGTGTGTGCGTGTTGTCGTGTGTTGTGTTGTGTGTGTGTGTGTGAGTGTGTGTGTGTGCTGCCTACCGCACCTCGCAGCTGCCCGCAGTGCTGTGTGTGTGAGTGCGTGCTACCTACCGCTCCTCTCAGCTACCCGCAGTGCTGTGTGTTTGTGTGTGTTACCTACCGCACCTCGCAGCTACCCGCAGTTCTGTGTGTGTGTGTGTGCTACCTACCGCACCTCCGCAGCTACCCGCAGTGCGTGTGTGTGGTGTACGTGTTGCGACTCTGGTGTGTGTGTGCTAAACTACCGTTAGCCTCGCAGGTACCCGTAGTGCTGTGGTGTGGTGTGCTACCCTACCGCACCTCGCAGCTACCGCAGTTGCGTGTGTGTGAGTTGCGTTGCTACCTTACCTCTCCTCTCAGGCTTTTACCCGCAGTTGCTGTGTGTTTTGTGTGTGCTACCTACCGCACCTCGAGCTACCCGCAGTTCTGTGTGTGTGTGTGTGCTACCTACACACCTCGCAGCTACCCGCAGTGCTCTGTTGTGTGTGAGTTGCGTTGCTACCACTCCTCTCCTCTCAGTATCTCGCAGTGCTGTGTGTTATGGTTGCTACCTACCACACCTCGCAGCTACCCGCAGTGCTGTGTGTGTGCTACCTGCCGCACCTCGCAGCTACCCGCAGTGCTGTGTGTGTGTGTTACCTAAACCCCCCGGGGCAGCTCACAGCTACCCGCAGTGGTGTTGTGTGAGTGTGCTACTCCCGCACCCTTGCAGTTACCCGCAGTGCTGTGTGTGTGCTTACCTACCGTATTTCGCAGCTTACCCGCAGTTGCTGTGTGTGTGCTACTCCGTAATCTCGTAGCTACCCGCAGTGCTGTGTGTGTGTGTGTGTGTGTGTGCTACCTACCGTACCTCGCAGCTACCCACAGTGCTGTGTGTGTGTGCTACCTTCCGCACCTCACAGCTACCCGCAGTGCTGTGTGTGTGCTGCTTACTGCACCTTGCAGCTACCCGCAGTGCTGTGTGTGTGCTACCTATCGCACCTCGCAGCTACCCGCAGTGCTGTGTGTGTGTGTGCTGCCTGCTGCACCTTGCAGCTACCCGCAGTGCTGTGTGTGTGCTGCCTATCGCACCTCGCAGCTACCCGCAGTGCTGTGTGTGTGCTACCTACCGCACCTCACAGCTACCCACAGTGCTGTGTGTGTGTGTGTGCGTGTGTGTGTGTGTGTGTTCTACCTACCGCACTTTTCAGCTACGCGTGCTGTGTGTGTGAGGTGCGTGCTCCTTACCGTCCTCTAGCTATCCGCTGTGCTGGTTGTTTTGTGTGTGCAAACCACCGGCCACTCGCAGCTACCAGCAGTGCCGTGTGTGTGTGTGTGTGTGTGTGTTGTGTGTGTGCTAATACCGTACCGCGCAGGCACCCGTTAGGTGCTGTGTTGTGTGTGTGTGTGCTACCTACCGCATCTAGGCAGGCTACCCACAGTGCTGTATGTGTGGTGTCGGGTGTTGTGCTACCTGCCGACTCACAGCTACCGCCACGTGATGTGTGTGTGATGTGTGTGTGTGTGTGTGTGTAGTGTGTGTGTTTGTATGTCTAGTGTTTCGTATGTGTTTTGTGTGTGTGAGTTGTGTGTGTGCTAACTACCCACACCCTGCAGCTACCCGCAGTGATGTGTGTGTGTGTGTTTGTGCTAATTAAGGAACCTCGCAGCTAGCCGTAGTGCTGTGCGTGTGTGCTACCTACGGCACCTCGCAGCTACCCGCAGTGCTGTGTGTGTGTGCTACCTACCGCACCTCGCAGCTACCCGCAGTGCTGTGTTTGTGTGTGTGTGTGTGTGTGTGTGCTAACTACCGCACCTCGCAGCTACCCGCAGTGCTGCATGTGTGCCTATAACTACCATCACCCTCGCAGCTACCTCGTAGTGCTGGTTGTGTGTGTGTGTGTGTGTTGTGTGTGCTACCTACCGCACCTCGCAGCTACCCGTAACTGCTTGATGGTGTTGTGTGTGTGCTTACTACCGCACCTCGCAGCTACCCGCAGTGCTGCATGTGTGCTACCTTACCGCACCTCGCAGGCTACCTCGCAGTTCTGTGTGTGTGGTGTGTGCTACACCTACCGCACCACGCAGCTACCCGCAGAGCCGTGTGTGTGTGTGTGTGTGTGTGTGTGTGTGTGTGTGTGTGGTGTGTGTGTGTGTGTGTGTGTGTGTGTGTATGTGCTAAAACTACCGTACCTCGCAGGCTACCCGTAGTGCTGTGTGTGTGTGTGTGTGTGTGTGTGTGTGTGGTGTGTACCTTCCGCACATCGCAGCTACCCGCAGTGCTGTATGTGTGATGTGTGTCGTGTGTGTGTGTGTGTGTGTGCTAACTACCGCACCTCGCAGTTACCCGCAGTGCTGTGTGTGTGCTACCTACCGCACCTCGCAGCTACCCGCAGTGCTGTGTGTGTGCTACCTACCGCACCTCGCAGCTACCCGCAGTGCTGTGTGTGTGCTACCTAACCGCACTGCAGCTACCCGCCAGTGCTGTGTGTTTGTTGTGTGCTACCTCCGCGCCTCGCCCCCCCCCCCCCCCCCACAGCTACCCGCAGGTTCTGTGTGTCGTGTGTGTGCTACCCTACCGCACCTCGCAGCTACCCGCAGTGCTGTGTGTGTGTGTGTGTGCTGCCTACCGCACCTCGCAGCTACCCGCAGTGCTGTGTGTGTGAGTGCGTGCTACCTACCGCTCCTCTCAGCTACCCGCAGTGCTGTGTGTTTGTGTGTGCTACCTACCGCACCTCGCAGCTACCCGCAGTTCTGTGTGTGTGTGTGTGCTACCTACCGCACCTCGCAGCTACCTCGCAGTGCCGTGTGGTGTGCTGAATTGTGTCACTGTGTGTGTTGTGTGTGTGTGCCTAACTACCGCACCTCGACAGGATAACCCGCAGTGCTGTATGTGTGTGTGTGTGTACCTACCTAAGTTTGTATCAACCTAGTTGGGTTGCGGGGGTCGAGTACGAGCTCCTGGCCCCGCCTCTATCATGATCGCTACTAGGTCACTCTCCATGAGCACTGAGGCTTTATCAACCTTGCTTAAGCTAATGTATGGATCCTGCCTCCACTACATCTCTATTCCCAAACTAATTTCACTTACTGAACTACCTGTGGGCTGTGAGAAATACTATCCTAAACATCCCTGTGATTCTCTGGGTCTTCAAGCATTCCAAGCTAGTCCCCTTGTTACTGTTGTCCAATCTTCTGGAAATCCTGTCTTTGTCCACCTTGTCAATTCTCTCTCTGAATTTGTATGTGTTATCATGTCCCCTATCTCTCCTGTCT
Source organism: Cherax quadricarinatus (assembly GCF_026875155.1). Lineage (NCBI taxonomy): Eukaryota > Metazoa > Arthropoda > Malacostraca > Decapoda > Parastacidae > Cherax > Cherax quadricarinatus. Next base: position 12,116,976 of record NC_069405.1, read on the forward strand.
CCAGTGTCGTTCGTCAGGTTGATTTCCCTTAACCTCTTCCTCGTAGGACATACCTCTTAGCTCTGGGGACTAGTCTTGTTGCAAAACCTTTGCACTTTCTCTAGTGCTTCAGTGCTGGCTAGGTGTGGGTTCCAAACTGGTGCCGCAACTCCAAAAAGGGCCTAACATACACGGTGTACGGGTCCTGAATGATTCCCTTTTTAAAGATGTCGGGTTTCTGAGGTTTCTAGGCCCCCATATCTGCGCATTTTTTGGTTGATGTGCGTTTCAGGAGATGTGCCTGGTGTTATACTCCCCCCAAGATCTTTTTCCCTTTGATGAGGTTTTATCTCTGGCCCCCTAACGTACCCGTCTGGGGTCTTCTTTCCCTTCCCCAATTTTATGCTTTGCACTGTGGGTTTGAACCCCCGAGCCAAATTCTGGACCGGGTCTGCACCCTTCCAGACCCCTTTTGAGTTCTCCCTGGTTTTCGATCGAGTAAATTTCTTCTCATCAACTTCACGCATCGCAAACAGGGACACCTCAGAGTCTACCTTTCCCCGTCATGTGGGTTCAAAAATCCAGAAACAGCACTGTCCGGGACGCCCCCTGGGGGACCCCGCTTTCACGGGTGCCCACCTGACCCTCGCCACTACCAGACCCCTTCTGTTTTCCTGACAAGTATTCCCTGACCCTTGTAGTGCCTTCCTGTTATCCTTTGTCCCCATTTTTTGCACCAACTTTTGTGTGGAACTGTGCAAACCCCTTTTTGCAGTCCAAGAAAATCAATCCACCCACCCCTCTCTCTCTTGTCTTACTGCTGTACCCTGTCATAGAACCCATAAAATTTTGACACAGGGTTTTCCCGTCCCCTGAAACCAGTTGGCTGTGTTTTATGAGATCATTTCCTTTCTAGGGGTTCCCCACTTTCTCCTGATAAACTTTTCCCTGATTTTGCATATATACATGCAGGGCACTGGTCTGTGTTTAATGCTTCATGTCTGTCTCCTTTTTTTTAAAAATTGGCTACTTTGCTGTCTCCATGCCTAGGCAATCTCCCCGTTTCGAAAGATGTATTGAATATTTTTGTTAGGTACACTTTGCCCGGCCCCTTGCTCCCTCCTCAATACCCCTGGGGAGATGTTATTGGCCCCATTGCCTTTGAGTATCAGCTTCAGAACCCCTTCACTTCTTCCCGGTTGTTGCACTGTTTCCACCTTGGGGGGTGCCCCACCCCCTCCGCTTTTGGATCCTTCTGTCTCCTCTTGTGAACACTTCTTTGAAACCTTTTGATTCTTCACATACCACGGCATTTCTTTTTGTCCTCCCCTTCCTTTCCTTTGCCGATTACCTGGTCCTTGACTGTTGTTTTCCTCCCGATGTGGCTGTACAACAGTTTCGGGTAGATTTTGTTTTCGCTGCTATGCTTTTTTCATTTGTCTTTTGGGCCTCCCTTTTTATTGTGATATTCGTTTCGGCTCTACGATTTTTCCTTATTCTCCGGGTCCTTTGCCTTTAATTTCTTCATTCCCTACAAGGGGTTTTTGCCCCCCTGCCCCTTTTGGGGTAAACCAGGGGGTCCGGGCTTTTTCTTTAAATCCTGTTCCCCTTGGGGTAAAAACCCCTTCCTCACCTCCTGCATTTTGTTGTACATATTCCATCATCTCATTAACTGGCTTCCCTCCCATTTTTGCCCCATAACCCCTTTCAGTATTTCCTCTTTGTTAGCCCCCTTTCTTGTATTTGGTTTCTTTCGTCCGGGCCCTTCCTGCTTCCCCCCACTTGTAGCTCTACGTGTTTTCGAAGTTTAAAAACCACATGGCACGGGCCCCGGGGGTCTTTATATGTGATGTCCTCGTACTGCACTATAAAGGTGAATATAAGTCCAGCCTTGCTGGTTCTCCCTCCTCTCTCTCTTTAGTGTCCCTTAGTTTTGGACATGAAGTTTTCCAGTCCACCTCCATCATCTTACCCCTCCATGTATTTGGGCCCCCTGGGGGTCCAAGTTCTCCCAATCGTTCCCTTGTGGTTAAAGTCCCCCATGATCAAGCTTTCCCTGCATGCATGAGTCTTTGCCCACTTACCCAGTTGTAAACCCATCGCTTATTGCTCTGTCGTACTCTTCCTTTGGCCCCTGCTGTTCGGGTGGGTTATACATCACTGCTATTACCACCTTGGGACCCCAGAGTGAATGTTCCACTATGTAATCACTTTCTTTCCCCTGTTCCTCCTCCGCTCTTTAAAAACCAGCGATTTTTGATCAGCAACGCCACTCCCCCACCCCCCCCGTTCCCCCCTTCTTTTCCCCAGGATTTGGTATCCCCTTGGAAAAAATGGCATCTGTTATCAAAACCCGTAAGCTTGGTTGTGGAGCTTGTGTCCGGTATGCTTCTTTTACTCTTTCATGCCCCTCCCCCATTATTTTTTATTCCATCAGCGTTTTTTGGGACCTACCTTCAGTTTCCTTTCCAACACTGTGGTTTGGGGGGGCCCGTGAGGGTGGGAACCTGGGGGCTATGTGGGATTTATAGTCGGGTTGGGTGGGGGCTGGGGTATGGTTTTTGTGTGTGTTGGGATGGTGTGAAGGGTTTTATGGTTCTGGAGTAGTTGTGTTTTGTGCTTGCCCCTTGCTGTTCGTTCTGCTTGACTGACCTTTTCTGGTTCCCTCCTTGTCTCTTTCCATCCTTTCGCTTTTTTGTCCTCTCCCCCCAGCTGCGTCGTTCTGATTTTGTTCGTCTCTGTCAGGAACACCCTCTTGTACTTTTCCCAGTATTTCAATCGTGGTTTCCTTGTAGGATCCTGTTCTGCACTGTTCCGTTTGGAATCACTTGATTGGTCGGTTTCTCCCCTTCGAGACCCCCTATTCTCTGAAAATTTTCAATCTCCCATCTCTTCACCTATTTCCGTGATGATTTTTTCAATCTCCTTTCTTTCTTTCCCTGCCTTTCAGTGTGTGTCCTTTCCCTCTCTCCCGAAGCCCCCGGATAAACATGATTTTGCCCCTTTCTTCCCCCCCATTGCCTACCCCTGTGACTCTGGGTCCTGCCTGTATGTGGTCAGTTTTTCCCCTTTATTTTTTTCCCGTGGCTCTTGTTTGCCCTTTTTGTGCCTCACATTCGCCACACCCTCTCCCTTGCAACCCGTGACTTCCCTTTCACTCCTTGGGCCCCCTTGGGAACTGATGTGACCCTTTTTATAAAATTTTATAATTCCTTCCTTCCTGTTCGGCCCCGCGCTTCATATGCTTGTTTCTCTGGTCACTGCCCCTGTAACCCGCTTAAGCCTATTTATCTCAACTTCTAGGACCCTTATCTTGGCTACTGCAGTTTCGACTTGTGCCTCCCAATTTTTTGTCTCCTTCTCCAACCTCTTTTGTGTGTGTGTGTGTGTGTGTGTGTTTTGTGTGTGTGTGGCGTGTGTGTGTGGGGTTTTGTGTGCGTGTGTTGTGTGTGTGTGTGTGTGTGTTTAAATTTGGTGTTTTTTGTATGTGTTTGTGTGTGTGTTTGTGTTTGTGCTAACTACCACACCTCGCAGCTACCCGCAGTGATGTGCGTGTGTGTGTTTGTGCTAAGGAACCTCGCAGCTAGCCGTAGTGCTGTGTGTGTGTGCTACCTACTGCACCTCGCAGCTACCCGCAGTGTTGTGTGTGTGTGTGCTACTACAACACCTTGCAGCTTCCCTCAGTGCTGTGTGTGTGCTACCTACCGCACCTCGCAGCTACCCGCAGTGCTGTGTGTTTGTGTGTGTGTGTGTGTATGTGTGCTAACTACCGCAACTCGCAGCTACCCGTAGTGCTGTGTGTGTGTGTGTGTGCTTACCTACTGCACCTCGCAGCTACCCGTAGTGCTGTGTGTGTGTGTGTGTGTGTGTGTGTGTGTGTGTGTGTGTGTGTGTGTGTGTGTGTGTGTGGGCTAACTACCGCACCTCGCAGCTACCCGTAGTCATGTGTGTGTGTGTGTGTGTGCGTGTGTGTGTGTGTGTGTGTGTGTGTGTGTGTGTGTGTGTGTGTGTGTGCTAACTACCACACCTCGCAGCTACCCGCAGTGATGTGTGTGTGTGTGCTAGCTACCCCACCTCGCAGCTATCCGCAGTGATGTTGTTTGTGTGTGTGCTACCTACCGCACTCGCAGCTACCCGTTGTGCTGGTGTGTGTGTGTGTGTGTGTGTGTGTGTGCTAACTACCGCACCTCGCCTGCTAACCCGTAGCCCATTTTTGTGTGTGTGTGTGTGTGTGTGTGTGGGGTGTGTGTGTGTGTGTGGTGTGCAAAACTACCACACCTCGCAGCTACCCGCAGTGATGTGTGTGTGTGTGCTAGCTACCCCACCTCGCAGCTATCCGCAGTGATGTTGTTTGTGTGTGTGCTACCTACCGCACCTCGCAGCTACCCGTAGTGCTGTGTGTGTGTGTGTGTGTGTGTGTGTGTGTGCTGCCTACCGCACCTCGCAGCTACCCGCAGTGCTGCATGTGTGCTACCTACCGCATCTCGCAGCTACCCGCAGTGCTCTGTGTGTGTGTGTATGTGTGTGTGTGTATGTATGTGCTACCTACCGCACCTCGCAGCTTCCCAAAGTGATGTGTGTTTGTGTGTGTGTGTGCTACCTACCGCACCTCGCAGCTACCTGCAGTGCTGTGTGTGTGTGTGTGTGTGTGTGTGCTACCTACCGCACCTCGCAGCTGCCCGCAGTGATATGTGTGTGTGCGTGTGTGTGTGTGCTACCTACCGCACCTCGCAGCTACCCGCAGTGATGTGTGTTTGTGTGTGTGTTTGCTACCTACCGCACCTCGCAGCTACCTGCAGTGCTGTGTGTGTGTGTGTGTGTGTGTGCTACCTACCGCACCTCGCAGCTGCCCGTAGTGATATGTGTGTGTGCGTGTGTGTGTGTGCTACCTACCGCACCTCGCAGCTACCCGTAGTGCTGTGTGTGTGCTACCTACCGCACCTCGCAGCTACCCGCAGTGCTGTGTGTGTGTCTGTGTGCTGCCTACCGCACCTCGCAGCTACCCGTAGTGCTGTGTACTCATCTAGTTCTCACCTAGTTGAGGTTGCAGGGGTCGAGTCCAAGCTCCTGGCCTCCCCCCTTCACTGGTCGCTACTAGGTCACTCTCCCTGAACCATGAGCTTTATCGTATCTCTGCTTGAAGCTATGTATGGATCCTGCCTCCACTATATCGCTTCTTGAACTATTCCACTTCCTGACTACTCTGTGGCTGAAGAAATACTTCCTAACATCCCTGTGATTCGTCTGTGTCTTCAACTTCCAACTGTGTCCCCGTGTTGCTGTGTCCAGTCTCTGGAACATCCTGTCTGTGTCCAGCTTGTCAATTCCTCTCAGTATTTTGTAAGTCGTTATCATGTCCCCCCTATCTCTCCTGTCCTCCAGTGTCGTCAGGTTGATTTCCCTTAACCTCTCGTCGTAGGACATACCTCTTAGCTCTGGGACTAGTCTTGTTGTGTATAGTGTGTGTGTGTGTGTGTGCTACCTACTGCACCTCGCAGCTACCCGCAGTGCTGTGTGTGTGTGTGTGTGTGTGTGTGTGTGTGTGTGTGTGTGTGTGTGTGTGTAATACTCCAAACACACAATTCCTCCCACAACACATATTCACTTACAAACTCATATGTGAACAATCATAACTACTCACATATATGCTCATAAACACTCATAACGACTCACATATATGCTCATAAACACTCATAACGACTCACATATATGCTTATAAACACTCATAACGACTCACATATATGCTCATAAACACTCATAACGACTCACATATATGCTCATAAACACTCATAACGACTCACATATATGCTCATAAACACTCATAACGACTCACATATATGCTCATAAACACTCATAACGACTCACATAAACTCATAAAACACTCATAACGACTCACATATATGCTTATAAACACTCATAACGACTCACATATATGCTCATAAACCTCATAAAAGACTCACATAAATGCTCATAAACACTCATAACGACTCACAAAAAATGCCATAAACACTCATAACGACTCACATATATGCTCATAAACACTCATAACGACTCACATATATGCTCATAAACACTCATAACGACTCACATATATGCTCATAGACACTCATAACGACTCACATATATGCTCATAAACACCATAACGACTCACATATATTTCCATAAACACTCATAACGACTCACAAAATATGCTCAAAAAACAACTCATAACGAAATCCACATATATGCTCATAAACACTCATAACGACTCACATATATGCTCATAAACACTCATAACGACTCACATATATGCTCATAAACACTCATAACGACTCACATATATGCTCATAAACACTCATAACGACTCACATATATGCTCATAGACACTCATAACGACTCACATATATGCTCATAAACACTCATAACGACTCACATATATGCTCATAGACACTCATAACGACTCACATATATGCTCATAAACACTCATAACGACTCACATATATGCTCATAAACACTCATAACGACTCACATATATGCTCATAAACACTCATAACGACTCACATATATGCTCATAAACACTCATAACGACTCCCCATATAGTGCTCAAAACACTCATAACGACTCACATATATGTCATAAACACTCATAACGACTCACATATATGCTCGTAAAAAACTCATAACGACTCACATATATGCCTCATAACACTCATAACGACTCACATATATGCTCATAAACACTCATAACGACTCACATATATGCTCATAAACACTCATAACGACTCACATATATGCTCATAAACACTCATTAATGTTCTTATTGACGTGCAGTTTCATCCACATTCTCATACATACAACATACCAAAATATACTCTAAACTACTAACATGTATATGCAGTAGTCATGCGCGCTCACATAGATGCCTGTCGGCCAGCCAGTCAGCCAGTCAGTCATTCAGCCAGTCAGTCATTCAGCCAGTCAGTCATTCAGCCAGCCAGTCATTCAGCCAGCCAGTCATTCAGCCAGTCAGTCATTCAGCCAGCCAGTCATTCAGCCAGCCAGTCATTCAGCCAGTCATTCAGCCAGCCAGTCATTCAGCCAGCCAGTCATTCAGTAAGTTAACTAGACCGCCAGCCAGCTAGTCAGCCAGCCAATCAGCCAGCTAATCAGCAAGCCAACCAATCAGTTAGTCAGCCAGCCAGCCAGCCAGCCAGCCAGCCAGCCAGCCAGCCAGAGACTCACATACACGCTATGCAAAATAAGAAAATAAAACAGATAAAAACCCAATTAATATCCTAAAAAGGACACTCAGCATTGCAAATAAAACACCAACACTGTACAAAGAAAACCGATTCCATTAGCCAGGACTCCAGTGCGGTGAGCGGCAAATTTGGAGAAAAAAAAAAAAAAAATGCCGACCCATCGCTCCTTTCGCCTCTAAAACACTGTTATTGTTTGTGACATAATAGCCTATGCCCTGCCGACTTCTCACAATGTACCCTCCGGAGAGGCATAACGTCCGCTCTATGCTAATGCACTATGGTTGGTTTTGGCTCTAGTGACAACGGAACGCAGGGGCCATTTTGGCTGGTCTCTGACCCGGGGGTTATTGGTCCCCCGTGTTATGTTTACATTGGCGATGGCAAGACGCTGGTGATTACCTCAAGGCATTATCGTACAAATATTAATATTGGAGTTGTTGACAGCTGGGACAAAGACCCTTTACGTATTTCTCGTGATGAAGAGAAGTTGACATCTTGAATCTATGTAAAGCCAATATTGTGAACCATCAGCACCGAGTTATGGAGACGACGTATTCTTTGAGTTCACTGAAACTATCGTAAGTTGAATGCTGCCTAACATATTAGCTAAGACAACTGAATGGCTTTTCTAAACTTGCGTATGAGTTCGAAATAAAGCAGAAAGCTCTGGGTCTCTGCATCACAATATATATAAAACAGGTAACTTTACCCTAGAGAGGAAATCATCCTGTCAGAGTGGCAGCCACGACTCTCCATCTCAGATATGATATATACTCGTGTTTTCAAAAAAGGGATGAAGGGGGGGGAGAGAGGGGGTCAGGACGATGGGTGGTGAGGTGGAGGCTGGAGGAAGAGGGGGTTTTCCTTTGTCGGAAAAGGACAGAAAATATGAAAATACGCCTTAGTGGACATATTCCTAAAACCAGCTGTATCGAATGGCGGTCTTAAGAAATGAGTTTGTGCTCGGCCACCGTCTTCAAGAGTCTCCCGCTTTTATGGAAAGGTTTCTGGGCTCAGTTTTGAGTCGCCATTTTGAGAGTGAGAAAGGTAAATAATACTCTGAATATACATGGTGCATATATATACGCAAAATAACTACTGTAAAAAATAGTGAATTTGCAAGCGTTTTCGTGATCTCTCACATTATCAAGGAAGTGTAAAAATAATAGGCGAGTAGAAGGCTTATAAGGCTGAGATATAACCTCACATATGACCTGACATCCGACCCAGCACGCTATTTATTTTTTTTATTATTCGCCGATACTCTCCCGGCCCGGGTCTGTTTGCTCTGATTTTATTCCATAGTGTATATATACTGAGATACACACTACTAAGTGTATATACACTGAGAAACATAAACGTGTCAGTGTATATACACTAAGCCATACACACCTAACAGAGTATATATACTTTACAGCATACATACACACTGATTATTTTAACTCGATTTAATCATAGGAAAGCGCTAAACCCACAGCGGTCACATAGCTCCCGGTCAATGGGAGGCATTCAGGTTTGATCCGTGAAAGGGAAAGATTAACTCCCATGCCTTGGATCGAAGACCGGGACTTATATATGTTCACTTTCTGATACTGATGTCTACGAACTCTCACCCTTAAAGGAATAGCAAGTATTCACTCTTTATTATCCTCCTACAGGTTTAGAGCTTCTCCATGAATACTGTAGCTAAGACTGGTTAATATGTGATGTTATCTTTACGTCACTACAAGGGAAGCTAACTATGTGATGTCATCAATGGGATGTTATCAGTGAGATGCAATCAATGGGATGTCATCAGTGAGAAGCCGTCCATGGGATGCCATCAGTGAGGTGTCATCAATGGGATGTCATCAATGGGATGTCATCAGTGAGAAGCCGTCCATGGGATGCCATCAGTGAGGTGTCATCAGTGGGATGTCATCAGTGAGATGTCATCCATGGGATGTCATCAATGGGATGTCATCAATGGGATGTCATCAATGGGATGTCATCAATGGGGTGTTATCAATGGGATGTCATCAATGGGATGTCATCAATGAGATGTCCTCAATGGGATGTCATCAATGGGATGTTATAAGTGAGATGCCATTAATGGGATGTCATCAGTGAGGTGTCATCAATGGGATGTCATCAGTGAGATGTCATCAATGGGATGTCATCAATGGGATGTCATCAATGGGATGTCATCAATGGGATGTCATCAATGAGATATCCTCAATGGGATGTCATCAATGGGATGTCATTAATGGGATGTCATCAATGAATGTCCATCAATGATGTCATCAATGAGATGTCCACAATGGGATGTTATCAATGGGATGTCATCAATGAGATGTCATCAATGGATTTCATCAATGAGAAATCCTCAATGGAATGTCATCAATGGGATTCATTAATGAATGGGATGTCTTTTAATGGGATGTCATAAATGAGATGTCCAGAATGGGATGTCATCAATGAGATGTCCTCAATGGGATGTTATCAATGGATGTCATCAATGAAATGTCATTAATGGGATGTCATCAATGAGATGTCCTCAATGGGATGTCATCAATGGGATGTCATCAATGGATGTCATCAGTGAGATGTCATCAATGAGATATCGCAAGGGGAATGTCATTAAGGGAGGGTCATCAATGAGATGTATAAATGAGATGTCATCAATGGGATGTCATCATAGGATGCCATTAAGCACCTCGGGGTCACAAGACACTGCTCCAACAATATGACTAGCAAGAAAGAGCCTAATCTCTCCTCTCTCTCTCTCTCTCTTTCCCCCCTTTTCCCCAATTTTTTTTTACATTCTTTCTGTATCTGCTGAAGGGGATCTCAGCTGGAGGTCGAGATATGCAGATTATATTCTTCCTCGTCCATGCTTCGTATAAGCTTCCTCACTTTTTTAAAGGGGTTTATTACACTTTCTTTCACAAGTATCTTAGCGATTGTGAAACGTGTGTATGTATAACCTGGAGTAATAACCTGGATTTCTTATACCTGGAGTATAACCTGGAGAGGGTTTCGGGGTCAACGCCCCCTCGGCCCGGTCTGTAACCAGGCCAGTATTTACAGAAAAAATTTCGTTCTCTCTCGGACTGAGGACTGGAGAAAGCAGAATTTTAAATAAACAAAAGCTGAATGTCAAGGTATTAGACAATGTTTATTAAGAAATGAATTGAAGTGCGAAGTACGAGTGAAATCAGGAGTTCAAAGATGTCTCCCTTGAAGAAAATAAAATTTAGAAGAACAGAAACCCTGAAGAATATAGAGAAAAGATGGTAGATAACGAAACATAGAAGTAAAAGAATCCCTTCTCTAGATGGCGCCCCATATACGACCCATCCGGGTGGGTATGAAGACCCTAACAACTCTACCACAGTCACACGAATCCTACAAACACTGAGTCTACACCTTCAGTCACATTAGCGAGATGGATGAGTCTGCGTCTTAATTCAGTGACGCTGAATCTGAGGGATTAGTCTTGATACTGTAATACAAAGGTGTAATTATGAGATTTCTGCAGTGAGGTGGGATCAAGATACCAGGTTTGATACCATAGACCGGGTTTTCAACTACTTTTACACATTTTTCACTTTTTTGAAAGATGTTCTGGCACAATCCCGGGCACCTATGATCCTGTTCACACACTCCTAAGAGGGTTTTTCCGGCACAGTTTGAAACCTTTTTTTAAACAGGAAGAGCAAACAAACAATTAGAAAACTGGGAAATTTACACTTAACAATTAATAAAAGACAGCATGAGGTACATCATGATAATGTACTCTAGAGTCCCAACAAATTGCTTCCTTTAAAAGCCTTAATTTTGATAGAAGGCTATTGATCCTAAAAATAAAGCTACCCGGGCCTTTCTTTGAATTAAAACCTGACTGCCTACCATCCTCAGTGCTAAATTGCCTCTTCCATTTAGCACTTCCTTGGAATATAAAAAAAATTGTCTCCAACACACAAATAATTCTGAGACACAGAGGATCATAGGCCTCCACCCCGTCGCCACAAAACAGACAACAATCCCAAGGTCTGCCAAAAAAGCAAACAGGGCACCATCAGTGGGGGCCATAATCTCCAAGTTTGTCTGGGTTTCGGACCCCACCGCGGGCCACCAGTTAGCGCCTGAGCGGCCCTCGAGGCTTCGCACGCCGCCACTGTTTTCTATCATGATTTTCTCTTTTTTTCCCCCCTGCAAGGCTCGGGCATTGTGTGGGCGCTGGGCCCGGTCGCTCCCGTGCCTGCGAACAAAAAAAACGGGGTGCGGCAAATTTAAGACGTAGCTTTCATTATTCGCCTCAGTCTTCAAACACCAATAACACCTTCCCAATACCTTCTCCCATTGCAATTTGCAACGTGTATTGATGGCAGTTGTTGTAGTCGCGTAATGTCGCAACTGACGCCCGTGGGCCGCTCATTTTTGTTGACGCTTTATTGTTGAGGGTTAAGAGGGAGAAGGGGGGAAATGGGTGGGGGGGGGTAGGTTGGGGTAGAAAGGGACAGGGTTAGGTGAGAGGCTAGGGAGGAATTAAGGAGACGGGACGGGTGGTATGAATTTTGAGAGTTAGAAGGATGAGTAAGAGGATAGGAAACATTAGGAGGGAATCCAAAGGATGAAGGTAATGAACTCAGAAAAGAGGGCATGGAGAAGTGGGTAGAGAGGTAAAAGGAAGAGGGTATTGAGGGTAGGGGAAGGGTAACGAGGGTATGGAGGAGGATAATGAAGGCTGGGAGGAGGGTAAAGGAGGGTGAGAAATGTAGAAATGGAGTTTGCCTCCACCACTCCCTCATCTAGCTCATCATCCCTGTCCTCATAAAACTCCAACAGTTTGTGGAGCAGAACTTACCTTTTTTAAAGTCAATCCTGATTTTCCTTTAAACCCAACTTCTTCCTGGCAAAGTCCAACAATGGAAATAAACCTAAAATTGTTTTATCTTAGTTTAATTCTAAATTTTTTTTTTTATTCGCCGGTTTTCTCCCCGGCCCGGTTTTATCCAAGTAGTGGTGGCCCGGCCTTGGCTCCCTATCTGGGGAGTTCTTGAGACGTAAGTCTCCCATAGGAGGAGGTACAAATACCCCTCATCTTTGGACCAAATGTCCCCAGGCCTAGCCACATTCCCCACCCTCCAGGCTCGTAAGGGAGAAGCTAGGCCTCGGGTCTGTCATAATTTGTAACCAATTTATGTCTAAAGCACAATACGTGGTCAGAATTATTGCACAAATTTATGTAAATATCTTGAAAGTCATTATAATAAATAATAATAAAAATAATAATAATTAATAATAATAATAATAATAATAAAAATAATAATAAAATAATAATAATAATATAAAATAAAAAAATAAAATAAAATAAATAAAATAATAATAATAATAATAAAAAATAATAATAAAATAATTCCCCCTTAGAACATCGCAGTTATTTGCATACCTCTGGCCCCTAAAGGGAGGTTCCTTGACTCTGGTGAGGGGTTCTTGATCTAGGGAATTAGATCTGTGCTCCAGTTCCCTGAATTAAGTCTAAATACCTTCCATCCCCCTCCCCACCCACAGGTGCTGTAAATCCTAGGGGTTTGGGCGCCCCCCCCTTGATGATAAAATAATTGTCTTTTATTTTTAAGATTTTTCTTATGTGCCTGTATAGCAGTTTCGGTTCTAATTTGCATTTTTTAATGATGTTCATCTATAACTCTGTTTATATTACTCCATTCTTGAGTTTTGTGTTTTTTCTAAGTTTTTTCGCTTTTCGGCGCTTGTCTGTAGCTCTGATTATACCAAGAGTTCTATGTTTTGTGGGGGCCTCCCGCTGGGTGGTTTTTTGGTATGTTTTTATCATGTCGTGGGGTTGTTTGACTCTCAAATTTTATTTTGCTAAGTACATAATTAAGGAATCTCTTACAACCTACAAAACCTCCTCTTCTGATGTTATTTATTAATTGCCCTGCCTTTCCTTCCCTCCCCCTCCCACCCCTTCCCTTCCTCTCCCCTCCCACCTTTTCCCCCAACCCCCCTTTGTCCCATTCCGTTTCATATTCATCTTTTTTTCTCCCATTTTTTGGTTCCCTCGCCATTTAAACACCCAACTTTTAAAAATGTTGTCTTTTTGGGGTTTTCCGATGTTACCCAATTTCATTTGCCATTGCTCTTTTTATCTTTCCTCTAGGTTCGGGGCCTGCCCATTTTTCCGCTTTTTATTTAAAACAGTCTCCTTTTCCCTCGGTAGGTCTGGGTTCCTTTTTAAATTTTCTGTTTGTCAGCTTTCCGTGTTTGTGTTTCTCCTCTCAAACTTATGGACGTTTAAATTAGGGTCCACCCACCTTCCTCTTCCCGGGTTTTTCCCTTCCCTTTTGTAGGTAATTAGAATTTGCCCAAATTGCTTGTCGCCCCGTTTTTTTTAAAAAGGATTTTTTTTGGTTTTTTTTGTCTCTGTGTCTGGGACTTTGCTGGGTTCTAGATGGAGAGTACCGAAAAAAGGAATTGGTTTTATGGAATGAAAGATAAGGTCCTTAGTATAGTTAGGAAGGTAGTGTGGAGGAACAGAGGGCAGTAAGAGTGTAGCAAGTGAGAGTGGGTGTCAGAGGAAAAGGAGAGGAGTGGGAAAATTGAAAGGGGCTAAAGAAATTTTTAAACAGAAGGATGGAGGATGGGGAGTAGGGGTAATGGAGAGCAGCAAATATAAGGTAAAGAAAGGAGAATGATAGTTGTTGGGTTGGTAGGAGAAGTGGGAAAAGAAGGAATTATAGTGCTATATTATATGGAAGGGAGTTGGAAGGTTAAGTAGTGTGGAAAAGTTGGACTGGGGGTCAGCTTGGAGTCGCTTTTGGAGGTCACCAATCTGTGCCTCGGGCCTTGACCAGGTAAAGGGGAAAGATCTTACAACTCGGTCCTTGACCAGGTAAATGGGAGGTCCCTGTCCTGCAGCTCGGTCCTGGACCAGATGAGTTGGTGGAGGGAGGGAAGGACATTGCTGGCTATTGCTCCCAGTTGTTGACTGTTATATCTAGTTCTTATGGCTGTACTTCATTTTTAATTCTGTGAGCACCGTTAATGTTCTCACCATTCCTCCAAGCTCAGCTGTGCTGCTTTATTCTCCTTGTCTATATAATCCCTGTGTAAAGGTATCCTCTTGTACCTATCCGAGCACTCAAAGCTTGATTCCGCTCTTAGTACCTGAGCCTTCACTGCTGCTCCAAAAGTTACTGCAAGTCGTCGTTCTCTTTCACGCAATCCAGCTTTGATAATAGTTTATTTTTTTCCCCCCTCTGTTCCTATATCTGTGAACAGTTCTTTCTCCCTTCATTCCATTTTCTTTCTGCTCATATTTTTTTTTCACCTCCGCTTACTGTTCTGGTAGTCCAAACATCATCAATGATCTCTCTCTCTCTCTCTCTCTGCTGTATGTCTCACCATCTGTATTAGTTTTGTGAAGATTGCATCTCCTTCCTGTCCGAGGTCTTCTTTTCTGATTTCTGTTCCCCATTATGCATCGTGTTTCACCTTTTTTACGTCATTGTTTACACTTTGTTTACCGTTTGCTTAAACCTTCTTATACTACATTGTTTGCCCATGTTCACCTCGTTTTCTAACTAATTTGTGTTTTTTTACCTTCCCTTTGTTACTCTGTCTCTTTTCTCTTTTTTTATATCGTCGCTGCCCATTTTCAAATGCCTGTTTTTAGTCGGCTAAGTTGTTACAAGTGTGTGTGTGTGTGTGTGTTATTTTTCTCTATGTATTCCTCTGTATATGTATGTATGTATTTACTTCTATTTTCTCAAGTAAACTTCTTAGAACATTAAGCGATATATAATTTTTTTGTCACCTTCAAAGGAAGCGTCTCCTCATCTTCACACTTTCTCGCCTCAAACTCTTCATACTCGTCCCTGCCTCTTAAACTTGGCGCCGATAATTAAAACACGGTCCATCGCCAAAAATATTTCCATCCCAGAGGAAGCACAAGAGGAAGAGGGAGGAGGAGGAGGAAGAGGGAGGAGGAGGAGGGGGAAGGAAAGGGGGAGGGGGAAAAAAAGAGGGGAAAAAAAAAAAAGTATTTTGGAAATTTAAAAGGGAAAAAGGAAAAAAAAAAAAATTTTTGGAAAACCCCGTTTTCATTTTGGACAAGGCAGGAAAAGAGGGAAAAAGTT
Source organism: Cherax quadricarinatus (assembly GCF_026875155.1). Classification (NCBI taxonomy): domain Eukaryota; kingdom Metazoa; phylum Arthropoda; class Malacostraca; order Decapoda; family Parastacidae; genus Cherax; species Cherax quadricarinatus. The sequence continues at coordinate 12,132,339 of NC_069405.1, forward strand.
TAAGGGGGGGGGGAAAAAAAAAAGTTTAAAAGAAAACAAAAAAACCCAAGAATTTTGGGTTCAGGGGAGGGGGGGCTAAAGGGAAATTTTTTTTGGAATTTTTAAAAAGGATTTTTTTGCAGGGGGGGGAAAAAACGGGGGATTTTTTTGGTGGGGGGGCCCAAAAGGGGGGGAATTGCCAAAACCAAAAATAGAGGGAAAGTTAAAGGTTTTTTTAAAATTTTTACAAAAATTAAAATTTTTTTGGAAAAAAAAAAACCAATCAGGGCAAGGGGGGAAAAATTTTTGAAAAAAAAGGGGGAAAAAGAAAAAAGGTGGGGGGGGAAAGAAAAACGGGGGGGAAAAGGTGGGGGAAAAGGAAAACAAAAATTTAAGGGGGGAAACCAGGAATTTTAGCAGGGGAAAAAACGTATTATACGCCTTGGGCCGGCGCCCCACCAACCCGGCGGGGACCCCCCCCGCCGGGGGCGGGCCCTACCCCCCCCCCGTCCCCCCCACCCCCTTTCCGGCCCCCCCCCCCTCTTCTCCTCCCCCCTACCTTCCCCCCCTCCTTCCCCTTTCCCGTCCACCCCCGCCTCCTTCCCTCCTTTTCCCACCCCCGGCCCAAGAAATCCAAAAATTTTTTTTAAAAAAATTTTTAAAATAAGGGTTTTTTCCCTTCCCTTTTTTTTTAAACATTTTTTTTTTTCATTACCTTCTGAACAATATTTTTAAATTAAGATTTTTAATTCGTTCGTGGGGGTTTTTTAAATTTTAATATAGCGCCTGATACTCAGGGTAATAATCAAAGGGACTATGGGAAAAAAGTGGCTACAAGGTTCTCTTCAGAATTTTACAGAATGAAATTTTTTCAATTAGAAAATTTTTAGCTGACGGGGACCTACGTACATAGGACATCATCGGGGTTTTCCAAAGGTTATCAAATTTGATTCACCTTCCGGAAATGTTATACCGGGAATTAAACTCTTTGTAAAAGGATTAGGTTTAAATTTAGCTTACTAGGGGTAGATAAAGGGCATTGTTTAAGGTTTTTTCAACTTTTTAAGGGTAACAAAAACTTTAATTTGGGTGGGCCGGGGATTTTGAAAGGGGCCTTTGGGGGGGAAGGGGCCCGGAAACCATGTCAAGATTATTTTTTAGTGTTAAATTTTAAATTTTCCTGGTTTTTTTTTTTATCCCGGAATTTTTAAATTTTTTTTTCCCAGAAGTTCCCGGTCAAAAGCCGCTTTTGCGAGGTTCCCGTCGGGAAAACTTTCCATTTTTACTCTAATTCCTTTTTTAGGGAGAAACGGCTTCTTTTCTCAAAAACCCCTAAATTTCAGGGAAAAAAGCCTTTTTTTGGTCTCCTGTTCGGGGGGTTCCTTTTTGGGCGTTGATTCTGCTGTTTAGCTTTGTTTTCCCAAGTGTCTTTAAAAAAAGGGGGGGAAATTGCTTTAAACCTGCCATTCAGGAATCTTTAAAGGAAAAATGATGGGTTTTTTGTAAATTTCGGGAATCCGGAAATCATCCAAAAGAAAAGAAATTTTTTGGGGGGTGTTCCGTGTTTGGGGTTTTTGAATTTATTTGTTTTTGGGCTACATCCCTTGAAAAAGGAAATTGAAGACGTGTTAAGGCTTGTGTTATGGAGGTTATTTTATGTGTTATTTTAGTGTCAGTGTTGTGGTGTGACGAGATCATCCTTGAAGGTGAGTTACTCTCCCTGATCATCATTCTCTCCTCCCATCTCCTCCTGCGTCTCTTCTGTCCCTCATTTTCCATCTTACCTTCATCCCTCCAACTCTCTACTGTCCCCGATCTTTTATTCTTGCGCCATCTCTACCCCTTCATCTTCTGTTCCATCTCTAACCTTCCTCTGTTCTCCATATCCATCCTTCCATCTCCACTTCATCTCTATCCCTCTATCTGTTCTCCCTATCCTCTCCATCTCTGCTCCATATCCATCCCTCCATCTCTCCTCCATCCCTATCCCTCCATCTCCGCCCCTCCATCTCTGCTCCATCACAACAACATTTATAAAGGCTCGACACTGGCTTTCGCTGACATGTTTCAAATCATTCCTGGTCGGCTCCGACAGATTACAGAATCAACGATGGACAACAAGGCTCAAGAGAGGCACAACCCACCCTCAACCCACGCCTCTAACATCCACCTCTACCACCAGGCACCCAGAAGGTCGAAAGTGGCACTGGCTGGTGCCATGAAAAGAGCAACGCAAGGCCACCTAGCTTGGCTCTCGGATAGAAGCAATTACTTACAACTCAGGGTCAGGGGACGGGAGAATAACCCTTGAGGAGGGGTGTTTTAAGGGTCGTTTTACCCCCCTGGTTCGGGGCCACTCAGATGACTGGACAAAAACGACTCGAAACTCAGTTTGTCGAGAGTTCGAGGATTTGAAAATTAAGTTCCAGAAAAGATGTGTTGGTGCTGGTGGTGAGGGGGGGGGGTAAGGGGATGATGGGCGAAGCTGGTGATGGGATGGAGGAGGGATGGGGTGATCAACTGGGAAGGGGGTGATTACTGTGGGTGGTGGTGATTAATTTTATAAGAGGGGTGATTAACTGTGGGAGGGGGTGATTATCAGAGGGAGGGGATAATTATCAGAGGGGGATGATTATCAGTTGGAGGGGATAATTATCAGAGGGAGGGAATGATTATCAGTGGGAGGGGATGATTATCAGTTGGAGGGGATGATTATCAGTTGGAGGGGATGATTATCAGTTGGAGGGGATGATTAATAAGAGTTGATTAACTGAAGAAGAGGAAGATAAAGATATTAATTTTTTTATTATCACACTGGCCGATTCCCACCAAGGCAGGGTGGCCCAAAAAAGAAAAACTTTCACCATCATTCACTCCATCACTGTCTTGCCAGAAGGGTGCTTTACACTACAGTTTTTAAACTGCAACATTAACACCCCTCCTTCAGAGTGCAGGCACTGTACTTCCCATCTCCAGGACTCAAGTCCGACCTGCCGGTTTCCCTGAACCCCTTCATAAATGTTACTTTGCTCACACTCCAACAGCACGTCAAGTATTAAAAACCATTTGTCTCCATTCACTCCTATAAAACACACTCACGCACGCCTGCTGGAAGTCCAAGATAAAGATAATTAAGGAAAATAAGCAAGGAGAGGAGAAGGATTGGGAGATGAGGTGAGGTGGGGAAAATGGAAGGGAAAAATAAAGGGGAGAAAGATAGGGAGAATAGATTGTAGAAGGAGAGGAGAGAAAAGAGAGAGAGAGAGGGGGGAGAGGAGAGAGGGGACACCATTGCAATAAAACACCAACACTGTACAAAGAAAACCGATTCCATTAGCCAGGACTCCAGTGCGGTGAGCGGCAAATTTGGAGAAAAAAAAAAATGCCGACCCATCGCTCCTTTCGCCTCTAAAACACTGTTATTGTTTGTGACATAATAGCCTATGCCCTGCCGACTTCCACAATGTAACCCTCCGGAGAGGCATAACGTCCGCTCTATGCTAATGCACTATGGTTGGTTTTGGCTCTAGTGACAACGGAACGCAGGGGCCATTTTGGCTGGTCTCTGACCCGGGGGTTATTGGTCCCCCGTGTTATGTTTACATTGGCGATGGCAAGACGCTGGTGTTTTACCTCAAGGCATTATCGTACAAAATTAATATTGGAGTTGTTGACAGCTGGACAAAGACCCTTTACGAAATTTCTCGTGTGAAGAGAAGTTGACATCTTGAATCTATGAAAAAGCCAATATTGTGAACCATCAGCACCGAGTTATGGAGACGACGTTTCTTTGAGTTCACTGAAAACTACGGTAAGTTGAATGCTGCCTAACATATTAGCTAAGACCACTGAATGGCTTTTCTAAACTTGCGTATGAGTTCGAAATAAAGCAGAAAGCTCTGGGTCTCTGCATCAAAATATATATAAAACAGGTAACTTTACCCTAGAGAGGAATCATCCTGTCAGAGTGGCAGCCACGACTCTCCATCTCAGATATGATATATGCTCGTGTTTTCAAAAAAGGGATGAAGGGGGGGGAGAGGGGGGTCAGGACGAGGGGTGGTGAGGTGGGGGCTGGAGGAAGAGGGGGTTTCCTTTGTCGGAAAAGGACAGAAAATATGAAAATACGCCTTAGTGGACATATTCCTAAAACCAGCTGTATCGAATGGCGGTCTTAAGAAATGAGTTTGTGCTCGGCCACCGTCTTCAAGAGTCCCCCCGCTTTTAGGGAAAGGTTTTCTGGGCTCAGTTTTGAGTCGCCATTTTGAGATTTGAGAAGGTAAATAATACTCTGTTTATACATAGTGCATATTATATACGCAAAATAACTACTGTAAAAAATAGTGAATTTGCAAGCGTTTTCGTGATCTCTCACTTTTTTCAAGGAAGTGTAAAATTTTAGGGCGAGTGAAGGCTTAAAGGCTGAGATATAACCTCCACATTGACCTGACATCCGCCCAGCACGCTATTTATTTTTTTATTATTCGCCGATATTTCCTCCCCGGCCCGGGTCTGTTTGCTCTGTTTTTATCCATAGTGTATATATATGAGATACACACTACTAAGGGGTATATAACACTGAGAACATAAACGTGTCATGTATATACACTAAGCCATACACACCTAACAGAGTATATATACTTTACAGCATAATACACACTGATTATTTTAACTCGATTTAATAAATAGGAAAGCGCTAAAACCCACAGGGCACATAGCTTCCCGGTCAATGGGGAGGCATTCTGGTTTGCCCTGAAAGGGAAAGATTAACTCCCATGCCTTGGATCGAAGCCCGGGGACTTATATATTGTTCACTTCTGATATGATGTCTACGAACTCTCACCCTTAAGGAATAGCAATTTATCACTCTTATTACCCTCCTACGGTTTAGAGCTTCTCCATGATACTGTAGCTAAGGACGGTTAATATGTGATGTTATCTTTACGTCACTACAAGGGAAGCTAACTATGTGATGTCATCAATGGATGTTATCAGTGAGATGAAATCAAGGGGAAATGTCATCAGTGAGAAAGCCGTCCTGGGATGCCATCAGTGAGGGGTTATCAATGGGATGTCATCATGGATGTCATCCATGGATGTCATCAATGGGAATGCCATCAATGGATGTCATCAAGGGGGTTTATCAATGGGATGTCATCAATGAGAAATCTCACAATGGGATGTCTCAATGGGATGTCATCAATGGGATGTCATCAATGAGATGTCATCAATGGGATGTCATCAAGGGATGTCATCAATGAGATGTCCTCAATGGAATAAACAATGGATGTTATAAGTGAGATCCATTAATGGGTCTCAGTGAGAACTCATGGGAGCATCAGTGAGGTGTCATCAAGGGGATGTCATCAGGGGATGTCATCAATGGGATGTCATAAATGGGATGTCATCAATGGGAGGGTCATCAAGGGATGTCATCAATGAGATACCCTCAATGGGATGTCATCAATGGGATGTCATTAATGGGATGTCATCAATGAGATGTCATCAATGGGATGTAAATAAATGAGATGTCCTCAATGGGATGTTATCAATGGGATGTCATCAATGAGATGTCATCAAGGGGATTTCATCAATGAGTTTATCCTCAATGGGATGTCTCAATGGGATTTCATTAATGGAATGGGATGTCATTAATGGGATTCATCAATGAGATGTCATCATGGGATGTCATAAATGAGATGTCCTAAATGGGATGTTATCAATGGGATGTCATCAATGAAATGTCATTAATGGGTTTGTCATCAATGAGATTTCCTCAAGGGGATGTCATCATGGGATGTCTTTCAATGGGAGTCATCAGTGAGATGTCTCATTGGATATCGTCAATGGGATTGTCATTAATGGGATGTCATCATGAGATGTCATAAATGAATGTCATCAATGGGATGTCATCAATAGGATGCCATTAAGCACCTCGAGGTCACAAGACACTGCTCCAACAATATGACTAGCAAGAAAGAGCCTAATCTCTCTCTCTCTCTCTCTCTCTTTCACATTCAATTCTTCTGTATCTGCTGAAGAGGATCTCAGCTGGAGGTCGAGATATGCAGATTAATTCTTCCTCGTCCATGCTTCGTATGAAGCTTCCCTCACATTTTTAAGGGTTATTACACTTTCTTTCACAAGTATCTTAGCGTTTGTGAGAACGGTTGATGTAACCGGGATATACCTGGAGTATACCTGGAGTATAACCTGAGAACTGTATACCTGGAGTTCCCTGGAGAGGGTTTGGGGGTCAACGCCCCCTCGGCCCGGTCTGAAAACCAGGCCAGTATTTACAAAAAAAATTTTTCGTTCTCTCTCGGACTGAGGACTGGGAGAAAGCAGAATTTTAAATAAACAAAAGCTGAATGCCCAAGGGTATTAAAACAATGTTATTAAGAAATGAATTGAATGCGAAGTACGAGTGAAATCAGGAGTAAAAGGTCCCCCTTGAAGAAAATAAAATTTAGAAGAACAGAAACCCTAAAGAATATAGAGAAAAGATGGAGATAACGAAACATAGAAGTAAAAGAATCCCTTCTCTAGATGGCGCCCCATATACGACCCATCGGGTGGGTATGAAGACCCTAACAACTCTACCCAGTCACACGAATCCACAAACACTGAGTCTACACCTTCAGTCACATTAGCGAGATGGATGAGCCCTGCGTCTTAATTCAGTGACGCGTGAATCTGAGGGATTAGTCTTGATACTGTAATCAAAGGTGTAATTATGAGATTTCTGCAGTGAGGTGGGATCAAGATACCAGGTTTGATACATAGACCGGGTTTTTCAACTACTTTTACACATTTTGCACTTTTTTTAAAAAATTTGTTCTGGCACAATGCTGGGCACTCTATTTATCCTGTTCACACACTCCTAAGAGGGGTTCGGCACAGTTTGAAACCTTTGTTTAAAAGGGAAAGAGCAAACAAAACAATTAGGAAAACTAGGAAATTACACATTAACAATTAATAAGAACGGGCATGAGGTACATCATGATACATGTCCCTAGAGTCCCAACAAATTGCTTCCTTTAAAAGGCCTTAATTTTGATAGAAGGCTAGTGATCCTAAGAATTAAAGCACCCTGCCTTTCTTTGAATTAAACCTGACTGCCTACCATTCCTCATGTGCTAAATTCCCTCTTCCATTTAGCACTTCCTTGTGAATATAAAAAAAAATTGTCTCCAACACACAAATAATTCTGAGAACAGAGGATCATAGGCCTCCAGCTCGTCGCCACATCACAGACAACAATCCCAGGTCTGCCAGACAAGCAAACAGGGCACCATCAGTGGGCCATAATCTCCAATTTGTCTGGGTTGGGATCCCACCGCTGCCACCAGTTTAGCGCCTGAGCGGCCCCTCGAGGCTTCGCACGCCGCCACTGTTTTCTATCATGATTTTCTCTTTATTCCCCCCTGCAAGGCTCGGGCATGTGTGGGGCGCTGGGCCCGGTCGCTCCCGTGCCTGCGAACAAACACGAGGGCGGCAAATTTAAGACGTAGCTTTCATTATTCGCCTCAGTCTTCAGAACACCAATAAACACCTTCCCAATACCTTCTCCCATTGCAATTTGCAAGCGTGTATTGATGGCAGTTGTTGTAGTCGCGTAATGTCGCAACGACGCCCGTGGGCCGCTCATTTTTGTTGACGCATATTTTTGGAGGGGTTAGAGAGGGAGAAGGGAGGAATGGGTGGGTGGGGGTAGGTTGGGGTAGAAAGGGACAGGGTTAGGTGAGAGGCTAGGGAGGAATGTAAGGAGACAGGACGGGTGGTAGTAGAAATATTGAGAGTTAGAAGGAGAGTAAGAGGATAGGAAACTTTTAGGAGGGAATCCAAAGGATGAAGGTAATGAACTCAGAAAAGAGGGCATGGAGAAGTGGGTAAGAGGTGAAGGAAGAGGGTATTGGAGGGTAGGGGAAGGGTAACGAGGGTATGGAGGAGGATAATGAAGGCTGGGAGGGGGTAAAGGAGGGGTTGAGAAAGGTAGCATGGAGTTGCCTCCACCACTCCCTCATCTAGCTCATCATCCCTGTCACTCATAAAACTCCAACAAGTTTGTGAGGCAGAACTTACCTTTTTTTAAGTCAATCCTGATTTTTTTAAACCCAAAACTTCTTCCTGGCAAAGCCCAAACAATGGAAATAAAACTGAATTGTTTTATCTTAGTTTAATTCTACATTTTTTTTTTATTCGCCGGTATTCTCCCGGCCCGGGTCTTATCCAAGTAGTGGTGGCCCGGCCTTGGCTCCCTATCTGGGGAGTGCTTGAGACGTAAGTCTCCCATAGGAGGAGGTACAAATACTCCCTCATCTTTGGGCCCAAAAATGTCCCCAGGCCAGCCACATTCCCACCCTCACAGGGCTCGTAGGGAGAAGCTAGGCCTCTGGTCTGTCAAAATTTTTGTAACCAATTTATTTTCTAAAGCACATATACGTGGTCAGAATTATTGCACAAATTTATGTAAATATCTTGAAGTCATTATAATAATAAAAATAATAATAATAATAATAATAATAATAATAATAATAAATAATAAAAAAATAATAATAACAATAATAATAAATAATACTAATAATAGTAAAATAATAATAAAAATAATAATAATAAAAATTAATAATAATAATAATAATAATAATTCCTCCTTAGAACATCGCAGTTATTTGCATACCTCTGGCCCCTCAAGGGAGGTTCCTTGACTCTGGTGAGGGGTTCTTGATCTAGGGAATTAGATCTGGCCCCAAATTTCCCCTGAATTAAGTTAAATACCTTCCATCCCCCCCCCCCCCACCCACAGGGCTGTATAATCCTACGGGTTTAGCGCTCCCCCTTGATGATAATAATAATTGTCTTTTATTTTTAAGATCTTTCTTATGGCCTGTATACAGTTTCGGTTCTAATTTGCTTTTTTAATGATGTTCATCTATAACTCTGTTTATATTACCTCCCATTTCTTGAGTTTTGTGTTTTTTCTAAGTTGTTTCGCTTTTCGGCGCTTGTCTTGTAGCTCTGATTATACCAAGATTTCTATGTTTGGTGGCCTCCCGCTGCTTGTTTTTTTTGGTTATGTTTTTTTCATGTCGTGGGTTGTTTGACTCTCAAATTTATTTTGCTAAGTGACATAATTTAAGGAATCTCTTACACCTACAAAACCTCCTCTTCTGAAGTGTTATTTTATTAATTGCCCTGCCTTTCCTTCCCTCCCCTCCCACCTTCCCCTCTCCTCCCCTCTCCTTCTCTCCCACCTTCCCCTTCTATCCACCTCCCTCCTCGCCACCTTCCTTCTCTCCCCTCCCACCTTTCCTTTCTCCCCTCCCACTTCCCTTCCTCCCCTCCCACCTCTAATAATCACCCAGAGCCTAGCACAATGTTGTCTGTGATTCCTGATGTTACAATATTTCATAACCATTTTTTTTATTATACGTCCGATTTACTTAAGGTTCGGTCATGCCAGTTTATCACTGCTCACATTTTTTTATCTTATCAGTCTTGCTCTGGTATTTCCAGGCTACGTGTAGCTCTGAGCTCTGTCATTATGCCTTTGCTACTTTTCTAGGCTTTGCTCTTGTTCTTGTGCTTCTGCCTCAGGTTCCTGCTGTTTAGTGAGACGTTGTAAATCAGTGCTCCTTCTGCCTCGGACGTCCTGCTTCCGTTGTTATTTCTCCTGTTTGTCACTGAATTAACCGATGTTTGTGTTTCTCAATTCTTCAAAACTACATTGGTGACTTACAATTAAAGTCACACCACCTCCTCTTCGGTCCTTTCTCTTCTTATAATGAGGTAACACTATGGAATATTGCATTGCTTGTCGCCGTCATAGGATTTTTTGGTTCTGTCTCTGTGTCTGGTACTGTTGCTGGGTTCTAGATGGAGAGTACCGAAGAAGGAATTGGTTTATGATGGAATGAAAGATAAGGTCCTTAGTATAGTTAGGAAGGTAGTGTGGAGGAACAGAGGGCAGTAAGAGTGTAGCAAGTGAGAGTGGGTGTCAGAGGAAAAGGAGAGGAGTGGAAAATTGAAAGGAGCTAAAGAAGAGTTTGAAACAGAAGGGATGGAGGGATGGGGAGTAGTTGTAATGGAGAGCAGCAAATTTTAAGGTAAAGAAAGGAGAATGATAGTTTTTTGGTTGGTAGGAGGAGTGGGAAAAGAAGGAATTATAGTGCTTTTATTATATGGAAGGGAGTTGGAAGGCTAAGTAGTGTGGGAAAAGTTTGGGCTGGGGGTCAGCTTGGAGTCGCTTTTGGAGGTCACCAATCTGTGCCTCGGTCCTTGGCCAGGTAAAGGGGAAAGGTCTTACGACTCGGTCCTAGAGCAGGTAAATGGGAGGTCCCTGTCCTGCAGCTCGGTCCTGGACCAGGTGAGTTGGTGGAGGGAGGGAAGGACATTGCTGGCTGTTGCTCCCAGTTGTTGACTGTTATATCTAGTTCTTATGGCTGTACTTCATTTTTAATTCTGTGAGCACCGTTAATGTTCTCACCATTCCTCCAAGCTCAGCTGTGCTGCTTTATTCTCCTTGTCTATATAATCCCTGTGTAAAGGTATCCTCTTGTACCTATCCGAGCACTCAAAGCTTGATTCCGCTCTTAGTACCTGAGCCTTCACTGCTGCTCCAAAAGTTACTGCAAGTCGTCGTTCTCTTTCACGCAATCCAGCTTTGATAAATAGTTATTTTTTTCCACCTCTGTTCATATATCTGTGAACAGTTCTTTCTCCCTTCATTCATTTTCTTTCTGCTCATATTTTTTTTTCACCTCCGCTTACTGTTCTGGTAGTCCAAACATCATCAATGATCTCTCTCTCTCTCTCTGCTGTATGTCTCACCATCTGTATTAGTTTTGTGAGGATTGCATCTCCTTCCTGTCCGAGGTCTTCTTTTCTGATTTCTGTTCCCCATTATGCATCGTGTTTACACCTTTTTTACGTCATTGTTTACACTTTGTTTACCGTTTGCTTAAACCTTCTTATACTACATTGTTTGCCCATGTTCACCTCGTTTTCTAACTAATTTGTGTTTTTTTTCCTTCCCTTTGTTACTCTGTCTCTTTTCTCTTTTTTTATATTGTCGCTGCCCATTTTCAAATGCCTGTTTTTAGTCGGCTAAGTTGTTACAAGTGTGTGTGTGTGTGTGTTTTTTTTTTCTCTATGTATTCCTCTGTATATGTATGTATGTATTTACTTCTATTTTCTCAAGTAAACTTCTTAGAACATTAGCGATATATATTTTTTGTCACCTTCATGGAAGCGTCTCCCTCATCTTCACACTTTCTCGCCTCAAACTCTTCATACTCGTCCCTGCCTCTTAAACTTGGCGCCGATAATTAAAACACGGTCCATCGCCAAAAATATTTCCATCCCAGAGGAAGCACAAGAGGAAGAGGAGGAGGAGGAGGAAGAGGAGGAGGAGGAGAAGAAGCAGGAGGAGGAGGAGGAGGAGGAGGAACGAGGCGCAAATATTATAGCTAATCTTGGAGTTCTACACAGCGTGAAAGAGAATAGAAAAAAAAACTTTTGTGAATTCAATACGATTCATGTTGGACAAGTCTGTCAGTGAGCAGAGGTGAATACAAGCTTCTCCATCTTATCCTCGGCGGAGGGAGGACCACAATGCATCATGCTTCTACTGCCAGGCAAAATAAGCCCCATCAGATATGTTTTGTTCAGGGCGAGTGATCGGTCCTGATTAGGTAGCGTTTTTTGTATGAACTTTTACAAAAGGAGTTTTCTTGCAGGAGGGGGAGAGGGGAGACGAGGGGATTTTTGTTTGGTAGGGGGGTAGGCATAGCAAGGGGGGGATATTGCCAAAGAGCACCAGAACGTGTGAATTATGACGTTCTGATGAAATTCGTTGCAAGTTTACGTTCAGGTTATTTCGATAATATATATATAATATTTTTTCATTTCTTCCGGGCAATAGAAAACGGAAACTCCAATCAGGCGAAAGGTGCAAATACTTTGCAAATAAATAAGGAAGAAAAAGAACATGTGATGGTTTGTGGTGTGTTTGTTTGAGTGTTGATGAAGCCAGAGGGATATTGGTCTGAGGTATTGTTAATACTTGATGGTTATTAGCTGCTTCTACCAGGCAATTAGCACTGGTGATAATACTGTAGTTATCACTGCCATTGTGCCTGCCGGCGCCTCCAGCCATTGTTATGTTCCCTGGCTGGGGACGCCGCCGCCGCTGCCGCCGCCGCAGCCCTCGCCACCCTCGCCGCCCCCGCCGCCTCCTCTTCCTCCACCGCCACTACCGTTGCCGCCGCCTCCTCTTCCTCCACCGCCACTACCGTTGGCGCCGCTTCCTTCATCACTGTTGCCACCGCCTCCATCACCGCCGTCTCCTCCTCCTCCTTCTCCTTCACCACCGCCGCCGAGACCACTACCGCTAATCCAAAATTCATTTCATGTTGAGAAATAATTGCTTAAATGAATGAGTCTTCCCTGCGTTGCAGACGTTATTAGGCAATCATTCAGAATTTTTTCTTCCAGTTACCTTCTCGAACAATATTTTAACTTAATGATTTTTAATTCGTTCGTGAGGGTTTTTCAAATTATATATATAGCGCACTGATACTCAGTGTAATATATCAAGTGTACTATGGGAAGAAATGATGGCTACAAGTTCTCGCTTCAGAACTTCATACAGAATGAGTTTCTTGCATCAAGTATTGAAATTTATCAGCATGAAGCGGGAGACCTCAGCTGGACAGTGAGGACATCATCAGGTATTCCATTACAGGTTCATCAACTTCGAGTGTCACCTTCCAGCAGAGCTGCTGTTTTATCACTTGGGAATTACCATCTCTCTCTGTATGGTATATACCTGGTAATTGATGCTGACATGAGAGTAGATAAGAGGACATGTCTGTGTTCAAGGTATGAGACCTTAATCTCATACAAGGGTCAAGAATAACAGTACATATAGTCTTGAATGTGTGGTGTGAGACAAGAAGTGACTTAATGAAGGTGCCTTTGGGGATTTTGAGATGGCGTCAGGTAACCCATAAGGTCACACGATTCCACTTTTGTTCAGTAGATGAAGTTTACATTAGTCTGGTTGAGTGTCATATATACCAGTGTATTTTATATTTTGTAGCTTCCAGAATTTTGTTCCAGTGTCAGTGACCGCGATCAGCGAGGCTTCCAGTCGATCAATGGCTTTCCAAGCATTTTGGACGTCTAAGTTCAGCTTCAGTGAGGACGAGCTGTGCTTCATTCCTACTCATCAAATGTCCCATAGAGTTTCTATGGAGAACACAGTCCTTCTTTGAGTCGTCCATGTTGCAGGCGCTTCCACGTTCACGGACAGATAGACTTCTGTCTGTTTACCTGCTTGTTTCCTGGGACAGTGTCTACAAGAGACGGTGTAGATATCTGCTGTGTAAGAGGCGCTAGACTTCACTTCATAGTGAAGTCTTTTATGGTAGATACACTGATGTTGCTTCTAGTAATCCCCTGGCGGGCATTCCAGGCAACATCATCACACAACAGCACAAAGAATATTTGGTGGAATGTTCCGTGTGGGATTTGTTGACGATATATTATGCCTTGAGTCTACACTCCCAGTTGAAGAAAGATGGAAATTGAAGACGTGTTAAGGCTTGTGTTATGGAGGTTATTTTATGTGTTATTTTAGTGTCAGTGTTGTGGTGTGACGAGATCATCCTTGAAGGTGAGTTACTCTCCCTGATCATCATTCTCTCCTCCCATCTCCTCCTGCGTCTCTTCTGTCCCTCATTTTCCATCTTACCTTCATCCCTCCAACTCTCTACTGTCCCCGATCATTTATTCTTGCGCCATCTCTACCCCTTCATCTTCTGTTCCATCTCTAACCTTCCTCTGTTCTCCATATCCATCCTTCCATCTCCACTTCATCTCTATCCCTGTATCTGTTCTCCCTATCCTCTTCATCTCTGCTCCATATCCATCCCTCCATCTCTCCTCCATCCCTATCCCTCCATCTCCACCCCCCCATCTCTGCTCCATCACAACAACATTTATAAAGGCTCGACACTGGCTTTCGCTGACATGTTTCAAATCATTCCTGGTCGGCTCCGACAGATTACAGAATCAACGATGGACAACAAGGCTCAAGAGAGGCACAACCCACCCTCAACCACGCCTCTAACATCCACCTCTACCACCAGGCACCCAGAAAAGGTCGAAAGTGGCACTGGCTGGTGCCATGAAAAGAGCAACGCAAGGCCACCCAGCTTGGCTCTCGGATAGAAGCAATTACTTACAACTCAGGGTCAGGGGACGGGGAAATAACCCTTGAGGAGGGGTGTTTTAAGGGTCGTTTACCCCCCTGGTTCGGGGCCACTCAGATGACTGACAAAAACGACTCGAAAAATCAGTTTGTCGAGAGTTCGAGGATTTGAAAATTAAGTTCCAGAAAAGATGTTGGTGCTGGTGGTGAGGGGGGGGGGGTAAGGGGATGATGGGCGAAGCTGGTGATGGGATGGAGGAGGGAGGGGGTGATCAACTGGGGGAAGGGGGTGATTAAATGTGGGTGGTGATGATTAATTTTATAAGAGGGGTGATTTTAAATGTGGGAGGGGGTGATTATCAGAGGGAGGGGATAATTATCAGAGGGGGATGATTATCAGTTGGAGGGGATAATTATCAGAGGGAGGGAATGATTATCAGTGGAAAGGGGATGATTATCAGTTGGGGGGATGATTTTCAGTTGGGGGATGTTATCAAATTGGAGGGGATGATTAATAAGAGTTGATTAACTGAAGAAGAGGAAGAAAAGATATTAATTTTTTATTAACACATTGGCCGATTCCCACCAAGGCAGGGTGGCCCAAAAAAGAAAAACTTTCACCATCATTCACTCCATCACTGTCTTGCCAGAAGGGTGCTTTACACTACAGTTTTTAAACTGCAGCATTAACACCCCTCCTTCAGAGTGCAGGCACTGTACTCCCATCTCCAGGACTCAAGTCCGACCTGCCGGTTCCCGAAACCCCTTCATAAATGTTACTTTGCTCACACTCCAACAGCACGTCAGTTTAAAAACCGTTTGTCTCCATTCACTCCTATCAAACACGCTCACGCACGCCTGCTGGAAGTCCAAGATAAAGATAATTAAGGAAATAAGCAAGGAGAGAGAAGGATTGGGAGGTGAGTGAGGTGGGGAAAAGGAAGGGAAAAATAAAGGGAGAAAGATATGGAGAATAGATTGGAGAGAGAGAGGAGATAGAGAGAGAGAGAGAGAGAGAGAGAGAGAGAGGGAGAGAGAGAAGATGAGACGAGAGAGAGAGAGAGGGAGAGAGAGAGAGAGAGAGAGAGAGAGAAGAGAGAGAGAAGCAGAGAGAGAGTAGAGAGAGAGAGAGAGAGAGAGAGAGAGAGAGAGAGATGGGGAGCATACAAGTTATTTAATGAAAGTAAATATTAAATTAGAAAATAGAGGCAACAAGACATATACACGACATATACAGACACAGACTTATACAAGCTTCCATAAAAGTGTTAGGTTATCCGTTCTCCTGCAGATCTCTGCAACACAGCGCAGGTTATCCGTTCTCCTTCAGATCTCTGCAACACAGCGCAGGTTATATCCGTTCTCCTTCAGATCTCTGCAACACAGCGCAGGTTATCCGTTCTCATTCAGATCTCTGCAACACAGCGCAGGTTATCCGTTCTCCTTCAGATCTCTGCAACACAGCGCAGGTTATCCGTTCTCCTGCAGATCTCTGCAACACAGCGCAGGTTATCCGTTCTCCAGCAGATCTCTGCAACACAGCGCAGGTTATCCGTTTCTCCTGCAGATCTCTGCAACACAGCGCAGGTTACCGTTCTCCAGCAGATCTCTGCAACACAGCGCAGGTTATCCGTTCTCCAGCAGATCTCTGCAACACAGCGCAGGTTATCCGTTCTCCTGCAGATCTCTGCAACACAGCGCAGGTTATCCGTTCTCCAGCAGATCTCTGCAACACAGCGCAGGTTATCCGTTCTCCAGCAGATCTCTGCAACACAGCGCAGGTTATCCGTTTCTCCTGCAGATCTCTGCAACACAGAGCAGGTTTCCGTTCTCCTGCAGATCTCTGCAACACAGCGCAGGTTATCCGTTCTCCAGCAGATCTCTGCAACACAGCGCAGTTATCCGTTCTCCTGCAGATCTCTGCAACACAGCGCAGGTTATCCGTTCTCCTGCAGATCTCTGCAACACAGCGCAGGTTATCCGTTCTCCTTCAGACCTCTGCAACACAGCGCAGGTTATCCGTTCTCCTGCAGATCTCTGCAACACAGCGCAGGTTATCCGTTCTACTGCAGATCTCTGCAACAGCGCAGGTTATCCGTTCTCCTGCAGATCTCTGCAACACAGCTCAGGTTATCCGTTCTCCTGCAGATCTCTCCAACCCAGCGCAGGTTATCCGTTCTCCTGCAGATCTCTGCAACACAGCGCAGGTTATCCGTTCTCCTGCAGATCTCTGCAACACAGCGCAGGTTATCCGTTCCCTGCAGATCTCTGCAACACAGCGCAGGTTATCCGTTCTCCTGCAGATCTCTGCAACACAGCGCAGGTTATCCGTTCTCCTGCAGATCTCTGCAACACAGCGCAGGTTATCCGTTCTCCTTCAGATCTCTGCAACACAGCGCAGGTTATCCGTTCTCCTTCAGATCTCTGCAACACAGCGCAGGTTATCCGTTCTCCTTCAGATCTCTGTAACACAGCGCAGGTTATCCGTTCTCCTTCAGATCTCTGCAACACAGCGCAGGTTATCCGTTCTCCAGCAGATCTCTGCAACACAGCGCAGGTTATCCGTTCTCCAGCAGATCTCTGCAACACAGCGCAAGGTTATCCGTTCTCCTGCAGATCTCTGCAACACAGCGCAGGTTATCCGTTCTCCAGCAGATCTCTGCAACACAGCGCAGGTTATCCGTTCTCTCAGCAGATCTCTGCAACACAGCGCAGGTTATCCGTTCTCCTGCAGATCTCTGCAACACAGCGCAGGTTATCCGTTCTCCTGCAGATCTCTGCAACACAGCGCAGGTTATCCGTTCTCCAGCAGATCTCTGCAACACAGCGCAGGTTATCCGTTCTCCTGCAGATCTCTGCAACACAGCGTAGGTTATCCGTTCTCCTGCAGATCTCTGCAACACAGCGCAGGTTATCCGTTCTCCTTCAGATCTCTGCAACACAGCGCAGGTTATCCGTTCTCCTGCAGATCTCTGCAACACAGCGCAGGTTATCCGTTCTCCTGCAGATCTCTGCAACACAGCGCAGGTTATCCGTTCTCTTGCAGATCTCTGCAACACAGCTCAGGTTATCCGTTCTCCTGCAGATCTCTGCAACCCAGCGCAGGTTATCCGTTCTCGCACTGCAGTATCTCTAGCCAACACAGCGCAGGTTATCCGTTCTCCTTCAGATCTCTGCAACACAGCGCAGGTTATCCGTTCTCCTGCAGATCTCTGCAACACAGCGCAGGTTATCCGTTCTCCTGCAGCTCTCTGCAACACAGCGCAGGTTATCCGTTCTCCTGCAGATCTCTGCAACACAGCGCAGGTTATCCGTTCTACTGCAGATCTCTGGACACAGCGCAGGTTATCCGTTCTCCTGCAGATCTCTGCAACACAGCGCAAGTTATCCGTTCTCCTGCAGATCTCTGCACACAGCGCAGGTTATCCGTTCTACTGCAGATCTCTGGACACAGCAGAGGTTATCCGTTCTCCTGCAGATCTCTGCAACACAGCGCAGGTTATCCGTTCTCCTGCAGATCTCTGCAACACAGCGCAGGTTATCCGTTCTCCTGCAGATCTCTGCAACACAGCGCAGGTTATCCGTTCTCCTGCAGCTCTCTGCAACACAGCGCAGGTTATCCGTTCTCCTGCAGATCTCTGCAACACAGCGCAGGTTATCCGTTCTACTGCAGATCTCTGACACAGCGCAGGTTATCCGTTCTCCTGCAGATCTCTGCAACACAGCGCAAGTTATCCGTTCTCCTGCAGATCTCTGCAACACAGCGCAGGTTATCCGTTCTACTGCAGATCTCTGACACAGCGCAGTTATCCGTTCTCCTGCAGATCTCTGCAACACAGCGCAGGTTATCCGTTCTCCCTGCAGATCTCTGCAACCAGCGCAGGTTATCCGTTCTCCTGCAGATCTCTGCAACACAGCGCAGGTTATCCGTTCTCCTGCAGATCTCTGCAACACAGCGCAGGTTATCCGTTCTCCTGCAGCTCTCTGCAACACAGCGCAGGTTATCCGTTCTCCTGCAGATCTCTGCAACACAGCGCAGGTTATCCGTTCTACTGCAGATCTCTGGACACAGCGCAGGTTATCCGTTCTCCTGCAGATCTCTGCAACACAGCGCAAGTTATCCGTTCTCCTGGAGATCTCTGCAACACAGCGCAGTTATCCGTTCTACTGGAGATCTCTGCAACCAAGCGCAAGTTATCCGTTCTCCTGGAGATCTCTGCAACACAGCGCAAGTTATCCGTTCTCCTGGAGATCTCTGCAACACAGCGCAAGTTATCCGTTCTCCTGGAGATCTCTGCAACACAGCGCAGGTTATCCGTTCTACTGCAGATCTCTGGACAACAGCGCAGGTTATCCGTTTCTCCTGCAGATCTCTGCAACACAGCGCAGTTATCCGTTTCTCCTGAGATCTCTGCAACACAGCGCAGGTTATCCGTTCTCCTGCAGATCTCTGCAACACAGCGCAGGTTATCCGTTCTCCTGCAGATCTCTGCAACACAGCGCAGGTTATCCGTTCTCCTGCAGATCTCTGTAACACAGCTCAGGTTATCCGTTCTCCTGCAGATCTCTGCAACCCAGCGCAGGTTATCCGTTCTCCTGCAGATCTCTGCAACACAGCGCAGGTTATCCGTTCTCCTGCAGATCTCTGCAACACAGCGCAGGTTATCCGTTCTCCTGCAGATCTCTGCAACACAGCGCAGGTTATCCGTTCTCCTGCAGATCTCTGCAACACAGCGCAGGTTATCCGTTCTACTGCAGATCTCTGCAACACAGCGCAGGTTATCCGTTCTCCTTCAGATCTCTGCAACACAGCGCAAGTTATCCGTTCTCCTGCAGATCTCTGCAACACAGCGCAGGTTATCCGTTCTACTGCAGATCTCTGGACACAGCGCAAGTTATCCGTTCTCCTTCAGATCTCTGCAACACAGCGCAGGTTATCCGTTCTCCTGCAGATCTCTGCAACACAGCGCAGGTTATCCGTTCTCCTGCAGATCTCTGCAACACAGCGCAGGTTATCCGTTCTCTTTCAGATCTCTGGACACAGCGCAGGTTATCCGTTCTCCTTCAGATCTCTGCAACACAGCGCAGGTTATCCGTTCTCCTGCAGATCTCTGGACACAGCGCAGGTTATCCGTTCTCCTTCAGATCTTTGCAACACAGCGCAGGTTATCCGTTCTCCTTCAGATCTCTGCAACACAGCGCAGGTTATCCGTTCTCCTTCAGATCTCTGCAACACAGCGCAGGTTATCCGTTCTCATTCAGATCTCTGCAACACAGCGAAGATTATCCGTTCTCCTTCAGATCTCTGCAACACAGCGCAGGTTATCCGTTCTCCTGCAGATCTCTGCAACACAGCGCAGGTTATCCGTTCTCCTTCAGATCTCTGCAACACAGCGCAGGTTATCCGTTCTCCTGCAGATCTCTGCAACACAGCGCAGGTTATCCGTTCTCCTTCAGATCTCTGCAACACAGCGCAGGTTATCCGTTCTCACTTCAGATCTCTGCAACACAGCGCAGGTTATCCGTTTCTCTTCAGATCTCTGCAACACAGCGCAGGTTATCCGTTCTCCTTCAGATCTCTGCAACACAGCGCAGGTTATCCGTTCTCCGCAGATCTCTGCAACACAGCGCAGGTTATCCGTTCTCCTGCAGATCTCTGCAACACAGCGCAGGTTATCCGTTCTCCAGCAGATCTCTGCAACACAGCGCAGGTTATCCGTTCTCCTGCAGATCTCTGCAACACAGCGCAGGTTATCCGTTCTCCAGCAGATCTCTGCAACACAGCGCAGGTTATCCGTTTCTCCTGCAGATCTCTGCAACACAGCGCAGGTTATCCGTTCTCCTGCAGATCTCTGCAACACAGCGCAGGTTATCCGTTCTCCTGCAGATCTCTGCAACACAGCGCAGGTTATCCGTTCTCCTGCAGATCTCTGCAACACAGCGCAGGTTATCCGTTCTCCAGCAGATCTCTGCAACACAGCGCAGGTTATCCGTTCTCCTGCAGATCTCTGCAACACAGCGCTAGGTTATCCGTTCTCCTGCAGATCTCTGCAACACAGCGCAGGTTATCCGTTCTCCTTCAGATCTCTGCAACACAGCGCAGGTTATCCGTTCTCCTGCAGATCTCTGCAACACAGCGCAGGTTATCCGTTCTCCTGTCAGATCTCTGCAACACAGCGCAGGTTATCCGTTCTCCTGCAGATCTCTGCAACACAGCGCAGGTTATCCGTTTCTCCTGCAGCTCTCTGCAACACAGCGCAGGTTTTATCCGTTCCCTGCAGATCTCTGCAACACAGCGCAGTTATCCGTTTCCTTCAGATCTCTGCAACACAGCGCAGGTTATCCGTTCTCCTTCAGATCTCTGCAACACAGCGCAGGTTATCCGTTCTCTTCAGATCTCTGCAACACAGCGCAGGTTATCCGTTCTCCTTCATATCTTGCAACACAGCGCAGGTTATCCGTTCTCATTCAGATCTCTGCAACACAGCGAAGATTATCCGTTTCCTTCAGATCTCTGCAACTCAGCGCAGTTATCCGTTCTCCTGCAGATCTCTTGCAACACAGCGCAGGTTATCCGTTCTCCTTCAGATCTCTGCAACACAGCGCAGGTTATCCTTCTCCTTCAGATCTCTGCAACACAGCGCAGGTTTATCCGTTCTCCTTCAGATCTCTGCAACACAGCGCAGGTTATCCGTTCTCCTTCAGATCTCTGCAACACAGCGCAGGTTATCCGTTCTCCTCAGATCTCTGCAACACAGCGCAGGTTATCCGTTCTCCTTCAGATCTCTGCAACACAGCGCAGGTTATCCGTTCTCCTTCAGATCTCTGCAACACAGCGCAGGTTATCCGTTCTCCTTCAGATCTCTGCAACACAGCGCAGGTTATCCGTTCTCCTCAGATCTCTGTAACACAGCGCAGGTTATCCGTCTCCTTCAGATCTCTGCAACACAGCGCAGGTTATCCGTTCTCCTTCAGATCTCTGCAACAGCAGCGCAGGTTATCCGTTTCTCCTGCAGATCTCTGCAACACAGCGCAGGTATCCGTTCTCCTTCAGATCTCTGCAACACAGCGCAGGTTATCCGTTCTCCTGCAGATCTCTGCAACACAACGCAGGTTATCCGTTCTCCTGCAGATCTCTGCAACACAGCGCAGGTTATCCGTTCTACTGCAGATCTCTGCAACACAGCGCAGGTTATCCGTTCTCCAGCAGATCTCTGCAACACAGCGCAAGTTATCCGTTCTCCTTCAGATCTCTGCAACACAGCGCAGGTTATCCGTTCTCCTTCAGATCTCTGCAACACAGCGCAGGTTATCCGTTCTCCTTCAGATCTCTGCAACACAGCGCAGGTTGTCCGTTCTCCTTCAGATCTCTGCAACACAGCGCAGGTTATCCGTTCTCCTTCAGATCTCTGTAACACAGCGCAGGTTATCCGTTCTCCTGCAGATCTCTGCAACACAGCGCAGGTTATCCGTTCTCCTTCAGATCTCTGCAACACAGCGCAGGTTATCCGTTCTCCTGCAGATCTCTGCAACACAGCGCAGGTTATCCGTTCTCCTGCAGATCTCTGCAACACAGCGCAGGTTATCCGTTACTCCTGCAGATCTCTGCAACACAGCGCAGGTTATCGTTCTCCTTCAGATCTCTGCAACACAGCGCAGGTTATCCGTTCTCCTGCAGATCTCTGCAACACAGCGCAGGTTATCCGTTCTCCTGCAGATCTCTGCAACACAGCGCAGGTTATCCGTTCCCCTTCAGATCTCTGCAACACAGCGCAGGTTATCCGTTCTCCTGCAGATCTCTGCAACACAGCGCAGGTTATCCGTTCTCCTTCAGATCTCTGCAACACAGCGCAGGTTATCCGTTCTCCTTCAGATCTCTGCAACACAGCGCAGGTTATCCCGTTACTCCTTCAGATCTCTGCAACCAGCGCAGGTTATCCGTTCTCCTGCAGATCTCTGCAACACAGCGCAGGTTATCCGTTCTCCTTCAGATCTCTGCAACACAGCGCAGGTTATCCGTTCTCCTGCAGATCTCTGCAACACAGCGCAGGTTGCCACAGATGTGACTCGGGAAAGTTGGTCGAGAATTAAATACCAAAGTACCGAAGAATTTTCGCTCCATTGTTCAATTTTGAATTTATCTTCTCAAGAATATTTTCGTAAAAAAACTGATTGGGTAGAAGAGCTTTATAATATAAGAGAGCTGACTTTACATGGCTTTACAAGACGTTATATGACTTTATATGACTTTACATAGCTTTACAAGACGTTACATGACTTTATATGACTTTACATGGCTTTACAAGACGTTACATGACTTTATATGACTTTACATGGCTTTACAAGACGTTACATGACTTTACATTGTTGAAATATGTCCCATTTTGGACAACCAACCTTGTTCAACTAAAAATATGTTGGTTCTCCTTACCATGAAAACTTGGTTGATATGCCTTCTCTTCTTAAGACTTTTAATATTAAAGCTGTATTTAAAAATCTTGATACAGTAAAAAAACTTTTGATAAAGAATTCCCCCCAAAATGCTGACGGATGTGTCTATAAGATTCCGTGTAAAATTTGCGATAAAGTTTATTACGGTCAAACTGGTAAAAATCTCGAACCAAGATTAAAACAACATAAATATAGCATTAGAACTGGACAAGATTCCAATGCTCTATTTATTCATGTAAGAGATTTTAACCATCCAATTGATTTTCAAAAAGTTGAGAAAGTAGTATCAAGCAAGTCCATGGTCGACAGGAATATAATTGAATCTTGTTTCATAAAAAGCAGTTTTGACAATAATATGAATATTTTCTTTGGTTTATATAAATTAGATCCATTTATAATTAACAGAATTTGGGAAGAATTTAATAATACATTGGACAAATAATAAATTTTAAAATTCTTAATTCTTGGGTAGAATAGTTTGTGGATTGCACGGAGGACCTGTCTAGTTTGACCAGCGGGCCTGCTGCAGTGTTCTATTTCTATTGAGTCGCGCATCAGGTGTTGCTTTGTTGTGGGATGTGATGGTGAGGTGTGGTCTAGACCCTTTATATGCCTTAATTTGATGTATTACCTTTGGAAATATAAACACATATTCATTTTAATGTGATCCTTTATTGACAACGTTTCGCCCACACAGTGGGCTTTTTCAAGTCACAAACAGATCTACCTGGGATGTTGTTTTTGTAGATTTGCCGGTACTTCCGGCCCGGGTCTTCTCCAGATGGCGACCCAGCTGTGGCCTCCCGGGCAGGGGGTGTCGTTCATCTTCTTTCTTCTGTATTCTTTCATGGGGCCCTCTAGTTGGAGGGTGACTTCTTCTGTCTTGCGGTGACTCCCCAAGTGGGAAGTGTCTTCTCGTTTAGCATCTTCAGCAGCATAGGAGGGCGGAGGCAGCAATTACAGGGTTCATTTTGGAGCCACACCCCAGCTTTAGCAGGCAGCAAAGTGCTGGGGAAACTTGTCTTCACGGTGATTGATCACTGACAGTCCTGCTAGGTGAGGGCACCGTCTTCGGCAGCCCCATTCTGGAGAGTCCTGAATTTCTTCCTTGTGGAGTAGTCGAGTGCCACAAAGCGGTGACTTTTTGAGAGTAGGTTGATCAGGGATTCAGTGGTGAATGATCGAGTTGAGTCGCAGGTGAACTTAACTGTCCCGTTGTGGAGGCGTTGAATAATTTCTGGAGTGTACATTGCGTTCTCATTCTGGTTGGTTGTGTAGAAGTATACACCAGGCAAGCAATGGACTTCTTGTGGAGGAGTGGCGGTAGTATATAGGGATGCATCCCAAGGCTCTTGTGTTTTAACCTTCTTGGCTGGCGGCTGAGACGATTGAGGTGAGGCGTTTGATTGGTCCGTTGTGACGGAGGTGAAAGCAGGTGCTGGTAGACTCTCATTGGTGGAATCGGTCGGCGTCTCAGTGGTCTCTGATTGGTCCATCTCTGTGTCGGGAGGAAGGTGTGGTAGCGGTGGAGCAGCAGTAATGTTGGCGATATTTGCAGTGGATTTTATGATCTCTGTGGAAGGTGGAGATGCAAGGAATGTGAAACCAGGCATGTTGTTGAGCTTGAAAAGTTCGTTGATGGTGGTGTTGAAGGAACCAGATTCAGCTACATTCTGCACGTGAGCATACATGATGCAGTAAAGAATCTTGGTGGAGTCGCCAGCAAGAGCTGGTGAAGAAGTGGTAGATGCAGCTTGCATGGCTTAAAGAATCTTGGTAGTATCTGCTTGAAGCTTGGTAATAGCAGCATATGTAGTCGCTTGTGCAGTGTTTTTTTGTTGTTGTTGTTGTTGTTGTTGGAGTTGTTTCTTAAGTATATCTCGTCTGGTTGGGCACTTGGCAGCAAGAGTATGGTGATCATTCTTGCAGTTCAAGCATTTAGGTGGAGAGGCAGTAGTGCACGTCTTGAAGTCATGACCTTCTTGGCCGCAGGTGGAGCAGAACTTCTTATTCTTGGCAGGGCAGTCTTTGGTGGTATGTAGGTATGAGTAACAGTTGGAACACTGGAATTTGATGGAAATTTTCTGCTTCGATGAAGGCTGGATTGATGTGGAAGTAGTGAATAGCCAGTCCCTCAGCGAGAGATCTGGGTGCCATGTTGACGTCACTGAAGGTGACCTTCAGCATGGAGGAGGCATTGGGTATTTTGGTAATGAATTCCACCTTGGCCCAAGGGTTCTGTGCTTCAATGGACGACTTGATTTCTTCGGTAGCCTGGGCAGTGATGAGCCTGTCGAGTCTCTTGAGGAACACAGTTCTCCTGGCCCTCAGAGCTGGGGAAGTCAAGACAATAAATCCCTGATCTCGTAGAGTGGTTGTAGCAGTGGTGGTAATGAGTTTTTCAGCCTCGGTGTCGTCAGTACAGACGACAACGAAGGCCTCTTTGAGCGACAGAATCGCATTAAACTTGACTTGCAGTCTGCCACTGTCAGCTGGCTCCGTTATGTTGACGACATTCTCCTCATAACTCCCAGACGCTTCAACGTTCAAGCTCTCCAAGACAAACTCAACCAGGTCGAGCCCTCAATCCAGTTCACACTTGAAGAAGAAGTCGACAACACTCTTCTTTTCCTTAATGTTCTTCTCTGCAAAGCTGACCATAAACTTCGTTTTAAAGTCTATCGAAAACCCACCAACCAAAACGATCTTCTCCACTTCTACTCTCACCATGACGCCAAAACTAAACGTGGTGTAATTATAGGCTTCTTCCTGCACTCACTCAGAATCTGCAGCAATGAGTTCCTTGAGGAAGAATGCACTATAATTGAACAAGTATTTTCTAAACTTCACTATCCTCGTCACTTCATCAGAGACTGCAGACGATGGCATTAAACATCTTCAACACACCCAGAGAAGACACTGCTGAGAAGAGATACATAGTCCTCCCCACCAACTCCATTGTCAAACACGTTTCCAACATCTTTTCCAATACCTCATTCCAAGTATCTACCTCCACAACCACGACCATCAAGGACATTGCCAGGAATAGACAGGACAAGCTTCCATCCTCTGCAGGGGTATACATAACCCCTTGTAATAACTGCAGCAAATTATACGTGGGCGAAGCATCAAGAGACCTCCAAACACGTATTTCAGAACACCAATATGCAAGCAGGTCTGCCGATACAAGGAATGCCTGTGTACAACACTGTAATTCACACAACCATTTAATAAACTACAGAAACTCAAGACAACACTCAATACCGAAGAATCCTGGAATCATCACTTATCTTTATATCCGACAACTTCAACCAGAATAATGGCTTCTATAACATAGCTGTACTTTCGTTGAACAGCAGCAGACCAATATGTTGAGAAATGGCATTACCAGCTAAGTTTAAACAGTGAAAACTTAACTTAAAGACAACTCATCGCCTGCACAGCCGCCCCTGCAGACGAGGTCTAGAAGCTGTCGAAACCATCTCACAATGGGCTGTCAAGAATTATAATTTGTAAGATTATAAATTACCCCTAGGGGGTGTTATGTCAGCATATTTCATTCACTGATGGCTGACAAAATACATACTTGTTTGGACTGAAAAGTCCACACCTTACTGCCGACTATAGGTTGATTACAAACTCCTTGCGACTCAAGAACTGCGCAGTCCCCCGTACTACAAGAAATTCGTAACATACCTTGCTCTTGTAACGTGAGCTATGGTGTTCTTCACACCTTCGACAGGTATCGGTGACTTGATAGAAGCTGAAGTGTCCTTGGATGTCCACGTCTTCCATTGTCTAGGAAACGCACACTGGTACACTATGTTCCACAAGATTTGTCTTTATTGTTCACAATGTTATCACTGAAGAAGCTGATCACACTTCTCTTAAGTGTTTATTGTGTTTTATGATATACTTTGTTCACACTAACGCACAGATCAGTGTTCTTTGTTGGTTATCCTGGTGTCAGTGTCACTCTCAGTAGAGTCAAAAGTAATCTGAAGATGCCACAGCGCCCCATGCCGTCACTGTCCCTTGCACAAAAAAAAAGCTGACCTAGTACTTTTTGCTTCCTTGCCACTTCCTCGATGAAGCAAAGCAGAATGTTTGATTCTTGCTGTCTTAAGCATAGACAACAATGTCCACTATCTTTACTATGGTAATAAAGTGGGAGCAGGATTTTCCTTAATTGTCCTGCTAAAGTAAGAGATGCACTGTCTCTTATTAAAATACACTCTGCAACACTGCAAGGAGCAACGGTCACTTGACCACGTCGCATACTCGTACGGCATCTGTGATCAATTACTCACTGTAGCAGTAAACAAGATGCTTGCCCCTTCTGAGAGGGCTGGGCCCCTCAGGGCTGAAAGGGGCTGAAGGGGCTGAAGGGGGCTGATACCCCCTCCTGGAGAAAATTTCTCCACAGCTGAACCACTTACCAAAAAACCTCTTCATCGCTATCCCACATAAGAGCATAGAAATCTTCTTGTTCTTGTCCAGACCAGAGCTTTGGTGAGATGGGTAAGGAAAAAGGATGGGTAAGGATAGAAATTTTGGAAAAGGGTAGGAGGGGGGAGAGAGGTAGGATATAAAAGGTAAGTGGCCCAACCACTTTGGTGTAATTTAAAAAGTGTACGTGAAATGATAAGATATTCTTTAAGGGGTATAAGATTAACCCATCAGAGTCACATAGATATAACAGATAACATAGGAATGGAGGAACACTGCAGAAGGTCTGCTCACAAACTTATCCAATCTCCCTTCCAAGCTACCCAGGACTTTAGACTTTATAACCCCACTCGGTACATCATCAGATGCAGCATTCTCCACCTGACATCAGCATTCTGAACCTGACTATAAATACTCGCTTGTGACTTGTTTGTGACTTGAAAAAGCCCACTGTGTGGGCGAAACGTTGTAAATAAAGGATAACATTATACTGCATATGTGTTTATATTTCCATTGTGTCGGTATTTTATACCATTTATTTCCATGTATTACTCTTATTGTTCCTTGATAATGTGAGAAGTCACGAAAGCGCTTGGAATTTCATTATTCTTTCACAGTGATTGTTTTGCATATTCTGAAATCACCTGTTTATTGTGATCTTATTGCACACACCCACACACACACACACACACACACACACACACACACACACACACAACACACACACACACACACACACACACCACACACACACATACACACACACGCACACACACACCACACACACACACACACACACACACACACACACACACAACACATACACACACACACACACACATGAAAACAATAGGGGAGGCAATATGACCCAGGTGACAAATTTTCAGAGAATTGGGTGGTTTGCGAGTGGAAGATACGGCCTGTCAGAGTAACTTTCAAGGAAGAATCATTTCAAATCGGGATTCTGCAAGAGAAAGCAAGACTGAGGGACAAAGAGGGGTACCGAGAGTATACCTCGACCGCGACGGGGAACCAAGAAGAAAGGACTACCTGAAAGAGAGGGTACGGGAGACGCAAGGAGGAAACGAGAAGCAATGAAAATGGCGGGACCCAACACGGGAGGAAGGGAAAAACACACCCCCACAGAATCCCCCCACCAAAAAAGACCCCAAACCCGGGGGTTTTTCCCCCAAACGAACTGAGGCCAACCTATACTACAACCCACTCACTTTTTCCTCTGCCCCCCAAACCCCCCCCCAAAACAAAAACCCTTTCCCCCCCCAAACACTGCCCCTTATGGGCATTTTTGACCCCACCCTCTTTAACACATACCCCACCTAAAACCACGCCCCATTTTAGGCCCCCCCCAAAGGGCTCCGCTCCCCCAACCCCAATATACTTGCATGCCCACAATATGAAAAGAAACTAAAGGTTTGGAAACACAAACGCGGATGGAATAACGAATAAACATGAGGAGTGGAATGAAAGAATCATGAAAAAATCCCCAAAACATATGGGCAGTACAGAAAAAAAAAACTCGCTGAGCCCAATAACAGACAAAATCCCCCAACAGGATATCAGTCCTGAAAAAGTAAAAGGATAAGGGGAGGGGGGGTTTGCACTGCTCAAAAAAACACCAAGGGGGAATTTGAGGAAATGGAAGGCTGGACATGTTGGAAAAAGGGGCTACATTGAGGTACAATTCAGTGGGGAGAACATAAAGTAGTCTTTGGGGGGGGGTTGTATAACCCCCCCAACAGAACTGCAGGGGGCCAAAAAGAGGATAAAAAGAAAAAAAACGGGTGAGGGGTGGACACACGGGTGAGGGGGCAAGAAGGGCTCACTGGGCCCCGAGCAAATTTAATGGAAATGGGTGATTTCAACCACAGGGAGATCGAGGGGAAAACCTGGACCCACATGGGGGTCCCGAAACATGGAGAGCCAAGATGATGGATGTGGTCTTGAAAACCTCATGCTTCAACATGTGGGACAAAAACCGAGAGAGGGGGGAGGATGACCCAGCAAGACGGGATCTTGTGTTCCCCCTTTGGCAGTTCAGACATCGGGGGACATCATTACGAGGGGGCCCTTTGGAGTAGCGATCATGTTGTTCTGATTTTTGACATATGTGGGAGTTCCCAAGTGGAGAAGGAACGGGAAAATAAAGGGGGACGGCCAAACAATAAAAGGGGGGGGACAACACAGGTATGAAAAACTTCCTGCAGGAGGTTCAGTGGGACAGAGAAATGGTAGGAAAATCAGAAAACGAGTTGTTTGGAAATATGGGGGGCAAAAAAAAGTGCAAGGAGGCGGGAGGAAAGTTTTTTTCCCCCAAAGGGGAAACAGAAAAAATAGGAAGCCCAAAAAACGAGCCCTTGGTTTCCCCCCGAAGGTTAGGGAGGCAAAAACAAAGGGCAACAAGAAGGGAAAAGGTCCCAGGAGGCATAGGACCCCGGGAAAAACAAGGAGATTAGTAGAAGAGCCAGAAACGGTAGGCGAGAAAAGGAGGGGGGCCCCAGCGACAGTAGGGAAAAACGACATAGCATCAAAAGCCCAAACCCTGACCCGAAACTGCTGTATACCCCACTTTAGGGGAAAGGGACAACAGTAAAGGACCAGGTGATAAGGTGAGGAAAAAAGGTGGAAAACTCACAAGAAACGATCAAGAGGTATGTGGGGAGTCAACCGAGATTTAAGGGAAAAAATTTTTCAGTAGAGACAGGAAGGATCTGGGGGGACAGACCAGATGGGGGAAAACCAAAAAGGAATACACCAACAAGTGTTGGGGCGACTACATACAGAAGGAGGAGGTTTAAGAAACTGCTAAGTGACAAACGATACCCAAAGGCAATGGGACCCGGGCAAAAATCTCTCCATGGGGGCCTTTGAGGGGGGAGAGAAAATGTTTTTGCGTTTCCACTTACCACAATTTTTTAAAAACATCCCTGGAAAAATGGGCAACTACCCCGAAGGGGATGGGAAAACGCAAATGTATTCCCATTTTTTAAAAAAAAAGGGGGAAGAAAAGAGGCACTTAAAACTATAGACCTGTGTCATTGACGTGTAAGTATTCAAAATTATGGAGAAGAAATTTTCAGGAGGAGAATGGTGGAGGGACCCCGGGAAAGGAAAGGAGCATAAATGCCAACCAGCCGGGTTTTTGGGAAAGGCAAATCCTGTGTCACAAAAACCCTTTTGGGTTTTTGATAAAAAAACAGAAGTAAGACAAGAGAGAGAGGGGTGGGTTTATTATCTTCTTGGACTGCAAGAAGGGCCTTTTTACACATTTCCCCCACAAGAGATTAGTGCAGAAGCTTGAGCATCCCGGGCATAAACAGGGAAAGGGGAATGCAAGGATCAGGAATACCTGACAGGGAGGCAACAACGGTCATGGTACGTTTAAAAGTTTCACAGTGGGGCCCTGTGACGAGGGGGGGTCCCACAGGGGTCGGTCCTAGGACCAGTGCTATTTTTGGTATATGTGAACGGGCATGACGGAAGGGGGACTCAAAAAGTGTCCCGTTTTCAGATGATTTGAAGTTTTGAGGAGAATTAAAACTGGGTGAGGACCCCGGCAGGACTTTTAAAGAGACCTGGGGCGACTTTGGGCACATGGTCCAGCAAAGGCTTCTCAAATTTAAACCTCCAAATCAAAATCATGAAGAAAAGGGGGGGCACAGAAACCACAGACAGAGTATAGGCCCAGGTGGCCAAAACTTTAAAAACCTACTCAAGGGGAAAGATCTTGGGGTGAGTATAACACCGGGGTTTTTCTCCGGGAAACACACATCAATTTAGATAACGCTGCAAACATATGGGGCCCTGGCAAACCTGAGAACAGCATTCCCCCACACTTTTGTAAGGAATATTTAAAACATGGTTTTTTTTAAAAAAACCCGTGTATGTCAGGGGGCCCCTACGGGGGTAGCAGCAACCCGTTTGGGAAAAACCCCCCACTTGATAAAGCACGTCAAGAAAAATTAAAAAAGTACAAAAGGGTTTTTCCCCAAGGTTACTTCCAGAGCTAAGGGGGGGGGTCCCATGAAGAAAGATTAAGGAAAACGGGGCCCGACGACACGGAGGACAGGGGGGTCAGGGGGGACATGATAACGACATATAAAATACTGCGTGGAATAGACAAG
This sequence comes from Cherax quadricarinatus, assembly GCF_026875155.1. Classification (NCBI taxonomy): domain Eukaryota; kingdom Metazoa; phylum Arthropoda; class Malacostraca; order Decapoda; family Parastacidae; genus Cherax; species Cherax quadricarinatus. The sequence goes on from NC_069405.1 coordinate 12,163,575, forward strand.
GTGGACAAGGACAGGAGTTCCAGGGAGGGACACAGAAACAAGAGGCCACAATTGGAAGTTGAAGACACAAATGAGTCAGAGAGATAGCAGGAAGTATTCTCAGTCATAGAGTTGTAAGGCAGTGGAATAGCCTAGAAAATGACGTAGTGGAGGCAGGAACCATACACAGTTTTAAGACGAGGTTTGATAAAGCTCATGGAGCGGGGAGAGAGAGGGTCTAGTAGCAACCGGTGAAGAGGCGGGCCAGGAGCTAGGACTCGACCCTGCAACCACAAATAGGTGAGTACAAATAGGTGAGTACACACACACACACAACACATCCCTTAAAACTGGGCAACTACCTGAGAAATGGAAGACAGCTAATGTAGTCCCCATATTTAAGAAAGGAAACAGAAACGAGGCGCTAAACTACAGACCTGTGTCTCTGACATGTATTGTGTGCAAAGTCATGGAGAAGATTATCAGGAGGAGAGTGGTCGAACACCTGGAAAGGAACAAGATTATAAATGAAAACCAGCATGGGTTCATGGAAGGCAAATCTTGTATCACAAACCTCCTGGAGTTTTATGACAAGGTAACAGAAGTAAGACACGAGAGATAGGGGTGGGTAGATTGCGTTTTCCTAGACTGCAGGAAGGCCTTTGACACAGTTCCCCACAAGAGATTAGTGCAGAAGCTGGAGGATCAGGCGCACGTAAAAGGGAGGGCACTGCAATGGATCACGGAATACCTGACAGCAACGAGTCATGGTACGTGAAGAGGTAACACAGTGGGCGCCTGTTACGAGCGGGGTCCCACAGGGGTCAGTTCTAGGACCAGTGCTATTTTTGATATATGTGAACGACATGATGGAAGGAATAGTCTCTGAAGTGTCCCTGTTCGCAGATGACGTGAAGTTGATGAGAAGAATTAAATCGGACGAGGATGAGGCAGGACTGCAAAGAGACCTGGACAGGCTGGACATGTGGTCCAGTAACTGGCTTCTCGAATTCAACCCAGCCAAATGCAAAGTCATGAAGATTGAGGAGAGGCAAAGAAGACCGCAGACAGAGTATAGGCTAGGTGGACAAAGACTACAGACCTCACTCAGGGAGAAAGACCTTGGGGTGACCATAACACCGAGCACATCACCGGAGGCACAGATCAACCAAATAACTGCTGCAGCATATGGGCGCCTGGCAAACCTGAGAATAGCGTTCCGATACCTTAATAAGGAATCGTTCAAGACACTGTACACTGTGTATGTTAGGCCCATACTGGAGCATGCAGCACCAGTCTGGAACCCACACCTGGTCAAGCACATCAAGAAGTTAGAGAAAGTAGAAAGGTTTGCAACAAGGCTAGTCCCAGAGCTCAAGGGAATGTCGTACGAGGAAAGGTTAAGGGAAATCGGACTGACGACACTGGAGGACAGAAGGGTCAGGGGAGACATGATAACGACATACAAGATACTGCGGGAAATAGACAAGGTGGACAGAGATAGGATGTTCCAGAGAGGGAACACAGGGACAAGGGTTCACAACTGGAAGCTGAAGACTCAGACGAATCACAGGGACGTTAGGAAGTAATTTCTTCAGTCATAGAGTTGTCAGCAAGTGGAATAGCCTAGCAAGTGAAGTAGTGGAGGCAGGAACCATACATAGTTTTAAGAAGAGGTATGATACAGCTCAGGAAGCAGAGAGAGAGAGGACCTAGTAGCGATCAGTGAAGATGTGGGGCCAGGAGTTGAGTCTCGACCCCTGCAACCATAATCAGGTGAGTACAATTAGGTGAGTACACACACACACACACACACACACCACACACACACACACACACACACACACATATATATATATATATATATATATATATAAATAATATATATATATAATATATATATATATATATTATATATATATATATATATATATATATATATATGCAATAAGAACACAGTAAACAGGTGATTTCAGAATATGCAAAAGAATAGAGAAGTTCCAAGCGCTTTCGTGACTACTCACATTATCAAGGAACAATGAAAGTAAAGCATCAAAGGAAGGTATATAAAGGGGTAGCCCACACCTCATTATCAGATCCCACAACAACGAAACACCTGACGCGAGACAGCAGGCCTGCCGGCCGAACTAGACACGTCCTTCATACAACCCACCAACAAACTATTCTAACCAAGAAATAAGAAATTTAAAAAATTATTGTTTGTCCAATGTATTATTAAATTCTTCTAAATTCTATTAATTATAAATGGATCTAATTTATATAAACCAAAGAAAATATTCATATTATTGTCAAAACTGCATTTTATGAAACAAGATTCAATTATATTCCTGTCGACCATGGACTTGCTTGATATTACTTTCTCAACTTTTTGAAAATCAATTGGATGGTTAAAATCTTTACATGAATAAATAGAGCTTTTGGAACTTGTCCATTCTAATCATATTTTTGGTTTTAATTTATTTTCAGATTTTTACCATTTTTGACCGTAATAAACTTTTCGCAATTTTACAGGAATTTCATGACACATCCATCAGTTTTTTGGGGGGAATTCTTTATAAAAATTTTTTTTACTGTATCAAGATTTTTTAATACAACTTTAATATTAAAAGTTTTAAAAAAGAAAGGCATATAAACCCAAGTTTTCATGAAAAGGGGAAAACCCAAACAAATTTTTGTTGAATAAGGCTGGTTGTCCTTTTTGGGTTGTAAAAAGTTTTCTAGCAAACTTTAAAAATTTTCAATTACATTTTTTTGGGGGTTTTTCAAATCATTACCTATTCATAAATTTTGGGATATTTCCTCATCTAAAAAACTTGGACCAAATTCGTAAAGCTCTAAAAAACATTGATGAAAAAACAGACTTTAACTCTACTTGAGGGGAAAGAAAAAAGGGGACATAAGAACGTTTATTTTGGGTTTTTCTGTAAATTTAAATTTGAATTCTTATTCCCCTTAATAATAAAAACATCTAAAAAAGGGAAAATGGTTATTTTCATCAAATTCAAACAGAAAAATTTATAGAATGGGTAAGCTTTTAAATTTTTCCAAGGAAAGGGGTATATCTACATTTTTGGGCATAAGACAAAAAAATATAACCCACAATCGAACCATTTAGCTCTTTTGGGGAGGATTGTTTTTAAAAAACCCTGTTTCAAAAAATTCCTGTATAGTTTACTAAAAACAGGTAAAAGAGGAATTCCCCATTCCCATAAAAACTTCTGATTAAAAACTTATTTTAAATAAAAATTTTTCAAAAACAATGCAAAGTTTAATAAGTTTAATGATAGTAGGAACTGGAAAGGGTAAATCAAAATTTAACGATTTCTTCAGATAAGAAACTTAATAATCACCAAAGGAATTTCGAAAAAAAGGGAAGTAACTTAAAAAACCAGTTAAAATCATTAAGTCAGTCAAGGAGTTTAATTTAAAACAAAATCAAAGTTGTTTTTAACATTAAAGTTAGAAATTTTGCCAACAATAGGGCTCAAAATTTCAACAACCCTTTTGGATAATTATGTGAAACTGACCCTATGGAGAAAAATTTGGTCTGACTGGTTTCCCGGTTTTTGTGTGTTTTTATTAGTCCATAATTAAGGAAAGGGGATTGGGGAAGAAAAATTGTTTGACTAATTCATCTTAGCCTTTCAAAGAATTTTTATTTTTTTAAGAAATTGTTTTAACGGTTTAAGGGGTTTTTTTCTAATTTTTTAGAATAGGTTCATATACAAAGTTTTATTCATTTTTTTTTGGTAATCTTTTCTTTCATAATAATAATTGCATTTTTTTTGTCTGTTTCATTTAAGGCGCAAATTTTTTTTTTGGTTATTAAGTGTATCATAAGACTTAAAAATCTTTGAGGCTTTGGGGAATTTTTTGGTTTCAAAAGAGCTAATCCCATTCCTTTACTTTTTTTTAAATTTATCAGGGGATAAATAAAAAATTTCTCGAATTAAAAAAGGCTTTTGAAATTTCAACTTTATTAATTTTTTTTTGAAGTTGCAAAACTTGGGAAAAAAACCTAGAGCACGTTGTATTTTGTCTAAATTATTACAAAATTATTATAGCATGCTTTTTCCATCACTATTTTCAATTAAAAAGTCTATTTTTTTTTGTAGCTTGTTTTGAGTTCATTACAAATTTTTTCTGAGTTTATTTAGCAATGACCAACAAAATTTTTTCCCCTTCCGATGGGAAAGGCCGATTAAAAGAGCATTTTTGTTTTCTCAAATTTTTTAATGCTCCTTCTCCCGTATTTTATTATTTCAAAAGTTTTTGAAGAATAATTTCCCCTAAAACATCAAAAAGGGCGATTCCCATGTCAAGGGGTCATTGGTAAAAGAGACTTGGGAGAATGTTTACTGGATCATATTGCATTAATGATACACACACTCTTCAGAATGGAAGAATGATGGATTGTCATGAGATTTCCTTTTAAAATTGCGATAAAAATTTTTTACGGTCAAATGGGAAAAATTCGAACTAAGATTAAAACAACAAAAAATACATAGAACTGGACAATTCCCCTTCCAATATTCATGTAAGAGTTTTTAACCATCCAAATTTATTTTCAAAAAAATTGAGAAAGTAGTATCAAGCAAGCCATGGCGAAAGGAATAAATTTAATTTGTTTCATAAAAAGCAGTTTGACAATAATATAATATTTCCTTTGGGTTTTTTAAATTAGATCCATTTAAAAATTTAAAAGGGAAATTTTGGGGAAAAATTTAATAAACATTGGGCAAATAATAATTTTTTTAAAATTTTTTATTTCTTGGTTAGAATAGTTTGTTGGGGGGTTTTATGAAGGACGTTCTTGTTCGGGCCCCAGGCCCTGGTCTCGCGTCAGTGTTTCGTTTTGTGGATCTGATAATGAGGGTGGGCACCGCTTTTTTTAAACCTTCCTTTGATGCTTTTCTTTCATTTTTCCTTTATAAAGTGAGTAGTACGAAACGCTTGGGAAATTCTTTCTTTACAGTGGTTGTTTTTCATATATATAATTATATTATATTAATATATATATTATATAAATATATATTAAATATAATATATATATATAATAATAGCCTTTCAGTATTGGGGGCATAGAGGAATTTTGCTTCCAAGTGGCTAGCTTTTTGTGCACCCCAAAGGGGTTTAAAAGGTGAAATATGGTTTATATCTACTACTGTAGTTCACTTTTCTTTAAAGCAAATTTAGGGAAATTTTCTTTGTATATCTGGTTTCTTTTTTCATTAAAAGATTCTTGACATGTCCAAGGTTATTTTTTTTTTTTTTTATATTTTATTTAAAAAAGTGCGATACAATAGCAAAATATATTAAAAGATACACCCAAAAAACTTTCTGCACTAAATTTTTACTTTAACCCAAACCTAATATTATACCATATGCACAGTGGAATATTTTACCAAACTGCACAGTGGGAATATTGATACCATACTGACGTGGGAATATTTACCAACTGCACGTGGGAAAATTTAACATACTGCACAGTGGTAAATTTTTTAAAAACTGCACAGTGGTAATATTTAACCCTACTGCACAGTGGTAATATGATACCCTACGACAGTGGTTAAAATTTTATACCATCTGCACATGGGAAATTTTTACCATACTGCACAGGGTAAAATTGATACCAAAATGCACGTGGTAAAATTGTACCCTTGCACGTGGAAAAAATTTTATACCATCTGCACAGTGAATATTGAAACCAAACTGCACATGGGAAAAATTGATACCCTACTGCACATGGTAATATTGTACCTACGCACAGTGGTAAAGATACCATACTGCACATGGTAAAATTTAACCATCTGGCACATGGAATTTTTATTTTTTTTTTTAATTAAAAAAATTTTTTTTAATTGAACCATACTGCACAGTGGGAATATTTTAAACCCTACTGCACAATGTAAAAATTGATACCAACTGCACTGGTAAATTTTTATACCTACTGCACATGGGAATATTGATACCATACGCACAGTGTAATATTGTACCATACTGCACAGTGGGGAATATTTATACCATATGCCCCGGGAAATTGATACCAAAGCCAAATGGGAATATTATACCTAGCACATGGTAAATTGATACCATACTGCACAGTGGTAATATTGATCCATATGCACAGTGTAAAATTGATACCATACTGCACAGTGGAAAATTGATACCTACTGCACATGGTAATATTGATACCCCAACTCACAGGGGTAATATTGATACCATAAATGCACAGTGGTAAAATTTACCATAATGCACATGGGTAATTTGAAACCTATGCACATGGTAATTTATACCAACTGACAAAAAAAACCCAGTGGTAAAATTATACCATACGCACAGTGGTAATATTGTACCATACTGCACATGGTAATATTGATACCTACGCACATGTATATTATACCATACGCACATGGTAATATTGATACCATACTGCACAGTGGTAAAAATTGATACCATTTACT
>NC_069405.1:12170538-12298038 GCF_026875155.1 Cherax quadricarinatus
TTCAAACCGGAACTTTTCAACAGGGGGGAACAAAAAAGCGGGGCGAATGGTACGCCCTTTGATACGGCCTGTAGTCAAAACTGAAAAGGGGAGGGATGCCCTGGTATCATAATTGGGGTGAAGTGGTCCTGGGAAAAGTAATGGGAAGCTGGAGGTGCTGTCCTGGGGGCAAAAATGGTGAAGCGGGAGGTTCTTTTCCGGGAGCAGTAATGGTGAAGCGGGAGTGCGTCCGGGGGAACAGTAATGGTGAAGCTGGAGGTGCGTCCGGGAGACAGTAAGGGTGAGCGGGGGATTTTGTCCAGGTATGGGAATTTACGCAGGAAGGAATTATAAATACCTCTAGGGACAGGAGCCTAGGGGGGAAACAAGTGTAGTAAAAAGATAAGAAAACCCAATATTGCAAATTGAAATACCACAGAAAATAGAAAACAAGGGACTCCCTAGCAATATGGGGTATTTTACCAAAAACAATGGTGGGAGTCCATTGTTGGGTAGGGAGAGGGGGAAAAAGGGAAACATGCACCAACGGGGAAACAGTCCAAAACCCCAAGGGCAAAGGGAAAACCAAAGCCTGTGCACGTTTTATATGCCTTGGTATCTGCAGCAGGGGAAATCTGGAAAAACAGACGGGACTTTTGCAAACTATGACCACCCTAAAAATGCCTTTCCCATGTGCAACAGGAGAATCAAACCCCCTTCCTGTAGTTTTTTCACCCTGAAATGTGTACCTCTTGTACAAAAAGACTGTGCTTTATTTAAAATTGCCAGGCACACCTCAAAAGGGGGGAAAAAAAGACAAAAAACATCCGGCCATGGAAAACCGGGGGTAGCCACGCCACTAAAGGGGAGGGGTTTTTTAGTGCCGGGAAAGGGAAAAAAAAAACTGGCAGGAAGGCAAAATCGTACACCAAATCCAGTCATTCCGGGATGGAACCACAGTCGAGGGCCTCCACCCAAACCAACAGAACAGATACTAATCCAAAAAACCCCCCCCCCCCCAACCAAAATCCCAACCTCCGATGCATTCTTCTTTGCAAAAAACAGGGTCTAAACCAGCAAAAAACAACAAAATACCTTTTCATCCGGGGGACTCTTGCAGAGGAAAAAAAAAAGGCAATGTTCGCGGCTTCACTGGGGACCCACAAAAGGACATTTGGACAACAAAATTTGGGATCCCGGGTTACAACCTATACAGATGTGAAGAGTGAACAGGAAAAAGGGGGGGGGGGCCTTACTTTGCAGAGTCACTTTTTTCACAGAACTGTTAATGCCTCAAATAAGTGGGGAAATTTTTAGCAGTAAAGGTCGAAAACCCAAAAACCAGCATTGTGGAGTCTACAAGCCTCCGGATGCAACACCCAGAAATTCCGGGAAAAAATTTTAAAAAATTGACCATGTCGGGAAAAATCTTCCAGCCCTGCCCCCAAATCTTGCTCCTGGGGTTTCAACTTAAGGCCCCTAAAATGGAAAAAATTAGCAAAAAAAATTGTTGCAGTAAAACACCAGGAGGCAACTCTGATAAAAAACCACATCACACGAGCTTTTAAATCTCTGCCAAAATTAAATTTTAAAACCCAGCAATTTAAACCAGCCTACTAGGGGAGAATACACTAGCCCCTCTCTTCCTAAAAATGAGATTGAAAAGAAATTCACCATAAAAAAAAACAATATACTCAGATCACAAATAATTGGGGTTCAGACATGTATGCGTGGAGCCCCAGACCCAAAATGAACTATCCGAGGGAGCTTTCACCAAATTCCTTCAATAAAAAAAAAACATAAATGGGCCCAAAGAAACCCAAAGTCCTAACGTTTAAAAAGCTGGAAGATTCTAAGAAACACAGACCCCAACTTATCCCGAGAACAGTTTAATTTGGTGCACTCGATGTATCACAAGGTTTTCCCTCTAAGAAAAAGGAGGAGTAGTGAAAAATAGAAAAGACAGGCCTCCCTTTACGGCACGGAAAAAAGAATAACAGAGCGGCTAAAAGAGGTCAATATATCTAAATCGTGGGGAGCACTGGTCAAGAAATAGCAAGCCAACTTTAACTAAAGGAAACTTATAGGAGTCGGTCGCGGGAAAACTAAAAGCCATAAATGAAACGAAAGAAACCCAAAGTATTTTTCTCCTATGCCAAATCAAAATGAGAACCCAAGTCCGTTTTGGGGGCCCCCCTTAAACAATGGGTCCTCACAGTGACAGCAAGGAAATGAGGACTACTCAAGTCCCAATAGACCAGTTTTTTTGCAAACCGCTAAACCCGGCTAAGAGTCGAAATCAAAATGAATTTTTTATGGAGAGCCATGAATTTGGGTTTAAAACAACCTATCCGTGTTTTTCCTGACGCCCAAATGACTTTGAGCAGGCATAAATGCTGCCCCGCACTCTGCCCCCCGGGCCCGACCATGGAACCCGTGTTCACAAAAACTGCAAAACCCCCTATCACGACTTTTACATCCTTGGAAGGGAGCTGGGCACGGGGGGCGTCCCACAGTTTCTAAAAATAACGACATAGCCCCCTCCACAAAGGGGGCGAAAGCAAAAGCAAGAAAATAAAGACCGATAGACCTCCCCTATCATAAAAATCTTTGAAAGGGTCCTAAGAACAAGTCACCACCCATCAGAAACCCCTCGTTTCACAACCCCGGGCAACAGGTTTAGAAAAGGGCGCTCCCTTTTTGTCTAATATTGGATCACTACGACAAAGGGCCCCAACTGCACTAAAGACAAAAAGAATGCAGATGAAAAATATACGACTTTGCAAAGCCTCGACAATGTGCCATGGCGTAATAGCGCACAAAATGCGTGCTAAAGGAATAACAGGAAAAGTGGTCGAGGATCTATAATTTCCTCACAAAAAAAACAGAGAGTAGCGTCAACAGAGTAAAGTCCGGCAGCTCGGGGAAAACTCTGTTTTACAAAAGGCACGTACCGCCCCATCTTTTTCCCATCCCCATATCCCCACATAGACAAGGATGTCACCACGCACCGGTCCCTTTGCAGATGACACCCGAATCTGCTGACGTGTCTTCCTTTCAAAACTGCAAGGGTCCAGGGGGGACATCAAACCAAATCTTTTATGGGCTGCAGAAAAAAATATGAAGTTCAACGATGAGAAAATTTTAATCACTCGATACGGTAAACAGAGGAAATTAAAATTCATCAGAGCAAAACAATTCTGGCCACAAAATGAGCGAAAAAACCAACGTCAAAGACCCGGGAGTGACATGTCAAAGGTCTCACCTTAAGGACCCCTAACATTGTACAATCGCATCCTAGAAAAATGACAGGGGGATAATGAGAACCTTCAAAAATAGGGGGGCCAAGCCCTGATGACACTCTTCAGGTCCTTGTTCATCTAGGCGGAATTTCCCCCGCACACTAACAGCACCTTTCAAGGGGAGAAAACGGGATCAGAAAATGTACAGAAAACCTTCCGGCGCGCATAACGGAATAAAACATTCAAAAACGGGGGGCTGAGGGGCCCAAAAATGTATTCCCCAATGCAGGCGGGGGAGATACATGATTATATACACCTGGAAATCCGAGGGATGTACCGAACTTTCCACGAAAAACTCTCCAAAGAAAGCAAAAGACTTGGGAGACATCAGACCCCCCAATGAAAAAGAGGGGTGGCACTACACGTTAAGAGACCATACAAATAAGTGTCAGGGGCCCGGGGACTGTTAACTGCCTCCCCCATAAAAGGGGGATTACCAACAGACCCCTGGGAGTCTTCAAGCTGGGACTGAACAAGCACCTAAAGTCGGGTTTCCCGACCAGCCGGGTTGTGGGGTCGTACGTTGGTTTGCGTGCAGCCCAAAACAAAAACCTGGTTGATCGGGTCTGATCCCCCAGGGGCCTGGTCACAGACCGGGCCGCGGGGGGGGTTGACAAACCGGGGAACTCTTCCAGGTAAACTCCCGTGAGGGGATGAACTTACATGAAAGAGGAAATTCACACTGAGGGGAAGAACTACACTGAGGGGAGGAAATTTACACTGAGAGGAGGAACTTCAAACTGAAGGGAGGAACTTTACACTGAGGGGAGGAACTTCACACTGAGGGGAGAAACTTCACACTGAGGGAAGGAACTTCAGACTGAGGGAAGGAACTTCACACAGAGGGGAGGAACTTTACACTGAGGGGGAGGAACATCACCTGAAAGAAGGAACTTCACATGAGGGGAGGAACACACATTGAGGTGGGAACTTCAACTGAAAGGAGGAATTTCCCACTGACGTAGGGAAATTCACATGAAGGGGGAATTTAACACTGAAGAAGAAACTTAAAATTGAATGGAGAAGCTTTACACTAAGAGGTGGAACTCACCTGAGGGGAGAAATCCCCTGAGGGAAAAAGAACTTCACACTAAAGGGAATCAACTTCACACTGAGGTGAGGAACTTCACACTGAAGGGGAGAAATTCATAAGAGAAGAACTTTACACTGAATGGGGAAACTTCACACGAGAGGGGGAAATTCACCTGAGGGGAGGGAACTTCACACGGAGGACGAACTTCACACGAGGGATCAATTTTAATTGAGGTGAGGAAATTCACCTGAGGAGGGGAATTTACAATGAAGTTAGGAATTTCCACTGAGTGGAGGAGCTACACACAGAGGGGAAATTACCTGAGGGGGGGAACTTCACATGAAAGGACAACTTCACACGAGAAAAGGAACTTCACACGAGGTGAGGAACTTCACCTGATTGGAGGAACTTTACACTGAGGGGAGGAATTAACACTGAGGGGGGGAACTTCAAACTGAGGGAGGAACTTCACACTGAGGGGAGGGAAAATTCACACTGAGGGGCAAAATTCACACTGAGAGGAGGAATTTTCCCCAGAGAGAAGGAAAAATTCAATTGAGGAGGGAAATTCACAATGAGAGGAAACTTCACATTGAGGTTAGGAAATTCACACTGATGTGAGGAACTTCACACCAGGGGGGAAAAATTTTACAAGACGGGGGGAAGTTTAAAACTGACTGGAGAAATTCACACTGAGGTCAGGAAATTTTCCCTGGGGGAGAAACTTCAACGAGGAACGAAATTCACACGAAGGAGAAGGGAAATTCACATGAAATGAGGAACTTTACATGAGGGGGGGAACTTTCACTGGGTGAGGAACTTCAGACTGAGGGGAGGAAATTTTTTACTGAGGGAAGAACTTCCACTGGAGGAGGGAAAATTCACACTGAGGGGAGGGAAAATTCCCCTGAAGGGGGGAACTTTAACTGAGGGGGGGAAATTCACATGAGGCGACAAAAATTTACACTGAGAGGAGGAAATTTTTCCCCAGAAGAAGGGAAATTCACACTGAGGGAGAAACTTCACATTGAGGCGAGAACTTCACATGAGGTGAGGAACTCACACTCATGGGGAGAAATTTTAATAAGGGGAGGAAGTTTCCCCGAGGGGGAAAAAACTTCACACTAAGAGAGGGGAAAATTTACACTAAGGGGGGGAACTTACACTAGGGGAAAATTTACGTGAGTTGAGGGAAATTCACACTGGGGGAGGAACTTCACACTGAGGGGGGAACTTCACCTGAGAAGAGGAACTTTTACACTGAGAAAAAGGAACTTCACACTGAGGAAAAAATTTTCCTGAGGTGAGGAATTCACACTGAAGTGAGGAACTTACATAGGGGGGGGAACCCCACGAGAGGAGGAAATAAACATGAAGGGGAAATCCACTGAGGGGAGGGAAATTCACACTGAGGGGAGGAACTTCACACGAGGGGGGGGAAGATCACATGAAGTGAGGGGAATTTACATGAGAGGGGGAACTTCACACTGGGGAGGAAGATCTCACTGAGGGGGGAACTTTAACGGGGGAGGAACTTCACACTAAGAAGGGAAATCCACTGAGGGGAGGAACTTTTACCGAGAAAGGAACTCACCTGAAAGGAAAAACTTTTACATGAGAGGAGGAACTTCACACTGAAATGAGGAAATTTTCACGATGGGGTGAACTTTACACTGAGAAAAAATTCACACTTGGGGGGAAAAAACTTCACACTGAGGGGAGGAAATTCACCCCGAGGGGAAGGGAAATCCAATGAGGGGAGGAACTTCACCTGAAGGAGGAACTTCACATGAGGGGGAGGGAAAGCACACGGGGAAAGGAGGAATTCAACGGAGGAGGAAATTTACATTGAGGGGGAGGGAAATTCATACTGAGGGAAACCTTTACATGAGGGGGAGCTTCACACTGGGTGAGGAACTTCAACTGAGGTGAGGAACTTCCACTGAAATGAGGAACTTCACCCTAGGGGAGGGAAATTCCACTGAGGGGGAACTTTACACTGAGAGAAAGGGAAATTCCCCCTGAGGTGAAAAACTTCCACTGAGGGTTTAGGGACATCACACTGAGAGGAGAACTTCACACTGAGTGGGGAATTTCACAAAATGATGGGGGGAACTTTACACTGAGGTTTAGGAACTTCACACTGATGGAGGAACTTCACACTGATGGAGGAACTTCACACGGGGGGGAGGAACTTCACCTGATGGGGGAACTTTACACTGAGAAAGGGGGAACTTTCACTGAAATTAGGAATTTTTACGAGGGGGAAAACTTCACACGAGGGGGGGAAACTTCACACAGAGGAAAGGGAAATCCACTGAGGGGGGGAACTTCACATGAGGGATGAAGATCACACTGAGGGGAGGAAGTTTCCCCTGAGGGAGGAACTTCACACTGAGGGGAGGGAATTCACCGAGGGGGGTGAAAATCCACGAGGGGAGGAACTTCACACTGGGGGGAGGAACTTCACGAGAGGTGAAAACTTCCCACTGGGAAAGGAACTTCACACGAGGTGGGAACGTCACACTGCAAGGAGAAACTTCACATGGGGGATGAAGATCCACTGAGGGGAAGGGAACTTCCCACGAAGGGGGGAAACTTTACACTGAAAGGTAAATTCACACTGGGGGATGAAGATCACACGAAAGGGGGAACTTCACACTGAGGGGGGAATTTTACAAGAGGTGAGAAACTTTACACTGAGGAAAGGAACTTTACATGAGGTGGGAACGTCACACTGGGAAGGAGGAAATTCACACTGAGAGGAGGAACTTTTACCCTGAAAGGGGAAAATTCACACTGAGAGGAGGAACTTTTACACGGAAAGGGGAACTTTTACACTGAAGGGGGCGAACTTTACACGAGGAAAGCAACCCATTAAGGTAGGGAACTTCACACTGAGAGGGGAAATTCAACGGGGGGGGAGGAACTTTCACTGAGTGGACGAAATTCACACTGAGGGGAACTTTACATTAAAAAGGGGGGAATTAAAAACCCGAGAAGAAGGAACTTCCAGGAGGGGACGAACTTCACACTGAGAAAAAGAATTTCATTTTTGAGGAGAGAACCTTTCCCCGAGGGAGGAACTTCACAATGGGTGGGGAACTTCACACGAGGGAAACTTCACACTGGGGAGGAACTTTCACACTCAAAAAAGGGGCTTCACACTGAAGGAACGAACTTCACACTTAGGAAAAAGGGAAATTTTACACGAGGTAGGGAAATTCCACGAAAAGGGAACTTTACTCTGGGTGGGAACTTCACACTGAAAAAGGGGAAAATTCACACTGAGGTGAGGAACTTCACACTGAGTGGGGAACTACAAAAGAAAAAACACCTACGAATGGGGGAAGTTCACAATGAGGGGAGGAAGTTAACGCTGAGGTCGGAACTTAAAACTGAGGGGAGAAACTTCGCACTGAGAGGGAAATTCAAACTGAGGAGGATTCCACCCCAGGGAGGGAATTCACACTGAGGGAGGAACTTCACACTGAGGTGAGGAAGTTTACATGAAGGGGAGGAACTTTACACGGGGGTGAGGAAAATCACATGGAAAGGGAAATTCACACTGAGGTGAGGAACTTCACACGAGGTGAGGGACTCACATGGAGGGGGAACTTCCACTGGGGGGGAATTTTTTAATGAGGGAGGAACTTCACACTGAAAAGGGAATCTTACACTGGGCTAGGGGAAATTTTCTTTTAGGGGAGGAATTTTACACCCGATGGGAGGAACTTCACACTGAGGGAACAAACTTCACACTGAGGGGGGGGAAAAATTTTCACTGATGTAGGAACTTACACAGAAGGGGGGAATTTTACACTAAAAGGAGGAACTTCAACTGAAGGAGGAAAATTCACCCAAAAAAGAAGAACTTCAACTGAGGTGAGGAACTTCCACACTGAGAATAGGAAATTCATACTGAGGGGAGGGAAAATTTACACTGTGAGGAGGAAAAACCCCGCACTATGGGGGGGAACCCACGAGGGGGGAGGAAACCTTCAATGGGAGTAACTTTACCCCGAGGAGAGAACTTCACTTGAGGTGAGGAACTTCACAGAGGGGAGGGAAATTCAGAGTGAAGAAAAAACTTTAAAAAGAGGGGGGGAAAATTCACACTAAGGGGAGAAACTTCACACTGAAGGAACTTTTCATGAGGGAGGTTTCACATTTGAGTGGGGGAACTTTACACTGATGAAAGGGAAATTCACGGAGGCGGAACTTCATATTTAAAATAGGAACTTTAAAACTGAGGTGAGGGAAATTCACATTGAGGAGAGGAAAATTTTACATAGGTGAGGGATTAACCTTAGGGGAACTTCACACTGAGGAGAGGAACTTCACATTTAGTGGGGGAAAATTCACACTGGGTGAGGAACTTTAGAGTGAAGAGAAAAACTTTAAACTGAGGGGGGAAACTTCACACTAAGGGGGAAACTTTACACTGAAAGGGAAGGAATTAAAAATGAGTGAGAATTTCACATGAGTGGGGGAACTTCACATGAAATCAGGGAAATTCAATTGAGGGAGGAACTTTTACACTGAGGGGGGAAGTTCACACCGTGAGGGAATTTACACTGATGGAGGGGAAATTCACACGATGAAAAGGGAAATTCACGCTGAGGCGACGAACTCATATTGAAAGTAGTAAATTTTTACAGGGAGGAACTTCCATTGAGGAGAGGAACTTCACACTGAGGTGAGGGCATTAACATTTGGAGGGAAATTACACTGAGGAGAGGGGAATTCACACTGAGGTGAGGAACTTCACACTGAGGTAGGAACTTTTCACGAGGGACGAAAATTCACACCGTTAGGAACTTCACCGGGGGGAACGAACTTCCATAAAGGGGGGAATTCACCTGAGGGGGGGTTACCACTCTGAGTAGGAAATTTACACTGGGGGAAGAAATTCCCCTGAGGGGAAATTCCACTAAAGGGGAGGAACTTTAGACTGAGGGGAAAATTTACACCGGGGAGGAAATTTACACTAGGGATGAACTTTCATAAGGGGTAAACTTCACATGAGGGAAGGAACTTCACACTGTGGGGGGAAATTTTACACTGAGGGGACGAACTTCACACTGAGGAAGAAACTTCACGCGAGGGGGGGGAACTTCATGCTGAGGTGAGGAAAATTTTAAACCCCAAAGGAACTTCACACTGAGAGGACGAACTTCACACTGAGGGGGAAGAAATTCACACTGAGGTGAGGAAATTACACTGAGGATGGGATATTCACACTAAGGCGAAGAACTTCACATGAGAGAGGAACTACACCGAGGGGCCCCTTCCACATTTAGGGGGGGTACTTCAATGAGGGGAGAAAATTCACACCAAGGGAAACTTCACCTGAACGAGGAACTTCTTGAGGTAAAGAACTTCAACCCGGGGGGGGGAACTCCATGACGAGTGAACGTCACGCTAAGGGGGTTTTCAACCAATGGAGAAAACTCCACTCAGGGGAGGAACTTTTCCTTAGGGATTAACTTCACCTGGGTAGGAAAATTTAAAAATTTAGGTGAGAAACTTCCATGAGAAAAGGAATTCACACTGAGAGGAAGAACTTCACATTGAGGTGAGGAACTTCCCCAAGAAAGGGGAAATTCACACTGAGGGAGGACTTCACAGTATGGAGGGAAATTCATACTGAGGGGGAGGAATTCACACTAAAGTGAGTAAATTCACCTTAAGGGGGGGAACTTCACACGAGGGAGAATTCACACTGGGTGACAAATTTACCTGGGTTAGGACTTTCCAGAAAGAGAAACTTCAACAAAGGAGAAAATTCTCACTGAGAAAGGAAATTTTCACTGAGGTTAGGAACTTCAAACTGTTTTGGGCGAAAAATTTACTTTTTAAAACAAACTTCACATGGGTGATGACTTCACTTGAGGAGGGGAAGTTCAACTGAGGTGATGAACCACACTGGGGAAAAAGGGAAATTCACCGATGAGAGGGAAATTTACATGAGGCGGGAAACCTCACGAGAGGAGGGAAATTTACATGGGGAAGGAACTTTACATTTAAATAGGAACTTCACCGAGGTTAGGGAACCACCCGGGTTTAGAAACTTAACAAGAAAAAAGGAATTCACACTGAGTGGGAAATTTACATGCGGGGGCACTTCACCCTGAGGGCGACTTCAACTGAATGGGAGGAAATTTAATGAGGGAAACTTAAAAAAATGGTGAGGAACTCCGACGAGAGAAAGACGAGATGAACTTTACACCGAGGGGAGGAACTTTTACAGAGGGAGGAATTAAAGCAGGGTGGGTATTCCCCCCCTGGGTGAAGAACTTCCATTTAGGGGGGGACTTTACACTGAGGGGAATTCAGACTGAAAGGGGGAAATTTTAGACTGAGGGGAGAAACTTGACACCTAAATAAAAACTTTTAATGAGGTAAGGAGTTTACACTGATGAGAGGGAATTTACACTGAGGGGAGGACATCACTGGGGGAGGGAAAATTCACATGAGGGGGGGAACTTAAAAATTGAGTGGAGGACTTTTTTCTGAGGAGGAACTTCAAACGATTAGGAACTTCACACTGAGTGGTGGAAATTTTACCGGTGGGGAAACTTCACACTGAGTGGAGGGAAATTCACTCTGAAGGGGGGTTCACACTGAAAGGGGGGAATTCAGAATGAGGGGAGAAAATTCACACCTAGGGGAGGAACTTTACAAGGGGGTGGGCTTCACACGAAGAGGAAACTTCACACTTGGGACGAAAAACTCATGAGGTAGAACTTCACATTGAGGTGGGAACTTCTCAGGCGGGGGGAAATTCACACTTTTAAAAAACGAACTTCAACGAGGGGAGAAAAATTTACACTCAGGGGAAATTCATATGATGGAACTTCACAAAGAAATGAGGAAATTACACGAGGAGAGTAAAATTCACCTTGAGGCGGGAATTCAAACAAGGTGAGGAACTTCACCTGAGGGGAAAGGGAAATTCACACGAAGAGAGAAATTTACACTGGAAAAGGAAATTTACACGAGGTGGGAACTTCACATGAGGGAGGGTTTACATGAAACAGGAACTTGCACTAAGGGGAGAAACTTCACACTGAGGATGGGAAGTTCACACTTAGGTGATGAACTTCACACTGGGTAGAGGAACTTCACACTGATGGGAGGAACTTCACACTTAGGTGAGGAACTTCACATGAGGGTTATGAACGTCACCCTGAGGAGAGGAACTTTATACTGAGGGGACAAACTTCACGTTGAGGAGGGGTTATTCACAATTCTGTGAGGAACTTCGCACTGAGGGCAGGAACTTCACACTAAGGACAGAAACTTCACACGAAGAACAGGAACTTCACAATGAGGAGGGGAACTTCACATTGAGGAGAGAAACTTGACACTGAGGGGACGAACTTCACACTGAGGAGAGGAACTTCACACTGAGGGGAGGGAATTCACACTGAGGTGATAAACTTCACACTGAAAGGAGGAACTTCGCACTGAGGAGAGAAATTTCACACTGAGGTGAGGAAGTTTACAATGAGGTGAGGAACCTCACACTGAGGTGAAGAACTTCACACCGATGGGACATACTTCACACTCGAAGGAGGAACTTCACACCGAGAATAAGAACTTCACACTGAGGTGAAGAGCTTCACACTGAGCGGAGGAACTTCACATTGAGAGGAACTTCACACTGAGGGGAGGAACTTCAGACTGAGAGAAGAAACTTCAAACGTAAATGGGGAACTTCACACTGAGGTGAGGAGCTTCACACTGAGGAGCGGAACTTCACACTGATGGGAGGAACTTCACACTGAGGTCATGAACTTCACGCTGAGGGGAGGCACTTCACATTGACTGGACGCACTTTACACTGAGGGGACGAACTTCACACTGAGATGAGGAACTTCACACTGAATGGAGGAACTTCACACTGAGAAGAGGAACTTCACACTGATGGGGTAACTTCACACTGAGGGGACAAACTTCACACTGAGGGGAGGAAGTTTACACTGAGGTGAGGAACTTCACACTGAAAATGGGAACTTCACACTGAGGGAAGGAAATTCTCACTGAGGTGAGGAACTTCACATTTAGGAAGGGAACTTCACACTGAGGGGAGGAACTTCACACTGTGGTGATGAACTTCACACTGAGGTGAGGAACTTCACATTGAAGGGAGGAACTTCATACTTAGGTGAGTAAATTCACACAGAGGTGACGAACTTCACAATGAGGAGATAAACTTCACACTGATGGGGTAACTTCACACTGAGGGGACAAACTTCACACTGAGGGGAGGAAGTTTACACTGAGGTGAGGAACTTCACACAGAAGGGAGGAATTTCACACTGAGGTGAGGAACTTCACATTGAATTGAGGAACTACACACTGAGGGGAGGAACTTCACACTGAGGTGGGGAACTTCACACAGAAGGAAGGAATTTCACACTGAGGGAAACTTCACACTGAGGCGAGGAACTTCACACTGAGAATAGAACTTCACACTGAGGGGAGGAAATTCACACTGGGGAGGAACTTCACACTCATGGAGAAACTTCACTCTGAGGGGGAGGAACTTCACAATAAGTGAGAAACTTCACTTGAGGAGGGGAACTTCACATTTAGGTGAGGAACTTCAAACTGAGGTGAGGAACTTCACACTAGGAGAGGAACTTCACGTTGCGGAGAGGAACTTCACACTGAGGTGAGGGCATTAAAACTTACGTGAGGAACTTCCCGCTGAGCTGAGAATTTTCTCGCTGAGGTGAGGAATTCACACTGATGTGAGGAACTTCTCACTGAGGTGAGGAACTTTCACACTGAGGGAATGAACTTCACATTGAGAGGAGGAACTTCACAATAGGAGAGTTTATTCACTCTAATGTGAGGAACTTCACACTGAGGGAGGAACTTCACACTGAGGGGAACTTCACACTGAGTGGAGGAAACTTCTGACTGAAGGGAGAAACTTCACACCTAGGTGAGGAGCTTCACACTGACGAGGGAAACTTCACACTGAGGGGAGGAACTTTACACTAAAGTGATGAACTTCGCTCTGACGGGAGGAACTTCACAGTGATGGGAGGAACTTCACACTGAGGGGACGAATTATCACACTGAGGAGAGAAACTTTGCACTAAGGCGAGGAACTTCATGCTGAGGTGAGGAATTTTTACAATAAGGTGAGGAACTTCACACTGACGAAATGAACTTCACACTAGATAGGAACTTCACACTGAGGGACGAACTTCACAATGAGGTGAGGAACTTCACACTGAGGTGAGGAACTTCACACCGAGGGTGGGATATTCACACTAAGGTGAAGAACTCACACAAGTAAGACTTCACACTGAGTGGAGGAACTACACACTGATGGGAACTTCACATTGAGGGAGGAAATTCAGACTAGGGGACAAACTTCACACCTAAATGAGGAACTTCACACTGAGGTGAGGAAAAATTTACCTTTAAAAGGAACTTTCCCCCTGAGGGGAAAGGGAAATTCACATTTAAGTGGAACTTCCCCCAAAAGAAAAAGGGGGGGAATTTTTACATCAAAGGGGGAGGGAAATTTATACTTTTTGGGGGGGGAAAATTCACACTAAAATGGGAAAATTTTTCCTAAAGGGGGGGAACTTCCCCAACCCCAAAGGGGAGTAACTTCCCCCTTAAAGAAAGGGAAACTCACAATGAAAGGAGAAAAAAATTTCCCCCCGAAAAAAAGGAATTTAAACTGAGGGTTAGGAACTTTTAAACTGATGGGGGAATTTATTTGAAAATTTTGGAAAATTCAAACTGGGGTGAAACTTCACATTTAGGGGGGGGAAATTAAAATGAGGGGATGAACCCACATGGGGGAAAAAAAAAACACACTGAAAGAAGGGGGAAATTCACACTGGGGGTGGGAAACCTTTACAATGAAAGGAAAAGGGAATTTTACCTGAGGGGGGAACTTCACATTAAAGGGGAAAGGGAAAAACCAAAAACTGAGGTTGGGAATTCACACTGAGGTGGGAAAAATTAAAACTGGGAAAAAGGGAAAATTTTACAATGGGGTGAGGAAATTTCACACGGGGGTTGAGGGAAAAATTCAACTTTAAAGGGGGAACTTATAAATGAGGTTAGGAAACCTTTCCAAAAAGGTTTAGGAAAATTCAACCCGAGGGGTGAAAACTACGGGGGATGAACTTTTTAAGAGGAAGGGGAATTCACCCTGAGGTGAGGAAAATTAACCTGAAGAGGGAATTCCCAAATGAAGGGGAATTCACATTTAAAGGAGGGAACCCTTTTTACTAAGGGGGACTTCCCCAAATGGGAAAAGGGGAATTCCAAACTGAGGGGGGGAAAAATACACCCGGGAGAAACATTCAAAAGGAGGGGGGGGTTTTAACTGGTGAAGGGAAATTTACACTTTTCGGGGGAAAAAAAAAAACTTCACCGGGGGGGAACTTTACAATGAGGGGAGAAAATTTACCTGAGGGGAGGAATTTTTCCCCGAATTGGGGGAAATTTTTCACTGAGGGTGGGAAACTTCACCCTGAGTGGGGAAACTTCACACTGGTGGAGGAAACTTTCACTCTGAAGGGAGCTTCACAATGAAGGGAGGGAAATTTAGAAAAGGGGTAGAAAACTTTACACCAGGGGGGAACTTTACACGAGGTGAGGGTTCTTCACACTGAAGAGGGAAACTTTCACCAGGGGACAAAATCACACTGAGGGATGAACTTCACACTGAGGTGAGGAACTTCTCACGGCAAAGGGGGAAAATTCACACTTTTAAAAAAACGAACTTCACAATGAGGAAAAGAAAATTCACACTCAGGGGAGGAACTTCATACTGGGTGGGAAATTCACAATGAAGTGAAGGGAAATTCCCCCACTGAGGAGAGTAAAATTCAAAATTTTAGGACTTGGGAAATTCAAACTAAGGTGAGGGAATTCAAAACTGAGGAGGGAAATTACCGAGAGGAAACTTCACCCCTGAGAAAAAGGGGAAATTTACCTGAGGGGAGGAAAATTTACACTGAGTGGGGGAACCCTTTACATTTAATCAGGAAAAATTTGCACTAAGGTTTAGAAACTTCACACTGGGGGGGAAAGGGGAAAATTAAATTTACACTTTTAATTGGGGAGGAAAATTCACTGAGGTTTTTGAACTCACCCCGAGGAAGGAACTTTTTAAATGAGGGGGGGCAAACTTTTACGTTTAGGGGGGTTTTTTTAAATTCTGTTGGAACTTCCCCCCTGAGGGCAGGAAATTCACCCCTAAGGCAGAAAAAATTCACACGAAGAACAGGGGAAATTCACAATAGGAGGGGAAATTCACAAATTTAGGAGAGAAATTTACACTGGGGGGGACGAACTTCACACTGGGAGAGGAACTTCACACCCGAGGTGGGGGGAAATTTAACTGAGGGATAAACTTCACATGAAAGGAGGAAATTCCATGAGGAAGGGAAAATTTTAACGAGGGAGGAAATTTTTAAAAAGAGGTTAGGAACCTCACACTGAGGTGAAAAACCTTTACACCGATGGGGAAATACTTCTCATCCCAAGGAGGAACTTCACACCCAGAAAAAGAACCCTTTACACTGAGGGGAAGAGCTTTTCCAAATGAGCGGGGGAACTTCACATTGAGAGGAAAAAACACACAGGGGGGGGGAACTTCGATGAAGGGAAGAAAATTCAAAAGTAAAAGGGGGAAATTCACCACTGAGGGAGGAGCTTCACACGGAGGAGCGGAAAAAACACACTGATGGGAGGGAAATTTTCCCCATGAGGGGCATAAATTCCCCGTGGGGGGGAGGCACTTCACAAATTTAAATGGGCGCACCTTTACACTGAGGGGACAACTTTTTACACTGAGATAGGAATTTCCAATGAATGGAGGGAAAAACACACTGAAAGAGGAACTTCACACGAAGGGGAAAACTTCACAAAACAAGGGGAAAAATTTTACATGAGGGTTTAAGGGAAATTCCCCAATGAGGTGAGGGGGAAATTCCCATTTAAAATGGGGGAAATTCACACTGGGGGGGAAAGGGAAAATTTTCACTTTTAGGGTTGGAAGGGGAATTCACACTGGGGGGGTTTTGGGGGAAATTCCCCTTAGAAAAGGGGGAACTTCATACTTAGGTGAGTAAATTCACACAGAGGTGACGAACTTCACAATGAGGAGATAAACTTCACACTGATGGGGTAACTTCACACTGAGGGGACAAACTTCACACTGAGGGGAGGAAGTTTACACTGAGGTGAGGAACTTCACACAGAAGGGAGGAATTTCACACTGAGGTGAGGAACTTCACATTGAATTGAGGAACTACACACTAAGGGGAGGAACTTCACACTGAGGTGAGGAACTTCACACAGAAGGAAGGAATTTCACACTGAGGTGAGGAACTTCACACTGAGGCGAGGAACTTCACACTGAGAATAGGAACTTCACACTGAGGGGAGGAAATTCACACTGCTGGGAGGAACTTCACACTCATCGGAGAAACTTCACTCTGAGGGAGAGGAACTTCACAATAAGGTGAGAAACTTCACTCTGAGGAGGGGAACTTCACATTGAGGTGAGGAACTTCAAACTGAGGTGAGGAACTTCACACTAAGGAGAGGAACTTCACGTTGCGGAGAGGAACTTCACACTGAGGTGAGGGCATTAAAACTTACGTGAGGAACTTCACGCTGAGCTGAGGAATTTCTCGCTGAGGTGAGGAACTTCACACTGATGTGAGGAACTTCTCACTGAGGTGAGGAACTTCACACTGAGGGAATGAACTTCACATTGAGAGGAGGAACTTCACAATAAGGAGAGTTTATTCACTCTAATGTGAGGAACTTCACACTGAGGGGAGGAACTTCACACTGAGGGGAACTTCACACTGAGTGGAGGAACTTCTGACTGAAGGGAGAAACTTCACACCTAGGTGAGGAGCTTCACACTGACGAGGGAAACTTCACACTGAGGGGAGGAACTTTACACTAAAGTGATGAACTTCGCTCTGACGGGAGGAACTTCACAGTGATGGGAGGAACTTCACACTGAGGGGACGAATTTCACACTGAGGAGAGAAACTTTGCACTAAGGCGAGGAACTTCATGCTGAGGTGAGGAATTTTACAATAAGGTGAGGAACTTCACACTGACGAAATGAACTTCACACTAGAAGGAACTTCACACTGTGGGGACGAACTTCACAATGAGGTGAGGAACTTCACACTGAGGTGAGGAACTTCACACCGAGGGTGGGATATTCACACTAAGGTGAAGAACTTCACACTGAGTGGAGGAACTACACACTGATGGGAACTTCACATTGAGGGGAGGAAATTCAGACTCAGGGGACAAACTTCACACCTAAATGAGGAACTTCACACTGAGGTGAGGAGCTTCACAAAGAAGGGAGGAATTTCACACTCAGGTGAGGAACTTTATACTTAGGTGAGAAACTTCACACTAAGAATGGGAACTTTACACTGAGGGGGAGGAACTTCACACTAAGGTGAGTAACTTCACCTTAACGAGGGCAACATCACACTGAAGAGAGAAACTTCACACCGAAAAGAGGAACTTTACACTGAGGTGAGGAACTTCAAACTGAGTGGAGGAACTTCACTTAGAAATCTGGAACTTCAAACTGGGGTGAGGAACTTCACACTGAGGAGGGGAAATTCACACTGAGGTGATGAACTTCACACTGGGTAGAGGAACTTCACACTGATGAGAGGAACTTCACACTGAGGTGAGGAACTTCACACTGAGGAGAGGAAGTTCACGCTGAGGTGAGGAACTTCACATTCAGGTGAGGAACTTCACACTGAGGTGAGGGAATTCACACTGAGGTGAGGAACTTCACACTGAGGAGAGAAACTTCACAATGACGTGAGGAACTTCACACTGAGGTGAGGAACTTCACACTTAGATGAGGAACTTAACACTGAGGTTAGGAACTTCACACTAAGGTGAGAAACTTCACACTGAGGGGAAGAACTTCACACTGAGAGGATGAAGCTCACATGAGGAGGGGTTATTCACACTGAGGTGAGGAACTTAGCACTGAGAGAAGGAACTTCACACTGAAGGGAACTTCACACTGAATGGAGAACCTTCACACTAAGGTGAGGAACTTCACACTGAGGAGGGGAATTTCACACTGAGGGGAGGAACTTCACACTGAGGAGAGAAACTTCAAACTGAGGGGAGGTTCTTCATACTAAGGTGATGAATTTCACACTGACGAGATAAACTTCACACTGAAGGGGTTAACTTCACAATGAGGGGAGAAACTTCACACTGAGGAGAGGAGCTTCTCACTGAATTGAGGAAATTCACACTGAGGTGAGGAACTTCACACTGAGTGGAGGAACTTCACACTGAGTGGAGGAACTTCACACTGAGTGGAGGAACTTCACACTGACGGGAGGAACTTCAGGCTGAGGGTAGAAACTTCACACCTAGGTGAGGAACTTCACACTGAGGTGAGGAGCTTCACACTGAAGAGGGAAACTTCACACTTAGGGGACGAAAATCACACTGAGGTGATGAACTTCACACTGAGGTGAGGAACTTCTCACTGGCAGGAGGAACTTCACACTTAAAGGACGAACTTCACACTGCTGAGATTAACTTCACACTGATGGGAGGAACTTCATACTGAGGTGAGGAACTTCACAATGAAGTGAGGAACTTCACACTGAGGTGAGTAACTTCACCTTGAGGACTGGAACTTCACACTAAGGTGAGGAACTTCACACTGAGGTGAGGAACTTCACACTGAAGAGAGAAACTTCACACTGACGGTAGAAACTTCACACTGAGAAGAGGAACTTTACACTGAGGTGAGGAACTTCACACTGAGTGGAGGAACTTCACACTGAAATCAGGAACTTCGCACTAAGGTGAGAAACTTCACACTGAGGATGGAAAGTTCACACTGAGGCGATGAACTTCACACTGGGTAGAGGAACTTCACACTGACGGGAGGAACTTCACACTTAGGTGAGGAACTTCACACTGAGGGGAGGAACTTCACACTGAGGTGAGGAACTTCACACTTAGGTGAGGAACTTCACACTGAGGTTATGAACGTCACCCTGAGGAGAGGAACTTTATACTGAGGGGACAAACTTCACATTGAGGAGGGGTTATTCACAATTATGTGAGGAACTTCGCACTGAGGGCAGGAACTTCACACTAAGGACAGGAACTTCACACTGAATGGAGGAACTTCACACTAAGAACAGGAATTTCACAATGAGGAGGGGAACTTCACATTGAGGAGAGAAACTTGACACTGAGGGGACGAACTTCACACTGAGGAGAGGAACTTCACACTGATGGGACGGAATTCACACTGAGGTGATAAACTTCGCACTGAAAGGAGGAACTTCACACTGAGGAGAGAAACTTCACTCTGAGGTGAGGAAGTTCACACTGAGGTGAGGAACCTCACCCTGAGGTTACCTGGAGGTTACCTGGAGGTTATTCCGGGGATCAACGCCCCCGCGGCCCGGTCCATGACCAGACCTCCCGATGGATCAGGGCCTGATCAACTAGGCTGTTACTGCTGGCCGCACGCAGTCCAACGTACGAGCCACAGCCCGGCTGATCCGGCACTGACTTTAGGTATCTGTCCAGCTCTCTCTTGAAGGCAGCCAGGGGTTTATTGGCAATTCCCCTAATGCTTGATGGGAGGCTGTTAAACAGTTTTTGGCCCCGGACACTTATGGTGTTTTCTCTTAGTGTACCAATGGCGCCCCTACTTTTTATTGGGGGCATTTTACATCGCCTGCCCAGTCTTTTACTTTCGTAGGGAGTGATTTCTGTGTGCAGATTTGGGACCATTCCTTCCAAGATTTTCCAAGTGTAGAGTATGATATATCTCTCCCTCCTGCGTTCCAACGAGTACAAGTCAAGTGCTTCCAAGCGTTCCCAGTAGTTAAGGTGCTTGACAGAACTTATACGTGCAGTAAAGGATCTCTGTACACTCTCTAGATCTGCGATTTCACCTGCTTTGAATGGAGATGTTAATGTACAGCAGTATTCTAGCCTAGAGAGAACAAGTGATTTGAAAAGGATCATCATGGGCTTGGCATCTCTCGTTTTGAAAGTTCTCATTATCCATCCTATCATTTTCTTTGCACGTGCGATCGTGGCACTGTTGTGATCCTTGAAAGTGAGATCCTCAGACATTACTACTCCCAGGTCCCTTACATTATTTTTCCGCTCTATTGTATGGCCGGAGTCAGTAGTATACTCTGTTCTAGTTATTATCTCCTCGAGTTTTCCATAACGGAGTAGTTGGAATGTCCTCATTGAACATCATATTGTTTACCGTTGCCCACTGGAAAACTTTGTTTATATCTTCTTGGAGGTAACCGCGTCCTCAGCAGATGACAGCCTCATGCAGATCCTAGTATCATCCGCAAAGGATGATACGGTGCTGTGATGTATATCTCTGTTTATGTCTGATATGAGGATAAGGAATAAGATGGGGGCGAGTACTGTGCCTTGTGGAACAGAGCTCTTCACTATGGCAGCCTCCGATTTAACTCTGCTGACCACTACTCTTTGTGTTCGATATGTTAGGAGAGGACGAACTTCACACTGAGTTGAGGACCTTCACACTGAGGTGAGGAACTTCACATTTAGGAGGGGATATTCACACTGAGGTGAAGAACTTCACACTGAGGGAAGGAATTTCACACAGAGGGGAACTTCACACTGAGGGGAGGAACTTCAGACTGAGGTGAGGAATTTCGCACTGAGGTGAGGAGCTTCGCACTGAGGAGGGGAACTTCACACTGAGGGGAGGAACTTCACTCTGAGGAGAGGAACTTCACACTGAAGGGAGGAACTTCATACTGAGGTGAGGAACTTCGCACTGAGGTGAGGAACTTCGCACTGAGGTGAGGAACTTCACACTCAGGGGACGAACTTCACACTAACGTTATGAGCTTCACACTGAGGGGTGGAACGTTACATTGATGTGAGGAACTTCACACTGAGGGGACGAACTTCACATTGAGGAGAGAAACTTCACACTGAGGGGATGAACTTCATGCTGAGGTGAGGAACTTTACAATGAGGTGAGGAACTTCACACTGACGACATGAACTTCACACCCAGAGGAGGAGCTTCACACTGAGGTGAGGAACTTCACACTGAGGTGAGGAACTTAACACTGAGGATGGGATATTCACACTGAGGTGAAGAACTTCACACTGAGGGGAGGAACTTCACACTGAGGAAGGGTTATTCACACTGAGGTGAGGAACGTCGCACTGAAGGCAGGAACTTCACACTGAAGGGAACTTCACACTGAATGGAGGCACTTCACACTAAGGTGAGGAACTTCACACTGATGAAGGGAACTTCACACTGTGGTGAGAAACTTCACACAGAGGGGGCGAACTTCACACTGAGGTGAGGAACTTCACACTGAGGTGAGGAACTTCACACTGACGAGATGAACTGCACACTGAGGGGAGAAACTTCACACTGTCGTGAGTAACTTTTCACTGAGGGGAGGAACGTCACACTGAGGTGAGAAACTTCGCACTGAGGTGAGAAACTTCACATTTAATGGAGGAACTTCACACTGAGGGGAGGAACTTCACACTGAGGTGTGGAACTTCACACTGAGAATGGGAACTTCAAACGGAGGGGAGGAAATTCACACTGAGGGGAGGCACTTCATACTCATGGGAGGAACTTCACACTGAGGGGGAGGAACTTCACACTAAGGTGAGTAACTTCACCCGGGGGGAACTTCACATTGAGGTGAGGAACTTCACACTGAAGAGAGAAACTTCACGCTGAGGGGAGAAACTTCACACTGAAGGGAGGAACTTTACAATGAGGTGAGGAATTTCACACTGAGTGGAGGAACTTCACACTGAAATCAGGAACTTCAAGCTGAGGTGAGGAACTTTACTCTGATGAGGGGAAGTTCACAATGAGGTGACGATCTTCACACAGAGTAGAGGAACTTAAAACTGATCGAAGGAACTTCACACTAAGGCGTCGAACTTCACACTGAGTGGAGGACCTTCACACTGATGTGAGGAACTTCACATTGAGGTGAGGAACTTCATACTGAGGTGAGGGCATTAACACTTACGTGAGGAACTTCACACTGAAGAGAGGAACTTCACACTGTGGTGAGGAACTTCACACTTGGGTAAGGAACTTCACACTGAGATGAGGAACTTCACACTGAGGTGAGTAACTTCACACTGAGGGAACGAACTTCACACTGAGAGGAGGAACATCTCTCTGAGGAGGAGTTATTCACTCTGAAGTGAGGAACTTCATACTGAGAGGAGGAACTTCACACTGAGGGGAACTTCACACTGAGGGTAGGAACTTCAGACTGAGGGGAGAAACTTTACACCTAGGTGAGCAGCTTCACACTGAGGAGGGGAACTTCACACTGAGGGGACGAACTTCACACTGAGGAGAGAAACTTCACACTGAGGGGATGAACTTCATGCTGAGGTGAGGAACTTTACAATGAGGTGAGGAACTTCACACTGATGAGATGAACTTCACACCCAGAGGAGGAGCTTCACACTGAGGAGGAGTTATTCACACTGAGGTGAGGAACTTAACACTGAGAGGAGGAACTTCACTCTGAGGGGAACTTCACACTGAGGGGAGGAATCTCAGACTGAGGGTAGAAACTTCACACCTAGGCGAGGAACTTCACACTGAGATGAGAAGCTTCACACTGAGGGGAGGAACTTCACTCTGAGGAGATGAACTTCACACTGAGGGAAGGAACTTCACACTGACAGGAGGAACTTCACACTTAGGGGATGAGCTTCACACTGAGGAGAGAAACTTCACACTGAGGGGAGGAACTTCATACTGAGGTGAGGAACCTCACAATGAGGTGAAGAACTTCACACTGAGTGAGGTAACTTCACACTGAGTGTAGAAACTTCACACTGAGGGGAGGAACTTTACACTGAGGGGAGGAACTTCACACTGAGGTGAGGAACTTCACACTGAGGGGAGTAACTTCACACTGATGTGAGAAACTTCACACTGAGAATGGGAACTTCACACTGAGAGGAGGAAATTTACACTGATGGGAGGAACTTCACACTCATGGGAGGAACTTCACACTGATGGGGAGGAACTTCACCCTAAGGTGAGTAACTTCACCCTGAGAAGGGGAACTTCGAACTGAGGTGAGGAACTTCTCACTGAAGAGGGAAACTTCACAATGAGGGGAAAACTTCTCACTGAAGGGAAGAAATTTATACTGAGTGGAGGAACTTCACACTGAAATCAGGAACTTCACACTGAGGTGAGGAACTTCACACTGAAAAGAGGAAGTTCACACTGAGGTGAGGAACTTCACACTGAGGGGAGGAACTTCACACTGAGATGAGGAACTTCACACTGAGGTGAGGAGCTTAACACTGAGAATGGGAACTTCACACTGAGGGGAGGAAATTCACACTGAAAGGAGGGACTTCACACTGAGGGAAGAAACTTCACACTGAGAAGGAGGAACTTCACACCGAGGTTAGAAACTTCACTCTGAGAGGAGCTTCACACTGAGGTGAGGAACTTCTATCTGAGGTGAGAAACATCACACTGAGGTGGGGAACTTCACACTGAAGAGCAGAACTTCGCACTGAGGTGAGGAACTTCACATTGAGGTGAGGAACTTCACACTGAGAAGAGGAACTTCACACTGAGGTGAAGAACTTTACACTGAGGTGAGGAGCTTCACACTGAGGGGACGAACTTCACACTGAGGTGAGGAACTTCACACTGAAGTGAGCAACATCACACTCAGGTGAGGAACTTCACACTGAGGAAGGGAACTTCACAGTGAGGTGAGGAACTTCACACTGAGGAGAGGAACTTCACACTGAAGTGAGGAACTTCACACTTAGATGAGGAACTTCACACTGAGTTGAGGAATTTCACACTGAGGAGAGGGAGTTTACACTGAAGGCAGGAACTTCTCACTGAGGGGAGGAACTTCACACTTAGGTGAGGAAGTTCACACTGAGGAGAGGAATTTCACACTGAGGTGGGGAACTTCACACTGAGGTTAGGAACTTCACACTGAGGGGAGGAACTTGACACTGAGGGGAGGAACTTCACACTGAGCTGTGGAATTTCACACTGAGGAGAGGAACTTTACACTGTGGGGAGGAACTTCACACTGAGGTGAGCAACATCACACTGAGGTGAGGAACTTCCCACTGAGACGGGGAACTTCACACTGAGGTGAGAAACTTCTCACTGAGGGTAGGAACTTCACGCTGAAGTGAGGAACTTCACACTGAGGGGAGGAACTTCACACTGAGTTGAGGAATTTCACACTGAGGAGAGGAAGTTTACAATGAGGGGAGGAACTTCACACGGATTGGAGGAACTTCACGCTGAGGTAAGGAACTTCACACTGAGGAGAGGAACTTCACACTGAGGTGAGGAACTTCACACTGAGGGGAGGAACTTCACACTGAGGGGAGGAACTTCACACTGAGGGGAGGAACTTCACACTGAGGGGAGGAACTTCACACTGAGCTGTGGAATTTCACACTGAGGAGAGGAACTTTACACTGTGGGGAGGAACTTCACACTGAGGTGAGCAACATCACACTGAGGTGAGGAACTTCCACTGAGAGGGGAACTTCACATGAGGTGGGGAACTTCACCTGACGGGAGGAATTTCACACTGAGGGATAACTTCAATGAGGAGAGAAACTTCACACGAGGAAGGAACTTGATACTGAGGGGAGGAATTTCACACTGGGGGGGGAGAAACTTCACATGAGAGAGGAAATTCACATGAGGTGGGGAAAACTTCAAACTGAGGTGGGGAATTCACCGAGTGGGGGGGAACTTCACACTGATGGGGAAACTTTTTTGCATAGGGGGGGAGCTTACACTCGGAGGGAACTTCACACTGAGTGGGGGAACTTCCACTTAGAGGAGGAATTCACACGAGGTGAAAAAAATTCCGCTGAGTGGGTAGAACTTACACTGATTTGGAGGAAATTAACTGGTGGAGGAACTTCCACGGGCCCAAAATCTGGAAACCTATGAGAACTCTAGAACTGCAAACCATTATCCCCTTCAAAATACCATTAGAAAACATCTTTTTCCCCCTGATACACCCGTCAACTAACTACACGAATCCCACCGGGTGGTTCAATTACACCCTCATCATTTCCCAAAAAAAGGGGAAATTTAATCTCAGTTTAAAATAATAACCCTGTGATACCCCAATACTGAAATTTTGTACTTGTCCCAAAAACAAAAATATTCACATTGTAAACTCAAAAACTAGTATTTGTCACTTACCCAAAATACCAACTTACCTATAATTTGAATTTTTTAAATTAAGAATAAAAACTAAGTATCCCCAAAATGTAGCCAGCAAGCGTTCTAGGGTACACTCTTAATAAAATTTTTATACTTTAAAAAAAACCAAACAATAACCAAATTTCTGTAAACTCAGCATTTAATCCTTATAGAGAAAAAACTTTGAATTTGTTTAAATTTAAATTTTTAAATTTTGAATTGACCTAAGGAGAGGATTTTAAACGCTCTGGGAGGAATTCCATGAGTGGAGGGAATTTTACACTTATGAGAGGAAAATGACCTAAGGAGGGGAATTTCAAACGTGGAGAAAAACTTCAACTCAGGGGGGGAACTTCACACGGGGGGGGAAATTTCACATTGAGGGGGGAAAACTTAAAAAACTGGGGGGGAAGTGACTGGAGGGGGAAATTAATAAGGAGAGTTCAACTGAGGGGAAAAATTCCCAACTGATAGGGGAACTTATAAGACGTTTCGGTCCTTCTGTCCATTGTCAGTCGAAAAACTTTATTTGGTAAGTTTTCAATTTTTTGGATAAGCCAAAAATTCAGTGTTATTTTTTCTTTTCCCTTGTAATACCTTACTTTTAGCGTCTATATCTTGAAAAAAAAAATCTTAGTATATAAAATGTGTGAAAATGAATCAGATATGAAAAAATGAGGTAAAAAAAAATAAATTTGAGGAATGAAGGAGGAAAATGAATAGCATGAATATTGAAAGAAGAAATCATTGGATTAAGTTCAGCAGTGAAAAGTTACGTGCCCGTAGGGGTTGGTAGTGCTCCGCCTCAAAACTGAGGCCCCTTGGTTCGATTCCCGGTACGGGAGGACCCTTGGGAGTTTTCCTTAAAAACCCCTTCGTCCCTTTCCCCTATTAGAAAAATAGGTCTGGGTGTTAGTCGACTGGTGCTCGTGCATCCTGGAACAAAACTGACCAAATTTTGGGGAAAAATGCTCGCAAACAAGGGGCTTTCTATATAGTGTATGCAGGATGCCCTTGGTTGTATACTGTACATGGCTGGAGGTATAAAGATTCCATTAAAACTGTAAAAGAAATCACGTTCCCCCCTTTCTGTAGTTCATTCATTAGGCTTTTTTTACCTCTTTCAAAAATACTCATTTTAAAGTTGCCATGACAAAAACAGGCAGTTGTTCCACCCCTTTATTACTGTAAAATAAAAGGTGTTTGAGCCGACCACCTACTGAAAGCCCAAAAACTCTTTTCATTCCCCCCCAATCCATTTGACTTTGGTTCCTAACAATGAAAGTATTTGCACGAGATATTTTAGACACGACTGTGAAAATTTTTATAAACATGATGAACGTCGGTTTCTGTCCTCAACATTCAACACATCCAGTTGTTGTAATTCAGCGGGCCCTAATAAAGGGGCCTATTGCTCTCGGGGACCCGGACCAGGTTTAAAACTCACCTTTTTGTTCGGGGTGATTTTGAGTCTGTCTTCCTTTTTTCTTTTGCTAGGCAGAGCCCCACGAAAAAAAGAATAATTAATTATATCTTACTTATAAAATTGTATAGGGCCCCGCGAGAGGCACTGTCCCTCTTCTGGGGGGAACTTGAACGGGGCATTTGTTTTTTTTCACTGCATTTTTTTATGTCAAATCTAAACATGTATGTAGACAGGCTTTCCCCAAGTATTTCAGTGAAGGCACTTTTTGATGTCTTCCCTTCACACACATCCTCTGCTGTGACGAAAACAACGTTTCAGGATAGACTGAAACGCCCCCATAAATTTCCTCTCCTAGGTACGCGCTTAACAGTGGTTCAAACGGTCGAAAGGAAATTTTAAGTTTCCAAATGAGAGGTCTGTAACTCTACTACTAAAGTTTCCCCAAAAGCCGGTGCAGTTTTCTTTTAAAAATCGTATGTTGGGTTTTCTATTACTTTTCAACATAAACTCAATAAATTTTTAAAAAATTTAGTATACATAAGTTTTTTTAAATACAGGTATACATAAAAACAGTTACATACAAAAAATTATTAAACAAGAGTATTGTTAGATTCCCTAGGATCCCCCCAAAAAAATCAGACTTATTTTAAAAGGGGCTAGTAAACCCTCATAAGAAACTGTACACTATCTAAAAACATGTAACAATCAGGGTTTTTTCCCACCACTATCACCGGTCACGATATACACACCGTGAGGTGTATATGTGCCGCGGGAAATTTATAACGGTAGGGATATATGTCTTTCACACCTATAAACAAAAGGGGGGATTACCACTAGCCCCCTGGTGCTTCAAAAAGGCGCTGGACAGACACCAAAAGTCATACCTGCCCGCGGCTGGGGTTTCGTACGTGGTTTACATGGGGGCCAACGATCACCCTGGTTGATCCCCCCTGTCCCAGAGGCCGGGCCCCACAGGGGCCCGCGGGGGTTTTGACCCCCGAAACCCTTCAGGTACACTCTCTGTGGTGCTTATAAATGCTGAGGTTCAAATTCAAATTCAAATTCAAATTCAATTTTTTTCTCTAAAGGTTTACAATGCTGAGTTTACAGAATTTGGTTATTGTGGGGTTTACATGTAGTAAAATAGTGTTACAGGTGTCCCACTAAAAAACGCTTAGCATGGCTGGCTTTTCGGGCAGACTATTTTTTTCTTAATTGAAAAATATTACAAATTTGAGGAAAGTTGGTATTAGGCTAAGTGACTAAATACTAGTTGTGATTTTTAGCATGTAAATGCTTTTTTTTTGGGCCAGTACATATTTTCAGTTTTGGGAGTATCACGGATTCTTATTTAAGATTGGATTAATATTTCTGTTTATTCAAATGAGTCAGTGATTTAAGTGTGAACCACCAGGTGGTTTCGTGTGTTAGTTGCAGGGTGTACAGGGAGAAAAGGGTTTTTTTTCTAATGGTATTTTTTGAAGGTGTAAATGTGTCTGCATTCTAGATTCTAGGAGGGTATTCCAGTTTTTAGGGCCTTTGACAACTTTGAATTTTTGAAAAAGGTTTAGTCGGACACGGGGAATGCGTAGAATGTTTGTGTTGGTGTTTGCCTGTGGGTTCTGTCACAATATCAAAGAAAGGTTTTAGGTCAAGGTTGATTTAGATTTAAGGCCCTGAGATTAGTTGCACAGTAGTAAGTGTGGATGTATGAACAGGGGTAAGTTTAGGTCTATGAAGGTGGGGGGGGGTGTGTTGCCAGGGAGGGGATTTAGGATTATTTTCCTGAGCTTTTTGTTGGGGTTATTTTTGGCTTTTGGGTGTGTTGCTGCAGTTATCCCCAGCAAAAATAGCATGGGTGAGGTTGGAAAAATAAGTTGGATAGTGTAGAAGGGCATTTTGCGGCACGTAGTACGTATTTGGAGGGATCCCAACCGTTTTGGATATTTTTTTTGGTTATTGCTGGATATGGGTGCTGAAATTCAGGTTTTTGAAAGGTATAACCCTGGAATTTCCCCCATTTTTTTGGGAAATTTAGAGGTTGCAATCTTAATGTTATTTGTGCATCTCCTGCTTGCTACAAACATAATTGTATTTTTTTGTCAGTTTTAAGCGTAAGTTTTTTGGCTGTCATCAAGTCGAATTTTGTCAGTCCTCATTCCAGTGGTGTTGGGGGTGGCAAGAAGGGGTGAGAGTGACTAGTCGTGTCGTCAGCAAAGAGAAGGGGTTTCGGGGTTTTGGGATACTTTTGGAAGGTCATTGATGTATTGGGGAAAGCAGGGGGACCAAGGACACTTCC
This sequence comes from Cherax quadricarinatus, assembly GCF_026875155.1. NCBI lineage: Eukaryota > Metazoa > Arthropoda > Malacostraca > Decapoda > Parastacidae > Cherax > Cherax quadricarinatus. Next base: position 12,199,896 of record NC_069405.1, read on the forward strand.
CTGGGGAACTCCGATAAAGTGCCCGTGTTCTGTGCTGTGTCTTTAAGGGTGACATATGATACCTTTTAGTAATTTTAAGATTGAAATAAGCAAGAGCATGGCCTTTATCCCGTAATGATAAGTTTGTGGAGTGGGATGTCGGGTCTACTGTGTAAAAAGCTTTTCTTAGGTCAATAAAAATTCCTAGTGGTATTCCTTATTTTCCAATGCGTGTAAACGATCTGCTTTTTTTATGATTGCATCATTAGTGCTTTTTTTTTTCCTGAACCAAATTGGCAGGGGTTTTGAGTATTTTTTGACCCGTTAAAAATGAATCGTCTCGTGCCGAGTTTTCAAAGTTTTTGGATAGCAATGGTAAGTTAGATATTGGCCTTAGTTGTTTAAGTCGTAGGGTCACCCCCTTTTATGTTTTGGTGAAACCCTTGCCATCTTGAGTGTTTGGGGAAGGTGCTAGTCTTGGACTTGTTAAAAGTAAAAAATGGCGAAAGGCTGGGCCGCTTGTTTGTACTAATGGTGGACATGAGACAGTTTCCCCCGAGTTATTTTTAAGTGATTTTAAATCTCGGTGATTCCGGGGTCAGTTGGTGCAAGATAGAAGGAATTAGGGAAATTCCCACTAGGTAGCCCCCGGCAGGGGCTTGGTTGTGGGATTTTACTGGGAATTAATCCTATGGTTGAGAAGAATGTTTATCTTTTAGCTGGCCCAGGGGGATGTAGTGGTGTTTCATTAGGTTTATTAGGACAATATTCTTGGTTTTTCCAGTTTGTGGGCCCCTGAATTGAGAGAGTTTTTTCCAGGTTTTTTTTTATATCCCCTCTGTGTCAGTGAATCTAGGGATAGTATGTTGTTTTTTTCTTTAAATTACTTTGGGAGAGCTGAGAATGGGTTTTTAAGAAATCTTTGTGTATTAAGCCTTGTTATATTGCTTTTCTATTGGAGTTTCTTGTAATGGATTTTCAGAATGGTGTGGTTAGCCATGGGGAACCAAGCCGTTTTTTTTGATCTGTTTTGTTTTTATAGGACAATTTTTGTTGTATAGTCTAAGTAATTTTTAAGAAAAATGTTGCCTCTCAATCCCATTGGCCTTGGGGAAAATTTCTGTAGGCCATCAACGTCTCTAGGTCAGTTGAATTTCCCTTACTGGGGCCCTCGTCAGGAGTCAAAAGAGACTTTTTGTATTCATGGGGGGTTTAAAAATTTTTTGTCAGGAAAGGTAGGGTAGTGGTCTGTAGTCTATCTGTGATTATCCCTGATTAAGGGGGGCTAGTATATTGGTCCTATGTGGTCTTATGTTGCACTTGTCTCATGACCCGGGTTTGGGTTTGTTATTTTGGTATGAAATTGTTTTTTGTTCATATTGTTGATGAAATCATTACAGCTGATATTGTAAGCAAGGGTTGGTTGAAGTCCCAGCTAAGGGAAAGGTGGGCTTTTCATTTGTCTGTTTGTTATTAGTGTTTTAAATTTTCCACGAAATTTTGGGGGATGTTTGTGTGAGGTACCCGGGTAAATGGCACGATTGTTATGGCGTCTTAATTTTTTTTACAGAAAAAATTAGCAAAAATGTATTCCCCTATTCATCATAAAAGAAGTGGTGTAATACAAGAAAATTTGGTTAAGGGTAATAGATTTTTAATACACCCCCAAACTTGGTTTGGTCTGCAGTTGTGAATTCTGTGTACCCTGGTAGGGGTAATATCTTTGTGTCCTGTTAAAGCCAGGTCTCATAAGATAATGAGGAGAAGGGGTCTTTAGTGATTCAAAGGGGTGCTAGGAGGTATCATAGTGTTTGCTTAAGGACCTTGTTGTGTTAATAGAAGACTTTTAGCATTTTTTTAGATAGTGTGGCTTGTGATGCTGGAATAAAGGCATTTTCTTTCCAAAAGGTTTTTTATTGGGTGTCAGATTATGGGGGTTTAGATCAGGGTCAACGTATCAACATCTTCTAGGTTTAAATTATGGTTATTTATATCCTGAGTTGTGTGTTTCTAGTACTATATCTTATGGGAGGAATTTGGGAAAATATATAGCTAGAGTTTTTGGGCAGTAGGGGTATGTCACTACTACACATAATGAATTATGTTGTCTTGTGTTTTGCGGAATAACTAAAGGTACAACTAGGTATAAACTAGTAATATAAAAATCAAATTAAAAATGAACAGACTCTTTTTGTATTGCACAAGGGCTAAAAAAAGATTTTGTGGAGTCTTGTTTTGGTAGAATGAGCTATAGTCAATGGTTTAATTTAATAATATAAAAAAACAAATTAAAAATGGGACTAGTTTCCTAGTAATTGCACTATGGTCTAATATAGTGAATTTGGTATTGACTATGTATTGAGTTAGAATTTAGTATGGTCAATGAATTTTTAATCTAATAAAATTAAAAAAACAAATTAAAAAAAGCACCCGTCTCCCCACTAGTAATTGCACTATGGTTAATATAGTGAATTTGGTATTTCATGTATTGACTAGAAGAGCTAGAGTAAAACTTGGAAAATTTAATAATATTAAGGAAAAAACTCTAATTTTAAATTTCACTAAGGTCTTATTTAAGTTGTTTACAAGAATTAGGTATAATTAGATTTTAAAATTTCGGATAAAATAACAAATTAAGGTAGCAAAAGAATAATAAAAAAAAATGATAAAAATAAAAAAGGCAAAATTTTTGGTTATAATTGTAGTAAATGGTAGACAGGATAATATAAAAGTTTAGTTGAAAAAAACTAGTTTAAAAAAGTATGGATAAAAATGGTCAATAAAAAAGTTTACAAAAAGTTTGATCAAAATAGTTTAAAGTAAAATTGGGCAATAAAAGGGGGTTTTGAATAAAATTGGGGAAATTGAGTTTTTTTAAAGTGGTAGAATTATTGAAGACAAATTTGGGTTGTTTATAATAAAATAAAAAGGAACAGTGTTTGGGAAGTTGTAAAAAAGGAGAAGATTCTGTAATAAATTAAAACAATTAAGACATGAGGAGAAAGGGGCGTTGAAAACAACAATGAAATCAAAAATTTTGGGGGGTTTAGAATTTTTGGGGGGCACAAATTTATACAATAAACACTAACGGGGGACTATGGGTATTATCTGCCTTTCCTGATTTGTTGTCCCGCTCACTTTGGGAATGTTTTAAGGGCATTTCTGTGGAGATGAAACTCTTCCCGTGGGCTGTTTCCCAACTCGATTTTTTCCCCAAACCTACCTGTTGTAGGGATTAAAACATCCTTCTCTGGGGCGGAAAAGGTTTAGATAAAAGTTGTTTGGGTTTTTAACCCGGGGAGACAGGGTTCCAGAAGCCCCGTTCCCCCCAGATGATCAGACCCCCAGATGATCAGACCCCAAAAAACCCCCGATGATCAGACCCCGATGATCAGACCCTCAGAATTTTGGGGTCAGACCCTCAAGATGATCCGACCCTCACAAGAACCCCCAAAGCAAATAAGTCACTTTTAGTTTTAATGGGTTATCCTCGTAATTTACCTATGTTATTGTATATAATTGTAGTTATTGGATTGTAACTAAAAAACTTTACAATTTCCCGTTCAATTTACAAAGGTGAGGCTATTATCAAGGCTGAGGGATATCTATCAAGGTAGGGACTGATTATCAATTTTAGGGGGGGACCCGGGGGGTATCATCAAGGCTGAGGGACTGACTATCAAGGCTGAGGGACTGTCTTTAAGGCTGAGGATGAAAATTCCTATCATGGTGAGGGACTGATCTACAAGGCTGAAAGGACTGATCTATCAAGGCTGAGGGACTGAATCTATCAGGGTGGGGACTGAAAACTTACTATCAAGGTGAGGGAGTCTTTTCAAAGGTGAGGGATGACTTAAATAATCTGGGGTGAGGGACTGACTTTCAATAGGGTGAGAATGGAGGGGTTACTATCAGGGGTGAGGGATGACTTTAAAAAAGGGCTGATTTAAAGGCTGGGACATCATCAAGGCTGAGGGGCTGAAAAACGGGGAATTCAAGGCTGGGGACTGGATCTATCAGGGGTGAGGATGATCTATCAAGGGGGAGGGCTGATCTACAAGGTGAGGGAATGGGAACTACTATCAAGGCTGAGGGGAAAATTTTGGGGAAACTTAATATCAAGGCTGAGGATGATTACTATAAGGGGTGAAGGGAGGAAATTCCCTTTAGGGTGGGGGGGCCCCCAAAAACCTGGAACTTACTATCAGGGTTTAAGGACTGGAACTTTATCAGGGCTGAGGGATGGAATTACTATCGGGTGAGGGGTTGAAATTCTATCAGGGTGAGGGATTGGACTTACTATCGGGCTGAGGGACTGGAATTCTATCAGGGGTGAGGGATTTGGGCTTCTACAGGGGGGGGACTGGAATTCTATCAGGCGAGGGACTGGAAAATTTTTTTATCAGGGTGAAAACTGGAATTGCTATCAGGGCTGAGGGACTGGAAATTTTACAGGGCTGGGGACGGAAATTTCTATCAGGGGTGAGGGGCTGGAACTTACTATCAGGGAGGGCTGGAAACTTACATCAGGGGTGAGGGGTTGGAGCTTTTCTATCAGGGTGAGGGGCTGAATTACTATCAGGGCTGAGGGTGGGGGCTTTTCCATAGGGTGAGGATGGAAATACCCATAGGCTGGGGACTGGAACTTCTTCAGGGGGGGGTTTTGGGCTGGGGGGGAAAATTTTATCAGGTGAGGGACTGGGAAATTACTATCGGGCGAGGGGCTGGAACTTACTATCAGGTGAGGGACTGGAATTATATCAGGGCTGAGGATTTGGAAACTTACTTCAGGGTGAGGGGGGGAACTTACTATCAGGGTGAGGATTGGAGCTTCTATCAGGGTGAGGGACTGGAAAATTATATTTGGCTGAGGGTTTTGGGGCTCTATCAGGGTGAGGGGGGAACTTCTATCAGGGCCCGAGGGTGGGGAAAAATTTTTCAGGGGTGAGGGATTGGAACTTACTATCAGGGGTGAGGATTGGGAAATTACATCAGGGCTGAGGGTGGAACTTATATCGGGTAGGGACTGGAACTTACTATCAGGGCTGAAGGATGGAAACTTTTCTATCGGGTAGGGACGGGGAACTTACATCAGGGCTGAGGATGGAAAATTATATCAGGGCTGAGGGACTGGAACTTACTATCAGGGGAGGGTTTGGGAAATTACTATCGGGGGAGGACTGGAAATTTCTATCAGGGCTGAGGGTGGGGGTTTAAAAAGGGGTAGGAACTTACTATCAGGGTGAGGGCTGAACTTTATCAGGGCTGAGGGAAATTGGAACTTTTCTATCGGGCTGGGGGGCTGGAACTTCTTCAGGGCTGAGGGATGGAACTTTTTCAGGGGTGAGGGATTTGGGGCTTTTTATCAGGGCTGAGGGACTGGAACTTCTATCGGGCTGAGGGGTGGGGAACTTATATCAGGGCTGAGGGGTGGAATTATATCGGGCGAGGGACTGGAACTTACTATCAGGGGTGAGGATGGGAAATTACATCGGGTGGGGATTGGAAACTTACTATCAGGGGTGAGGGGCTGGAATTACTACAGGGCTGAGGGGTTGGATTACCATCAGGGCTGAGACTGGAACTTACTATCGGGCTGAGGGGCTGGAACTTATAAAAGGGTAGGGTGGAATTACTTAAGGGCTGAGGGACTGGGAAATTCTATCGGCTGGGCATTGGAACTTACTATCAGGCTAGGACGGAAAATTTTCAGGGGTAGGGACGGAACTTACTATTGGGCTGAGGGATTAAAAATTTTATCAGGGCGAGGATGGGCTTACTATAGGGTGAGGGACTGAAATTACTTCAGGGCTGAGGGATGGAAACTTCTATCAGGGGTGAGGGACTGAACTTTCTATCAGGGTGAGGGATGAATTTCTTAGGGCTGAGGGACTGGAACTTATATAGGGTGGGGATTTGGGAAATTTTTCTATCCAAGGGGCTGAAACTTGGGGGGGTTGGGGTTAAACAGGGGGAGACTGGAATTCTATCAGGGGTGAGGGATGGAACTTACTATCAGGGCGAGGGGGGTGGAACTTCTTCAGGCTGAGGGACGGAACTTTCTATCAGGGTGAGGGACTGGAACTTACATCAGGCTGAGGGGGTTTTTAACTTTTTAAAACACCCCAACTTTTTGGTTTAATTTTTTTCCCTTTTTGGGGGAAAAGGCTGGTTTTCCCCAAAACTGAGAAATACACCCGGGAGGGACGGTTTATTTAAAAGGGTGGCTTTACCCTTATAATCGGCCGAAAGCTTAAACCCCTTTCCCCCAACCCAAGTTGACTTTATCAGGGGAAAAGGGAATGAAACTTATAAAAAGGCGTGGAGGGACGAAACCACGGGTGAAAAAGGGGTGAAAAAAAATCGGGTGAAAAGGGGCTTTAATTCTATTTTTCCCAAAATTTAACTACTTCAATTTAACCCGACTCCCTTTTACTGGTTTGGAGGCTTACTAAGGGGAAAAATAAACCCAGACAAAATTTCATAGTGAGTTAATTTTTCTTCAGCCCCCAAAATTGAAAAATATATATAAGTTAAATTCCTTCCTTCTCTCTTCTTCCCCCTTTTCCTTTCTTCTTCTCTCTCTCTCCTCTCTCTCTCTCTCTCTCTCTCTCTCTTTCTCTCTCTTTCTCTTTATCTCTCCTTTCCTTGCCAGTATATTGATTAGCGTATCTAACCTGGTCTAGGTGAAGTGGGTCGCTCTCCCCCTGCTTCCCCTGTCCCTTTCCCCCTGTCTCTGCCCCTCCCCTTGCCTCCCTTCCCCTGCCTTCCACAGTGTCTAGATTAAAGAAGAATATCTACGCATACTGGGTAAATATAGCAATATATTGTCCCGTGGAGTTAGATCACAGTATCTGTCATTACTCGGTTATAATAATAATAATAATAATAATAATAATAATAATAATAATAATAATAATAATTAATTATTAATATATTATATATATTAATTATAATTATTATTATTATTATTATTATTATTATTATTATTATTATTCGTAGTAGCAGCAGTGGTGGTAAGTAGTGGTTGCGGTAGCAATAGTAACAGGAGTGGTGAGGGTAGCAGCAACAGCACTGATCAATCAATCAATCAATCAAGTTTGTTCTCTATAAGGATTACAATGCGGGGTTTACAGATTTTGGTTATTGTGTGGTTTACATATTACATATTTACTAATTACAGAGGGGGCCACTAGGACACCTAGCATGGCTAGGCATTTCGGGCAAACTTAGATTAATTCTTAACCCTAAATTATTACAAATTATGAGTAAGTTGACTAAATACTAAGTGACTAAATACTAGTTTGTGATGTGGAAAAAGACACTTATGTACAGTTCAGGACATTTATTACAGGAAACGTTTCGCCACAAGTGGCTTCTTCAGTCCTAATACAAAGAAAACTAAGAAAAACGCATATATATAGTGGCAGGAGTCAGGTGAAGTGACGCGTTGGTAGAGGTGGTAGTAGTAGTAGTAGTAGTTAGTAGTGGAACTAAGGAGGTGAGGCTAGAGAGGGAGCTGCTGACATCAAGTAACAGCAGTTCCCAGGATGGGTAATATCCTCTTGATTAGTAATTTTGAAATACTGTAACTACCGGATTTTTGCTTTATAGTGTTACTGAGAGAAAAAATGCATTGAAGCTGCACTAATTTCTGTCAGTAACACTATAAAGCAAAAATCCGGTAGTTACAGTATTTCAAAATTACTAATCAAGAGGATATTACCCATCCTGGGAACTGCTGTTACATGATGTCAGCAGGTCCCTCTCTAGCCTCACCTCCTTAGTTCCACTACTACTACTACTACTACTACTACTACCACCTCTACCAACGCGTCACTTCACCTGACTCCTGCCACTATATATATGCGTTTTTCTTAGTTTTCTTTGTATTAGGACTGAAGAAGCCACTCGTGGCGAAACGTTTCCTGCAATAAATGTCCTGAACTGTACCTAAGTGTCTTTTTCCACATCTTGTCGGTATCACCATACCATTTCCTCACTAGTTAGTGAGTTTAGCAATGTGAATGCTTTGGTTTTGGCACAATACATAGTTTCTATATTGGAGTATCACAGGCAAACTTATGACTAGTTAGGAATCATTATTTTAAGATTAAGATTCGTATTTCTGTGCTTATAGTCAAATGGGTGAGTGAGTGTAAGTGTGAACCACCAGGTGGTTTTTATGTAGTTAGTTGACGGGGTGTATCAGGGAGATAAGACGTTTTCTAACGGTAGTTTTGAAGGTGATGAATGTGTCTGCAGTTCTAGAGTTTTCAGGTAGGGTGTTCCAGATTTTAGGGCCTTTGACATACATTGATTTTTTGTAAAGTTCAGTCGGACACGGGGAATGTCGTAGAGATGTTTGTGTCTGGTGTTATACCTGTGGGTCCTGTCACAACTATCAAGAAAGTGTTTTAGGCCAAAGTTAATGTTGGAATTTAAGGTCCTGTAGATGTAGATTGCACAGTAGTAAGTGTGGATGTTCTGAACAGGGAGTAAGTTTAGATCTATGAAGAGTGGGGGGGGTGTTGCCAGGGATGGGATTTAGTAATTATTCTTACTGCGGCTTTTTGTTGGGTTATTATTGGCTTTAGGTGTGTTGCTGCAGTTGATGGTGGTGACGGGTGCAGCATTTGCATCTGCAACTGAAGAATCCAGTACTCTAATTGACACCAATCGTCTTTGGGTTTTAATCCTACAGAGACGACCAGCACTGGTCCGGATATTATTGCTGGTCCTGGGACCAGTGCCAGTCCTGGGACCAGTGCTAGTCCTGGGACCAGTGCTAGTCCTGGGACCAGTGCTAGTTCTGGGACCAGTTGGTCAAGTTGTGGCTCAAGTCTCGACCACTAGTGGGTCGGCTAATCGTCCATTCCCGACCCTTCTTTTTGACGGTAGTTCAAATAGGTTAGAGCCATGGCTGCAGTCAGTCGAGACGACTGTTAAGGCCCTATTTGATAGTCCCACGGACGCACAGTACATTCGGGCTGCTGTTACAGCAGTGGATCTCACCCAGGATGATATAGGTGCCTTTGTGCAGCTCAATCGCGTTTGTGAGATTCAGTCTTGGGACGAGCTTAAGGAGGAATTTAGGCGTTATTTTCGGCGTAGTCGCCAACGCCATTACATTGAGATCGTTACCAGCGTCTTGGCCGAATGTCAATACAGGCACGAAAGCCCCCTGGCTTGCATTTGCCGGTTTGAGCAAGCCGCCAAAGATTTTACTGATGCCATACGCTCCACTAAGTGGGTTAATGGTGACGACTGTATTAAAGCTAAAGACATCATCCCAATGCTGGCTGTAGGCATCATGCGGAGGGATGCCCACCCTAATCTCCAGGGTGCCATTGATGCGCTAGAACTCGGCCCTGAGCACGACGTCCTGGGTGCATACGATGCCATTGACGCGATCAAGCCGCCAGCCGAGAAAGGCAAGGTTTGTCGCTTTGCGGATGATCCTATACCCGTCCTTCCGGCGCCGTCCACAGTGACCCCGCAGGCACAGCCGGAAGTCACTTTTGCCGCTGCTGTCAGACAGCCAGCCCTCAAAGTTTCCAACCCTAGTCCCACTAACACTCGCCCGAGTAAAAATATTGACCACAGTAACAACAGTCGGTCTCATACAAAAAAGCCGTCATCGACTTCCTGGACCAAGGCAAAACGTCGCCAGTGCACACCACCTCCTTCCTCACCTGCTAAGCACGTAGTGACTTATTTCAACTGTGGCAAAAGCGGGCACTACTGATCTGAGTGTTACAAACCTAAGTCCCCGCAAGGTAATCGTCACCGTCCCCACGCTCAGTATCAAAGTAACCGTCACCGTCCCCATGCTCAGTCTCGCAAGGGAGTCTGTATGTACCACAACACTTCCAGTCATACCTCTAATGAGTGTAACAAGCTGCGAAGTATGCTGTCAGCTGAGTGGAGCAAGCAGTCGTCACGCAATGCACGTGCTAGTAGAAGCCCTTCCACTAGTTCGGGGAAGAGGCGCGTCCGAGAAATCAGCGAAAGACATAGTAACCCTGTCGGAGTCGCTGTATTCCGTCCCTGTCCACAATGCGTTCGCCGCCCTGGGCAGTGATACGCTTGCCGACAGTGAGGAAACAGAGTGTCTTGACGTTGTTGCTGAGACTCGTACCGTTCCTTCCAGGTCGAGCCTCGTCAACAAGCGTCGAGCCTCAAGCAGCTGTGACTCCGGGGATTTCGTCGGCCTGTCATGCCTTCACGTTCGGTATGACAACCCGTGTGGACCGCTCGTCGAGTCCACTGTCCACCATAAGCCTCTCCAGCTTTTCCTAGATACAGGTTCGGTGGTTAACATCGTCCACTACACTCTTTTCCGAGACATTGGCCTTCACGCGGCCATGTTGACAGACCCTTCTATCATTCAGACCTTGAGAGGAGTCTCAGGTAATCTACTGACAGTTCGTGGTCATACAACATTAGAATTTGTGGTCCAGGGTCACAAGCTGTCCGCAAAATTCTTAGTCGTAGATAGTATTGTTTTCCCTGGTGGCCTGCTCATAGGGTTCAAAACCATGGCAGACCTTAGGATCTGCTTAGATCCAGCTGAGTGGAAAGCAGAATTCAATGGAGTGGATGTGCCCTTCTGGGGCATGCGCTTAGGATCCACTACATGCTACTCTGTCTCAGAGTATGCACAGTGCCTGGAATCATTGGAAACCGGTGGTTTCCATAGCACATTCTCCTGATCGACCTCGTAGTAGAGCTCGTTGCCCGTCACCTCCTAGCCATCAGCGCTTAGTTACCAGTGAAACCCAGTCTGGGGATGCCCAGTCTAACCTTCACTCTAACTCTGGCGCTGTTGTATAGAACAGCAGTTGTAAAGCCGCAGCATCCCTGTCGACAGGCGACTGTCTGACTCGTGTCATGGCATCAGCAAGCAGAGTTACTGCTTGTACAAAATATGACGTCACTTTGTCAGCTAACTCGCTCACTCCTGTTACGGTGTACATGAGCAGAGCTTTTGAAGGAGACCATGTGCTGGTTGACAACAACACGTGTCGAGTCAAGGGCCTCTCCCTTGAACCATCCTTGCACACAGTGCAATGTGGTAAGTTGCAAGTCCTTGTTGTCAATATGCACAGTCGAGAATTTCCCCTGCGGAAGAATACCTCACTTGTCGACCTTGTCAGATTCCCTCTCCCGGTGAGAGTGGAGGGTGAAGCCCCAGCTGACTTCCTCGTGAGTGCAATTCTCCCAGGCGAGTCTGCTGCTGACTCTTCCAACACCCGGCCAGTGCAGGAAGATGATCTAGCTTTGACAGACTATCCTGAAGAGGTCCCAAAACTTCTCCAGGTTCTCAATCGTGCATGTTCTGCAGTCGCACTAAATGGTGAGTCGATGGGTTTGACCCCACTGATCTCTCACCGTATTCCACTTGACAAAGGTACTAAACCCATTTATGTACCTGCGTATCGCCTGCCACATGCGCAAAGAGTCTTCGCCGAAGAACTCATTACACAGATGCTCCATGATGGAGCTATTGAGGAGTCCACTTCCTGTGGAAAGCTCCCCTTATTCTGGTCCCCAAGAAAGATGGAACCTGGTGCCCTGTTATCGATTACAGGAAACTGAATGCATGTATGATCCCAGACCGCTTTCCGTTGCCAGTTCTGAATGACCTGTTGCAGAACATCGGCGATAATAAGGTCTTTTCAACTCTTGATCTTCTTCAAGGGTTCTGGCAGATCCCCCTCGATGATGAGAGCAAAGAGTTGACAGCTTTCTCTACGCCAACTGGTCATTACCAGTTCAGGAGGATGCCCTTCGGCTTGTGCGGAAGCCCAATCACGTTCAGTCGTTTGATGATGACAATTTTCCATACCCTCCTAGGTGGCATGCTCATGGTCTACCTAGATGATCTCATAGTCATGTCGCAAGATGTCCTGACACATCTCGAGAAACTTGACAGGCTAGCTCAGGCAAACCTTAAGGTAAAGCTCTCCAAATGTCATTTCCTCCGGAAGGAAATAAAATTTCTGGGTCACGTAGTGACTCAGAATGGCATAAAGACGGACGAGTCTAAAATCTCGGCCGTGCAGAAATTCCCCAGACCCATGACGGCGGATGCAGTCCGGTCCTTCATAGGCCTGGCGAGTTTCTACCGCATCTTTATTGCAGGTTTCTCCACCATTGCTGCACCCCTGACACGCTTACGTGTGATCAGGAACGAGCTTTTGTCACTCTTAAGAACAAGTTAACATCAGCCCCAACCCTTAGGTTCCCTGATTTCACCAAGGCATTTACCTTGACGACTGATGCCAGCAAAGTTGGCATCGGTGCAGTCTTGTCACAGGAATCTAATGGTAAGCAACAGCCTATTGCCTATGCTAGCCGTGTCCTTACTAAAGCGGAAGTCAATTATTCAGTGACAGAGCTAGAAGCTTTAGCCATTGTATGGGCCATGAGTCATTTTCGGGATATCATCTATCATTATCCTATCAAGATTTACACAGATCATCTACCTTTATTGGCCCTTTTTGCTAATAAGAACCTCTCGGGAAAGCATGCTCGGTGGTCGCTCACGTTCAATGACTACAACCCTGAAGTTTCCTATGTCCCAGGTAAGCAAAATGTTGTAGCTGATGCCCTTGTCGACATTATAGCATTCGTGAGTGTCGGCAACTCGTTCTCTGTTGAGGATCTCGAGAGAGCCCAACGACAGGACCCTGTGTGGTCTCCAGTCCTTCGTTTCCTGACCAAGGAGGACGTTGACTTCCAGGTCAAATCTCCCGCTCCACTGAAGGATTTGGTGGTCAACCAAGGAGTACTGTGTCGTGTTGCACAGCTGGTGGACCCTGGCAGAACCATATACCAACTGGTGATACCGGAGTCCATGATACCAGCTACTCTTAGGTTGATCCACGATGTCCCATGTGTAGCGCACCCCGGGAAGGACCACAGTATCAAACAGGCATGAATGAAATATTTCTGGTGTAAGATGGCAGCGGACATTGCCAAGCATGTACACCAGTGTGTTGTTTGTCTACAGCACAAGGGTACCATTACAGATCCTAACCCCATTCTAAAGTATCCCATTACAAAGGAGCCCTGGGAGAGACTTCTGTCGACCCTGTTGACGAACTTCTCGACCTCGGAGAAGGGAAATAAGCACCTGCTTGTAATGGTAGATAACTTGACACGGCACAGTGAATTAGTACCCATTCCTGATAAAACCGCCGAAACGGTCACTAGTGCTTTCCGTGAGCATGTTGTTCTTCGTCATACTTGCCCACGTGTCCATCTGTCAGACAATTGGTCTGAGTTTATAAATGGCATAATGCAGGATCTTTGCTCCAGATTTAACATTCACCAAGCGCCAGTAGCTCCACGCCACCCTGTGAGTAATGGTCTTGCTGAACGTACAAATCGCAAAGTCCTGGAGGTGCTCAGGGTAACCGTTAACCCAAGTTGTACTACATGGGATGAGGCTATCCCAGATGTTCAGTGTACATTAAACTCCTCCCTCAACAGCTCGATCGGTGAGACACCTCATTTTGCTTTGTATGGCTATGACAAGCGCTTACCATATAAAATTCTGTTTGCTCCACCTAGACCTACTTACGATACTGATAACCCAAGTGTAGTAAAGATGTGGACAGCACAGCTTGTCTTCCAGCGGGTACGAGAGAACCTTATGAAAGCTACTGATAGGTTCACGTCTGAGCGCAATGCCCGTGCCAAGGAAAGCAAAGTGGAACCAGGTTGCAAAGTTATGTTGCTCAACCCAGCGCAGACCCCAGGTATGCACAAACTTGTCCCGAAATTCGTGGGTCCTTACCGTGTCCTCCGACAGCTCCAAGGCAATAAGTTCGAGGTAAGGGAGATTGTGGACCATGTGCAGGCCGAAGCAGAGCTGGAGTCGTGTGCGTTGCAACACCACAATCAGACCAATGCTAGGGACAACCCGTCTACCCCTTCTCCCACTACTACTGTTACTGAAGACGGCCCAGTAAGGCTCCATACTTATGGCCTGCGACCCAGGACAGCAGTACATTTCTGTGACATTGACGTACCTACTGACTTGTCTGACTCCTACGCTAGTTATGCTTATTGTTTGCTTGCAGAAATGGGTATAAATGCACACACATTGTATAGCTAGTTGATAATGGAGTCAGGGTGGACAACATCATGTAATTATGTAAATACTTTTAGAAGGGTACCCAGAGTGTAATGAATTCCATGGATATAGTATTATTGTAGGTATGTGCACCCAGTGTTTTTATAAAAAAAAAAAGCCTGTATTACGGTCAGGGCAGTGCTGCCCTCTGAGTCACATGTCACACCTTAGGAAATGCTACTGTCAGTCATTGTTTGCAGATGTGAGGGTGCAACAACGTTCGTAGACGAGTGGTCAACTGATGTTCAGCAATGAGGACAACCTGTATATAGAAGATTTTAGTTCCAGTGCTGATGTCTCCGGACTCTCTCCTCAATGAAACAGCTTGGGCAAATCAGTTTTCTCTTCCTCTGGATGGGAGAGTTTTTTTTTTTTTTGCCTGTTGCATTTTTATGTCCATTTTTTATTTCCAAGTGAGCGAAAGCCAGTCCCTCTCTGGGGTAGCTAGTGTAAGTAATTCCTTTATACCTACAGGCCCACCAGTATTGTCGCGTCGGGATGACATGAGATGCGTGGCCGAGCAAATGTAGACAGCCTGTACTGTCAGAACATACAGTCTAGCCGTCTGTTCTGACTAGTTCATATTCCGCACATTTAAGTGCTGCCCTCTGTAGGCTCACCCAGGTCAATGGGAGGCTGAGCCCATTCGGCCTCACTCCTAGGACAACCGACCTGATAGGCACAAGTGCTCCCCCCTCCACGGACTGGCTTGCAGTCATTCCCTCACTGCCCGTTGTGTACTCACTCATATCCAATTAAAGCCAAACTAGTCCAAGGCCGTATCATTGCTACCTACGCTACCTTCATCGGCACTAAACCGCTGTTCAACAGCAAGAACAGTAATAACACTGGGACCAGTGCTAGTCCTGGGACCAGTGCTAGTCCCTGGGAACACTGCTAGTCCTGGGACCACTGCTAGTCCTGGGACCAGTGCTAGTCCTGGGACCAGTGCTAGTCCTGGGACCAGTGCTAGTCATGGGACCAGTGCTAGTCCCTGGGACCAGTGTTAGTCCTGGGACCAGTGCTAGTCCTGGGACCAGTGCTAGTCCTGGGACCAGTGCTAGTCCTGGGACCAGTGCTAGTCCTAGGACCAGTGCTACTCCTGGGACCAGTGCTGGTCCTGGGACCAGTGCTAGTCCTGGGACACACTCAGCTCGCTATGGTGACAGCACTTTAAGACACGCTTGAATATATATATAATAAGATCAACCTCAACTGTCATTTATATGGCTTCCCGGGGTGTCCAGTTATCCTATACTCCTCTAGATTCTCCCTTCGTATATCGTCTGTTTTCCTTTCTCTTTGCCCTTTTCGCAGTTATTTCGCATTGCGACTTTGCTACGAGACTCCATTGGACGAGTTTGAGTAAAGTGGAAGAGAAGGATTCAGAAATAGGGGCGTAAAAATAAAGGAAAGGCAAAATGGTGTTGGCAGAGTGTGTTTTAGGGTTGTGGCGGGGAAGACTGGAAGGTGGTCGTCTGTGAAGGTTTATTGTTGGCTGATGGTGTTGTGGTGGTGTTTTCCTACTGGGAGGCTTCTCTAGTCGCATCTAGAGCAAGCTTTCTATCTAGGATGCAGTTCTAAAGGATTTTTTTTTATATAAAAGGCGATTCTAGTGATTTGTTACCTTCCAGGAGGCAGCCGTAGAAGATTCCAGTCTCAGTGACAATAAGGAAAGATTTATATCCAGAAGGAAGCTCTGGAAGATTGTTTTTCAGGAGGCGACTCTAGAGAAATATCCAGCAAAAGAAAGGGCCTCTATCAGGCTTCTTCGTGAAGTGCGCCGATAAGAATGTGCCTCTTCACGGGACCCAGCAACATGTCTGGTTAGATGGAGGGCTCAAGTCCTCTCTAGAGGATCTGTAAGTCAGCGGTGTATAGACGTTCAACTGGGCATTTTTGGATGGGTTTTACTCAACCAAGGACTAATTCTTCCCGAGAAGTTGTGGACAAAGCACGACCAAACACAAATCTATAGGATCCTCTTCCTTCGCGACGAACGAAACTCGGGTATGTGTTGACAGTGTCCGCGAGGAAAAGTAACGTTGTCTACAGTTTTCCATCTGAAAATTGTGGATAAGCTGTGAATTGTTGCAGCCAAGGTATTGTAGTCATGGATTAACTGTGAATTGTTGCACCCAAGGTATTGTAGTCATGAATTAACTGTGAATTGTTGCACTCAAGGTATTGTAGTTATGGATTAACTGTGAATTGTTGCACCCAAGGTATTGTACTCACGAATTAACTGTGAATTGTTGCAGCCAAGGTATTGTAGTTATGAATTAACTGTGAATTGTTAAACCCGTGGTATGTAGGTATTCTTGTAGTAATCGTTTCCCTGAATATTTCTAAATCTTATTGCAGATTTCACACGTCTCTACACTCGAAAAAAAAATTAATTTCCTAGATAAAGTCTGCTTTGTAGACCAGACATATAATTGAGCTGACGCTTACACTGGTAGTAGATAGAAGAATAAGTAATTCAAGTGGTAAACAGACTGGGGTGGTACTCAGACTTGAGTACCACATCATGGAGAAGTGTTGACCGAACTCAACACATCTCAATGAACGTACTCAACACATTTCAATGACCATACTCAACACATCTCAATGAACGTACTCAACACATCTCAATGACCATACTCAACACATCTCAATGACCGTACTCATCACATCTCAATGAACGTACTCAACCCATCTCAATGACCATACTCAACACATCTCAATGACCGTACTCAACACATCTCAATGACCATACTCAACACATCTCAATGACCGTACTCAACACATCTCAATGACCATACTCAACACATCTCAATGACCATACTCAACACATCTCAATGAACATACTCAACACATCTCAATGAACATACTCAACACATTTCAATGAACATACTCAACACATCTCAATGAACATACTCAACACATCTCAATGAACGTATCAACACTCTCAATGACCGTACTCAACTCATCTCAGTGACCGTACTCAACACATCTCAATGAACGTACTCAACACATCTCAATGACCGTACTCAACTCATCTCAGTGACCGTACTCAACACATCTCAATGAACGTACTCAACACATCTCAATGACCGTACTCAACTCATCTCAATGACCGTACTCAACACATCTCAATGACCGTACTCAACACATCTCCATGAACGTACTCAACACATCTCAATGAACGTACTCAACACATCTCCATGAACGAACTCAACACATCTCCATGAACGTACTCAACACATCTCCATGAACGTACTCAACACATCTCAATGAACGTACTCAACACATCTCCATGAACGAACTCAACACATCTCAATGAATGTACTCAACACATCTCCATGAACGTACTCAACACATCTCAATGAATGTACTCAACACATCTCCATGAAACGTAACTCAACACATCTCAATGAACGTACTCAACACATCCCATGAACGTACTCAACACATCTCAATGAATGTACTCAACACATCTCCATGAACGTACTCAACACATCTCAATGAACGTACTCAACACAAATCCATGAACGTACTCAACACATCTCAATGAACGTACTCAACACATCTCCATGAACATACTCAACACATCTCCATGAACGTACTCAACACATCTCAATGAACGTACTCAACACATCTCCATGAACGTACTCAACACATCTCAATGAACGTACTCAACACATCCCCATGAACGTACTCAACACATCTCAATGAACAGGTTGAAAGATCTTCACCCAGAGAGGCGCCTATGCTCATCACGAACCATATCAACATTTTTTTGTGATTTCCTATGACATGTCTGTACCTATAGCCAGGTATACCCTCTGACATGTCTGTACCTATAGCCAGGTATACCCTCTGACATGTCTGTACCTATAGCCAGGTATACCCTCTGACATGTCTGTACCTATAGCCAGGTATACCCTCTGATACGGCTGTACCTATAGCCAGGTATACCCTCTGACATGGCTGTACCTATAGCCAGGTATACCCTCTGACATGGCTGTACCTATAGCCAGGTATACCCTCTGATACGGCTGTACCTATAGCCAGGTATACCCTCTGACATGGCTGTACCTATAGCCAGGTATACCCTCTGATACGGCTGTACCTATAGCCAGGTATACCCTCTGACATGTCTGTACCTATAGCCAGGTATACCCTCTGATACGGCTGTACCTATAGCCAGGTATACCTCTGACATGTCTGTACCTATAGCCAGTGTATACCCTACTGACATGTCTGTACCTTAGCAGGTATACCCTCTGACATGTCTGTACCTATAGCCAGGTATACCCTCTGACATGGCTGTACCTATAGCCAGGTATACCCTCTGATACGGCTGTACCTATAGCCAGGTATACCTCTCTCACATGTCTGTACCTATAGCCAGTTATACCCTCTGATACGGCTGTACCTATAGCCAGGTATACCCTCTGACATGGCTGTACCTATAGCCAGGTATACCCTCTGATACGGCTGTACCTATAGCCAGGTATACCCTCTGACATGGCTGTACCTATAGCCAGGTATACCCTCTGACATGGCTGTACCTATAGCACAGGTATACCTCTGACATGGCTGTACCTATAGCCAGGTATACCCTCTGACATGGCTGTACCTATAGCCACATATACCTTCTGGCACGGCTGTACCTATAGCCACTTATACCTTCTGGCACGGCTGTACCTATAGCCACATATACCTTCTGGCACGGCTGTACCTATAGCCAGGTATGCCCTCTGACACGCATACTGCTATAATTACTACTACTACTGTTACTACGACTTCTTCTACTACTACTACTACTACTATTACTAACACTACTACTACTACTACTATTACTACTACTACTACTATTACTACTACTACTACTATTACTACTACTACTACTACTACTACTACTACTACTACTATTACTACTACTACTACTACTACTACTACTACTACTACTACTACTTTCATTACTGCATCTACCACTGCTATTACTACTTCTACTATTATTACCATGATGATGATTTTCATTATTATTATTATTATTATTATCGTGGGTAAGCATTAAACCCGTATGGGTCACACAGCGCATGTCAGCATAAAATTTAATGAATTTTTAAGATATTTCGTCTGTATCGTCTCTGACAGTATTGCCAACTGTAATACTGTCAGAGACAATACAGGGGTCTGGGGATGGTGTCTGGCAACACTGTGCGGCCTCTGTAATGACCTGAATGAAGCCTTACCAGTTGACCTCTGTTGACCCAGTGGCCAGGGTCTCTCTCTCTCTCTCTCTCTCTCTCTCTCTCTCTCTCTCTCTCTCTCTCTCTCTCTCTCTCTCTCTCTCTCTCTCTCTCTCTCTCTCCTCTCTCTCTCCATCTCTCTCTCTTTCTCTCTCTCTCTCTCTCTTTTACACAGGGTTTGACAAGGTTAAGGATTCCTAACTTTATTGATAGGTTATTTACAGGTTAAGGATTCCTAACTGTATTGGAAAGCTAAGAGCTGTTACCTACATCAGCTCATTTGAAAGCATTTTTATTGTTATGAGACATACAAGTAGGGAACAGGATGAAGTTGGAGCCATCTGTGGGCCAGCATTTTCATTTGATCAACTGACTTTATCTCGTTGACATCACAATGCTGTACGAATGTGTTCCAAACTCGAGTCATCCTGGGAATAAATGATCTCAGATGAAGTGATGTCCTGGAGAAGGGTACAAACCAAAGTGAAGTTGCTGCTTTCTGCCCGTCTTGTGGTATAGAAGCTTGCTTCTCGCTGTCCTCGAAGTGGATCCAAGTGTGGTACTTTGGCAGTATTGGCCTTGTACACAACAGTAAGGCCACCCACATCCCTTCTCTCTCTCTCTCTCTCTCTCTCTCTCTCTCTCTCTCTCTCTCTCTCTCTCTCTCTCTCTCTCTCTCTCTCTCTCTCTCTCTCTCTCTCTCTCTTTCTCGCTCTCCCTCTCTCCACACTGCACATACATGACCTTTTGTTAGCCCAAGCATCTAAGATAATAACATTAGCGGATGACGAAAATGAACAGATACCTGGAGCATACCTGGAGAGGGTCTCGGGGGTCAATACCCCCGCGGCCCCATCCGTAACCAGGCCTCGGAGTGGATTAGGGCCTGATCAACCAGGCTGTTACTGCCGGCTGCACGCAAACCGACGTACGAACCACAGCCCGGCTGGTCAGGTACTGACTTAAGGTGTCTGTCCAGTGCCTTCTTGAAGACAGCCAAGGGTCTATTGGTAATCCCCCATAAGTTCGCTGGGAGGCAGTTGAACAGTCTTGGGCCCCTGACCTTATTGATTGAGACAAACTACCTACAGATGTGTTAAGCACAAAGACAATACATCTCAGAACCAGCAAGAAAAGCACTTAACAAGCATAGGACTCAAGTGAATACTTAAGAGTGGCAGTCAATAGTCTACCTCCACCTTAGTACAGTGCCAGTGGAGTTAGAGCCGCAGTTGGGGTAGTAAGCAGCAGTACGGTACATTTCCCATCCCTGATTCAATGCTGTCTGTCGTTTCCATGTTCCATGTACTCTTTCTGACTCTGTCTGTCTGTCTGTCTCTGTCTGTCTGTCTGTCTGTCTGTCTGTCTCTCTCTCTCTCTCTCTCTCTCTCTCTCTCTCTCTCTCTCTCTCTCTCTCTCTCTTTTCTCTCTCTCCCCTCTCTCTCCTCTCTGTCTGTCTGTCTCTCTCTCTCTTTCTCTCTCTCTCTCTTTCAAACATAAACAAAGATCCAGGAGCCGAGAGAAAAGCGGATTAAATCCGGCTGAGCGAGCAAGCGTTCTCATAACATATAATAACTGACGTCATCGGGGAGACTAAAATTATTTTACCTTACGAACGTAAACATAGACAGCGGCAGATGTGTGTGCAGGTGTGTTATTGCAGGTGTGTGGGTGCTGGTGTTAGGACAAGTGTGTGGGTGCTGGTGTTAGGACAAGTGTGTGGGGGCAGATGTGTATACTCACCTAACTGTACTCAAATAATTGTGGTTGCAGGGCTCGAGACTCAGCTCCTGGCCCTGCTTCTTCACTGACCGCTACTGGGTCCCCTCTACCTGCTCCATGAGCTTTATCATACCTCGTCTTAAAACTTAGTATGGTGCCTGCCTCCACTACATCGCTTGCCAGACTGTTCCACTTCCTAACAACTCTGTGGCTGAAGAAATACTTCCTAACATCCCTTTGACTCATCTGAGTCTTCGGCTTCCAATTGTGACCCCTTGTTTCTGTGTCCCATCCCTGGAACATCCTGTCTCTGTCCACCTTGTCTATTCCACGCAGTATTTTGTATGTTGTTTTCATGTCTCCCCTGACCCTCCTGTCCTCCAGTGTCGTCAGGCCGATTTCCCTCAACCTCTCTTCGTAGGACATTCCCCTTAGCTCTAGAACCAGCCTTGTTGCAAACCTTTGCACTTTCTCTAATTTCTTGACGTGTTTGACCAGGTGTGGGTTCCAAACTGGTGCTGTGTACTCCAGTATGGGCCTGACGTACACAGCGTATAAAGTCTTGAACGATTTCTTACTGAGGTACCGGAACGCTATTCTCAGGTTTGCCAGGCGCCCATATGCCGCAGCAGTTATCTAGTTAACGTGTGCTTCTGGCGACGTACTCGGTATTATATTCAACCCTAGATCTTTCTCCTTGAGTGAGGTTTGCAGCCTTTGGCCGCCTAGCTTATACTCTGTCTGCGGTCTTTTTTGCTCTTCTCCGATCTTCATGACTTTGCATTTGGCGGGGTTAAATTCTAGGAGCCAGTTGTTGGATCGCGTCCAGCCTGTCCAGGTCTCTTTGTAGACCTGTCTGGTCCGCATCTAAATTAATTCTCATCATTAACTTCACATCTACGAACAGGGACACTTCTGAGTCTATCCCTTCCATCATGTTGTTCACACATACCAAGAATAGCACTGGTCCCAGGACTGATCCCTGTGGGACCCCGCTCGTCACAGGCGCCCAACTGTGATACCTCATCACGGACCATGACTGTTTGCCTCTCTGTTTTAAATATTCTCTGATCCATTGCAGTGCCCTTCCTTTTATATGTGATGATCCTCTAGCTTCTGTACCAATCTCTTGTGAGGAACTGTGTCGAAGGCCTTCTTGCAGTCCAAGAAAATGCAACAACCCACCCCTCCCTCTCATTTCTTACTTCAGTTACCTTGTCATAAAGCACTAGTAGGTTTGTGACACAGGATTTTTCCTTCCATGAATCTGTGCTGGCTGTCGTTTATAACCTTTTTCCACTCCAGGTGCTCCACCACTCTCCTCCTATAATCTTCTCCATGACTTTGCATACTATACACGTCAGTGACACTGGTCTATAGTTTAGTGCTTTATTTCTGTCTCCTTTCTTAAAAAATGGGACTACATTTGGCCATCTTCCATACCTCATTAGTTGCCCATTTCAAGGGATGTGTTGAAGATTGTGGTTAGTGGCACACCCCAGTGTCTCTGCTTCCTCTCTAAGGACCCACGGAGAGAGGTCCGGTCCCACCGCCTTTGGGGTATAAAGGGTCACTTAGAAGCTTCTTCACCTCCTCCTCATTGTGCGTATTTTATCCAACACTTGTTGTATATCCCTTGTTGGTGTACCCCTCTGTTTTGTCTTCCCAGTGTCCCTTCAGCCTCCACTGTAAATACTTCCTGAAATCTCATGTTGAGCTCTTCACAGCTTCTTGGTCATTTCTTGTGAGCTCCCCACCTTCTTTTCTCAGCCTGATTACCTGGTTCCTTGACACTTGTCTTCCTCTTAATGTTGGCTGAAAAGCAGTTTTGGTCAGATTTGACTTTTGATGCTATGTCGTGCATACTTTTCTGGCTCGTCGACAAAATCTCTTTACTTTCCCTAGCCCTTTTGCCTTCTGAAATTTTTTTCATTCTCTAGAGCACTTATTTTTGCTCCTTACACCTTAGGGTAAACCAAGGACTCGTTCTGGTCTTCCCATAATTACTGTTACCCTTGGGAACAAACCTTTCCTTTTGCCTCCTTGCATTTTTGTTGTTACATAGTCCATCATTTCCTTTACTGACTTTCCTGCCAACTCTCTTTCCCACTGAACCTCTTGCAGGAAGGTCCTCATACCTGCGTGTAGTCCCCTTTTATAGTTTGGTTTTTCCCTTTCTACTCTTGTTACCCTCTGTACTTGTAGCTCTACGATGTATTCAAAGCTCAAACCACGTGGTTTTCACTACTCCAAGGGGCCTTTCATTTGTGATTTTGCTCAATGCCCTGAGCTACTCAGGGTGAACAAAAGGTCCAGTCTTGCTGTGTGTGAGGGAGGTCAGGTGTATTGGGGCAGGTGTGTGGATGCAGGTGTGCTAGGGCAGGTGTACTCACCAAATTTGTGGTTGCAAGGGTCGAGACTCACTCCTGGCCCGCCTCTTCACTGATCGCTACTGGGTCCTCTCTCTGCTTCCTGAGCTTTGTCATACCTCTTCTTAAAACTATGTATGGTTCCTGCCTCCACTACTTCACTTGCTAGGCTATTCCACTTCCTGACAACTCTATGACTGAAGAAATACTTCCTAACGTCCCCTGTGACTCGTCTGAGTCTTCAGCTTCCCGTTGTGACCCCTTGTCCCCTGTGTCCCCTCTCTGGACATCCTATCTCTGTCCACCTTGTCTATTCCCCGCAGTATCTTGTAAATTTGTTATCCATGTCTCCTCTGACCCTTCTGTCCCCAGTGTCGTCAGTCCGATTTCCCTTAACCTTTCCCGTACGACATTCCCCTTTAGCTCTGGGACTAGCCTTGTTTGCAAACCTTTGTACTTTCTCTAACTTCTTGACGTGCTTACCAGTGTTGGGTTCCAGACTGGTGCTGCATACTCCATATGGGCCTAACATACACAGTGTACAGTGTCTTGAACGATTCCCTTTTTAAGGTATCGGAACGCTATTCTCAGTTTTGCCAGGCGCCTGTATGCTGCAGCAGTTATTTGGTTGTCTGTGCCTCCGGTGATGTGGCTCGGGGTTATGGCACCCCAAGGTCTTTCTCCCTGAGGAGGTCTGTAGTCTTTGTCCACCTAGCCTAACTCTGTTTGCAGTCTTCTTTGCCCCTCCCCCAATCTTTATGACTTTTTCATTTGGCTGGACTGAATTCGAGAAGCCATTTAACTGGACCACAATTCCCAGCCTGTCCAGGTCTCTTTGCAGTCCTTGCCTCATCCTCGTCCGATTTAATTCTTTTCATCAACTTCACATCATCTGCGAACAGGGACACTTCAGGGGTCTATTCCTTCCATCATGTCGTTCACATATATCAAAAATAGCACTGGCCTAGAACTGACCCCTGTGGGACCCCGCTCGTAACAGGCGCCCACTGTGATACCTCTTCACGTACCATGAAATCGTTGCTGCCTTCCTGTCAGGTATTCCCTTAT
This sequence comes from Cherax quadricarinatus, assembly GCF_026875155.1. Taxonomy (NCBI): domain Eukaryota; kingdom Metazoa; phylum Arthropoda; class Malacostraca; order Decapoda; family Parastacidae; genus Cherax; species Cherax quadricarinatus. The sequence continues at coordinate 12,224,420 of NC_069405.1, forward strand.
CCATTGCAGTGCCCTCCCTTTTACATGCCCCCTGATCCTCCAGCTTCTGCACAAATTTTCCCCTTGGGGGGAAACTGTGTCAAAGGCCTTCCTGCAGCCTAGGAAAACGCAATCAAAACCCCCCCTCTCTCTCGTGTCTTACTTCGGGTTCCCGTACATAAAACTCCAGGGGGGTTTTTTAAAACCCAAAAATTTCCCTTTCCAAATGCCCCCATGCGGGTGTTCAAACCACTCTCCCCCCTTTAAAACCTTCTCCAGGGAACTTTGCACACAATACATGTCAAGCCCAGGTCTGTAGTTTAGTGCCGTCTTTTCTTTTTCCCTTTTTCTTAAAATTTGGGGACAAAAATTAGCTGCCCCCCTTTTTTCCATTTTTAAAGGTTTTAGTTCCCAAATTTTTTAAAGGTATGTTTGAAAAATTGGGGTTTAGAGGCCCGTACAAAAAACTCTGCTCCTTCCTAAGGCCCCAGGGGGAGATGTTGTCCACCCAAAATCGTTTTTTAAAGGTGTCAAGGTCATTTAAAGAGCTTCTTCACCCTCCCCCCATTTGTTCGTAGTCTTTCCAACACTTTTTGGTATATTCCCCTTCTTAAATTTTTCCCTTCGGGTGTTTGTCTTCCCCACCCCCTTCCCCTTCCCAACTGTAAAAACTTCCTTAAATCTCCTGTTCACTCCTAACATACCTCCCAAACATTTCCCTTGTGAGTTTCCACCTTCTGCCCAAAAATTTCTGATAAACCGGGTCTTTGACTTTTTGGCCCTTCCTCCTGTTTGTGGCTATACAACATTTTTTGGGGGTCAGCTTAAATTCCGATGGTATTCTTTTTCCCATACGTCGCGGGGCCCTTCCCCCCTTTAAACCTTTTGGCATACTCATTCCTGGCTTTTGGGCGACTGATCTCCCTATTTTCGTGTTTTCCTGTTTCGGGTATTTTTTTTTTTTCCCATTCTCTTTTGAAACTTTGTTTTTGCCCCCCCTTTACCCCCCCCCGTGGGGGTAAACCGGGGGCTCGTTTGGCCCTTCCCGTTTTTAAACTTTTTCCCCCTTTGGGAAAAACTTTTCCCTGCCTCCTTGCATTTTGTTTTTTAAACATATTCCATCATTTCATTTCCCTTGGTTTTTCCCTGCCAGTTCCCCCGGGCCCCCACTGGCCCTCCCCCCCGGGAATTTTCTTAAACCCAAATTAGTCCCTCCTTTTATAGTCAGGTTTTTTCCCCCCTTTTCAACTCCGAAAACCTCTCCATTTGCACTCAAACCTATTTTTCAAAGCAAAACCACGTGGTCGCTAGCTCCTGGGGGACTCTCATACTTGATGCCCTCAATGTCGAGCCCCCCAGGTGAACAAAAAAGGCCCAAAATCTTGCTGTTTCATCCTCCCCCTCTCATCTGGTAGTGTCCTTAACATGTTGGTGGGATGAGGTTTTCCCCCCCGCCCACATCCAACATCTTGGCTCTCCCCTGTTTCGGGAACCCCCCAAAAGTGGCTCCAGGGTTTCCAGTCGATTCCCCCCTGTGGTTGAAATCCCCCCCTAACCACAACCCTTTTCTCTGCTGGATTTAGCTCTTTTTTGCCACCCCCCAGCAAGTTGTCCACCATTTCTTTTGTTTCTCCCCTTCATATTCTTCTCTTTCCTCCTGCAGTTCTGGGGGGTATTATCATCACTGCAAATTTACCATTTGTGTTCCCCCAGACTGAAGTGTAAACCCGCTATGTTTGTCTCTTTCCCCCCCGTCCATCTATTCCTTCCCCTTTTTTTTCGAATTTCCATCCCGTTTTTTTTACGAGAAAAGCAACCCCAAACCCCCCCCCCTGGGCCCCTTTTATCTTTCCTCATGAAACTGGGACCCGGGGAAATTGGGAAACTTTATTGTCCCCCCCTGAGTTTTGTTTCTGTAACTGCTATGATGTCTGGGACTTTTTCAATTTATTCCTTCTTCCATTCCCATTTTTTAAATTTGTTTTAATTCCATTTTGCATTTTTGGTTTCCAAAAACCTTTAACTTCTTTCAATACGTAATTTGGGGGCGGGGGGTGGAAACAGAGGGATCGGTGGGGTGATGGTTGGTTTGGGGTTTTCAGTTGCTTTGGGGGTGTCGGGCTGGAGTTCCTTTTTGCAGGGTTTCTGGGGGGGGTTCTTGTCCTTCCATTTGATTTCCCAGGTTTTTTCTGCCTCCTTTTTTTATTTTCCCCCCATTTCTCCCTTTTTTTTTTTTTGAACTCTTCCTTTTATCGTCTTCCTTTTTGTCCCCGGTTTTTGTCCCGATCGAGGTAACAAAACCCTTTCCCGGAAAAATCCTGCTTTCCTCTCAGGGCCCCCCTTTCCCCCCCCTGCGGATTTATGGTTTTTGGGGTTTTTTTCTGCCTTGAAAATTTTCTTTGAGAGGGCCCATTCCTTTTTTTTGTGAACCACCCAATTTTTTCCGAAAATTTTTCCACCCCGGGGGCATGTCCCCCCTCGCCTATCACCTTCAAAGATATCTTTAACGCTTTTTTTTCCCCCCCTCCCGCTTTTTTTCCCTCATAAGTTTTTTTCCCCCTTTTGCTTTTGTCTAGGGCCCCTAGACAAACACATTTTCTTCCCTTTCCACCCCCCCACTTTGACTCCCATTGCATCCTCTGATGTGTTTTAGTTTCTTTCCCCTGGAGTTTTTTCCCTTCCCTTTAGTCCCTTCCCTTTGTTATGGCCCCTGGCTTCTTGGTTTGTTCCCCCGCCCCACCTTTCCTGGCCCCCCCCAGGTATTTTGGGGAAGGTCCCCTTTCACTGTCCTAGCTCCCTTCCCAAAGTCTTCCAACCTCTCATTCCCGGCCTAGTGTGCTCCCTGGGCCCTTTTTTTTGGTGGGGGTAGGGGTGCTAGGCAGGGGTGGGGGCAGATGTTTGTGTGGGGGCAATTGTGTTTTTGGGAGGGGTGGGGGCGGTGGTTAGGATAAAAAAGGGCAGGTGTGTGGGAATAAACAGGTTTTCGGGGGGACATGGGGGGGGGTGGGGGGTGGGTTTGGGGAAATTGGGGAAAAAAAAAGTGGGAAAAGGGGTTTTGGGAAAAAGGGTTTTTTGGGGCATGTGGGGAAAAAAAAAGTGGGAAAAAAGGTTGGGGAGGTTTGGGGGAAAAAGGGGAAAAAGGGGTTAAAGGGTGTGGAAAAAAAAGGGGGTTTAAAAGGGGTGGGTGGGGTGGGCCCGGGGGGGGAAAAGGTGTTTTTGGAAAAAAGGTGGTTTAGTTTTTGGGAAAAATGTGTGGACGGTTGGGAAAATTGTGGGGAAGGGGTTTTTTTTTAAATATTTTTTTAAATTTTTTTTTTAAATTTTTTTTTTTTTTTTTACTTTTTTTTCATTTTTATTTATTTACAATCTTTACAGTTTTTTTCCAAGAAAAAAAAAAAAAAAACCCCCCCCCCCCCAAAAAAAAAAAAAAAAAAATTTTTTAAAAAACCCCTTTTAAACATTTTCATTTTTTCCCCCTTTTTTTTTTTTTGGGGGGTGTGTGGGCGCAGGGGGTTTTTGGATAAAAGAGGGCAGGTGTGTGGGACATAAACAGGTGTTCGGGGGAACATGTGGGCAGGGTTGGGGATAGGTGTTTGGGGAACATGGGGAGAAAATATGTGGGAACAGATGTGTGTGGGAAAAGGTGTTTGGTGGGAACATGTGAGGAGAAATATGTGGGAACAGATGTGTTGGGGCAGGTATGTGGTACAAGTGTAGGGGAAGGTGTGTGGAAGGTGTGTGGGAAACAAATGTGGTTTACAGGTGTGTGTGTTGATAGGTGTGGCTTTCAGGTGTGTGGACAGGTGTGTGGGAAACAAGTGTGGTTTACAGTGTGTGTGTGTGTAAGATAGGTGTGTGGATCAGGTGTGGGGACAGATGTGTGGACAGTTGTGTGTGTGTGTAAGAATAGGTGTGTGTGGGACAGGTTTGTTGTCTGTGGGACAGGTGTGTGTGTGTGTGGGACAGGGTCTTTGGGACAGGTGTGTGTGTGTGGGAACAGGTGTTATGTGGGGTAGGGCGTGTGGGACAGGAGTCTTTGGGACAGTGTGTGTGTGCCGGAGAGATATATGTGGGACAGGAGTGTATGGGAAGGTGTGTATGTAACAGATGTTTGTGGGACAGGTGTGTGTGGAACAGGTGTGTATAGGACAAGTGTGTATGGGAGAGATGTGTGTAGGACAGATGTGTGTGGGACAGGTGCGTGTGTTGTGGTGAACAGGTGTGTGTGGAACAGGTGTGTTGTGGGACAGGTGTGTGTGGGACCAGGTGTGTGTGTAGGACAGGTGTGTGTGAGACAGGTGTGTGTGAGATAGGTGTGTGTGGGACAGAGTGTGTGTAGGACAGGTGTGTAGGACATGTGTGTGTAGGACAGGGGTGTGTGGGACAGGTGTGTGTAGGACATGTATGTGTGTAGGACATTGTGTAGCACAGGGGTGTTGTGTGGGACAGGTGTGTGTGTTTGGGACAAGTGTGTGTAGAACAGGTGTGCCTGCCAAAATCTAACAATACAGAAGTAGAATATATGAAGGCCCATTGAGAGTCAACTACTCACCCATTAATTAACTCATTGACGCACCCATTAACTCATCCCGTTAAGCCACTCTTTAACCCACTCACCCATTAATTCACTCGCCCATTAACCCACTCACCCATTAACCCACTAACCCATTAACTCACTCACCCATTAACCCACTCACTCATTAACTCGCCCATTAACCCACTCACTCATTAACTCGCCCATTAACCCACTCACCCATTAAATTACTCACCCATTAACCCACTCATCCATTCAATCACTCACCCATTAGCCCTCTCACCCATTAACTCGCCCATTAACCCACTCACCCATTAAATCACTCACTCATTAAATTACTCACCCGTTAACTCACCCACCAATTAACCCACTCACCCATTAAATCACTCACCCATTTACCTACTCACCCGTTAACTCACTCGCTCATTAACCCATTCACCCATTAACCCACACACCCATTAACTCAGCCATTAAACCCACTCACCCATTAACTCACCAATTAACTCACCCATTATCTCACCCACTAAATCACCAATTAACTCACCCATTATCTCACCCATTAACTCACCCATTAACCCACTCACGAATTAACTTACCCATTAACCTACTCACCTATTAACTTACCAATTAACCCACTCACCCATTACCTCACCAATTAACTCACCCATTACCTCACCAATTAACTCACCCATTACCTCACCCATTAACTCACCCATTCATTCAATTATCTGTACATTGATTCAACATTTAACTCATCAAACACTTATTAACATCAAATTATTTTTTCAATTATCTTTCGTCTGGTCCTCCATCACTGCCTCATTAATCAAATTAATTACATCAAAACTGGCAATAATAATTATTAAGATTGATTAATTAAATCCCCTACCGCTTCCCCTGTTCCAGCGGGCGTGTGTGGGCGTGCGCAGCACTGAGGGCGTGTGGGAGTGCGTAGCATCGAGGACGTGTGGGAGTGCGTAGCACTGAGGACGTGTGGGAGTGTGTAGCACTGAGGACGTGTGGGAGTGTGTAGCACCGAGGACGTGTGGGAGTGTGTAGCACCGAGGACGTGTGGGAGTGTGTAGCACTGAGGACGTGTGGGAGTGTGTAGCAAACCCAGGACGTGTGGGAGTTGGTAGCACCGAGGACGTGTGGGAGTGGTAGCACGAGGACGTGGGGGGAGTGGTAGCACCGAGGACGTGTGGGAGTGCGTAGCACCGAGGACGTGTGGGAGTGCGTAGCACCGAGGACGTGTGGGAGTGCGTAGCATCGAGGACGTGTGGGAGTGCATAGCATCGAGGACGTGTGGGAGTGCGTAGCACCGAGGACGTGTGGGAGTGCGTAGCACCGAGGACGTGTGGGAGTGCGTAGCACCGAGGACGTGTGGGAGTGCGTAGCACCGAGGACGTGTGGGAGTGCTAGCACCCAGACGTGTGGGAGTGCGTAGCATCGAGGACGTGTGGGAGTGCTAGCACCCAGGGACGTGTGGGATTGCGTAGCACCGAGGGACGTGTGGGAGTGCGTAGCACCGAGGACGTGTGGGAGTGCGTAGCACCGAGGACGTGTGGGAGTGCGTAGCACCGAGGACGTGTGGGAGTGCGTAGCACCGAGGACGTGTGGGAGACTGCTGTAGGAGGAGAGACAACTCTAAGAGATCTCCATCATGGCTGACAATATTAGTGACAACATCTCCTATGTGAGTACTGATGTTTTTTTAGTGTATGTACTCACCTCCCAATTTGTACCCACCTCCCTATTTTTACTCACCTCCCTATTTGTACTCACCCCCTCTATTTGTACTCACCTGTGGTTGCAGGGGTCAAGTCCAAGCTTCTGGCCCCACCTCTTCACTGGTCGCTACCAGGTCTACTCTCCCCCTGCTTCATGATTTTTGTCGTACCTCTTCTTAAACTATGTATGGATCCTGCTTCTGCTTCATCATTCTCCAGACTGTTCCACTACCTGACAACTCTATGACTGAAGAAGTACTTCCTAACATCCCTGTGACTCATCTGAGTTTTCCTGACGTGCTTGACCAGGTGTGGGTTCCATACTGGTGCTGCATACTCCAGTATGGGCCTGACGTACACGGTGTACAGAGTCTTGACGATTCCTTACTAAGGTGTCGAAACGCTCTCCTTAGGTTTGCTAGGCGCCCATATGCAGTTGCAGTGCACCTCAAGAGATGTGTTCGGTATGATACTTACCCCAAGATCCTTTTCCTTGAGTGTGGTTTGTAGTCTTTGGCCTCCTAGTCTGTACTCCATCTGGGGGTCTTCTTTGATCTTTCCCAGTCTTCATGACTTTGCACTTGGTGCAGTTTAGTGTGTTTTGTTGTGTGTGTGTGTGTGTGTGTGTGTGTGTGTGTGTGTGTGTGTGTGTGTGTGTTTCCCTTAAATTACAAGTAATCGCATAACAACAACAAAATTAAACTGCACTTGTTGTCGTTTCAAAACCGCTTGCTAATACGGTGTATTTTTGTTTTTGTTTGTGTTTGTTTATCACAAGAACCTCGCACAGAGCTGACACTATCACTACACAACATCTCTGTAATTGATAAATTAGACACATGTGCAACTCTTGGGTATCTTTATTGAAGAAACGTTTCGCCACACAGTGGCTTCATCAGTCCATACAAAGGAGAATTCTTCGCTTGCCTAATTCTTGGGCACGACCTACTTCCACATTGAACAAATGTGACACACCTATGACTGCTGCACCTCTCCTGCCAACGGTTTATAAACTCCTTCTCCACACGTATGCCGTATTCTATTCAAGATTGATGGACTGACCACATCGACTCAAGGTTGAGGGACTGATTACCTCATTCTCCTCCTGTTTTTCAAGATTCTCCTTTGTATGGACTGATGAAGCCACTGTGTGGCGAAACGTTTCTTCAATAAAGATACCCAAGAGTTGCACATGTGTCTAATTTATCAACATGTCGGTTCTCTGAACCATTCTTACACCCCTGAATTTTACTTCTGTTACCGTGAACTTCCGGGCGAACAGAGTTGGAATGGAAAAAAGAAACTAAGTTATAGTTGTTCATGTGATAGTGATGATTTTACGAGCGGTCCCCACGGACGGTCCCTCTGAGCGGAAAAAAATTTTCCCACCTATTGCTAAAACCTTACCCTCGCCCTCAACCCCCCCACCCACCCCCCCCCACCCCACCCCCCACCCACGCCCCCCCCTCCCACGACCCCCCCCCACGACCCCCCACCCCCCCCCAACCCCCCACCCACGACCCCCACCCCGACCCCCACCCAGACCCACCCCACGACCCCCCCCCCTGACCCCCCCCCATGACCCCACCCACACCCCCCCCCACCCCCACCCACGACCCCCACCCCCCCCCCACCATGACCCCACCCCGACCCCCCCCCCATGACCCCCCCCTGACCCCCCCCCACGACCCCCACCCACGACCCCCCCCCCCGACCCCCTCCCACGATCCCCACCCTCGCCACCTCACCCCAACCCCCATCCACGCCTGCCCAAACGGCGCCCCGCCCGCGCTCCCGGCCTCGCGCCCGCCACGCCTTCCGCAGCGTCGTCCGGAGGTTTGAATTTTTTTTCCCATTTTTTTTTTTTCGATTTCTTTTGGAATTTTCATTTTTTGGCTCCCATGTCCTCGGATAAATTTTTTTAGGTTCCCCCCCTCCCACTTCACCCCACCCAATTTTTTTTTTTTTATTTTTTTTTTTTTAATTTTCATTTTTCTTAGATCTCCTTGGTCAAGGTTTTCTCGTAATAAAAGATCCATTTCCTTGGTCAATTTTTTCCGATAATACAAAAACCCCCATTTTCCCCGGATCAAGTTTTTTCTCGAAATCAAAGACTCCATCTCCTTGGATCAAGGTTTTCTCGATAATACAAAGACTCCATCTCCTCGGATCAAGTTTTTCGCGATAATACCAAGACTCCATCTCCTTGGATCAAGTTTTTGGATTCTCCCCTCTGGGGGTAAGCATTCAAATGAACTCCTCCTATGGGGCATGGTACTTTCTCTTACTACAGGTCTAAACAAGTGTGACGTCACCCCACCTGTGTTTGCTCGGCGGTCAGTGACGTCACGTGATGACCTCACACATACAGGCTGAATCTTTTCGACTTCCCCCTATGTCAGTGACGTCACGTGATGACCCCACACACAGGCTGAATCTTGTCGACTTCCCCATCTCAGTATTACACATTTCATACAACATAGGGAAAACATTTTCACTCTTAACCCAGGATAACCCAAATAATTTCACATTTTTTTCGTTAATACCCACAACAATCCACAATTTCTTTACAAAATACAACACAAGTCTAGACATTTTTCTCGTTTTAACTATTTCATCAGAAAAAGTCACCACAACACTTACAACTTATAACCACTTTTCGATAAATTCACTAGTCACAATTTTACATATTACGAAGTTAATACGCACACACACCTCACTTCACTTTGAACACCTTCAAAACACTCTCATAAATCATTTGAATACTCACAAAAATACCTTTGAACATTTCCAAACAACACTGAAACACTTCCAAAATATTCATTTTGAGTACTCCCAAATACACCACTGAATACTACTAAAACACCACTGAATACAGTCAAAACACCCACCAAAATCACCATAAACTAAGATCAACATAACAGACTAACACCCATTTTCACACAAATCCCCTCAAAAATCACTATAACCAAGACGATTACCAATTTCTATGAGTACACTCTCCTCCAACTAAGATATAACAGGGAACGAAAAAAAAAAAACAGAAAAACAAACCAAACACCCCGAACCTTCAACAGAATAAAGTTTTTTCGATTTTTTAGTTCGACAAAAACCCCCACAACCCACAACCCCCAAACATCCCCATCCCCCACAACCCACATAAACCCCACCCCAAAATTTTTTTTCTCTTTTTAAAATTAAAATTTCATCAGAAAAAGTCACAAAACCCAAAATTTAAAAACCCATTTTTCACCCTCTCTATTTCCCGCCCAAAAAACCCCCCAAAAAACCCACAACCCCCAAAAACCCAAAATTTTTTCCCCTTTTTAAAAACAAATTTTTGGTGGTATGGGGTAGTGCGCTTAATATTGTAAAAAAATATTTTTTGTGTGAATGTTAAAAAAATATGAGTGTTTTCGGGTAAAATTAGTATTTTGGGGTAAGGGAAAGGGTGATTGTTTTTGGGTGGTTGTCTTAGATTTATGTGTGTACAAAAATTAATTTTTTCATTTGATGGTGTTTCATGTACTAATTTTTGCGTATTGGGTTTGTTTTTTAAAGTTTTTTTTTTTTTTTTCCATGGGGGGGGAGATTTTGGGTTATAGTGTTTTGGGGAATTTTTCAAAAATAAAAAGGGAATGTTTGGGGTGATGCAAAAACTGGGTTTTCTGGGGTTTTTTGAGGGTTTTTTTGGGATATTCAGGGGTGATTTGGGAGTTTTCGGGGGGTTTTTGGGAGGGGGGTTTTTTGAAGGGGGCCCAAATAAATGTGAAAGGGGTATTTTTTGGTTTGATCAGTGGTTTTTTGGGCGATTTTCGGGATTTGGTTAAAAGGGTTGGTCAGTGTTTAGATATGGAATGCCCATGTCTTAAGTGTATGAGTTATTTTTTTTTTTGTGCTAATGTTGTAAAGTCTGGAGAATGAGGGGGGAATTTTGGGGTGGATGAAAAACGTAATTTGGGTTTTAAATTGAAATGTGTAAGTGTGAATGAAAATGTAAATTTGGGTTTGGGTGAGTTAAGAAGAAAAAAATTTTTATTGTTTCTTAGAAAAAAGTAAGATATTTTTAGTGATCTTCGTTAGATGATGTTTTAAGAAATGTGTAAAAAAAAATGGTGATCTTAGTGGAGGGGTTATAAAATTTTTGGAAAATTTTGGGGGGGGTTTGATCTTAGATTTTGGGGAGATAAAACATTTGAAAAAAGTAACTTCCTCCTTTTAATTTAAATAAAGGGTAAATGGGGTGTGAGGGTGGGCCTGATCCCCAAAGAAAAAGCGGGATGGGGGTTTTGGTGTCATGGGGGGTATCCCTATCTGTCCCGGAAATGTGTTGGGGGGTAGTGAGAGGAGTGAAATTAGATATTGAAATGGGGGTTGGTGTTGTGTTTTTTTTGTGTAAAATGTTTATAAAAATGATTTTTTTTCTGCGTTTCTTAGGGGTTTTTGAGGAAAGGGGGATCGTCTTTTTAAGTGTTTGGGGGATTTCTAAAAAAATTGGGTTTTTAGTTGGTGTTTTTTATCTTTTTTTCGGGTTTTTTTTTTAGGTTTTTTGGGGCAGTATTCGGGGCTTTTTTGGGAAAAAGTTTTCATGGTTGGTTTTTTTGGGGGAGTATTCAAAGGATTTTGAAAATGTTTTTGGGTTGTACAAAGTAAAGGGGGTTGTTTTTGGGGGGTTTGGGTTTTGGTTTGGGGAAAAATGTCCCCTGTCATAAGTGATAGTTGGGTTTTTGGTTTAATTTTGTAAAGTCGGGGAGACTGGGGGAAATTTGTATTTTTGGATGAGTTGAAATTTTTCGGGTTAATGAAATAGGGTAAGTGTAGAAAAATTAGAGATGATAAATCTTTTTTGGGGAGTATTCAAAATGATAATTTGGAAATGCTTCAAATGTTTTTGGAAAAGTTCCAAAATGGTTTTTTTTTGAGTAATCAAATGATTTTTGAAGGGGTTCAATAATCTTGGGGGTTTTTTTGTAGTGGATGAAAAGGTTTTTGGATGAGAGAATATTTTTTAAGGGTATTGAGAAAAGGTGGTCCCAAAAGATGTATGAAGTGTTTTGAAGGTGTTCAAAAAATGGAGGTGTGTGTGTGTGTGTGTGTGTGTGTGTTTTGTGTGTGTGTGTTGTGTTGTGTGGGTGTGTGTGGGGTTTGTGGTTTGTGTTTGTGGGGGTTTTTTTGTGTGGTTTTTGGGTGGTGTGGGTGTGTGGTTTTGTGGGGTGTGTTAAGGGGGATTAAAAAGTTTGTGGGAAAATCTTGGGGTACTTGATTTTAGTGGGGTTTGGGGAAAGGGGGATGAATGCATTTGTGGGTGGAAAAAGTGATTTTTGTGTGTGTTCAGGGAAAAGGTGTTTGGGAGATGGGTAGTGGATGTGAAGAAATTTGGGGGAGATGGGAGGGTTTTGGGGAGGGTTTTTATTTGAAAAATTTTAAAGAAAATATGGGGGATTTTACTGAAAAATTAAAAGGGAATGTGGGGAATATTTTAAAAAAAAAAATTGGAGTATTTTAAAAGTTTTGGGTATATTGGAAAAAAAATGGAGGGGGTTGAAACTTGTCGCAACGTTGGGGATTTAGATTAGTTGGTTTTGAGTATAATATCAATTTTTTTGTGGTACAGGAGATGGGGGGAGAGGATTTTTTTTTTAGAATTTTAAGTATTTTAGGGAGGGGGGGTATTACATTTTTAAATTTATAAAAAAAAAGGGGAAAAATTTTTTATCGAATTAAAAATTTTGAATTTAAAATTGGGAAGTTATGAGGGTTGTGGGGAATTTAGTCGGGAAAAAGAGATACCAAAAAAGTGGTTAAAGTTGTGGGTTGGTTTATGTGACTTTTTTTTGATGAAATTAGTTAAAACCAAAGGGAAAAAATTTTTGGGCGTGGGTGGTTTTGGGGGTTTTTGGGGTTTGGGTTTTGGGTTGGGTTTTTCGAACTAGAATGCGAAAAATGTTTTTAAGTTGTGGGTTTTGTGACTTTTTCTGATGAAATTTTTGTTTAAAACGAGGAAAAAAATTTTTGGGGTGTGGGGAAGTGGGTTGTGGGGGGATGTGGGGTTTTGGGTGTTGTGGGTTGTGGGTGTTTTTTGTCGAACTAGAGATATCGAAAAAAAACTTTTATTCCCGTTGTAAGTGTTCGTGTGGGTTTTGGGTTTTTGTTCATGTTTTTTTTTTTTTTCGTTCATGTTAAATCTTTTTTGGAGGAGAGTGTACTCATAGAAAAAAGGGAAACGTTGTTTTAGTGATTTGAGGGGATTTGTGTAAAAAAGGGGGGTTGTCTTTTTTTGTTTTATCTTAGTTTTTGGGGGATTTTTTTTGGGGTTTTGACTTATTTCCCGTGGGTTTTTTTAGTATTCATGGTGTATTTGGAGTACTCAAAAAAGATATTTTGGAAATGTTTCGTGTTTTTTGGAAATGTTCCCCAAAAAATTTTTTTGGGGTATTCAAAAATTTATGGAGTGGTTTTTTAAGGTGTTCAAAGTAAAGTTGGTGTGGTGCGTATTAACCCTTTGTAATAAAGTAAAATTGTGACTAGTGAATTTTTTCGGAAAAAGGGTTTTTTAAATTTTAAGTGTTGTGGTGACTTTTTTTGATTGAAATAGTTAAAAAAGGGGAAAAAAGTCTAGGGTTTTTTTGTAATTTTTTAAAAAAATTGGGGATTGTTTTTGGGGGATTTAAAGAAAAAAAAAGTGAAATTATTTGGGTTATCCGGGTTAAGGGAAAAGTTTTTTCCCATGTTGTATGAAAAATTTTAATACTGAAGGGGGAAATCGAAAAAGATTCAGCCGGGGAAAGGGGGCCCTCACGTGAGTCATGACCTTTGGGAAAAGGGCGAAAAAAATTTAGCCCTTAAATGTGAGGGCACACGTGACCCTCACTGACCGCCGATAAACACAGGTGGGGTGAAGTCACACTTTTTTGACCTTTTAAAAAAAAAAAAGTACCCTCCCCATAGGAGGGTTTATTTGAAGCTTACCCCCAGAGGGGAGAATCCAAAAAAATTGATCCAAGGAGAAAGGGGGTCCTTTTTGGATTATCGGGGAAAAAAAATTGTTCCAGGAGATGGGGTCCCTTTTTTTTTTCGAGAAAACCCTTTATCCAAGGAAAATGGAGTCTTTTATTTCGAGAAAAAATTTTATCCGGGGGGAATTTGGGGTCTTTTTATTATCGAAGGGAAAACCCTTTATCCAAAGGGGATGGATTTTTGGGATTTTCGGGGAAAAACTTTATCCAAGGGGGATCATAAAAAAATTAAATTTAAAAAAAATCAAAAAAAAATTTGGGGTGGGGGGGAAAGGGGGGGGAGGGGGGAAAATTTAAAAATTTGATCCGAGGAGATCAAAAAAAAAATGAAATTCAAAAAAAAAATCGAAAAAAAATGGGGGGGGGGTGAAAGTGGGAGGGGGAGCCCCCCCAAAAAATTTTATTCAGGAAATGGGGGAGCACAAGAAAATGAAATTCCAAAAAAAATCGAAAAAATCGGAAAAAAAAATCGGGGGGCGGGGGGGGATCCGGCGACAAATGCAGAAGGCGGGGCGGGTCGAGGGCGGGGCGTGGGGGGGGGGGCCCGGGCGGGGAGGCGTGGGGGGGGGTTTAGGGGGAAAATGGGGGCGAGGGGGGGGGGGATCGTGGGGGGGGGTCGTGGGTGGGGGCAGGGGGGGGGGCATGGGGGGGGTCGTGGTTTTGGGCTTTGGGGGGGGGTCGTGGGTTGGGGTCGGGGGTGGGGGGGGGGGGGTGGGGGCGTGGGTGGGGGGCGTGGGGGGGGTCGTGGGTGGGGGGTGGGGGGTGGGGGGTTGGGGGGGGGGGCCATAAAAAGGGGTGAAAAAGGGGTCCATCAAGGAGACCGTACCCTGGAACCGTACCGTGGAGACCGTACCCTTGGGGGGGACCCCTCTGTAGAAGAGACCGCTCAGGAAAAGGACGCCCCGGGAGAAGAGACAGCTTGTAAAAAATCACCACTACTCATGTTTTTTATTTGGGTTTACGTTTTATTTTTTGTATTTTTCAGCACTCGGGGGGGGTCCCCCGCAGATATATTCTGACGCCAAACCGAGAGGAAGTTTTTACTTTCCCTTTTTCCAAACGTGGTGACGTTTGCCTCCCCCCAGAATTTAGTCAGGAGTGATATTGGACGGAGTCAGGGGGGTGTTGTTGTGACGTGAGTCAGGGGTGCTTTTTGTGACGGGAATCAGGGAGTTGGGGTTTTTTGGGGGATCAGTGAGTGCTATTGTGTTTTGAGTCAGGGGGGGCTTTTTGTGACCCTAAGTCAAAAGGGGGTGCTGTTGGGGACGTGAGGCAGGGGGTGCTGAGAGTGAGTCAAGGAGTGCTATTTTACTGGTTTTTAGCGTTTTTGACCCCTTTTGTGAGTTGTTTCAGGCACCCGGGATGTTTTGGGGCAATCCCCAAAGGGGTTTGGGTGTCAAAATGCACTGGTCCTTTTGGGGCGCTCCGCCCCGCTGTCGCCTTTGAGATTTAGAACCTAGACAGGGTGGAGTGCTTCTCGACTTTAAATCAACCCCAAGGGGAGGTGGGGTGTGGCAGGGTAGAGGGTTTTGGGAGGCTGGGCAGGGTTTTGGCAGGGGGCCCCGGGGAAAAGGGGGTGGGAGAGCATGAGCAGGGGGGGGGTTAGGTAAGGGCAGGGGGCAGGAGTGGGCAGAGCAGGCAGGGGGGGGCTGGGGGTGGGGGAAAAATTCAGTAGATAGGAGTTTGCGAGGGAATATAAAAGTAACAATAGTTTTTTTCCCGCTGGCTACTTGGTTAAAATAGGGGAAAAATCCAGCTCCCCATTTCCCCCCCCCCCCTTTTTCCCCCCCCCCCGAAAGTGATTGTTTTTAAATTTCCCGGGGCTGGTTAAGGTGGGTCAGCTAGCTCCCGCTATCCCTTCCCCCCCCCTTCCTTTCCCCCCCCCCCCCAAAGGGGAAAGTGTGGGGCCCGGTCAAACCCGTAAATCCCTCGCCCCACAGTTCCCAACACTACTGTAATACATGGCCCCATCTTTTTTTAGTGGACCCTTTTTGGTTGAAAGCCTTTACTTTTGGGCCCAAAAATTTAAATTAGTCCTTTTAGTTTTTTGATAGGTTTTTAAAAAGTTTTAATTTAAACACCCCATCTTTAGGTATTGTACTTATCATGGAGAGTGATTTCTTAAAAACATTTGGGGAAATTTTTGTCTCTCTTTACGTTGAAAAGGGCGAGAGGGTCACCCGCTAAACAAAGAGTAGAAAATTGAAGGAAACCGGAAATAACGTTCTGAGGGGTCCCCAAATTCCCGATCCCCTTACCTGTTTGTGTATGCAAGTAAAAGGGGGTTTTAACCCCCCATCATTGGGAGGGGGGTTTGGGGGGGTGGGGGTTTCAGGGGGCGGGGTGTGGCAAGGCGGGGGGGGGGTGATTGGGACTGATCGGGGGAGGTTAGGTGGGGAAAGGGAGGGCAATGTGACGGGGATGCGGGGTTTTTGGGGGGGGTTGTTCGGGAACCGGAGAATTTTTGGGGGAAAAAATTTTCCCGGAGTTGGATTTTCCAATTTGCTTTTCCCCCTTTTTACCCCCCCCCCTTTTTCCCCCCCCCGGAAGAAAATAGGGGTTTTGGGCTGTTTTGGGTTTTTTCGTAAACCCCCGGTATTTTTTCCCTTACCCCCCCCCAAAGGGAGTGGGGGTCTTGGCAAAAGGGGGGTTCACCATGAAAAGGGGGGGTTTAAACACAGGGGGGGTTTTTGGGGTCAAAGGGAAAAGGGGAAAAGGGGGGGTTTTGAAAAAATTAATTGGGGTCCCAGTTTAAATTTAAAAAATTGTTTTTTTTCCCTTTTTGGTTTTTACTTTAAAGGGGGGAAAAAAATTCCAAGCTGGGAAATTCCCCCCCTTTCCCCCTTTAAAAGGGAAAGGGAGGGTCCCGTAATAAGGGTAAAAAATTGGGTGGGCTCCCCTTTCTCCCCTTCTTCCCCCCCCCGGGGGTTTGGGTTTGGGCTACGGGATATCCCCCTCATTTTCCCCAAAAAAAAACCTTTTTTTTAAGCATCTGAAAAATTTTAGGGGAAAAAATTGGGGAAAGGGGGGTTTTACCAAAATTGGGCCCCGCCCCCCACCCAAAGAAAAAGGTTTAAAAAGGTTTTAAAATCCCCCAATTTTTTATTATTTAATTATTTAAATATTTTAAATTAAAAATTTTTTTTAATTAAAAAAAAATATATAATAAAATTAAAAACAAAAACTTTTAAACCCCAAAATTTTTTTTTCCATTTTTTTTTCAAAGGAGGTTTAAATATTTAAATTTTTAAGGGGAAAATATTTTTTTTTTTGGGGTTTTGAGGTAAAAAGGAAAGAAAGGCGGTTTTTTTTTTTTTTTCCCCGGGCCCCCCCCAAAAAATGAAAAATTTTAAAAAAATTAAAAAGCCCCCCCCGTTTTAAAAATATATTTTAAAATATATTTATAAAAATTTATAATATATAATATATAAATTTATTATATATATATTATTTATTATAAAATAAAAAATTTAAGCTTTTAATTTAAAGATATCTTTTTTAAAATTTTTCATTTTTCTTTTTCTTTTAAGGTAGGATTATTTTTTAATTTTTAAGTTTTTTAAAAATTTTATTTTTTAAAAAATAAAGTGTTTATTTTTTGTCATTTTTGTTTTTTTCTATTCTTTAAATTTTTCCTGAGGGGGGAACCCCCTTTGGGTTAAACTGTTGAAGTTGTTACAGGGCTGAGTAAGCCTTCCCAAGGGGCGCCCTTGCCAGGATAAAAATCGATAAATTTCAAGATTAAAACTCCACCCAAACTACCTTTGGGAAAATTCAACGCTGCTCCCAAGTTGGTACCCCCACCCCAGGATTAATCATTCTTAGGTGGGAAATACGGAAAAGGTTTTTAAAGATTTGGTGATTGTTTTGGGTCCCTTTTTATCAAAAAGTCAATTCCGGCAGGAAAAAATTTATTTTTTTTTCGCCACCTTTTTGTTCAAAAGCTTAAAACATTTTTGGGGATTAGATTTCTAAGGAGAATTTTTCCCAGTGCCCAATTTTGTTTCTTTGGAGCTCTTTATTTTCCCAAAGGGGAAACTGTCGTGGGGCCCAAACTTTGATTTTTTTGGGTGAGAAGTTTGGATGGTCAAGTGCCCCATTCAAATTACTGTTTGTCGGGGGAAGCCAATAAACCCTTCGTTTTCTTTTAATACATATTATTTAATTGAAGAAAGGGATCGAGCCCTCTTTTTTATTTAAAGTTTGAGTGGACAGGAATTGAACCCCCCTTTTTTCTTTAATACCCTTTTTTTCCCCCGATTTTTTTTAAAATTATTTTTTTTGGCAAGTATGGGGGAAATCCCAGTTTTGGATGAAGCTGGAAGTAATTTTGGAAATTAACGGGGAAAAATTTTGAACCCTTTAATTTAGTGCGGGATCCGGGAAAAAGACTTGAAAGAAAGAGAATGAGAAGAAAAAAGGAAAAAAGGGGAAAAAGAGAAGAAAAAAAAGGAGGAGAGAGAGAATGAAAGAAAAGGGAAAAAAAAGGGAGAGAGGGGAGAATTAGAGAGAAATCCAAAAAAGGGACAGAAAGGAGGGGAGAAGCAAAAAGGGGGCGTGATAACATGATCGTGAGGAGAGAGCTAGATTACGGAAAAACCAATTTAAAATTTAAGAGAACTTGGGGGGAAAGCAAAGGATAGAAAATTGGGGAAAAAACCCCTTAAGAAGTGGGGAAAAAAGGCTAGGGGAACCATGGGGAAAAAAAGTTTAAAAAACGTAAAGGAAAAAGTAGGAACTCGATTTAATAGGGGAGAAAAAAGGGAAATCCCCAAGCCCCGAAAATGTCCCTTGAATTGGGAAAAAAAAAAAGTTTTTTTAAAACCCAAAAAAATTTAAAGGGGAAGGGGAAAAATTGAACATCATGCGTAGTGCAAAATTTTCCCAAAACCCCAAAAATTTACCTCCCTCCCCGAGGGTGAAGACATTATTTCATAAATTATCGGGTTTTTGAAAATACCGCTACCCTCTGTAAAGGGGCCTGGGGCCCCTTTGGGCAACCAGGTTAGAAATGTTATTTTTGGTACGCTTTAAAATATCTAGGGCACTTTGGGGGCGGATATATATTAATTTAACCTATGAAAAAGGGGAAACCCTTTTAAAAAGCAATAAAAAAAACCAAAAATTTTTAAACGGGAAAGATTTAAAGGTATCCCCTTACAGCCGGCCAAAATTTTTCAGCAGCTACAAGAAAACCTTTCGTTTGTTGACTTTTGGATGAGAGTTCAGGAATTGATCATGTTAAAAATCCCCTTAGAGACTTAAAGGGTTTTGACCTTTCCCTGACAGCTTTTTTCCTACCAATCCCGAACATTCATTAAGAACGTAACCAAATTTAAAGAAAAGGAATTGCTGAGGCTGCTGCCCGTATGTGAGGTCAAAATTTCCCTAAAAAAAGCCCAAAAAGGGATGAACCCAAAAGGGAAAGGGGTTATAGACCTTAAAAATCAAACCCTCTAGGGAAAGCAAAAGACTTTTTAATTCCCCTGTTTGCCCATTTGTTTTGGTTTGGGGCCAATAAACGCCCAAATTTGGGCCCTTTTTCTAAGAAGGTCCAAAAATTGGAAGTTTGTTTTAAAAAACGAAATGACCAAGCCCCCTTTTTTCCGGGAACAGTTAATGGCTTAATGTATTACCTTTTTAACGAGCTTTGGAAATGACAGGGAATGGGCCCTTTTTGAAAAGCTGTTCCCAAAACCTTTAAAGAAATCATTTCTGCTATTTTTTTCCAGACTACTTGGGGGCCATACGGATTTTTTTCCCTCCCGTCCGTTGTTACATTAGTCTAAATGGTTCACGGGTTTGGGTCTAAACCCCGTTTTTAGCCCCCATCATTTTTTTCCCGTACAACGGTAATGAAAAAAGGTGCCTTTTTTTTTTTCCTTTTTTCCCCTTTGAGGTTGACCTTTTATCCCCAAAAGGGGGGACATAAGCTTTTCAGATCCTTTTTTCCCGTAGGTCAGAAAAAGCCACCAAAAAAAGTTCAGATGGGGAAAAAGTCCCCCGCGAGATTCATGGGGGGTTTAAAAAAACCAGTGATGCTACTCTCGAAAGCGGGGGTTGAAAGGACCCCCCGGTTTCCCACGGGTTAATGAAAGTAAAGATATACCCCTCCGGGAACCCAATTAAATGTCTTGACTTGGGCTAGACCAAAGCCAAAGGCTTCCCCCTATGTCCATCCTTTGTTTTTTTCCTGCTTTTTAAAGCCTTTAGATATTCAAAGGGGATTTCCTTGCAATTTAAAAACGTAATTGCCCTTCTCTTCAGAATTTCCAAATCCCGTTAAAAAAAATCAAGTTAAAAAAAGGGGGGGGAAAAATTTTTTATAAATTTGAATATATAAAAGGTATTTTGCCCCCCCCAAAGTCAGAAAACCAATTAAAATTAAATGAGATGACAATTTATTTTTTTTTTTTCCCAAGCCCAATGCAGAGAGCTGTTAAAAAGGCTATGCCCTTTTCCAGGGCCCGGCATTTCTCGCATCGAAAAAACCTTTAAAAAAATTTGGGGGAAAACCCTGTTTTTGGGCCAAAAATTGCCCTTTGATGTCACTCCTTTTTTGAAAGACCGTGTAAAGTTTGCCAACTGCCCAACCCTCCCGGGGAAACAGGCGGGTCCCTATGGTCAAAATGCCGTTTTTACGGCCCCCTTTTTGAAAGAGAAGCAATTGAAAAATCTTTTGGTCCTTTTCCCATTTTCATTTTGGGGGAATAGATATTTTAAAAAAAATTTTTTGTTTATGTTTCGAGTTTCCCTAAAAACCCGGGTTCCCCTTTAAAGACCAAAACAACTCGGAGGGGCGAAGCCCCTTTTGCCCATTTTCTCCGAATGGGCACTTTTGAGTTTTTTTTTTGCCGGGGGACAAAATTTCAATTTGATTTTGCACCCATTTTTCCCAAAATTCCCTGGGGGGGAAGTTCCCCCACCACCCCCTATCATAGCTGTAATGGGAGGTTTGGCGCCACCTTTCGTTTCCCAAGTCCTTTTTAAAAGGAAAAATTTTGGTTCCCTTAAAAAAAATTGGATGCATCTTTAAACCTCCCTTTGCTTTTTTTGCCATGAGGGAATTTCCCCAGTGACTTTTTTGGGGTTTTCCCCTTTTAAACTTCTCAAAGGTGGGACAGGCCAGAGGCCCTTGCCCCACCCTTCAGGGATTTAGGACTAATGGGGGGAAAAATGTGGGGTTTTCAGTCTTCTTCCCATTTTTCCTTGAGTTAAAACCAAATTGGGAGGAAACCTTGAAAAGTTTCAAAAAACAAAAGCTTGTCAAGGGGCCCTTTTAAAAAAAACCTTTTTTAAAATTCCCAAAAGTCAGGGAGAATTTTTTAAAGTAGGGGGTAAAGTTCTGGTACTTCTGCCTAAAAAGCAAATAAAATTTTAAAAGCAGGGAAAGGTCCATAAAAAGTATTAAAAATTTGGGGAAAGTTGATACCTCATAAAAATCAGGGGGGAAACCTAAGCTTTATTTAAAAACCCCAAAAATTTTTAAAAAAATTTTAAAACCAAAGGGAATTGGTTAACTGCCTTAAAAGTTTGACTTAGTTTTTCCACACAAAACTTAAAAAAAACAACTGAAGAATGAAAGGTTGGTAATTGAACCTCAAAAAAAAACTTGGGGATTATAAAGAAGAACTCCCTGATTTGGTTTGACTCTTGCCCAAAGGGGCCCGCAAAAACATTAATTTTTTAAAGAATCTTTTGGTTTACCAAAGAGACATGAATACTTCAATTTTGTGAGAAATTTTTTCGGGAGTTTTATGATATTCCAGGTGTTGCCTCCACGGTAGCCCTTTAAATTGAAAAGTGAGGAAAACCCTTAAAAAACAAAAAATTTTTCCCATTTCCCAGTTCCCCAAAGGGATGCATTGCCGAGGGAAGACAAATTATTAAAATAAAGATCATTAAACCTTCGTTTTAGCATATTCCGCTCACAGTAGTCAGGTTAAAAAAGGGAGGTAATTCATATAGACTTGCTATTGTTTCGAGGCCTTAATGCAAACAATCGGGGGTGCTGAGCCTAGCCCTTAATAGTTTAGCAAACTACAAAAAATTTTTATGCCCTTTTTCCTTCTTTTCAGAGATTGAAAATTCCCAGGGCAAATAAACAATTTAATTTGGGTTTCTTTCTTCAAAGCATTCCCCTTTTTTCCAACACCCCAAGGGAAATGAAGCAGAAATTAGAACTTTGCCCTTGGTTTTGGAAAATCCCTGTGCTACTTACGTGAGACTGATGAAAAGGTTTTTGGGGAAATATGCCAAATTTTTTTCATTTATTTTGAAAAATTTTTCGTAATGACACCCCACTGGGGCGAGCATATAAAAAATTTTTAACATCATTTTTACGTATTTTTACCCCAAGGGCCTCACTGCCAACCGAAGAAAGTTCCTTGGGGGTAAAACAAATTAGTTTTTTGGGGACGATATTTTTCAAATTAACTCTCTGACCCCCTCTCCCCAGAAAAGATCAAAGCTTTATTAAAAATTTAAAAATTCCCCCAAAACCAAGGGGCTCATGTTTTAGTTTTTTTTTGGGTTTTTCTGAAATTTTTTATCCCCCGGTTTTTTTTCCCGAACCTTACGGATTTTAAAGGCATAAAAATCCGATTTCCTTTAAAAAAGTCTTTTGAAGGAACCCCCCTTAAAATTTTCCAACGTACCCGGGGGAAAAATTTTAAAGGGAGAATAAAATATTTTTTTCGAAAGACCCTATATTAAGATTCCAGATATTAATAAAACATTTTTTTTAAAGAACTGATGCCCCCAATACTGGTTAGGTGCATTTTTACAAAATTTCCCCTTTGGTACCCCCTTTCCCCCGTATGTTTCCTAACCCGGGGAAACTCCTTCCCAGAAACGAGATCTCCCCTTAAAAAAGGAATGTTTGACCCTTGTGTGGGGTATCCCCAAAAATTTAAAATTTTTATTTGTGGGAAAAAAAATTTAATTTTAGAAACGGAACCAAACCCCTTTGATATACCTAAAAAAACTTTTAAGGGAACCAACATGCCTCTTGGGTGGACATTGCACTCCAGGCTTTTAAGTTCCATATTGTGTATATCAATGGTTCAAACCAAAATTTTTTTCTATGACGGTTAAGTCTGGACAGGGCCAATAAAGATTTGTTGCCTTACGCGGCCCTTTCCCCAAAGTTAGAACTTTTTCCTCGCCCCTTCTTTTAAACTCCTTGGGCATAAGTCTTGGTATGGGGGAGGTTGGGGGGAAAAATTCCCAATTTGATGGAGTAGTGAGGGAGTAAAATAGTAACAAAAGTTTCATTGCCCGGGTCTTGTTAGGTAGGGTTTTAAATCCAGCTCCCGCAAATTCCCCCCCCCTTTTTTTCCCCCCCCCCCCAAAGGATAGTTTTTATTGCCGGCTGGGTTGTTAAGGTAGGGTCAGTCAGCCCCCGCTATTTCCCCTTCCCCCCCTTTTTCCCCCCCTCCCAAAAGGTGTAAAAGTGTGGGGGTCTGGTCAAACAGTAAATCACTTGCCCCACAGCTCCCAAACACTGTAAGAAAATGCCCGTTTATAAATTTTGTGGACTTTTGGTTTTAAAGCTTCACTTTTGACCAATAAATTTTTTTAGTCCCTTTTAGTCTTGATAGGGTTAAAAAAGTTTTTTTTAATCCCACCTCTTTAGGTATTGTACTTTCGGAGGTGATTTTCTTAAACAGTGGGTAATTGTCCCCTCTTTACAAACTTGAAAGGACAGAGAAGGGGCACCCCGCTAATCCCAAAGAATAGAAATTTAAGGAAAAGGGCTAACGTTCCTGAGGGGTTTTCCAAAAATTTGGAAAAAACTTACCCGGTTTTTGTAAAGCAAATAGCAGGATAAAACCCCTTTATCATTGCAGGGGGGAAAAAAAACCTGCTTTCCCCCCCGTCTCTGGACGGGTTATTGACGGCTTTGAAAAACTGGAAGAACGACCCGGGGGTTTTCAACAAAAAACCTGCGACCCCCCCCCCATCAAAGGGAAAGGCTACGATTTCAACAACACGCTGTCCCCCCAACACCCGACACCCCAAATTGCGTTGAAAAACAGATATATTATATTTTTTTATTTTTCATTTTCTTTAAGGTAGATTAAATTTCCTATTTAAGTGTTTTAATTTTATAAAATTTTTTAAAAAATTTAAAATTGGGTTTTTGTTTTTTTCCCGTTTTTGTTTTTTTCTTTCATTAATTTTTCCCAGGGGGGAGCCAGCCTTGGGTTTAAAACCGGGGTTTAAGTTTTTTACAGGGGGTTAGGGAAGCCTTTTTACTGGGTTTGGACAGGGAAAGGGGGTAGCAGAGCAAGGGCTGGGTGGGCCCGGGGGGAAAGGCCCCCCGGGAGGCCGGGGGGCAAAGGGGGGGAGGGACCCGGGCAGGGAGGGCCAAAAAAAAGGGGAGGGCGGGCCAGAAATTTTGTATAGGACACTGCCCCCAACTCCCTTGTATTTTTTTAAAATTAACCCAAATAACCTTACTTACTTGACTCCCAAAAGGACTCCCCCCTTTTACGCCGTTTTCAGAAAAATACGAAGAAGGAGTGGAGGTCCTACTTACCTGGGAGGAGAAACACCACAAGAGAGGACAACCTTACGTAAGTAGAGGGAGAGAGAGAGAAAGAGAGAGAGATAGGCTAAAAAATTTGTTTGTTGGGATGTTTATGAGAGTGTGAGAGAGCTGTATACAGTGTCGTCAGGATGTTGAGACGAGGCGTTGCAATTTGCATTATTTATTACGTTACTTCAAATTGTCAAGTCAAGGTCATCTGTTAAGACTGAAAGTTCTTTTTTACAATCCCTGTGTGTGTGTGTGTGTGTGTGTGTGTGTGTGTGTGTGTGTGTGTGTGTGTGTGTGTGTGTGTGTGTAACTAAGCGAGGCTTCAGCTGGCATAACAGTAATTTAAATCCTCATCTCATTACCTTCACTAAATGTTTACTTTGCATCATCGAACGTCATCTCTCGTCTCGGGAGCGACAGTCTTAGTCCCACCTCAAAGGACGGAGGGTCGAGCCTTCCTTATGCTTTAACTGTTCACATACATGAAAGAATCTGTCTCATCCTCTACTGTCTCACTCGTTTCCACATGTGTGATGGAATTTACAGTATTCTTCATTCTTCTTTTCATTCGTGCAATCCTGCCTTCACCTCTGCCTGACACCCTGCCACCCTCCCTGCCACCCACCCTGCCACCCACCCTGCCACCCACCCTGCAACCCACCAGAGCTGGGAAAGCATGTCACGGGAGACGGCCACGTTCACTAAGGATATCACACCTATTATCCTGGCTGCCCACCATAACCACTACGAGATCCTAAAATTACTGTTGGACCGTGGAGCATCCCTGCCCATGCCACATGACATCAGGTGAGCAAAATGCCCATGCCCCACAGGGTGCCACCCCCTAACCCCCCTCACCCCAAAGTGCTTGCCTAGTTAAGAATCAAACATTCGCCTCAGTGGTAGGGATATTTACCCTCTCGTGTGGAAGCGAATTGTGGAACTGACTTGTGTAACATGTAACATGAATTGTTTTACCTTAGTTTCTACAGTAATGATAGTTTCTGCAAAATGACAGTAAATTTTTCGTAATAGTAGGAAGATAGTAATGGTAGTAGTAACTCGGCATGTTGAAAGTTCTCAATAACTGGATAGTCTCAGTTCTTTGGAAATTAAACAGATCACTGATAGTACTACTGCTGTCTCTATTACACTATCCAGTACCACCGTTACAAGTATGAGTACTACTACTAGTACTACTACTACTACTACTACTACTACTACTACCGCTGCAAAAATAATTACAACAAGCAGTACTGATAATACTAATTCTGATTCCTTGCAATTCTGACGTTGCTTCTGTTGCGCCGACTACGGCTGCTGGTGATGGGGCTGCTCCTGCCCCTGCTGCTTCTGCTGCTGGGGGCTCCTGATTCTGCTGGTGCTCTTGTTGCTCCTGGATCTGCTGCTCCTGCTGTAGATGTGGGTGTGACGAGTGTTTGATTTCCACTGAAGAGGATTCGCTGCGTCACTCCCTCTCAAGAATCAACGCGTACAAGGCTCTGGCTTCACCCTCCCTCATCGCTCTCTCTTCTAAAGACCCCATACGCACTGCCTTTGAGCTCTCTGGAGAGCTTGCCAGACTCCAGGGCATGGAACACGAGTTCAAGCAGGAGTATAATGTAAGTGGTTGTTGTGTTGATGATAGCAGATGAGGCAGTGGTGGTGGTGGTAGCTTAAGCAGTGGTAGCTGAAATGGTGATATTGGCGGTAGTAGTAGTAGTTGATAAAGTAGTTAGGAGTGTTATCTTTGAAAAGGTGGGATGGTCGTTTTTGAAATAGGGAGGTGGTGGTTAGTAGTAGTAGTAGTAGTGTTGGTATAATGTGTGTATCAACTGGAATATTGTGGGTAGTGGTTGTGGCGAGGTAGTAAGAGTGGTAGTGGTGGTATAAGAAGTAGCGGTAGTGATGTTGGTAGTTGAAGTAATGGTTTTGGTAGAGGTAGTTGACGTAGTGGTGTGGTAGTGGTGGCATCAATGAAAATAGTAATGGTAGCAGTCGTGGTGGTAGTGGTATCAATAATGGCCGTTATTAAAAGTAATAGTACTAGTAGTAGTGGAGGCAATAATTGTAGCATTAAAAGTAATGTTGGAAAGATGGTAATTCTTTGAGTAGCTTCTCCTTGACTACAAGATCATCTCTCTCCCTGCCCTCCCTGACTACAAGATCATCTCTCTCCCTGCCCTCCTTGACAACAAGATCATCTCTCTCCCTGCCCTCCCTGACTACAAGATCATCTCTCTCCCTGCCCTCCCTGACTACAAGATCATCTCTCTCCCTGCCCTCCTTGACTACAAGATCATCTCTCTCCCTGCCCTCCCTGACTACAAGATCATCTCTCTCCCTGCCCTCCCTGACTACAAGATCATCTCTCTCCCTGCCCTCCCTGACTACAAGATCATCTCTCTCCCTGCCCTCCCTGACTACAAGATCATCTCTCTCCCTGCCCTCCCTGACTACAAGATCATCTCTCTCCCTGCCCTCCCTGACTACAAGATCATCTCTCTCCCTGCCCTCCCTGACTACAAGATCATCTCTCTCCCTGCCCTCCTTGACTACAAGATCATCTCTCTCCCTGCCCTCCCTGACTACAAGATCATCTCTCTCTCCCTGCCCTCCCTGACTACAAGATCATCTCTCTCCCTGCCCTCCTTGACTACAAGATCATCTCTCTCCCTGCCCTCCCTGACTACAAGATCATCTCTCTCCCTGCCCTCCCTGACTACAAGATCATCTCTCTCCCTGCCCTCCCTGACTACAAGATCATCTCTCTCCCTGCCCTCCCTGACTACAAGATCATCTCTCCCCCTCCTTGCCCCTCCCTGCCTACAAGATCATCTCTCTCCCTGCCCTCCCTGACTACAAGATCATCTCTCTCCCTGCCCTCCCTGACTACAAGATCATCTCTCTCCCTGCCCTCCTTGACTACAAGATCATCTCTCTCCCTGCCCTCCCTGACTACAAGATCATCTCTCTCCCTGCCCTCCCTGACTACAAGATCATCTCTCTCCCTGCCCTCCTTGACTACAAGATCATCTCTCTCCCTGCCCTCCCTGACTACAAGATCATCTCTCTCCCTGCCCTCCTTGACTACAAGATCATCTCTCTCCCTGCCCTCCCTGACTACAAGATCATCTTCTCCCTGCCCTCCTGACTACAAGATCATCTCTCTCCCTGCCCTTCCTGACTACAAGACCATCTCTCTCCTTGCCCTCCCTGACTACAAGATCATCTCTCTCCCTGCCCTCCCTGACTACAAGATCATCTCTCTCCCTGCCCTCCCTGACTACATGATCATCTCTCTCCTTGCCCTCCCTGACTACAAGATCGTCTCTCTCCCTGCCCTCCCTGACTACATGACCATCTCTCTCCCTGCCCTCCCTGATTACAAGATCATCTCTCTCCCTGCCCTCCTTGACTACAAGATCATCTCTCTCCCTGCCCTCCCTGACTACAAGATCATCTCTCTCCCCTCCCTGACTACATGATCATTTCTCTCCTTGCCCTACCTGATTACAAGATCGTCTCTCTGTAGACAGCCTGTACTGTCTGTACAGACAGCTTATGCTGTCTACCAGCTTAGTTCATATTTCGCGGCACTCAGGTGCTGCCCTCTCTCGGCCTGCCCAGGTCAGTGGGACGCTGGTCCCACTCGCACTCGCTCACTCACTCAGCGGCCTAGAAGCAGTCAACAGTCCTACTAGCTCGTGGGCATGGCCCTCCTGGGCCATGGGCACTTAACACACAAGCCTGTGTACCCACCACGACTTTGCAAATAAAGTAAAGCCTCCGAAGACGTTTATCAATTGAACCCCACACTGCAAGAGTCACCAAACTGGTTATAAATGGTGGGAAGCAGTGGTCGCAGCAAGTTGTGTTTGCCTGGAGAGAGGAAGGAAATAGAATGAAGTTGTGTTCACTTCATCACCCTACATTAGAAACATCCGTCTCTCAACGAGTTATCCTGATGTCGTGTCTGCACGTTTCAGCATCCTGACACAGGTACAAGAAGGATTTGGCCGACATTTCCCAAATTTCTTCGAGAAATATAAGTAGTGTCCCAGTAACTCCATGCTACAGCGTCCCACACTGTTTCTCAAGTCACGTGTTCAGTGTCACTTGTATATTCTGCTGTTGTTGTTCAGCTCAGTGCAGCTATTTCAGCAAGCCAGAGGTGAGTTTTGTGGTGATTTCTGCATCCAGAGTGAGTTTCTCCACGTGTTTGTGGGAGAACAGGAGGAAGTGACCGGTTCCTACCTCACTCACACCTCACCCGCCTACCACCACTATGTGTTCACTCCCTCTGCTGTGTTTTCTGCTGTTTTCTGTGTGAACTGATTGCCAGAGCTGTGTATCCGAGTGCCCAACCACTCGAAGCCACGTGGATCAGCAAGCCACATGGATCAGCAAGCCACATGGATCAGCAACCCACATGGATCAGCAACCCATGTGGATCAGTATGTCACGTAGATCACGATACCACGTGGATCACGACGCCACATGGGGTGTGGACGAAGCCACGTGGATCTACGAGCCACATGAGTTACCGATGCTGCTGCACGACGTCACAGTGCTGATGACGTCACTCCTGACATCACATGATGTCACATCGAGTGTTTCAGTAATTATGTCAGTATTATCGAGAAGATTGAGAGAAGACATATGTCATATTAATTCCTCTCAGTCAGTGTATGGCTTAGTGTCATTTTTGTGCACAGAAAAGCATCATTTGCTAGTTTAAGCCATGTTGTACTGCATGTACCATGGGTGTGTGTAAAGTTTCCATGTGTCCTGTGTGATCTCGAGCCCAGCTGTGTGTCGACCACAGGTCTGCGGCCAGACCCCTGTGTAGCTCTTTGTTGCCTGTCACCCGGTGTGACCACTGTGTTTGACAGCTGATATTAGTCAGCCTGAGCGTATGAGCCCATTTGTACAGAAAGCTCTTATGCTCGTCGCTCATAGATGCTCTGCAGAATCGTACCTGCTACGATTCCCATTGATATTTGTTTCACTTCACCTCCAGACCTTCAGAGTGCAGTTATATGTAGAGAAAGAAGTCTGGGGATGCTTAGACTAACCTCTGCTATAACTCCAACTGCCGAGAGAATGACACTCGTCAAGCCGCAGTTAGCCCTGTCGGCAGGCGGTGTTTCAGCCTCGTGTAATAAGCTTCAGTGAACTCCTGCACAAAGATGATGTCACTTTGACTGCTAGCTCGCTCACTGCAGTCTGGTGTATGATGTTACGACTCCCAGATGTTTTGCCCAGTCGTCTCTACCACGACTCACTCCATGACTCACTCCACACTCGCCGGCAGTGACAGCCCAGTGACAGTACCAGTCAAGAAGTGTCCTCCTGAGTTGCTTGCCAGAAGTCCTGCCCAGTTGCCGAGTTTTGTCGATGCCTCACTCGAGGACACCAGCATGTCGTGCCCCAGGTTGAGTGAAACCTGCAGTGACTCCTACAATGACTGCTTCACCGTTCTAGAGGAGACCGTAACCCGTTACATCACAGCTCAGCCGCAGCGATGTCTCCTGTGTTGCAGTATCTGTCCAGACACAGGAAGGCGTGCAGTGATGTCCATCGATGCTCACTACCTGTGACCACGATGTTTCGCACATCCCACATGTTTTTTTTCCCTCCCTGTAGAAAGTTTTTTTTTCCATGTCCATATGTATATACATATTTTTATTTTGTGTTCTGTGCCCTGTTCCTACAAGAGAGAGACCAAGCTTTTTTTTTACCACCAGTATTGTCGCGTCTGGACGATGCGAGGTAGGTGGCCGAGCAAATGTAGACAGCCTGTACTGTCTGCACAGACAGCTTATGTTGTCTGCCAGCTTAGTTCATATTTCGTGGCACTCAGGCGCTGCCCTCTCTCGGCCTGCCCAGGTCAGTGGGACGCTGGTCCTCAACACACAAGCCTGTGTACCCACCTCGACTTTGCAAATAAAGTAAAGCCTCCGAAGACGTTTATCAATTGAACCCCGCACTGCAAGAGTCACCAAACACACTGGTTATATCTCTCCCTGACTACAAGATCGTCTCTCTCCCTGCCCTCCCTGACTATAAGATCATCTCTCTCCCTGCCCTCCCTGACTATAAGATCATCTCTCTCCCTGCCCTCCCTGACTACAAGATCATCTCTCTCCCTCCCCTCCCTGACTACAAGATCGTCTCTCTCCCTGCCCTCCCTGACTACAAGCTCATCTCTCTCCCTGCTCTCCCTGACTACAAGATCGTCTCTCTCCCTTCCCTCCTTGACTACATGATCATCTCTCTCCCTGCCCTCCCTGACTACAAGATCATCTCTTTCCCTGCCCTCCCTGACTACAAGATTATCTCTCTCCCTGCCCTTCTTGACTACAAGATCATCTCTCTCCTTCCATTCCCTCAGGAACTCCGTCAGAAGGTGATGAAGTTTGGCACCGAGCTGCTTGACCAGACCAGGTCAAGGACAGAACTCTCCATCATGCTCAACTATGACCCTGAAGGCCCCGTCTGGGAGGAGGGAGAAGTCAACTCTTTGGAAAGACTCAAGATGGCTATTAAGTTCTCGCAAAAATCCGTGAGTTTGCTTCTGTTGTTTGTCTGTAATAAAGAGGCATTTACCTAGTTAAACCATTATCTAGTTACTAGATTCTAGTAGTTTACACAGACCTAATGGAAGAAAGACGACGTTTCGGTTCATCCGAGACCTATATTAACTGGCGAGTGGCTTGGTAATGGTCAAGAACGGATTGAAACATCGTCTTGTTTACATTTCGCAACGTGTCTGTCAGCTGTGCATAGTTCCAGCAGCTGTAGAGTTGTAACGTACATGTGTACACCTGTTTACTGCAGACTTGTAACGTACATGCGTACACTTGATTACTGTAGAGTTGTAACGTACATGCGTACACTTGATTACTGTAGAGTTGTAACGTACATGTGTACACTTGTTTACTGCAGAGTTGTAACGTACATGTGTACACTTATTTACTGCAGAGTTGTGACGTACATGTGTACACCTGTTTGCTTAGTGCTTAATTATTAATGTATATTGTCAGAACTGTTATTTTCATAAGAACGCCTTGTCATCGACTGACATTTGAGAGAATGTATTGACATCTGTTGTATAATCTACAGTATTCTTAATATTTTCCAGTTTTGCAGTACTGTATAGTAAGATAAGTCTGAGAGGAAGTGTTGCTACTATAAACTTCATTCTGGGTATACATAAAACGTTGTCATCGTGGATTCAGACGCTCTTCTTGTGTGAACGTAGTCTGAGAGAGGTGTCAGCACTGCTGTGTATTTTGGACATGGCCAGTGTGGTACAGTTTGTGCCTTAGTTTTAATATTCATTTGTTCTGTGTGGAGAGTCTGTGTGTTGAAGTAATTTATCCAGGTATACACAAATACAGTTACATAGATTATCATACATAGCAGTATATGTGTAGAGAACCTGGGATAACCCAAAAAAGCCAAAGAAAGTGACTTATTTCCATTGGGGTCCTGTAAGTTGCATATATTAAACTTATGTTTAATGTTTTGGGCACTAATTCTGTGTTGTTTGGTGTAAACTCACGAAGGCGTTTGCTATTGCATCCTAACTATTGAGACGACTTAGTTTTTGATCGAGACTCACCCTGTTCCAGAACCGAGTGAAACTTCTCTGCCCTGCTGGTGTCAGCACGGCGTACTGTGTCGACCTGGTCTTTGAGTAGACAGCATCTCACTAGTACACGACCCCTAGTCGTGTGCTAGTGAGTCGCACACCTTGATACTTCTGCTGTCTTATGAATTTCGGTTTAATATATCTTATACGATTAATCTGGTGTTGAGATCAGAATAATTATAATTTGTCAGAGGATTAACTTCCACTTGACATACAAAAGTTTGATTTGTAATCAGTTATTACACAAATCTTTCTCTATTATGTGACTAATATTTATCATGCAGACTCTAAATATATTTGTACAAGACATCTTTATATGATAGGTGCATTTTACACTCCTTGTTTTATCAATAAAATTTCTAAACTGGTGAATAGAAATATGATATATATATATATATATATATATATATATATATAATATATATATATATATATATATATATATATATATATATATATACATCTCTATATTTCTAATGCTTCTCCGTGTCTCCAGTTCGTGGCTCACCCGAACGTTCAGCAGCTGCTGGGTGCTATCTGGTACGACGGTCTGCCAGGGTTCCGTCGCAAGGACCTCACAGGACAATGTGTGGAGGTGGCCAAGCTGGCCTGCATGTTCCCAGTACTCTCCTTCGCGTATATCTTCTGCCCCAGTTCCAGCAAGGGCAAATTTATCAAGAAACCTTTCGTCAAGTTCATCACCCACTGCGCCTCCTACATGCTGTTCCTCAGTGAGTCTAGAGAGAAAGAGAAAGAGAGTGAGAGAGGAATGACTGGTTTAAATAAACACGGTTACATGTAGACATTAAAACTGCTGTTGTGGCGTAAATTTTTAAGCACTAATTACCTTGTAACAAGCAAACGAGCAAGTGCTAATACAACAAGCAACAAAGGCTCAAATATTTTTTTTTTGTGATCAGACGTAGTCAGCAGCGTTGCTTTACTTTATACTACTTTTACTGCAACCAGATATGAAGTCTCAGTTGATTTTCAATTTCTCTCTCTCTTTCCCTCCGACAACCTAGTGCTGCTAGCGTTGGCTTCTCAGAGGATCGAATACATGTTCATCGAGTGGTTCGGCAATGCTTGGCTTCACTCCGTCCTTGAAGACTGGAAGCTGAAGGAGAGAGGCTCCTTTCCAGGCTTTTTCGAGCTGGCTATCATCATGTACATCTTCAGTAAGTCGTACTGTGTTCTTTGTGCTGACTTAAACTTCTACCAAATGATACCACATTTGCGTTTTCAAATATTTTTGACGTGCATGGCAATTTTTTTTTTTTTCGGCCATCAGTGTAGGACTCTTCATTGATTATATTTTGCTCTACGCTGAGAACATGACGTATTTTTTTTTTTATTCTTCCCTTCACTGGAAGTCACAATAACTCTGTAAAGTTATACTTCGCTGTGATCTTCTCACTTAAATCTGGCCAAGTGGCATAAGTACTTTGATGCAGAGTTGTAGGTTCGAATCCTGCTGTGGACAGGAGAGATAATGTTTGTAAATAACTTCGCCTGTCTGCAAATTGTTAAGCATTTAATGGTAAAGTCGCTGAGACGATCACAAGCAGATGTCTTCAGAAACAAGTGACTTTCTTTGCAGTCACCGGCTCTTGCAACTGAAAAACATCACACTTGAAAGTGCTATAACGTTATCAACCGACTCCTGCAGGTCTCATATGGTCTGAGATCAAATCCCTGTGGTCTGATGGTCTGCTAGAGTACGTCAAGGACCTGTGGAACATCATCGATTACATCACCAACATGTTCTTCATGACGTGGCTCCTGATGCGAGCCACATCCATCTTCCTG
This sequence comes from Cherax quadricarinatus, assembly GCF_026875155.1. Taxonomy (NCBI): domain Eukaryota; kingdom Metazoa; phylum Arthropoda; class Malacostraca; order Decapoda; family Parastacidae; genus Cherax; species Cherax quadricarinatus. Next base: position 12,257,691 of record NC_069405.1, read on the forward strand.
GTACAGAAGGATCTTTGGAATGGGATCTGGCCATACTACCCTCGTGAAGCTTGGGATCCCTACGACCCACTCCTCATCTCCGAAGGATGCTTTGGTGCAGCCATGATCTTCAGGTGAGATGATGGAAGTGATGCTGAGGGGGAAATGATATGGGTGATGTGGGAGATGAAGGAATGAAGGAAAGTTGCCGTAGGCCTACTGGCCTATACTTAGCAAGTATTCTCAAATCCAACCCTTTTCTCTCTCATATTTATCTAAGAAATAAAATCGCAGTAAAATAACAACAATGAAAAAACAGTGAAATTCCAAGAGCTTTCGTGATTTCTCACATTACCACGAAATAACAAAAGAAATAACGAAAGCGCTTGGAATCTCACTATCTTTTCACTGTGGTTATTTTGCATGTTTATCTAACCTCTGTATGAACCTAAGAGTGACGTGGGACGAGGGCAATAAATACAATAGCTGAGTATACCGACAGTATGTAAATAAATCAGACATTAAGGGTTATGGCATTTTATATTGAAGACATTTCGTCCACTAGGGGGACTTTACTAATCCACATCAGGAAAGAGGAGCTTATGACGACGTTTTGGTCCGACTTGGACCTATGTGAGGGTTATTTGTGTGTTGTTTCAGTCACGGTATTGTGCCTTTCTGTTCTTTACCAATTGAAGTCCCTGGCGGGCGAAACGTAGTCACAATAAAATGCCATATCCGGCGTTGTGTGTCTTATTTACGTGTGAAGTAATGGCGCTGCTTCATGTAAATATTTCGCTATGAGGCGACATTTACTAACACGATCTGTTATTCGTAATCTTTGTTGATTCTCACACTCTTTAACCTCACAGGTAACAGCTCATGGGAGACCGAAACTTAGGCCGACGTTTCGGTCCGACTTGGACCATTAACTAGGCACTCAGAAAAGCATGTGTGACTACTTAATGGCCCGAGTCGGACCGAAAAGTCTCGGTCTCCTGTGTGTGTGTTTTCTGTGTATTGTTCCAGTCACGGTATTGTATTTAGGAACTTCTAAACAACCCCTAACACCCTAGGAGTCTAACCACTAATAATACATCCTTGACAACTGCAGCGCCTCCGTCAGTAACACACCACCACCACCACCACCACCACCACCACCACCACCACCACCACCACCACCACCACCACCATCACCACCACCACCACCACCACCACCACCACCACCAACACAACAGCTTACGAACACTATCCTCTTCCTCAAGCGCATCTTTGATATTACCTCTCCCTGGCAGCTTCCTGAAACTGGTGCACATCTTCAGCGTGAACCCACACCTGGGACCTCTGCAGATCTCCCTTGGAAGAATGATCTTCGATATCCTCAAGTTCTTCTTCCTCTACACGCTGGTCCTCTTTGCATTTGGCTGTGGTAGGTATTGGCGTAGTCGTCTGCATCTCTCTCTCTCTCTCTCTCTCTCTCTCTCTCTCTCTCTCTCTCTCTCTCTCTCTCTCTTTTTTTTTTTTTTTTTTTTTTTTTTTTTTTTTTTTTTTTTTTTTTTTTTTTTTTTTTTTTTTACACAGGGTTTGACAAGGTTAAGGATCCCTAGCTTTATTGACAAGCTATTTACAGGTTAAGGATTCCTAACTTTATTGGCAAGCTAAGAGCTGTTACCTACATCAGCTCACTTGAAAGCATTTTTATTGTTATGAGACATACAAGTAGGGAACAGGATGAAGTTGGAACCATCTGTGGGCCAGCATTTTCATTTGATCAACTGACTTTATCTCGCTGACATCATTATGCTGTACTAATGTGTTCCATACTCGAGTCATCCTGGGTATATATGATCTCAGATGGAGTGATGTTCTGGAGAAGGGTACAGCCAGAGTGAAGTTGCTGCTGGCTGCCCGTCTTGTGGCATAAAAGCTTGTTTCACGCTGTCCTCGAAGTGGATCTAAGTGTGGTACTTTAACAATATTGGCCTTGTACATAACAGTAAGGCCAACCACTCTCTCTCTCTCTCTCTCTCTCCTCTCTCTCTCTCATCTCTCTCTCTCTCCTCTCTCTCTCTCTCTCTCTCCTCTCTCTCTCTCTCTCTCTCTTCATCTCTCCCTCATCTATGCCAGACATAGATTCACTGGTAATCTTGACATTTTCTTCGGTTTTAGCCAATCAGTTCATGATTTAGCATTATTTTAACGTGAGATTTGAAGACTTATTTTGCTGATTTACCTGTATTTATAATGTTGTATTGTGGGTGTGATGCAACTGTGTTGCAGGTATGAACCAGCTGATGTGGTACTACGCTGAGCTGGAGATGAAGAAGTGTTACCACCTGCCAGATGGTCAGCCAGACCGCGAGAAGGAGAGCCAAGCTTGCTTCATCTGGCGACGGTGGACCAAGTGAGTGTGTAACTCACCTTACTCACTGAGTTATTCACTCACTCAGTTATGATGGAGGGAAGGTTGACCTTAGTTTTTCAACTCCAGCACATTTATGTTTGAGGTGTCGTACCCACTAGTGAAGCTGTTCATGACAGATAATTTTGCTACATATGTATAGACTGTTCTGGTTTTTATAGCTACCTGAAACGGGGCAGAGAGTGACCATAAGGCTGACACAGGGCTGACACAGGACTGACACAGAACTGACACAGGGCTGACACAGGGCTGACACAGGGCTGACACAGGGCTGACACAGGGCTGACACAGGGCTGACACAGGGCTGACACAGGACTGACACAGGGATGACACAGGGCTGACACGAACTGACTACACCAGGATGAGAAGCTTTTTTTTTTTTTTTTTTTTTTTTTGACTTTAGGTTTGAGTGGCATCTCGCACCATCGTTGTTGTCAAGGAGAGCTTTAACTGTGTTCTTCTCCGATAGCTTGTTCGAGACATCGCAGTCGCTCTTCTGGGCTTCGTTCGGACTCGTGGACTTGGACTCGTTCGAGCTAACAGGCGTGGGCAGCTTCACAAGGTTCTGGGCCATGTTGATGTTTGGCTCGTACTCTGTCATCAATGTTATCGTCCTCCTCAACCTACTCATTGCCATGATGTCCAACTCATACAACATTATTTCAGTGAGTGAAACTTGTTTACGTTTTGCTCTGGCACTCTTGTTTAATATTACTTCTGCTGTTTTATATCCCTTCTGTTTTATGCTGTTGCTGGTTCGCGTCTCTTGCTTCCCTTTTCGATGGCATTGTGCCTCTCTTTTCCTAGTGGCACTACTAAACACTGCTAAAATAATCCTGTTATCAACGTCTGACACACAAGATTTTATGCGTTTAATTGGTCATTCCTGAGGTAACTACCGTAGGTTGCATGCTGACCACTAACTGATCGGAGGTCTTCCTTCAGGAGCGTTCAGACATGGAGTGGAAGTTCGCTAGGACCAAGCTGTGGCTCAGCTACTTCGAAGACGGAGCCACTGTTCCTCCACCCTTCAACGTAATCCCTTCACCCAAAAGCTTCATCAAGCTCTTGGGCCTGGCGAAGGAGAAAATCAGAGGATCCTTTAAGGCTAAGGTGAGGTAGAAGCTAGGAGATCAGAGTCCTTCAAGGCTAATGTGAAAAGGGGGCAAAATGGAGAGAATTTCAGAGGTTCTCCAAGATTAAAGCATAGGCTGGGAGATCAGAAAGTTCTTCAGAGCTTAGGTAAAGCATCGGCTGGGAGATCAAAAGACCCAGCAAGGGCTATGAGATCAAAAGATCCTTCAAGACTAAGGAATGGCAAGGGTTGGGAAAGTAAATCTTGGGCCCTTCAAAGCCAGGATGAGCCAAGAGTATTTTTCATATTGCAGTTCTTGAGGTGAGCTCAGGCTGTTTAATTTCTTTCCCCTCCCTCTCTCTCTCTCCCTCTCTGTGACTGTAAAAACAAAAGCACTACAGATACTACTATTACTACTACTGCTACTACTACTGCTACTACTACTACTACTACTACTACTACACTACTACTACTACTAATACTAATACTAATACTACTACTACTACTACTAATAATAATAATAATAATAATAATAATAAAAATAATAATAATGGTAGCAATCCTCACAAAGTGTGTCTACATCTTTATTGCCACAGTCACGGAAGATGGCGGAGCAGAAACACGCTAACGTGATGCGTCTGCTGGTGCGTCGCTACATCACTGAGCAGCAGAGGAGAGCTGATGAAAGGAGAGTCACTGAAGACGACATCAACGAGGTCAAACAAGACATATCCACCTTCAGGTATATCTTAGCCATGGTCCCTAGTCCCTGGCAGGGCAGGGACACGAGGGGGATACAAGCCTTTCCCTGACCTAGAACTTTAAAGTTATAATATGTAGTATATGATATAGTAATTAGAAAATGTTATCGTAATAAATTAAAGCCAGCCTAGGCACCATTAGCGGTATTAGGATATTTGTGCTTGTAAATTAGGCCTGTAGACCGAGGCTGTAATTACTATCAAATGTCTGCTGTATAAGACCCCCTCCCACCTCTTCCTCCTTCAGACTATGTGCCTGCCGGAACGTTCCCTTTGTCTACCTGGTTGTCTGTCTGGTAGCTGGTTGGCTGCTGGCTGGTTGGCTGGATGGCTGGCTGGCTGGCTGGCTGCTGGAATTTATATGAATGTCTGTCTGTTTGTCTTTTCTCTCTCTCTCTCTCTCTCTCTCTCTCTCTCTCTCTCTCTCTCTCTCTCTCTCTCTCTCTCTCTCTCTCTCTCTCTCTCTCTCTCTCTCTCTCTCTCTCTCTCTCATAAAACCATGGACCACAATAAAACAAAGCGACGTAACTCAGACCATCCTCAGTTCAACCAAGGTTCTCATGTCATTGTCCTCGTGTTTCAGATACGAACTCGTAGATATTCTTAGGAACAACGGAATGAACACTTCAATGGTCCATGCTGAAGACACTGGTGAGTACATATTGAGACCCGCGGGGGTCTTAAAAACCTATAAGATGGCTCTGATTATAAATAATACTCTAGTACATGTATTCCCATATGAATTGTGTATTGTTACTGATTATTTCAAGTGGTTCGAGTCCTCTGAGTAGCACTGTAGAACTGGGTGTCTCTGGTTTCCTTTCAGCTGTGATCGGCAAGAAAGGTCGAGCCATGGAGCGTCGACTCCTGAAGGGCTTCAACATCGGACTGGTGGAAGGTATCATCACTGATATCCTCACCAGCGAGAAGAAACCCAAGAACATCTTCGGCAAGCTGGCCCGCGCCATCGGCAAGAAGAAGAAGGAAGACTGGAACGCCAGGGTCTCGCGAGCCTCCACGCACCGGGACCAGATCGGCTCCTCTGAGACCAGTCTCATGAGGTCTCAGACCTCCATCAAGAGACGTATACAGTACGAGAACGAGATGCTGCTCAAGTCTCTTAACCCAGAGAAAATCGCAGAATATAACCCTAATTTGGAGATTCACACGCCCACCACCCGTATCGCCTACGCCAGGTTTAAGGTTAATACCCTCAAGAAGGAGAAAGAGAGGAAGCTGGCGGAGGAAAACAAGGCGGCCGCTCAGGAGAAGGCCGGAGTAGCGAACCAGATGTTGAAGATCGAAAAGATGCAGCAAAATGCAAGCAAACCATTCGTATCGAGGAGCCCGTCTCCTCTCGCTCCTCTTGGCACTAGTCCAGACAGCGTTCCTAAATCAGCTGTCGCATATCACCTCAAGCCTGAAGTAGTTCCCAAGACTCCAGATCAGTCAGTTTCAAAGCCTACCCCGACTCAGGATGTCAAGCCTGCCCAGACTCAGGATGTCAAGCCTGCTCCGACTCAGGATGTCAAGCCTGCCTCGGCTCAGGATGCCAAGCCTGCCCTAACTCAAGATGCTAAGCCTGCCTCGACTCAGGATGCCAAGCCTGCCCTAACTCAAGATGCTAAGCCTGCCTCGACTCAGGATGCCAAGCCTGCCTCAATTAAAGATGCCAAGCCTGCCCCACCTCAGGATGCCAAGCCTGCCCCACCTCAGGATGCCAAGCCTTCCCTACCTCAGGATGCCAAGCCTGCCCCACCTCAGGATGCCAAGCCTGCCTCACCTCAGGATGCTAAGCCTGCTTTAATTAAAGATGCTAAGCCTGCCCCACCACAGGATATCAAACCTGCACCACCTCAAGATGCCAAGCCTGCTCAACGCCAGGCTCCCAAGCCCTCTAAGCCCAGTGGAAGCAGCGTGCTCCTGCCTCTGGCCACCAGTACTCCGTTAGTACCCTCTAGACCCAGACCAGGAAAGTTGGCAGTGCCCAAAGCCTTCCAGCATGAAGCCCAGCAGCATCTTCCACCGCCCCGCACGAAGCCTCCGCCCAGACAGATTGTTCAGTTTCCAGCCAGCCCTGCCCAGAAATTCCAGACTAAAGAGACTGAAGTAACTAAGACTCCTACACCCAGTAAACTGATATCTCCCACACCTTTCAAACCCTCGTCAGGAGTCCCACAAGAACCCAAACCCACACCCAGGCTCCTACATGTCTCACAGCCCACTTCCATCATCCCAGAACTCCCCAAACTAACACCCAGCCTCCCACAAGGACCCAAACCCATGCCTAGCCCCTTGCAGGAACCCAAACCAACACCCAGCCTTGCGCAAGAATCCAAACCGACCCCTAGCCTTCCACAGAAGCCCAAACTCACGTTCAGCCTCCCACAAGAACCCAAACCTACCCCTAGCCTTCCACAGAAGCCCAAACTCACGTTCAGCCTCCCACAAGAACCCAAACCGACCCCTATCCTTTCACAGACCCCCAAACCCACGCCGAGCCCCCCACAAGGACTCAAACCCACGCCCAGTTTCCCACAACAACCAAAACCCACGCCCAGCCTCCCACAGGCACCCAAACCCCCACCCAAATCAGAAGTGAGTGTTTCTCATCTCTCTGGTTCCTCGACGCCAAGCGAGCCCAGAGGAAGGTCACCTGAGACAATCTCTGCAGGTAAATCTCAGGTGACGGGTCAGGTCAGGACCGGATGGTTATAGATACAAAAAGTTATAACGGCAATTGTTAAAAATGGAAAGGTTAAAACTGTAGAGGTCTCTGAAGATTGAAAATAACGAGCTTCGGTGTATTTGGTAAAGATAACATCGTGGCTCATTCCAGGTATCTCAGTGTAACGGTTTTTAAATTAGAGCAGGTGAAAGAGAGAGTCTTGGTTGAAAAGGTATTGTGTGTGTGTGTGTGTGTGTGTGTGTGTGTGTGTGTGTGTGTGTGTGTGTGTGTGTGTGTGTGTACTCACCTATTTGTGGTTGCAGGGGTTGAGTCTTAGCTCCTGGCCCCGCCTCTTCACTGGTTGCTACTAGGTCCTCTCTCTCCCTGCTCCATGAGCTTTATCAAACCTCGTCTTAAAACTATGTATGATTCCCTCCTCCACTACGTCACTTTCTAGGCTATTCCACTGCCTGACAACTCTATGACTGAAGAAATACTTCCTAACATCCATTTGATTCATCTGAGTCTTCAACTTCCAAATGTGACCTCTTGTTTCTGTGTCCCCTCCCTGGAACATCCTGTCTTTGTTCACCTTGTCTATTCCGTGCAGTATTTTATATGTCGTTATCATGTCTCCCCTGGCCCTCCTGTCCTCCAGTGTCGTCCGGCCGATTTCCCTTAACCTTTCTTCATAGGACATTCCCCTTAGTTCTGGAACTAACCAGTCGCAAACCTTTCAACTTCTCTAATTTCTTGACATACTTGATCAAGTGTGTGTGTGTGTGTGTGTACTCACCTATTTGTAGTTGCAGGGGTCGAGTCTTAGCTCCTGTGTGTGTGTGTGTGTGTGTGTGTGTGTGTGTTTGTGTGTACTCACCTAATTGTACTCAATTGTGGTTGCAGTGTAGACAGCCTGTACTGTCTGCACAGAGAGCCTATGCTGTCTGCCAGCCTTGTCCATATTTCACGCCACTAAGGTGCTGCCCTCTGTAGCCAGGCCTCTCGGTGGGCACGCCAGCCTGCCTGCCCTTGCCTCTGCCTCACTCACACAGCAGCCTAGCAGGAAGACACAAAGCCTACTAGCTCTCTCTTGTGGCCATGGCCCTCCCGGGCCATGGGCACAACACACAAGCCTGTGTACCCACCATGACTTAACTATAAAGTAAGAAGCCTCCGAAGACTTATCATTTACTCCCCGCTACCAGAACACCAAACAAACTGGTTATAAATGGTGGGAAGTGGTGGTCGCAGCAGCTGTGTTTACCCAGAGAGAGGAAGGAAGGAATGAAGTCATCTTCACTTCATCACTCCATGCAAGATGCATCCATCTCTTAGCGAGTTATCCTGATGTCGTGTCTGCATGTTTGAGCATCCAGACACAGGTACAAGCAGGATCTAGCCGAAATTTGCCGAATTTCTTCGAGAATTGCAAGTGACGTCCCAGTGACCCCACGCTATAGCGTCCCACGCTGTTTCTCAAGTCACGTGTTCAGCATCACTTGTATATTGCTGCTGTTGTTCAGCTCAGCACAGCTGTTTCAGCAAGCCAGAGGTGAATTTTGTGGTGATTTCTGCATCCGGTGTGAGCTTCTCCATGTGTTTGTGGGTGGGGGAGGAGGAGGAGGAAGTGGCCGTTCCTCACCTTGCCCATGCTCGCCCTACTCACGCTCGCCCGTCTACCATACACTCACCACTGCCCACTCCCTCTGCTGTGTTTTCTGCTGTTTTCCATGTGAATTCATTGCCAGAGCTGTGTATCCGAGTGCCCGAGGCCACTCAAAGCTACGTGGATCAGCATGCCACGTAGATCAGTAAGCCATATAGATCAGCATGCCACGTAGATCACGACGCCACGTAGATCACGACACCACGTGGATCCTGATGCCACGTGGGGTGTGGGCGATGTCACGTGGACCTACGAGCCATGTGAGTTACCGAGCCAGATGTCCCAGGCCTCATGCTGTGGTCTGCTGCCTGCATCACATTGACGTCACCGACGATGCTGCCCGACTTCATGACGTCACGATGTCTGCCTGACGTCACGTCGAGATGTCTGCTGACGTCACAGTGCTGCTGACGTCACCTCACGACATCACATGATGTCACATCGAGTGTTTCTAGTAATTATTTCAGTATTGTTGAGAAGATTGTTGAGAAGATATATGTCGTGTGTTAATTAATTCCTCTCAGTCAGTGTTCTCACATGTTAGTGTACTGCATGTACCGTGTCCAGTGAGGTCTGAGCCAGACCTGAGTAGCCCCACTGTGCTAAGTCACCCGATGTGACCAGTGCATTTGACAGTTGTTATCGGTCAGCTCTTAGCATGAGCCCTCTTGTACAGAAAGCTCTTATGCTCGTCGCTCATAGATGTTCTGCAGAATCGTACCTGCTATGATTCCCATCGAGATTTGTTTCACTTCACCTCCAGACCTTCAGAATGCAGTTATATGTAGAGAAACAAGTCTGGGGACGCTTAGACTAACCTCTGCTATAACTCCAACTGCCGAGAGAATGACACTCGTCAAGCCGCAGTTAGCCCTGTCGGCAGGCACTGTGTCAGCCTCGTGTCAAAAGCTTCAGTGAGCAGCCTGCACAAAGAAGATGTCACTTTGACTGCTAGCTCCCTCACTGCAGTCTGGTGTATGATGTTATGACTTCCAGATGTTTCGCCCAGTCGTCTCTGCCACGACTCGCTCCACAACTCGCTCCACGCTCGCCGGCAGTGACAGCCCAGCGACAGTACCAGTCAAGAAGTGTCCTCCTGAGTCGCTTGCCAGAAGTCCTGCCCAGTTGCCGAGTTTTGTAGACGCCTCACTCGAGGGCACCAGCATGTCGTGCCCCAGGTTGAGTGAAAACCAGCAGTGACTCCTATAATGACCACTTCACCGTTCTAGAGGAGACCGTACCCCGTTACGTCACAGCTCAGCCGCAGCAATGCCTCCTGTGTTGCAGTATCTGTCCAGATGCAGGAAGGCGTGCAGTGATGCCCTTCAATGCTCACTGCCTATGACCACGATGTTTAGCACACCCCACATGTTTTTTTCTTCCCTCCCTGTAGGAAGTTTTTTTTTATGTCCATATGTATATATATGTTTTTTATTTTGTGTTCTGTGCCCTGTGCCTACGAGAGAGAGACAGAGTTTCTTTTACCACCAGTATTGTCTCGTCGGGACGACGCGAGGTAGGTGGCCGAGAGTATGTAGACAGCCTGTACTGTCTGCACAGACAGCCTATGCTGTGTGCCTTGTCCATATTTCGCGCCACTAAGGTGCTGCCCTCTGTAGCCAGGCCTCTCGGTGAGCATGCCAGCCTGCCTGCCCTTGCCTCTGTCTCACTTACACAGCAGCCTAGCAGGAAGACACAAGGCCTACTAGCTCTCTCTTGTGGCCATGGCCTTCCCGGGCCATGGGCACAACACACAAGCCTGTGTACCCACCACGACTTAACTATAAAGTAAGAAGCCTCCAAAGACTTATCATTTACTCCACGCTACCAGAACACCAAACAAACTGGTTATAGCAGGGGTCGAGACTCAGCTCCTGGCCCCACCTCTTCACTGATCGCTACTAGGTCCTCTCCCTCTCTGCTTCCTGAGCTTTGTCATACCTCTTCTTAAAACTATGTATGGTTTCTGCCTCCACTACTTCACTTGCTAGGCTATTCCACTTCCTGACGACACTATGACTGAAGAAATACTTCCTAACGTCCCTGTGACTCGTCTGAGTCTTCAGCTTCCGGTTCTGACCCCTTGTTTCTGTGTCCCCTCTCTGGAACATCCTATCTCTGTCCACCTTGTCTATTCCCCGCAGTATCTTGTATGTCGTTATCATGTCTCCTCTGACCCTTCTGTCCTCCAGTGTCGTCAGTCCGATTTCCCTTAACCTTTCCTCGTACGACATTCCCCTGAGCTCTGGGACTAGCCTTGTTGCAAACCTTTGTACTTTCTCTAACTTCTTGACGTGCTTGACCAGGTGTGGGTTTCAGACTGGTGCTGCATACTCCAGTATGGGCCTAACATACACAGTGTACAGTGTCTTGAATGATTCCTTATTAAGGCATCAGAACGCTATTCTCAGGTTTGCCAGGCGCCCATATGCTGCAGCAGTTATTTGGTTGATGTGTGCCTCCGGTGACGTGCTCGGTGTTATGGTCACCCCAAGGTCTTTCTCCCTGTGTGAGGTCTGTAGTCTTTGTCCACCTAGCCTATACTCTGTCTGCAGTCTTCTTTGCCCCTCCCCAATCTTCATGACTTTGCATTTGGCTGGATTGAATTCGAGAAGCCAGTTTCTGGACCACATGTCCAGCCTGTCCAGGTCTCTTTGCAGTCCTGCCTCATCCTCATCCGATTTAATTCTTCTCATCAGCTTCACATCATCTGGGAATAGGGACACTTCAGAGTCTATTCCTTCCATCATGTCGTTCACATATATCAAAAACAGCACTGGTCCTAGAACTGACCCCTGTGTCACCCCCTCGTCACAGGCGCCCACTGTGATACCTCTTCAAGTACCATGACTCGTTAATGCCTCCCTGTCAGGTATTCCCTGATCCATTGCAGTGCCCTCCCTGTTATATGTGCCTGATCCTCCAGCGTCTGTACTAATCTCTTGTGGGGAACTGTGTCAAAGGCCTTCCTGCAGTCTAGGAAAACGCAATCAACCCACCCCTCTCTCTCGTGTCTTACTTCTGTTACCTTGTCATAAAACTCCAGGAGGTTTGTGACACAGCATTTGCCTTCCATGAACCCATGCTGGTTTTCATTTATAATCTTGTTCCGTTCCAGGTGTTCGACCACTCTCCTCCTGATAATCTTCCCCATGACTTTGCACACAATACATGTCAGAGACACAGGTCTGTAGTTTAGTGCCTCATTTCTGTTTCTTAAATATGGGGACTACATTTGCTGTCTTCCATTTCTCAGGTAGTTGCCCAGTTTCAAGGGATGTGTTGAAGATTGTGGTTAGAGGCACATACAGCATCTCTGCTCCTTCTCTTAGGACCCATGGGGAGATGTTGTCCGGTCCCATCGCCTTTGAGGTATCAAGGTCACTTAGCAGCTTCTGCACCTCCTCCTCGGTTGTTCGTATGACCTCCAACACTTGTTGGTATATTCCCTTTTGATGTTCCCTTCTGTGCTGTCTTCCTACAGCCCTTCCTGTCTCTACTGCAAAAACTTCCTTAAATCTCCTGTTTCGCTCCTCACATACCTCCTGATCATTTCTTGTGAGTTCTCCACCTTCTGTCCTCAATCTGATCACCTGGTCTTTGACTGTTGTCTTACTCCTGATGTGGCTATACAACAGTTTCGGGTCAGTCTTGATTTTCGATGGTATGTCATTTTCATACTTTCGCTGGACCTCCCTCCTCACCTGTGCATACTCGTTCTTGGCTCTGCGACTGATCTCCCTATTTTCGTGTGTTCTCTGCCTTCTGTACTTTTTCCATTCTCTATTGCACTTTGTTTTTGCCTCCTTACACCGTCGGGTAAACCAGGGGCTCGTTCTGGTCTTCCCATTGTTTCTGTTGTCCTTGGGAATAAACCTTTCCACTGCCTCCTTGCATTTTGTTGTTACATATTCCATCATTTCGTTTACTGGCTTTCCTGCCAGTTCTCTGTCCCACGGAACCTCCCTATGTAGTCCCCTCTTTTATAGTCAGGCTTTTCCCATTCAACTCCTGTTACTCTCTCCACTTGCAACTCTACTATGTATTCAAAGCACAGAACCACGTGGTCGCTAGCTCCTAGGGGACTCTCATACGTGATGTCCTCAATGTCTGAACTGCCCAGGGTGAACACAAGGTCCAATCTTGCTGGTTCATCCTCCCCTCTCACTCTGGTAGTGTCCTTAACATGTTGGTGCATGAGGTTTTCCAGCACCACATCCAACATCTTGGCTCTCCATGTTTCGGGACCCCCATGTGGCTCCAGGTTTTCCCAGTCAATCTCCCTGTGGTTGAAATCCCCCATAACCAGCAACTTTGCTCTGCTGGAGTGAGCTCTTCTTGCCACCTCAGCAAGTGTGTCCACCATTGCTCTGTTGCTCTCTTCATATTCCTCTCTTGGCCTCCTGCAGTTCTGTGGTGGATTATACATCACTGCAATGGCCGCCTTGTGCTCCCCAGACTGAAGTGTACCTACTATGTAGTCTCTCCCGTCTCGTCTATGCCTCCCATTTTCTCGAATTTCCATCTGTTTTTTACAAACAGAACAACCCCTCCTCCCCCTCTGCCCCTTCTATCTTTCCTCATGATCTGGTATCCTGGTGGGAAGATTGCGTCTGTTGTCTCCGTGAGTTTTATTTCTGTAACTGCTATGATGTCTGGGGACTTCTCATTGATTCTTTCTTGCCATTCCTCATGTTTATTCGTTAATCCATCCGCATTTGCGTACCAAACCTTCAACTTCTGTTCTCATACTGTAACTGTGGTGCGGGGGATGAGAACAGAGTGATCGGTGTGTGATGGTTGGTTTGGACTGTTCAGTTGCCTTGGGGGTGTCGTGGCTGGAGTCCTTCTGCAGGTGTTTCTGGGGGGTGTGCTTGCTCTTCCACTTGTTCCTGGGTTATTCTGCTCTCCTTTTTCATTTCCTCCCATTTCTCCTTTCGTTTTTGCACTCTCTCTTACAGCATCCTCCTTTCGTCCTGTGTTCTGTCTTGATCGAGGTACACACTCATGAACTCCTGTTTGCCTCTCAGCCGTGCTTTCTCCTGCAGTATCATGGTTCGGGTTGTGTGTGTGTGCGTGTGCATGTGTGTGTGTGTATGCGTGTGCGTATGCGTGTGCGTGTGTGTGTATGCGTGTGCGTGTGCGTGTGCGTGTGTGTGTGTGTGAGTGTGTGTGTGTATGTGTGTGTATGTGTGTGTGTGTGTGTATGTGCATGTGTGTGTGTATGTGTGTGTGTGTGTATGTGCGTGTGTGTGTGTGTGTGTGTGCGTGTGTGTGTGTGTGTGTGTGTGTGTGTGTGTGTGTGTGTGTGTGTGTGTGTGTGTGTGTGTGTGTGTGTGTGTGTGTGTGTATGTGTGTGTGTGTGTGTGTGTGTGTGTGTGTGTGTGGTGTACTCACCTAGTTGTACTCACCTAGTTGAGGTTGCGGGGGTCGAGTCCGAGCTCCTGGCCCCGCCTCTTCACTGATCGCTACTAGGTCACTCTCCCTGAGCCGTGAGCTTTATCATACCTCTGCTTAAAGCTATGTATGGATCCTGCCTCCACTACATCGCTTCCCAAACTATTCCACTTACTGACTACTCTGTGGCTGAAGAAATACTTCCTAACATCCCTGTGATTCATCTGTGTCTTCAGCTTCCAACTGTGTCCCCTTGTTACTGTGTCCAATCTCTGGAACATCCTGTCTTTGTCCACCTTGTCAATTCCTCTCAGTATTTTGTATGTCGTTATCATGTCCCCCCTATCTCTCCTGTCCTCCAGTGTCGTCAGGTTGATTTCCCTTAACCTCTCCTCGTAGGACATACCTCTTAGCTCTGGGACTAGTCTTGTTGCAAACCTTTGCACTTTCTCTAGTTTCTTCACGTGCTTGGCTAGGTGTGGGTTCCAAACTGGTGCCGCATACTCCAATATGGGCCTAACATACACGGTGTACAGGGTCCTGAATTATTCCTTATTAAGATGTCGGAATGCTGTTCTGAGGTTTGCTAGGCGCCCATATGCTGCAGCAGTTATTTGGTTGATGTGCGCTTCAGGAGATGTGCCTGATGTTATACTCACCCCAAGATCTTTTTCCTTGAGTGAGGTTTGTAGTCTCTGACCCCCTAGACTGTACTCCGTCTGCGGCCTTCTTTGCCCTTCCCCAATCTTCATGACTTTGCACTTGGTGGGATTGAACTCCAGGAGTCAATTGCTGGACCAGGTCTGCAGCCTGTCCAGATCCCTTTGTAGTTCTGCCTGGTCTTCGATCGAGTGTATTCTTCTCATCAACTTCACGTCATCTGCAAACAGGGACACCTCAGAGTCTATTCCTTCCGTCATGTCGTTCACAAATACCAGAAACAGCACTGGTCCTAGGACTGACCCCTGCGGGACCCCGCTGGTCACAGGTGCCCACTCTGACACCTCGCCACGTACCATGACTCGCTGCTGTCTTCCTGACAAGTATTCCCTGATCCATTGTAGTGCCTTCCCTGTTATCCCTGCTTGGTCCTCCAGTTTTTGCACCAATCTCTTGTGTGGAACTGTGTCAAACGCCTTCTTGCAGTCCAAGAAAATGCAATCCACCCACCCCTCTCTCTCTTGTCTTACTGCTGTCACCATGTCATAGAACTCCAGTAGGTTTGTGACACAGGATTTCCCGTCCCTGAAACCATGTTGGCTGCTGTTGATGAGATCATTCCTTTCTAGGTGTTCCACCACTCTTCTCCTGATAATCTTCTCCATGATTTTGCATACTATACATGTCAGTGACACTGGTCTGTAGTTTAATGCTTCATGTCTGTCTCCTTTTTTAAAGATTGGGACTACATTTGCTGTCTTCCATGCCTCAGGCAATCTCCCTGTTTCGATAGATGTATTGAATATTGTTGTTAGGGGTACACACAGCGCCTCTGCTCCCTCTCTCAATACCCATGGGGAGATGTTATCTGGCCCCATTGCCTTTGAGGTATCTAGCTCACTCAGAAGCCTCTTCACTTCTTCCTCGGTTGTGTGCACTGTGTCCAGCACTTGGTGGTGTGCCCCACCTCTCCGTCTTTCTGGAGTCCCTTCTGTGTGTGTGTGTGTGTGTGTGTGTGTGTGTGTGTGTGTGTGTGTGTGTGTGTGTGTGTGTGTGTGTTGTGTGTGTATGTGTGTGGTGTATACTCGTTCATTTGTACTTACCTGTTTGTGGTTGCAAATGTCGATTCTCAGTTCCTGCCTCTTAAACCAACCGTTACTACGGTGTCACTCACTCCTGTCTTCATGAGCACTGTCATACCTACTCTTAAAGCCGTGAACTAATCCTCAAGTTATGTATGAAATCTGCTTCTACCACATCTTCGTAGTCAGTGCCTGCCTGCCTGCCAGCCTCCACCTGAAGCAACACGTATCACTGTTCTTCCATCTATCTACATATCATCTGAATTTACATTGTTATTTGTAAATTGTAACTTGATACTGTAAACAGTTATGTAACATTGTACAGATACTGATGATGGTGAGTCGTCACCGAAACGTTAATTTAAAACTGTCTTTCCTGTTACATTATAGTATATATTATATATATATATATATATATATATATATATATATATATATATATATATATATATATATATATATATTCTAAAGTATATTTTAGGAGAAACTGAGCAAAATTCCTATAATTATCTTGTTTTTCAGTTGTGTGTTGTCGACTAATATGTATGTTTGGACTGTCATGGTAGAAGTCTGGTCAGAGCTGTACTGTTTTATTTAGTAAAGCTGAAAGTGAGAGTCTTGACTTTATTTTCTTACCCACTTTAACTGATTAGGAGGAACACACACACATACACACACACACACACACACACACACACACACACACACACACACACACACACACACACACACACACACACACACACACACACACACACACATTGGTACTGGAAAACTTCATGTACCAACACGTAAGGGACACTACAAGAGAGAGAGGAGAGGATGAACCAGCAAGACTGGACTTAGTTTTCACCTTGAGTAGTGCAGATATTGAGGACATCACATATGAAAGACCCCTTGGGGCCAGCGATCATGTGGTTTTAAGCTTCGAATACACAGTAGAGCTACAAGTGGAGGAGGAAGCAGGAAGGTCAGGGCTAATGAAGCCAAACTACAAGAAAGGGGACTACACGGAAATGAGGAATTTCCTGAACGGGGTTCAGTGGGACAAAGAACTGGCAGGGAAGCCAGTTAATTAGATGATGGTATATTTAACAACCATGTGCAA
Source organism: Cherax quadricarinatus (assembly GCF_026875155.1). Taxonomy (NCBI): domain Eukaryota; kingdom Metazoa; phylum Arthropoda; class Malacostraca; order Decapoda; family Parastacidae; genus Cherax; species Cherax quadricarinatus. The sequence goes on from NC_069405.1 coordinate 12,274,509, forward strand.
GGAGGCTGAGGAGAGGTTTGTACCCAAGGGTAACAGGAATAATGAAAAAAACAGGATGAGCCCATGGTTCCCCCAAAGGTGCAGGGAGGCAAAAACCAAGTGTTCTAGGGAATGGAAGAAATATAGAAGCCAAAGGAACCAGGAGAATAAGGAGAGCAGTCGTAGAGCCAGAAATGAATATGCACAGATAAGAAGGGAGGCCCAACGACAATATGAAAACGACATAGCAGCGAAAGCCAAATCTGACCCGAAGCTGTTATACAGCCACATCAGGAGGAAAACAACAGTCAAGGACCAGGTAATCAGGCTAAGGAAGGAAGGAGGAGAGACAACAAGAAATGACCGTAAAGTATGTGAGGAACTCAACAAGAGATTCAAAGAAGTGTTCACAGAGGAGACAGAAGGGTCTCCAGAAAGACGGAGAGGTGGGGCACACCACCAAGTGCTGGACACAGTGCACACAACCGAGGAAAAGTGAAGAGGCTTCTGAGTGAGCTAGATACCTCAAAGGCAATGGGGCCAGATAACATCTCTCCATGGGTCCTGAGAGAGGGAGCAGAGGCGCTATGTGTACCCCTAACAACAATATTCAATACATCTATCGAAACAGGGAGATTGCCTGAGGCATGGAGGACAGCAAATGTAGTCCCAATCTTTAAAAAAAGAGACAGACATGAAGCACTAAACTACAGACCAGTGTCACTGGCATGTATAGTATGCAAAGTCATGGAGAAGATTATCAGGAGAAGAGTGGTGGAACACCTAGAAAGGAATGATCTCATCAACAGCAGCCAACATGGCTTCAGGGACGGGAAATCATGTGTCACAAACCTACTGGAGTGCTATGACATGGTGACAGCAGTAAGACAAGAGAGAGAGAGAGAGAGGGGTGGGTGGATTGCATTTTCTTGGACTGCAAGAAGGCGTTTGACACAGTTCCACACAAGAGATTAGTGCAAAAACTGGAGGACCAAACAGGGATAACAGGGAAGGCACTACAATGGATCAGGGAATACTTGTCAAGAAGACAGCAGCGAGTCATGGTACGTGGCGAGGTGTCAGAGTGGGCACCTGTGACCAGCGGGGTCCCGCAGGGGTCAGTCCTAGGACCAGTGCTATTTCTGGTATTTGTGAACGACATGACGGAAGGAATAGACTCCGAAGTGTCCCTGTTTGCAGATGACGTGAAGTTGATGAGAAGAATTCATTCGATCGAAGACCAGGCAGAACTACAAAGGGATCTGGACAGGCTGCAGACCTGGTCCAGCAATTGGCTCCCGGAGTTCAACCCCACCAAGTGCAAAGTCATGAAGATTGGGGAAGGGCAAAGAAGACCGCAGACGGAATACAGTCTAGGGGGCCAGAGACTACAAACCTCACTCAAGGAAAAAGATCATGGGGTGAGAGTAATACCAGGCACATCTGAAGCGCACATCAATCAAATAACTGCTGCAGCATATGGGCGCCTAGCAAACCTCAGAACAGCATTCCGATATCTTAATAAGGAATCGTTCAGGACCCTGTACACCGTGTACGTTAGGCTCATATTGAAGTATGCGGCACCAGTCTGGAACCCACACCTATTCAAGCACGTAAAGAAACTAGAGAAAGTGCAAAAGTTTGCAACAAGACTAGTCCCAGAGCTAAGAGGTATGTCCTACGAGGAGAGGTTAAGGGAAATCAACCTGACGACACTGGAGGACAGGAGAGATAGGGAGAACATGATAACGACATACAAAATACTGAGAGGAATTGACAAGGTGGACAAAGACAGGATGTTCCAGAGATGGGACACAGCAACAAGGGGACACAGTTGAAAGTTGAAGACGCAGATTAATAACAGGGATGTCAGGAAGTACTTCTTCAGCCACAGAGTAGTCAGGAAGTGGAATAGTTTGGGAAGCGATGTAGTGGAGGCAGGATCCATACATAGTTTTAAGCAGAGGCATGATAAAGCTCATGGTTCAGGGAGAATGACCTAGTAGTGACCAGTGAAGAGGCGGGCCAGGAGCTTGGACTCGACCCCTGCAACCTCAACTAGGTGAGTACAACTAGGTGAGTACACACAAACACACACACACACACACACACGTGGACAGGCTGGACACGTGGTCCAGAAACTGGCTTCTCGAATTCAACCCTGCCAAATACAAAGTCATGAAGATTGGGGAAGGGCAAAGAAGACCGCAGACAGAGTGTAGGCTAGGTGGACAAAGACTGCAAACCTCACTCAAGGGAAAAGATCTTGGGGTGACCATAACACCGAGCACGTCTCCTGAGGCACACATCAACTAGATAACTGTTCCAGCATATGGGCGCCTGGCAAACCTGAGAATAGCGTTCCGATACCGGCTTAAGGAATCGTTCAAGACACTGTACACTGTGTACGTCAGGCCCATACTGGAGTATGCAACACCAGTCTTGAACCCATACCTGGTCAAGCACGTCAAAAAGTTAGAGAAAGTACAAAGGTTTGCAACAAGGCTAGTTCCAGAGCTCAGAGGAATGTCCTACGATGAAAGGTTGAGGGAAATCGGACTGACGACACTGGAGAGACAATAGGGTCAGGGGAGACCTGATAACGACATACAAGATAACACGTGGAATAGATAAGGTGGACAGAGACAGGGTGTTCCAGAGAAGGGACACAGAAACAAGAGGTCATTATTGGAAGCTGAAGACTCAGACGAGTCAGAGGGATGTTAGGAAGTACTTCTTCAGTCACGGAGTCGTCAGGAAGTGGAATAGCCTAGCAAGTGATGTAGTGGAGGCAGGAACCATACATAGCTTTAAGACGAGGTATGACAAAGCTCAGGAAGCAGAGAGAGAGAAGAGAGAGGACCTAGTAGCGATCAGTGAAGAGGCGGGGCCAGGAGCTGAGTCTCGAACTCTGCAACCACAATTAGGTGAATACACACACACACACGCGCACACACACGCGCACACACACGCGCACACACATACGTAAATTATCTCCATTCATCTCTCTGTCTATACATGTCGGTCTTTATCTTTGTATTTACCAGCCTATATTTCTCTTTGACGCTTATATATATATATATATATATATATATATATATATATATATATATATATATATATATATATATATATATATATATATATATATATATATATATATATATATATATATAGATAGATAGATAGATAGATAGATAGATAGATAGACAGATCTTCTTGACTGAAAGAGGACATCTGTAACCTTCAGTGCGCTGCATTACACTTGTGCCTCAAAATACACAAACAAATTCAATTGTCATGTAAGGGGAATTAAGAAAACAGAAAAATGTATATATGTAGGAAAGATACACATCCATTTTCTCTAACTTTGCTCATTTTCTATGAAAGAAGGTAAACAGTGTCCCTGACACCTGTGTCCACAAGTAACACACTCGGAATTTTTTCACTCAATTTAACACGCCACAAAATCTATTTCTAAACATGTTTCTCTGCTCCCATTAACCGTGGGAATGTAAACAAAAAAGTCAAGGATGTCCCATGGATGACCAGCGATCAAAACACTGACAACTTTAGAAATAAAGAGTTACAACACACCTGTCACCATCTAGTGGTGGTTTAACACACCTGCCACACTGGCTGGGACCCACAACACAAGTGGAGCCTGTACAGGAAGCCCCCCTGAGACTATTCTCACGTCCATTTGTACCTATTTCAGCATATTTTTGCGTGTTTTATGTATCTCCTCCGCGTGTTTTGGCGCCAGGGTTTCACTGACATTGTGAGTGTCATGTATTGAGTAACTTGACTTGCTTAAGAACTTAGGTGGTACGACCCCAGTGACTCGAGGCTGGACCTCTAAGACGACAGACAAGTAAGTTCTTTGAACTTTTTTGTATTAGTCTTCAAGTTAGTGTGTATTCTTGAAGTTAGTGTGTATATTTTTTATATTAGTGTGCATTCTTGAAGTTAGTGTGTATATTCTTGAGGTTAGTCTGTATTCTTGAAGTTAATGTGTATATTCTTGTGGTTAGTGTGTATTCTTGAAGTTAGTGTGTATATTCTTGAGGTTAGTGTGTAGGCTTCGAACTATAGACCAATAAGCCTTACCTCCATAGTGGGAAAATTTATGGAATCAATAATTGCCGAAGCAATTCGTAGCCATCTTGGCAGGCATAGATTGATTAATGAATCTCAACACGACTTAAGAAATCGTAATGACACGATTGCAAATAAACCATACCCCCGGCCGGGATTGAACCCGCGGTCATAGAGTCTCAAAACTCCAGCCCGTCGCGCTAGCCACTAGACCAGCTAGCCACAATAAGATTCATCCAACTAGGTATATTTCTACACCATAGGAAAGTTAGCACAGGCCCGTCTAGTGGCTAGCGCGACGGGCTGGAGTTTTGAGACTCTATGACCGCGGGTTCAATCCCGGCCGGGGGTATGGTTTAATCTCAACACGGTTTTACAAAGGAGCGTTCCTGTCTTACGAATTTACTAATTTTTTTCACTAAGGTGTTTGAGGAGATAGATCATGGTAATGAATATGATATTGTGTATATGGACTTCAGTAAGGCTTTCGATAGAGTTCCACACCAGAGGCTATTGAGGAAACTTAAAGCACACGGAATAGGAGGAGAATTTTTTTCCTGGGTAGAGGCATGGCTGACAAATAGACAGCAGAGAGTTTGCATAAATGGGGAGAAATCAGAATGGGGGCACGTCACAAGCGGTGTTCCTCAGGGGTCAGTGTTGGGCCCGTTGTTGTTCACAATTTACATAAACGACATAGATTAGGGAATAAATAGCGACATAAGCAAATTTGCTGATGACACCAAAATAGGCCGTCCAATTCATTCTAATGAGGACACTAGAGCACTCCAGGATGATTTGAATAGACTGATGCAATGGTCGGAGAAGTGGCAGATGCAGTTTAATATTGACAAATACAAAGTTCTAAATGTTGGACAGGTAAATAACCATGCCACATATAAACTAAATAATGTAGATCTTAATACTACTGATTGCGAAGAGGATTTAGGAGTTCTGGTTAGCAGTAACCTAAAACCAAGACAACAGTGCATTAGTGTTCGCAATAAAGCTAACAGAATTCTTGGCTTCATATCTATAAGTATAAATAATAGAAGTTCTCAGGTTGTTCTTCAACTCTATATATCCTTGGTTAGGCCTCATTTAGACTATGCTGCTCAGTTCTGGTCACCGTATTACAGAATGGATATAAATGCACTGGAAAATGTACAGAGGAGGATGACAAAGATGATCCCATGTATGAGAAATCTTCCCTATGAGGATAGACTGAGGGCCCTGAATCTGCACTTTCTCGAAAGGCGTAGAATTAGGGGGGATATGATCTAGGTGTATAAATGGAAAACAGGAATAAATAAAGGGGATGTAAATAGCGTGCTGAAAATTTCCAGCCAAGACAGGACTCGCAGCAATGGATTCAAGTTGGAAAAATTCAGATTCAGAAAGGATATAGGAAAGCACTGGTTTGGTAATAGAGTTGTGGATGAGTGGAACAAACTCCCGAGTACAGTTATTCAGGCTAAAACGTTGTGTAGTTTTAAAAATAGGTTGGATAAATACATGAGTGGGTGTGGGTGGGTGTGGGTGGGTGTGAGTTGGACCTGACTAGCTTGTGCTGCTGGGTCTGGTGCAGTGCTCCTTCCTTGAGTGGAGATGATCAGACTGGGTGGGTCATTGATCTAATCCGGGGGGGGGGACATGGACCTGCTCCGCATGGGTCAGTAGGCCTGTTTCAGTGTTCCTTCTTTCTTATGTTCTTATGTTCTTGAAGTTAGTGTGTATATTCTTGAGGTTAATGTGCATTCTTGAAGTTAGAGTGTATATTCTTGAAGTTAGTGTGTATTCTTGAAGTTAGTGTGTATATTCTTGAGGTTAGTGTATATTCTTGTAGTGTGTTTATTCTTGAGGTTAGTGTATATTCTTGAAGTTGGTGTGTATATTCTTGAGGTTAGTGTATATTCTTGAAGTTAATGTGTATATTCTTGAGGTTAGTGTGTATTCTTGAAGTTAATGTGTATATTCTTGAAGTTAGTGTGTATTCTTGAAGTTAATGTGTATATTCTTGAAGTTAGTGTGTATTCTTGAAGTAGTGTGCATTCTTGAAGTTAGTGTGTATTCTTTAAGTGCGTATATTCTTCAAGTTAGTGTGTATTCTTTAAGTAAGTGCGTATATTCTTGAAGTTAGTGTATATTCTTAAAGTTAGTGCGTATATTCTTCAAGTTAGTGTGTATTCTTAAGTTAAGTGCGTATATTCTTGAAGTTAGTGCATATTCTTAAAGTTAGTGCGTATATTCTTCAAGTTAGTGCGTATATTCTTCAAGTTAGTGCGTATATTCTTCAAGTTAGTGCGTATATTCTTCAAGTTAGTGCGTATATTCTTCAAGTTAGTGCGTATATTCTTCAAGTTAGTGTCGTATATTCTTAAGTTAGTGCGTATATTCTTCAAGTTAGTGCGTATATTCTTCAAGTTAGTGCGTATATTCTTCAAGTTAGTGCGTATATTCTTGAAGTTAGTGCGTATATTCTTCAAGTTAGTGCGTATATTCTTGAAGTTAGTGCGTATATTCTTCAAGTTAGTGCGTATATTCTTGAAGTTAGTGCGTATATTCTTCAAGTTAGTGCGTATATTCTTCAAGTTAGTGCGTATATTCTTCAAGTTAGTGCGTATATTCTTCAAGTTACGTGTGTAATTATCAAGTTATTTTTCAGTTAGGCTTTAATATAATTCAATCTAGTGAGAATTTTCAAGTGATTTCCTCTGTGTAAGCTTAACAAGTTATGTTTCAGTGTAGAGCTTTACCAATATATTAATTCAATCTGTTCAGGAAGAGACTTAAGCTTTACCAAGTCATGTTTCACTCTGTGTAGAGCTTTACCAAGTCATGTTTCACTCTGTGTAGAGCTTTACCAAGTCATGTTTCACTCTAGGGAGTACCATCATACCTTGGGACGAACACAGTTAGACCGTCACGTAATTACTACAGTTTAACGAGGTCATTCCTGTGTTAATTAGGGGGAGGGAGTGATTAACCTCCGTAGATAATTAAGACCAAGAATGTGCCTTGAATATGCTCTCTCTCTCTCTCTCTCTCTCTCTCTCTCTCTCTCTCTCTCTCTCTCTCTCTCTCTCTCTCTCTCTCTCTCTCTCTCTCTCTCTCTCTCTCTCTCTCTCTCAGTGCTTCCTTCAAGTCTTGGCAGTGAAGGGCTCTTGATCCAAGAAACAGAAGCCTCCCTCCTAATTACCTGTTTTCTAGGCGCTCTATAACCCCTACGGATTTAGCGCGTCGCAAAATTTAATGAATAATGATGTAACTCGGTCATACATTAGCCGCGTGACGTCACTGAAAAAAAATTCCCTTTCCCGTTATTCCAGTGACGTAATTCCTTGCGTCACCTTATCACCGCGGTGCGTCCGTCTTGCGTCAGAGTGCGCCAAGTGAGCGTGAAATAAGGCGGTTGTTTTCTGCTGCCGTGAATCCACAAACGGGTTATAAAAACGGCAGAGAAATGCGGATTTGTTTGTGGTACTCGCCTAATTGTGGCTGCAGGGGTCGATTCATAGCTCTTGGCCCCGCCTTTTCCTGGTGAGAGAGAGAGAGAGAGAGAGAGAAAGAGCTCGTAAGGATGAATGATAATTGTGGATGGCAGGCACCATGAACACAGATCTGGAAGGCACCATGAACACCCACCATACCTGGCACCCACGCCATGGTTATGGCACCATAATAAAGCCATCACATCATGGCACCATTATCTGGGTCATATGATGCTTATTATTCCCACCTTACAAGGTGAGGTGGATGTCCAGGTTCATTCTTAATGTATTGTTCAAGTCAATAGTCTCCTCCTCTGCCTCTTCCTCTTCCTCTTATTCTTTCTCTTCCTCCTCCTCCTCTTCCTTCTTTTATTATTATTATTACTGCTAGGTTTATTATGTACAGAGAGACATTTCTGTGTAAATACCAGCTTCATGAAAGATATTTTTCATGTTTCAGGTATAGTTGGCATAATAAATTTGTTATAGTCCCTGTGAGTGGCAAACAGAATAAGCTAATCCTGCGGGATTAGTAAATCCTGCAGGGTTCGTAAATCCTGCTTTCATTAGTGAGATTGTCACGAATAAAAGATTATTTTTCGAATCACTGATGTATTTATTTCAAACGATTCTTTTGTCTTTCAAAATAAATGAATCTCCTGTTGGACTGTCTTGTTGTTGGTCACCAGGAGGCTCTTGATACCGTTGATGACAATACTCTCCTCCTCGAGAGGCTCTTGATACCGTTGATGACAATACTCTCCTCCTCGAGAGGCTCTTGATACCGTTGATGACAATACTCTCCTCCTCGACAGGCTCTTGATACCGTTGATGACAATACTCTCCTCCTCGAGAGGCTCTTGATACCGTTGATGACAATACTCTCCTCCTCGAGAGGCTCTTGATACCGTTGATGACAATACTCTCCTCCTCGAGAGGCTCTTGATACCGTTGATGACAATACTCTCCTCCTCGAGAGGCTCTTGATACCGTTGATGACAATACTCTCCTCCTCGACAGGCTCTTGATACCGTTGATGACAATACTCTCCTCCTCGACAGGCTCTTGATACCGTTGATGACAATACTCTCCTCCTCGAGAGGCTCTTGATACCGTTGATGACAATACTCTTCTCCTCGACAGGCTCTTGATACCGTTGATGACAATACTCTCCTCCTCGAGAGGCTCTTGATACCGTTGATGACAATACTCTTCTCCTCGACAGGCTCTTGATACCGTTGATGACAATACTCTCCTCCTCGAGAGGCTCTTGATACCTTTGATGACAATACTCTCCTCGAGAGGCTCTTGATACCGTTGATGACAATACTCTCCTCCTCGAGAGGCTCTTGATACCGTTGATGACAATACTCTCCTCCTCGAGAGGCTCTTGATACCGTTGATGACAATACTCTCCTCCTCGACGGGCTCTTGATGCCGTTGATGACAATACTCTCCTCCTCGAGAGGCTCTTGATACCGTTTATGACAATAATCTACTCCTCGACGGGCTCTTGATGCCGTTGATGATAATACTCTCCTAAACTAGGGGTTCTTGATACCGTTGATGATAATACTCTCCTCGAGGGGCTCTTGATGCCGTTAATGATAATACTCTCCTCAAGGGGCTCTTGATGCTGCTGATGATAATACTCTCCTTCTCGAGGGGCTCTTGATGTCATTGATGATAATACTCTCCTTCTCGAGGGGCTCTTGATGCCGTTGATGATAATACTCTCCTTCTTGAGGGGCTCCTGATGCCATTGATGATAATACTCTCCTCGAGGGGCTCTTGATGCCGTTTATGATTATACTCTCCTCCTCGAGGGGCTCTTGATGCCGCTGATGATAATACTCTCCTTCTCGATGGGCTCTTGATGTCGTTGATGATACTCTCCTCCTCGACGGGCTCTTGATAACGTTGATGATGATGCTCTCCTCTCTCGAGGGGCTCTTGATGCCGCTGATGATAATACTCTCCTTCTCAAGGGGCTCTTAATACCGTTGATGATAACACTCCTCCTCGAGGGGCTCTTGATGCCGTTGATTATAATACTCTTCTCCTCGAGGGGCTATTGATGACGTTGATGATAATACTCTCCTCGAGGGGCTCTTGATGCTGTTGATGATAATACTCTCCGGGGGGCCCTTTTGATGACGATGAAAATACTCTTTTGAGGGGTTCTTGATGACGATGATAAACTCCCTCATCGAAGGTCTGATACCGTTGATGATAATACTCTCCCCCGAGGGCTTTTGTTCCCTTTATGACAATCCCTTCCCCGAGATTCTTGACACCGTTGATGCAATACCTCCTTCTCGAGAGGCTCTTAAACCGTTGAGACAATCCCCTCCTCGAGGGGCTCTTGAACCGTTTTTTGAAAATACTCTCCTCGTGAGGGCTCGATCCCGTTATGAAAAACTCTCCTTTGGAGTCCTCTTGATCCCTCCTTGATCCCTCGTCTTCGAGAGGCCTGATACCGTTGTGACAATACTCTCCTTCTGGAGAGGTTCTTGATAACTTTGAGACAATCCTCCTTTTCAAGAGCCTCTTGAACCGTTGATGACAATACCTCCTCCCGAAGGCTCTTGATCCCGTTGATGCAATACCCCTTTTCTCGAGAACTCTTGATACCTTTATGACAAACTCCCCCCCCGAGAGGTTTTAAAACCCGTTGATGAAATACTTCCTTCCGAAGACTTTTTATACCGTTGATGACAATACTCTCCCCCCTCGAGGGGCTTTAAACCCTTTTGATGAAAATACCCCCTTTCTCGAAGACCTTGATACCATTGATACAATACCTCCTTCACGAAAAACCTTGAATGTTGATGGCAATACTCTCCTTCACGAGAGACTCTTGATACCGTTGATGACAATACTCTCCTTCACGAGACTCTTGATACTGTTGATGACAATACTCTCCTTCACGAGAGACTCTTGATCCCCATTGATACAATACTCCCTTCACAATTTTGATCCCGTTGAGACAATACTCTCCTTAAACGAAGATTTGAAAACCTTTGGGAACAATACTCTCCTTCACGAGAGACTCTTGATACCGTTGATGACAATACTCTCCTTCACGAGAGACTCTTGATACCGTTGATGACAATACTCTCCTTCACGAGAGACTCTTGATACCGTTGATGACAATACTCTCCTTCACGAGAGACTCTTGATACCTGTTGATGACAATACCTCCTTCACGAAGATCTTGATACCTTTGATGAAAATACCTCCTTCACGGAGACTCTTGATACCGTTGATGAAAATACTCCCTTCCGAGAGACTCTTGATCCGTTATGCAAACTCTCCTTCCGAAGACTTTGATCCCTTTGATGACAAAAACTCCCCTTTCCCGAGAGACTTTTGATCCCCGTTGATACAATACCTCCTTCACGAAGACTCTTGATACCGTTGAGACAATACTCTCCTTCAGGGAAAGCCCTTTGTCCCGTTATGCAATACTCTCCCACGAAACCTGATACCGTTGAGACAATACCTCCTTCACGAGAACTTTAAACCGTTGATGAAAATACCTCCTTCCGAGAGACTTTTGATCCCGTTGATGACAAACTCTCCTTCACGGAGACCTTAAACCCCGTTGAGACAATACCTCCTCCAGAGACTCTTGATCCCGTTGATGACAAACTCTCCTTCACGAGGATCTTAACCTTGATGACAAACTTCCTCCTCAAGCTTCGTCTCTCAGAAAAGGGTGACAACATTTTGCCCTCAGTGTGACTTTTAAATGGCCGGCCCCGCAACGTCGGGGTAAGCTCCTCTGCTATGTCGAGTTTTTTTGTGTATTTTCCAGTCACGGTATTGTGCCTTTTTTTTTTCTCTTTGCCCTCACATTTTCAGCCATTTTTTAGAACACGTGTATCATCGCAGCTTTTAAAATTTTTATTAGTGACCCCGTCAAAACCCCCACCAGTGAATTTGCGTGTCCCCCAAAGGGCACTATTCTTCGCAAAAAATCGTAATGAACTTGCAAACAAACCATACCAGGGGCGGGGTTAGAACCCCCCCGTGGTAGGGAATCGCCATCTACACAACGGCGTAACTAATCCCACCAGCGTCGGAAATCTGTACTTTTTTGCTAACGGAGTAAATCAAAGTTCGTGATGTTCTGAAGAACGATTTGTTGGGCGAAACTGATGAAAAATCCAGAACCTCCTTTTTAATACCAGCCATAGATAATGTTAAAACTAGGATCGAGTCCAGACAGGTTATATCCAAAAAACTCACCCTGAGACGAAAAATAAGTCTGAAAATGTCGGGGAAAAACCATGTCCACGAAAAAAACCAAATGAAAACCAAAATAAAAAATGAAACCAAGTAAATGAAAGAGGGGGGAGGGGGATATTCCTGGCCAAAAAGCCGACAATACCTGAAAAATGAATGTTTATCCAACACTTTGGTTTACTCTTTTTTTTTTTGAATTAAAATAATAAAAAAAATAATAATAATAAAAAAAATAATAATAATAAAAATAATAAAAAATAACCAAACATAAGACAAAAGTCTCGGGAACTAAAGGACATTCTCTAAATTTACGCCACGACTTACACCAGTTTTCCCCCAAAAAAAGTCACCCTCAGAACACTCACAACTCGATTTTCATGTTATAAAAAACCCTTTAAAAACTTATAAATGTCGTTCCTACTACTAATGTTCAAGACATTTTTAAAAAACGACAAAAAAATGCGATGCGACCTCAGAATTTCTTGAAAAGGGAAACTCATTGGAGAAATGGTTTACCGCCAGTGGCTTTATCTTCAATACTGAGAAGAACGGCAGAAAATGAGGAGATTGAGGTAATCATCCCCCCGCCTGTAATCATTTTACTCCAAATTGAAGGGCTGATTACTTCAAACTCCTGATCTTCCACTGAAAACCTTCTTGGACGATGAAGCCATTTACTGGTAAACATTTCCCCAATAAAATGTTTTCATAATGTCTTATTCGCAACTTGACGGTTTTTCTAAACCCCCCTTTCGCAATAATTTCCTTTAAAACGCAACACAAAAACCACAGGGCTGCAAAAAGTAGTAAAAAACCCCCTTTATATCCCTTGTCTCCATTGAACGTCTTAGGTTTTTGTGTAAATTAAAAGCCAATACACACACACACACACACACACACACACACACACACACACACACACACACACACACACACACACACACACACACACACATGGAGCCACATGGGGGTCCCGAAACATGGAGAGCCAAGATGATGGATGTGGTGCTGACAAATCTCATGCACCAACATGTTAGGGATACTACCAGAGAGAGAGGGGAGGATGAACCAGCAAAACTGGACCTTGTGTTCACCCTGAGTAGCTCAGACATTGAGCACATCACATATGAAAGGCCCCTTGGTGCTAGTGACCACGTAGTTATGAGCTTTGAATACATCGTGGAGCTAAAAGTGGAGAGGGTAACAGGAGTAGAAAGGGAAAAGCTAAACTATAAAAGGGGGACTACACGGGAATGAGGACCTTCCTGCAGGAGGTTCAGTGGGGACAGGAGTTAGTAGGAAAGTCAGTAAACGAAATGATGGACTTTGTAACAACAAAATGCAAGGAGGCAGAGGAAAGGTTTGTTCCCAAGGGTAACAGAAATAATGGGAAGGACAGAACGAGCCCTTGGTTTACCCGAAGGTGCAGGGAGGCAAAAACTAAGTGCTCTAGAGAATGGAAAAAGTACAGAAGGCAAAGGACTCAGGAGAATAAAGAGATTAGTCGACGAGCCAGAAACGAGTATGCACAGACAAGGAGGGAGGCGCAGCGGCAGTATGAAAATTACATAGCATCGAAAGTCAAGTCTGACCCGAAACTACTCTACAGTCACATCAGGAGGAAGACAACAGTCAAGGACCAGGTAATCAGGCTGAGGAAAGAAGGTGGGGAGCTCACAAGAAACGACCAGGAGGTATGTGAGGAGCTCAACATGAGATTTCAGGAAGTATTTACAGTGAAGGCTGAAGGGACAATGGGAAGACAAAATAGTGGAGTACAGCAACAAGCGATATACAAACAAATGTTGGATAAATTACGCACAACTGAGGAGGAGGTGGAGAAGCTCCTAAGTGACCTTGATACCTCAAAGGCGGTGGGACCGGACATCTCTCCGTGGGTCCTTAGAGAGGGAGCAGGGACACTACGTGTGCCACTAACCAAAATCTTCAACACTTCCCTTGAAAGTGGGCAACTATCTGAAGTATGGAAGAAGGCAAATGTAGTCCCCATCTTTAAGAAGGGAGACAGAAATGAAGCACTAAATTATAGACCAGTGTCACTGACATGTATAGTATGCAAAGTCTTGGAAAAGATTATCAGGAGGAGAGTGGTGGAGCACCTGGAGCGGAACAAGATTATAAACAGCCATCCAGCACGGATTCATGGTAGGCAAATCCTGTGTCACAAACCTACTAGAGTTTTATGACAAGGTAACTGTAGTAAGAAATGAGAGGGAGGGTTGGGTTGATTGCATTTTCTTGGACTGCAAGGCCTTCGACACAGTTCCTCACAAGAGATTAGTACAAAAGCTAGAGGAACAGGCACGTATAACAGGAAGGGCACTGCAATGGATCAGAGAATACCTAACAGGGAGGCAACAGCGAGTCATGGTACGTGATGAGGTATCACAGTGGGCGCCAGTGACGAGCGGGGTCCCACAGGGGTCAGTCCTGCTACCAGTGCTATTCTTGGTATATGTGAACGACATGACTTAAGGGATAGCCTCAGAAGTGTCCCTGTTTGCAGATGACGTGAAGTTAATGAGGAGAATTAAATCAGACGCGGACCAGACAGGTCTACAAAGAGACCTGGACAGGCTGGATGTGTGGTCCAGAAACTGGCTCCTAGAATTTAACCCCGCCAAATGCAAAGTCATGAAGATCGGAGGAGGGCAAAGAAGACCGCAGACAGAGTATAGGCTAGGTCTTTCTCACTCAAGGAAAAGACCTAGGAGTGAGTATAATACCGAGTACATCGCCAGAAGCACACATTAACCAGATAGCTGCTGCGGCATATGGGTGCTTGGCAAACCTGAGAATAGCGTTCCGGTACCTCAGTAAGGAATCGTTCAAGACTTTATACACTGTGTACGTCAGGCCCATACTGGCGTACGCAGCACGAGTTTGGAACCCACACCTGGTCAAACACGTCAAGAAATTAGAGAAAGTGCAAAGGTTTGCAACAAGGCTAGTTCCAGAGCTAAGGGGAATGTCCTATGAAGAAAAGTTAAGGGAAATTGGTCTGACAACACTGGAGGACAGGAGGGTCAGGGGAGACATGATAACGACATACAAAATACTGCGTGGAATAGACAAGGTGGACAGAGACAGGATGTTTTCCAGAGAGGGGACACAGAAAAAAGGGGTCACAATTGGAAGCGAAGACTCAGATAGCCAAAGGAAGTTGGGAAGAATTTCTTCAGTCACAGAGATTTTAAAAAGGAATAGCTGGCAAGCGATGTATTGGAGGCGGGAACTATACATAGTTTTAAGACGGGGTTTATGATAAAGCTCAGGGGGCGGGAGAGAAAAGGACCAATACGGTCGGTGAAGAGGCAAACCGGGAGCTGATCTCGACCCCTGCAACCACAATTGGGTAAATTAAAAATTTGGGTGAGTACACCCACCCCCCACACAACACACAACACACACACCCCAACACACACACAAAACCACACCACACACACACCCCCCCCCCCCAAAAAAAAAACACAAACACACACAAACACCCACCCCAAAAACACACACACAGAAAAGGGGGGATTTTTTATTGTGTGTTTTGGGGGGGGTTTTTTTTTTTTTTTTTTTAAAGGGGAAAGGGGGGGGTTTAAAAGGGTTTTTTTTTTTTTTTTTTTTTTTTTTAATCTTGTGGGCCCGGGGGCCTGCCAGGTCCCCTAGTTTTTTCGCCCCCCTCCCTTTTTTATTTTTTTTTTTTGTTGGGTTGGGTTTTTGTGGTGGGTTTTTGTTGGTGGGGTTTTGTGGTGGGTTTTTGGGGGTTGGGTTTTGGGGTTGGTGGGTTTGTTCCCCTGGTTTTTTGGGGGTTGGTGGGTTTTTTTTTTTGGTGGGTTTTGTGGAGGAGTTTTGTTGGGCGGTTTTTTCGGCCCCTTGGGGGAAATCCCCCCCCCGGCCCGGAACCTTTTTCCTTTCCTTCCCCCTTTCCCCCTTGTTTTCCCCCCCCTTTCTTTTGCCCGGGCCCTGCAAATCTTTTGCCCGGGCCCGGGCGAGTTCTTTTTTCCTGGCCCTGCAGTCCCCCCTTGCCCGGGCCCTGAAAGCCTTGCCCCTTCCCCTGCGAGTCTCTTGCCTCCCCTTTGCGAGTCTCTTGTCCCCCTGCAGCCCTTTTCCCCCGGGCCCTTTCAGTTCCCTTTTCCCCGGGCCCTCGACCCTCACCCCCTTGGCCCTCCCGAGTCTTTTTGCCCTGTCCCTGCAAAACTCTTTTTTCCTGGCCCTGCGAGTCCTTGCCCGGGCCCCCTGCGCTTTTTGCCCTCCCGGGAAAGTCTCTTTTTTCCCCCCTGCGAGTCCTTGCCCTCCCTGCGAATCTCTTGCCTCTCCCTGCGAGTCTCTTGCCCGGGCCCCTGCGGTCTCTTTGCCCTCCCCTGAAAGACTTTTTGCCCTGGCCCTGCAAATCTCTTTTTCTCTCCCCCGCGATCCTCTTTTTCCTCCCAGGAGCCCTCTTGCCCGGCCCCCTCGATCCCTTGCCCGGCCCCCTGGGAGTCTCTTTCCCGGGCCCTGCGAGTCCCCTTGCCCGGGCCCTGCAAATCTTTTGCCCGGGCCCCGGGGAAAGTCTCTTGCCCTGGCCCTGCGAGTCTTTTGGGCCCTGGCCCTGGAGTCTCTTGCCCTTTGGCCCTCGAGTCTCTTGTCCTCCCCTGCGATCCTTGTCCTCTCCCTGCAAATTTCTTGCCCCTCCCGCGGTCTCTTTTTCTCCCGGGCGAGCCTCTTCCCCTGGCCCTGCAAACCCTCTTGCCTCCTGGGTCCTTGCCGGTTCCCCTTTGCCCGGGCCCCTGCGTTTCCTCTTCCCCCGGGCCCTGGAGTCCTTGCCCGGCCCGGGCGACTTTTTCCCTCCCTGCGAGCTCTTGCCGGCCTGGAGTCTCTTGCCCGGGCCCTGGAGTCTTTTGCCCTGGCCCTGCAAATCTCTTGCCCCTCCCCCTGAAGTCCCCTTGTCCTGGCCCTGCGAGTCTCCCCCCTTGGTCCCTTGTCCCCCTGCGAGTCTCTTTTTCCTCCTGCGAGTCTCTTGCCCGGGCCCCTTTGCGAGTCCCCCTTGCCTGCCCCGAGTCTCTTGTCCTGGCCCTGGGGGGTCGGGGGGGCCCCCCCTGGACCTGGGCCCGGAGTCCTTGCCCTGGCCCTCGATTCTTTTTACTCCCTGCGAGTCTCTTGCCCTGGCCCAGAAAGTCTCTTTTCCCCAGGCCCGGCCCGGGGCCTCTTGCCCCGGGGCCCTCGAGTCCCCCTTGTCCGCCCTGCAAATCTCTGCCTGGCCCGGCGAGTCTCTTGTCCGGCCCTGCAGCCCTCTTTGCCCGGGCCCTTCAGTCTCTTGTCCTGGCCCTGCGAGTCTTTTGTCCGGGCCCCCCTGCGAGTCTCTTGTCCGGGCCCTGCAAGCCCTCTTGTCCCCGGGGCCCCCTTTCCCCGGAGGCCCTCTGCCCCTGGCCCCGGCGAGTCCCCTTGCCCCCGGGCCCCTTTCGGTCTCTTGCCGGGCCCGCAATCTCTTGCCCTCCCCCCTGCGAGTCTCTTTTTACGGGCCCTGCGAGCCCTTCTTGCCGGGCCCCTCGAGTCCCTTGTCCTTGGGGGGCCCTCCCGGTCTCTTGCCCCGGCCCCTGAAAGGCCCTCTTGTCCCCCCTGCGAGCCCTTTCCTGGCCCGGCGAGTCTTTCCTGGCCCTGCGATTCTTGCCCTTTGGCCCTAAAAATCTTTGCCCGGGCCCTGCGAGTTTTTGTTTTGGCCCTGCGAGCCTTGCCCCGGGGCCCCTGCGATCTTTTCCTGGCCCGCGGGTTCTTTTTCCCGGCCCTCCCAGTCTTTGTCCCGGCCCTCGAGTTTTTCCCCCGGGCCCTGCGAGTCTTGCCTGGCCCGCGAGTCTTGTCCTGGCCCTGCGAGTTTTGGGCCTGGCCCCGAGTCTTGCCCCTGGCCCTCGAGTCTTGTCCGGCCCTGCGAGTCTTGTCCGGCCCTGCGAGTCTTGTCCGGGCCCCCTGCGAGTTTTGTCCGGGCCCTCCCACCCTTTGCCCCGGGCCCCCTGCAGTTTTGGGTCCGGCCCGCGAGTCTTGCCCTGGCCCTGCAAAGCTTTTTGCCGGCCCTGCGAGTTTTGGTCCTGGCCCGCGAGTCTTGCCGGGCCCTGCGAGTCTTGTCCGGCCCTGCGATTTCTTGCCCCGGCCCCCCTGCGAGCCCTGCCCGGGCCCTGCGAGTCTTGCCCCCTGGCCCTGCAAGTCCTTGTCCCGGGGCCCTGCGAGTCTTGTCCGGCCCTGGAGTCTTGCCCGGCCCTGCGAGCCCTTGGGTCCGGCCCTGGGGAGTTTTTGCCCGGGCCCCCGCCCTCCCCGGAGTCCTTGCCTGGCCCCAGTCTTGCCTGGCCCTGCGAGTCTTGTCCTGGCCCTGCGAGTCTTGTCCTGGCCCTGCGAGTCTTGTCCTGGCCCTGCGAGTCTTGTCCTGGCCCTGCGAGTCTTGTCCTGGCCCTGCGAGTCTTGTCCTGGCCCTGCGAGTCTTGTCCTGCCCTGAGTCTTGCCCTGGCCCTGCGAGCCCCTTGTCCGGGCCCCTTTTCCTCCCCGATTTTGCCCGGGCCCTGCGAGTCTTGTCCGGGGCCCTGCGAGTTTTGTCCTGGCCCTGCGAGTCTTGTCCGGCCCTGCGAGTTTTGTCCGGGCCCCTGCAGTTTTGTCCGGGGCCCTGCGAGTCTTTCCTGGCCCGCCGAGTTTTGGGCCCCCCTGGCCCTCCCCTAGTCTTGTCCGGGGCCCTGCGATCTTGCCCGGCCCTGCGAGCCCTTGTCCCTGGCCCGGGCGAGTTTTGGTCCCGGGCCCCCTGCGAGTCTTGTCCGGGCCCTGCAGCCCCTTGTCCGGGCCCTGCGAGTTTTTTTTTTTTTGGGGGTTTTTTTGTTTTTTTTTTTTTTTTTTTTTTTTTTTTTTTTTTTTTTTTTTTTTTTTGGGGGGGTTTTTGGGGGGTTTTTTTTGTCCGGGGCCCCGAGCCCTTTGTCCGGGCCCCTGCGAGTCTTGTCCGGCCCGCGAGCTTTCCTGGCCCGGGGAGTCTTGCCCTGGCCCTGGGGAGTCTTGTCCGGGCCCCTGGGGATCTTTTCCGGGCCCCGGGCAAATCTTGTCCTGGCCCTGCGAGTTTTGCCCCTGGCCCTGCGATCTTGCCCTTTCCCCTGCGAGCCCTTGTCCGGGCCCTGCGAGTCTTGCCCTTTGGCCCGCGATCTTGTCCTGGCCCTGCGAGTCTGTCCTGGCCCTTTGCGAGTCTTGTCCTCCCCCTTTGCGAGTTTTGCCTGGCCTGGGTCTTGCCCCCGGGGCCCTGCGAGTTGTCCGGGCCCGGAGCCCTTGTCCTGGCCCTGGATTCTTTCCTGGCCCTGCGAGTTTTGTCCTGGCCCGCGAGTCTTGTCCGGGCCCCCTGGATTTTGTCCGGGCCCCTGCGAGTTTTGCCCGGGCCCTGGGAGTCTTGTCCGGGCCCCTGCAAAGCCCTTTTCCTGGCCCTGGATCTTGCCGGGCCCCCTGTGAGTCTTTCCTGGCCCTTGAGTCTTGTCCGGGCCCCTGTAGTTTTGGGCCCGGGCCCCTGGAGTTTTGCCCGGGCCCCCTTAAAACTTGTCCTGGCCCCGAGTCTTTGTTCCGGCCCTGTAATTTCCTCCCCTGGAAGTTTTGTAAGGCCCGTAATTTTCCGGGTCCCCTTGGAGTTTGGGGGCCCTGGGGGTTTTGCTGGTGGAGTTTTGGTGGGGGCCCCGGGTGGTCGGGTTGGGGGCCCGGGTGGGCTTTTTGGTGCAGTTTGGGGGCCCCGGGTGGTTTGGGGTTTGGTCCCTTTTTGGGGGTTGCGGGTTTTCCCTGGGTTTGGAAAGGCCTAAGGTGCTGGGGGTGTGCTGGTGGTGCTGGGGTTTGCTTGGGGTGGGGGGGCTGGGTGGGGGGCTGGTGGGGGGTCTGGGGTGCTGTGTGGGGCTGGGGGGTTGGTGGTGGTGCTGGTGGTGCTTTTTGGGGGTGCTGGGGTGCTGGTGGTGCTGGGGTGGGGGTGGGGGGCGGGTTTGGGGTGCTGGTGGGTGCTGGTGGTGCTGTGGTGGTGCTGGTGGTGCTGGGGGTTTTGCGGGGTGGTGCTGGTGGTGCTGGTGGTGGGGTGGGGGTGTGGTGGTGTTTGGGGGGGTGCGGGTGGGTGGGGGGTTTCGGTGGGTGGTGCTGGTGGTGGTGCTGGTGGTGCTGGGGGTTTGCTGGGGGTTTTGGTGCTGGTGGTGCGGGTGGTGCTGGTGGTGGTCTGGGGTGCGGGTGGGGTGCGGGTGGTGGGGTTGGGGTGGGGGGTGTTGGGGTGGTGCTGGTGGGGGTGGTGGTGGTGGGGGTGCTGGGGTGGTGCTGGGGGGTGTTGGTTTTGGGGTGCGGGTGGTGCTGGTGGGGGCTGGTGGGGTGCGGGGGGTTTGGTGGTGGGTGGTGCTGGTGGTGCGGGTGGTGGGGCCCCAGGGGTGCGGTGGGGTGCTGGTGGTTTTTTTGGTGGGGGTGCTGGTGGTGCTGGTGGTGGTGCGGGGGTGGTGCTGGGGGGCCCTGGTGGTGCTGGGTGGTGCGGTGGGTGCGGGTTGGTGGGCGGGGGGTTTGCGGGTGGTGGTTTTGGGTGGGTGGTGGTGCTTGTGTGGGGGGCTGGTGGTGCTGGTGGTGCTGGTGGGTTGTGTTGGGGTGCGGGGTGTGCTGGTGGTGGTGCTGGGGGTTGGTGGGCGGGGGTGGTGGGGGTTTCGGGTGGTGCTGGTGGGGTGTTTGGGGGGTGCGGTGGTGCGGGGGTTGTGGTGGTGGGGGCGGTGGGGGTTGGTGGTGTTTGGTGGTGCTGGTGGGGGGTTTTGGGGGTGGTGCGGGTTTGGGGGCTGGTGGGGGTGTGGGGGTTCTGGTGGTCCCTGGGTTGCTGGTGGGCTGGTGGGTTTGTGTGGTGGGTGGGGGTGGTGGTGGTGCGGGTTTGGTGTGGTGTTGGGTTGAGGGTGGTGCTGGTGTGCTGGGGTGCGGGTGGGGGTGGTGGTGGTGCTGGGGGTGGTGCTGGGGGGGGTGTTTGGGGGGTGCGGGGTTTTGGCGGTGGGGGGCTGGTGGTGGTGCTGGGTGCTGGGAAATGCTGGGGTGCGGGGTGGTCTGGGTGGTGCTGGGGGTGTGAGGTGGGGGTTTGCGGGGGTGCTGGTGTGCGGTGGTGGTCCCCTTTTTTGGTTTGGGGGGGGGGGGCCGGTGGTTTTGGTGGTTTTGGGGGGCTGGGGTTTGCTGGTGGTGGGCGGTGGTTGGTGGTGCGGTGGTGTTGCGGGGGTGCGGGGTGTGCTGGGGGTGCTGGGGGGTGCTGGGGTGCAGGGGGTGCTGGGGGTGGTGCGGTGGTGCGGTGGTGCGGTTTTGTGCTGGTGGGGGTTTGCTGGTGGGGTGCTGGTGTGCTGGGGGGAACTGGGGGGGTGCTGGGGGTGCTGGGTTGGGGGGGCCCGCTTGTAGGCTGATGGGGCTGGTGGTCCCGAGGGTAGTGCTGGTGTTTGCGGGGGTTGCGGTGGGCGGTTTTGATGCGGGTTTTTGGTGGGGCTGCTGGAAGGCTGATGGTGCGGGTTTGGTGCTGATGGGGGGCTGGTGATCTGGTGGGTTTGGTGGTAGTGCGGGGTTTTGGGGGGGCGGGCGGGTAGTGCGATGGTGCTGGGGGTGTTTGTGGTAGTGCTGGGGGTGTTTGTGGTGCTGGGGGGCGGTGATGCTGGTGATGAGGGTTGGTGCGGTGGGCTGGGGTGCTATTTGTGAGGTGGTGCGGGGGTTTGTGGTTTTGCTAGTGGTGCTGGGGGGTGTGGGAAAGGTAAGGCTGGGGGCAGGGTTAGTGCGGGGGTGCTGGTGGGGCTGGTGATGCCTGGGGGTGCTGGGGGTGTTTAGGGGTGGTGGTGCTGGAAAGAGGAGAAAAGGTGGATTTGGAGAAAAGTAATTTTTTGGAACGAAAAAAAGAAGGGAAAGGAGGAGGAGAAACCAAAAGGTTGCAGCAAACACTGTTACGGTTTCGGGGGAAAATTCACCCAATCAGATATTTGCAAAGACTGTCCCACTGCGTCTTTAAGAACTATATTTTTCATCAAAATTTCTCAGATTTTTTACCGAATCCCGGGCCCGTAGCGAAAAGGGGGAAGACCCAGGATGTGGGGCCCGGTCAGACTGAAAAAAGACAGCTAGGCCCAGGTCAAGGGACTGAGAGAGGCATGAACACTAAACCTGCGCTGAATTTATGCCAAAAAAGATGTTGGGTTGGGAAAGGGTACAAAGTACACATTTGGGAAAAATCCCTTTTCTGGATACAAACATAATGGGACTTTGGTCACTCCCAAACATTTTTAGTGATCGAGGTCCCAGGAAACCCAGATTTTCCAATGAAAAAAGTCTCAAATTTATGAGCTTTGTGTTCTTTTTCATCCATTTTGGCGTATCTCTATTTCCCTTTTAACCCTTTGAAGTGTTTTGGTATCAGAGCAATTTAACAAGACGAAATCGCCAAAGGGTCAGAAACGGTAGCTGTTAGTAGGAGAACATGGGAAAAGCTGGACTTGCTAGTAGAAAGAACTTGCTTGAACACTGGAAAGACAGATATCAAAACTTTACATCCCCAAATGAGGATTACTCTGTAAACAAGGGTAAAAATTTATTTTCCAATCGAGGCCCTTCCCAATTTTTACCCACTCTGTGAGGTGTTTTGGGGGGTTAGTGAAACACTCACCAATCTTGGGTTCCCAGGGGTCACTAGGGAAAGGACAAAGTGGGTCAGGATGTCACCAAAATCACGTGGATGTTTTTGCCCACGTTGGAAAAAATTTTATTTTTAGGTTTTTCCCTTGTAAATATAAAAGGCCCGGGTGGGGACTTCCTCTCGCATCAAAAACGAACAAAATATGGGAAATGAACCCCGTAAAGTTTAAAACCCCGTTTGAGGGGACGACCTTTTATTGACCCACTTTTTGCCATCCACTCTCCCGAAAACAAGGGGCCAGTATTTTTTGTCTGTGTTTTTTTGCTATTCTAATTTTAAAAAATACAGGAAAACGTACCTACGCCACAGCTGGGGGGTCAGGGTGCTCCCTTTCCCCCCACTGGCCCCGCTTTTCTCCATTTACATTCCCCTAAAAAGGGGGGCGCTTTTTACGAAAGGTCTCAGGGGCCCTTTCCCTTTCACTACTTAAGGGGGGTTTCTTTTCATCAATTTATTTAAATTTTCTTTCCGGGCCCGCTGTCTTTCTGTCCCGTCTCTCTCTCTCTCCCTCCTTTTCTCTCTCCTCTCTCTCCCTCCTCTCTTCCTTCTCTCTCTCACCTCCCTCTCTCCACTCCCTCTCTCTCCTCTCTCTCTCTCTTTATAAAAAATTAAAGCCCCAATTTAAAGTGCCTCCCCTTATTCCCTTTATTAAATTCAGCTGAAGACCATAATTTCTGCCCATTGCAATCTTTCCCCTGATTGTTTTAAAAAAATTTTGTGGGGCGCGCGCGGGGGGTGTGAAAATGTGTTGTGTGTGTGTGGGGTGGCCCTGTGAGTGGGGTGTGTGTGTGTGTTGTGTGTGTGCGCGGTGTGTGTGTTGTGTGTGTGAAATCCCCCTAATTTACTCACCTAATTTTTAGTTGCAGGGTTTGAGAATCACTTCCGGCCCCCCCCTCTTCACTGATCGCTAAATGAGTGGGGTGTACTCACCTAGTACTCACCTAGTTGAGGGGCGGGGGCCGGAAATCCGGGGGCCCTGGCCCCGCCTCTTCACGATCCTACTAGGCCCCTCTCCCTGACCTTAGCTTTTTCATACCTTTTGCTAAAGCTTGTATGG
>NC_069405.1:12301331-12362249 GCF_026875155.1 Cherax quadricarinatus
TCACCATTGTGGTTGCAGGGGTTGAGTCACAGCTCCTGGTCTCGCCTCTTCACTGGTCGCTACTAGGTCTTCTTGCTCCATGAGCCTTATCATACCTCTTCTTAAAGCTATGTATGGATCCTGCCTGCTCTACATCACTCTCCAGATTGTTTCACTTCCTAACAATTCTGTGACTGAAGAAATACTTCCTGACATCCCTGTGACTCATCTGAGCTTTCAGTTTCCCATTATAACCCCTTGTTGCTGTGTCCCATCTCTGGAACAGTTTGTCCCTATCCACCTTGTCAATTCCTCTCAGTTTTTTTATACATCGTTATCATATTCCCCCTATCTCTCTTGTCCTCCAGTGTCAAGTCGATTTCCCTTAACCTCTTCTCGTAGGACAATCCCCTCAGCTCCGGGATTAGTCTTGTTGCAAACCTTTGCACTTTCTCTAATTTCTTGACGTGCTTGACCAGGTGCTGCATACTCCAGTATGAGCCTGACGTACACGGTGTACAGAGTCCTGAACGATTCCTTACTAAGGTGTCGAAACTCTATTCTTACGTTTGCCAGCCTTCCATATGCTGCAGCAGTGTGTGTGTGTGTACTCACCTAGTTGAGGTTGCGGGGGTCGAGTCCGAGCGCCTGTGTGTGTGTGTGTGTGCGTGTGCGTGTGTGTGTGTGTGTGTGTGTGTGTGTGTGTGTGTGTGTGTGTGTGTGTGTGTGTGTGTGTGTGTGTGTGATGTGTGTATGTGTGTACATAAATAGGCCATAACTCTGCAGGCTTGGCGTGAAATTGCAGCGATATAGCAAAGGCTGTGGCCCAGTGATGGATGAATGGGGAGAGATGGAGCAAGCGAAAGAGACAGAGAGAGAGAGAGAGAGAGAGAGAGAGAGAGAGAAGAGAGAGAGAGAGAGAGAGAGAGAGAGAGAGATAATCATAAACTAGTTTAATACTATTTTGTAGGTGGCAGCCAGTGGGTCAGTATACAACATGGCGGTGAGCATGTAAAATACTGAACGAGGAACCTGGTGAAGTTAATGTGACTACATCCGTAGAGTGTAGAAGCTGGGAGAACTCTGCTGAAGCTGGGAGAACTCTGCTGAAGCTGGGAGAACTCTGCTGAAGCTGGGAGAACTCTGCTGAAGCTGGGAGAACTCTGCTGAAGCTGGGAGAACTCTGCTTGAAGCTGGGAGAACTCTGCTGAAGCTGGGAGAACTCTGCTGACGCTGGGAGAACTCTGCTGAAGCTGGGAGAACTCTGCTGAAGCTGGGAGAACTCTGCTGATACTGGGAGAACTCTGCTAAAACTGGGAGAACTCTGCTAACTGGGAGAACTCTGCTATACTGGGGAAGGGGAGAACTATGCTGAAGCTGGAGAAACTCTGCTGATACTGGGGAGAACTCTGCTGAAGCTGGGAGAACTCTGCTGAACTGGGGAACTCGCTGATACGGGGAGAACTCTGCTGAAGCTGGGAGAACTCTGCTGATACTGGGAGAACTCTGCTGATACTGGGAGAAACTCTGCTGAAGTGGGCAGAAGCTGGAGAACTCTGCTGAAGCTGGGAGAACTCTGCTGAAGCTGGGAGAACTCTGCTGAAGCTGGGAGAACTCTGCTGAAGCTGGGAGAACTCTGCTGAAGCTGGGAGAACTCTGTGAAGCTGGGAGAACTCTGCTGAAGCTGGGATGAACTCTGCTGAAGCTGGAAGGAACTCTGCTGAAGCTGGGAGAACTCTGCTGAAGCTGGGAGAACTCTGCTGAAGCTGGGAGAACTCTGCTGAAGCTGGGAGAACTCTGCTGAAGCTGGGAGAACTCTGCTGATACTGGGAGAAACTCTGCTGAGCTGGGGAGAACTCTGCTGAAGCTGGGAGAAACTCGTGCTGATCACTGGGAGAACCTTGCTGAAGCTGGGAGAACTCTGCTGAAATGGAGAACTTGCGAGCTGGAGAACTCTGCTGATACTGGGAGAAACTCTGCTGAAGCTGGGAGAACTCTCTGAAGCTGGAGAACTCTGCTGATACTGGGAGAACTCTGCTGAAGCGGAGAAGACTCTGCTGAAGCTGGGAGAACTCTGCTGATACTGGGAGAACTCTGCTGAAGCTGGGAGAACTCTGCTGATACTGGGAGAACTCTGCTGAAGCTGGGAGAACTCTGCTGATACTGGGAGAACTCTGCTGACGCTGGGAGAACTCTGCTGAAGCTGGGAGAACTCTGTGAAGCTGGGAGAACAATCTGCTGAAGCTGGAGAACTCTGCTGAAGCTGGGAGAACTCTGCTGAAGCTGGGAGAACTCTGCTGAAGAGGGAGAAACTCTCTGCTTGAAGCTGGGAGACTCTGCTGAACTGGAGAACTCTGCTGAAGCTGGGAGAAACTCTGCTGATACTGGGAGAAACTCTGCTGAAGCTGGGAGAACCTCTGATACTGAGAACTCTGTGAAGCTGGGAGAACTCTGCTGAACTGGAGAACTCTGCTGAAGCTGGGAGAACTCTGCTGATACTGGGAGAACTCTGCTGAAGCTGGGAGAACTCTGCTGAAGCTGGGAGAACTCTGCTGAACTGGGAGAACTCTGCTGAAGCTGGGAGAACTCTGCTGAAGCTGGGAAAACCCTTGCTGATACTGGGGAACTCTGTTTGAAGCCGGGGAGAACTCTGCTGATACTGGGAGAACTCTGCTGAAGCTGGGAAAAACTCTGCTGATACTGGGAGAACTCTGCTGAAGCTGGGAGAACTCTGCTGAAGCTGGGAGAACTCTGCTGAAGCTGGGAGAACTCTGCTGAAGCTGGGAGAACTCTGCTGAAGCTGGGAGAACTCTGCTGATACTGGGAGAACTCTACTGAAGCTGGGAGAACTCTGCTGATACTGGGAGAACTCTGCTGAAGCTGGGAGAACTCTGCTGATACTGGGAGAACTCTGCTGAAGCTGGGAGAACTCTGCTGATACTGGGAGAACTCTGCTGAAGCTGGGAGAACTCTGCTGAAGCTGGGAGAACTCTGCTGATACTGGGAGAACTCTGCTGAAGCTGGGAGAACTCTGCTGAAGCTGGGAGAACTCTGCTGAAGCTGGGAGAACTCTGCTGAAGCTGGGAGAACTCTGCTGAAGCTGGGAGAACTCTGCTGAAGCTGGGAGAACTCTGCTGATACTGGGAGAACTCTGCTGAAGCTGGAAAAACTGTTCCACACAATCTGGCCTGGTTACTACCTCACATTATCAGAACGCACACACTGAGAGGTGCAGCACGCACACTGTATACACACTGAGAGGTGCAGCACGCACACTGTATACACACTGAGAGGTGCAGCACGCACACTGTATACACACTGAGAGGTGTAGCACGCACACTGTATACACACTGAGAGGTGCAGCACGCACACTGTATACACACTGAGAGGTGCAGCACGCACACTGTATACACACTGAGAGGTGCAGCTCGCACACTGTATACACACTGAGAGGTGCAGCACGCACACTGTATTACACACTGAGAGGTGCAGCACGCACACTGTATACACACTGAGAGGTGCAGCACGCACACTGTATACACACTGAGAGGTGCAGCACGCACACTGTATACACACTGAGAGGTGCAGCACGCACACTGTATACACACTGAGAGGTGCAGCACGCACACTGTATACACACTGAGAGGTGCAGCACGCACACTGTATACACACTGAGAGGTGCAGCACGCACACTGTATACACACTGAGAGGTGCAGCACGCACACTGTATACACACTGAGAGGTGCAGCACGCACACTGTATACACACTGAGAGGTGCAGCACGCACACTGTATACACACTGAGAGGTGCAGCACGCACACTGTATACACACTGAGAGGTGCAGCACGCACACTGTATACACACTGAGAGGTGCAGCACGCACACTGTATACACACTGAGAGGTGCAGCACGCACACTGTATACACACTGAGAGGTGCAGCACGCACAACTGTATACACACTGAGAGGTGCAGCACGCACACTGTATACACACTGAGAGGTGCAGCACGCACACTGTATACACACTGAGAGGTGCAGCACGCACACTGTATACACACTGAGAGGTGCAGCACGCACACTGTATACACACTGAGAGGTGCAGCACGCACACTGTATACACACTGAGAGGTGCAGCACGCACACTGTATACACACTGAGAGGTGCAGCACGCACACTGTATACACACTGAGAGGTAGCTCCATGTATTACACACTGGGGGTTAACCCATTAACACTAGATAACAGTATACACTGGGGTGCAGCTGACATATACAAATGTGACACTGTATGAGGTGCATGCACGCACATTATACACACTGAGAGGTGCAGCACGCACACTGTATACACACTGAAGGTAGGCAATTCCGGAGTAATGTTCACTATTTGAGAGAATTGACTGGTGGTACAGCTGAATATAACACATAGTGCATTGGTGCTCATGTTTAGGCTGGATGTTAAGCTCATTATAAATAGGTTGAGGATGTTAACGTGTAAGAAGGTTGATCATGGGTTAAGGTTAGGTTGGTTAGGTAGTTAGGTAGTTAGGTTGGTTGAGGTAAGGTTAGGTTAGGTTAGGTAGGTTTAGGTTAGGTAAGGTATTAGTGAGTAAGTTTGAAGTTAGGTGTAGGTAGGTTAGGTTATTTAAGGTAGGTTAGTAGGTTATGAATTAGGTTAGGTAGGTTAGGTTAGGTTAGGTTAGGTAGGTTAGGTTAGGTTAGGTTAGGTTAGGTTAGGTTAGGTTAGGTTAGGTAAGGTTAGGTTAGGTTAGGTTAGGGTTAGGTTAGGTTAGGTTAGGTTAGGTTAGGTTAGGTTAGGTTAGGTTAGGTTGGTTAGGTAGTAGGTTTGGTTTTAGGTAGGGGTTAGGAAGGTTAGGTGGGTAGGGTTAGGTTAGGTTAGGTTAGGTTAAGGTTAGGTAGGTTAGGTTAGGTTAGGTAAGGTTAGGTTAGGTAGTTGGTTTAGGTAAGGTTAGGTTAGGTTGGTTAGGGTTAGGTTAAGGTTAGGTTAGGTAAGGTTAGGTGGGTAGGTTAGGTAAGGTTAGGTGAGGTTTAGGGTAGGGGTTAGGTTAGGTTAGGTTAGGTAGGTAAGGTTAGGTTAGGTTAGGTTAGTTAGGTAGGTTAGGTTAGGTGGGTTTAAAGGTTAGGTTAGGTTAGGTTGGTTAGGGTTAGGTGTAGGTTGGTAGGTCTTGGTGAGGTTAGGTTAGGTAGGTTAGGTTAGGTTAGGTTAGGTAGGTTGGTAGGGTTAGGTTAGGTTAGGTTAGGTTAGGTAGGTTAGGTTGTATGGTTAGGTGAGGTTAGGTTAGTGTAAGGTTAGGTAGGTTAGGTTAGGTTAGGTTAGGTTAGGTAAGGTTAGGTTAGGTTAGGTTAGGTTAGGTTAGGTTAGGTAAGGTTAGGTTAGGTTAGGTTAGGTTAGGTAGGGTTTAGGTTAGGTTGGTTAGGTAAGGTTAGGTTAGGTTAGGTAGGTTAAGGTTAGGTTAGGTTGTTAGGTTAGGTAAGGTTTAGGTTAGGTTAGGTTGGGTTTAGGTAAGGTTAGGTTAGGTTAGGTAAGGTTAGGTTAGGTTAGGTTAGGTTAGGTTAGGTTAGGTATAGGTTAGGTTAGGTTAGGATAGGTTGGGTTTTAGGTAAGGTTAGGTTAGGTTAGGTATGGTTAGGTTAGGTTAGGTTAGGTTAGGCTAGGTTAGGTTAGGTTAGGTTAGGTTAGGTAAGGTTAGGTTTGGTTAGGTTAGGTTTGGTTAGGTTAGGTAGGTTAGTTAGGTATAGGTTAGGTTAGGTTTAGGTTAGGTTAGGTAAGGTTAGGTTAGGTTAGGTTAGGTTAGGTTTAAGGTTAGGTAAGGTTAGGTTAGGTTAGGTTATGTAAGGTTTTAGATTAGGTTTGGTTGGGTTTAAGGTTAGGTTAGGTTAGGTTAGGTAAGGTTAGGTTAGGTTAGGTTAGGTTAGGTTAGGTAAGGTTAGGTTAGGTTAGGTAGGTTAGGTTAGGAAAGGGGTTAGATTAGGTTAGGTTAGGTAAGGTTAGGTTAGGTTAGGTAAGGTTAGGTTAGGTTAGGTAAGGTTAGGTTAGGTTAGGTTAGGTTAGGTTAGGTAAGGTTAGGTTAGGTTAGGTTAGGTTAGGTTAGGTTAGGTAAGGTTAGGTTAGGTTAGGTTAGATTAGGTTAGGTTAGGTTAGGTTAGGTTAAGTTAGGTAAGGTTGGGTTTTAGATTAGGTTAGGCTATGGTTAGGGTTAGGTTAGGTTAGGTTAGGTTAGGTTAGGTTAGGTAGGTTAGGTTAGGTTAGGAAAGGGTTTTAGATTAGGTTAGGTAAGGTTAGGTTAGGTTAGGTTAGGCTAGGTTTTAAGGTTAGGCTAGGTTAGGTTAGGTTAGGTAAGGTTAGGTTAGGTTAGGTTAGGTTAGGTAAGGTTAGGTTAGGTTAGGTTAGGTTAGCTTAGGTAAGGTTAGGTTAGGTTAGGTAAGGTTAGGTTAGGTTAGGCTAGGTTAGGTTAGGTTAGGTAAGGTTAGGTTAGATTAGGTAAGGTTAGATTAGGTTAGGTAAGGTTAGGTTAGGTAAGGTTAGGTTAGGTTAGGTAAGGTAAGGTAAGGTTAGGTTAGGTAAGGTAAGGTAAGGTAAGGTTAGGTTAGGTTAGGTTAGGTAAGGTTAGGTTAGGTAAGGTTAGGTTAGGTTAGGTTAGGTAAGGTTAGGTTAGGTAAGGTTAGGTTAGGTTAGGTTAGGTAAGGTTAGGTTAGGTTAGGTTAGGTAAGGTAAGGTTAGGTTAGGTTAGGTTAGGTTAGGTAAGGTTAGGTTAGGTTAGGTAAGGTTAGGTTAGGTTAGGTTAGGTTAGGTTAGGTTAGGCTAGGTTAGGTTCAGGTAAGGTTAGGTTAGGTTAGGTTAGGTTAGGCTAGGTTAGGTTAGGAAAGGGTTTTAGGTTAGGTTAGGTTAGGTAAGGTAAGGTTAGGTTAGGTTAGGTTAGGTTAGGTAAGGTTAGGTTAGGTAAGGTTAGGTTAGGTTAGGTAAGGTTAGGTTAGGTTAGGTAAGATTAGGTTAGGTTAGGTTAGGTAAGGTAAGGTTAGGTTGGGTTAGGTTAGGTTAGGTTAGGTTAGGTTAGGTTAGGTTAGGTTAGGTTAGGTTAGGTTAGGTAAGGTTAATTTATGTTAGGTTATGTTAGGTTAGGTTAGGTTAGGTAAAGTTTGTCAGGAAACAAGACGAGTGTTTCGTGACGCGGGTCTTAGTCATACGATGACCCACATCAGGCTCTTCTGGTCATCTGACCGAGACCTTTCGCTGGCTTACCCTCCACCCCCTTTAAAAAATATTATTGCCATGAAATAACATTTGACGTTTTCGGTCACTTCAAATAATACTAAGTGTCTAAAAAAATTACAATTTGCTATGAAATATTTACCTGTGATAAATATATATAGAGTGTTGCATATAATTATACGTGAATAATAAATAAATCTATATACATCTGACTTTAAGCGCGGTAAGAGTGTATATGGTGGTTAATGTGGTTTCAAGCCTATCGACTACACGTTATTAAGGTTACGTGTAATCTGTTCGCCATCAGACATTTTTTTTTTTCCACTAAAATAGTGATTTATATAGTCTTAATATATTCAGGAAAGACTGAGAGACAGACATACAGCCTCTCAGTGTTTATATCCTGTGAGGGAATGGAAATAAATGGTATAAAATACTGACACAATGGAAATATAAACACTTAAGCAGTATAATGTGATCTTTATTGACAACGTTTCGCCCACGCAGTGGTCTTTATCAAATCGCAAACAGATCTGCCTACGTGAAACATACGTGGCTATATATAGGATGGGAATGCTGGGTCAGGTGGAGAAAGATGCACGTGACAATCTTTGGAGTAAAGCGAAGAAGTTTAAAACCTTGGGTAGCTTTCAAAAGAGATTGGATAAGTATATTAGTGGATCTTCTGCAGTGTTCCTCCATTCTTATGTTCTTATGTGGGATAGCGATGAAGAAGTTTCTTAGCGAGAGGTTCAGCTATGTTATAGAAGCCGTTGTTCTGGTTGAAGTTGTTGGATATACAGATAAGCGATGATTCCAGGATTCTTCGGTATTGAGTGTTGTCTTCTCTGGGGATAAGTCTTGTGTTTCTGTAGTTGATTAAATGGTTGTGTGAATTTAGGTGTTGAACACAGGCATTCCTTGGATCGTCAGTTCTGCCTGCGTACTGGTGTTCTGAAATACATGTTTGGAGGTCTCTGGATGTTTCGCCCACGTATAATTTGCTGCAGTCATTACAAGGGATTTTGTATACCCCTGCAGAGGATTGAAGCTTGTCTTGTCTATCACTGGTGATGTCCTTGATGGTGGTGGATGTGGAAATAGATACTTGGAATGAGGTTTTGGAGAAGATGTTGGAAACGTGTTTGGTAATGGAGTTGGTGGGGAGGACTATGTATCTCTTTCCGGCAGCGTCTTCTCTGGGTGTGTTGAAGATGTTTAATGGCCGTCGTCTGCAGTCTCTAACAAAGTGACGAGGATAGTGAAGTTTAGAAAATACTTGTTCAATAAGAGAGGGAATACTGAACCTTCTTTGTGTCTTATTTCATATGATCTTTGAATCAGCTGTGTGTGTGTGTGTGTGTGTGTGTGTGTGTGTGTGTGTGTGTGTGTGTGTGTGTGTGTGTGTGTGTGTGTGTGATTGTGTAAGCAGGATATAGTGACCTTTCTCTTCCGGTCACTTCCTCCCCAGCTACTCAGTCTCCTACACTTGTACTCATGTAGTTCTCTTGTACCCATATAAACGTACACAACTGCGTAAATGTACACTATCTAGTCTCTCATATTTTCAGACATTTAGAGAAATCACATGTGAGTATATCTGAGTGATGACTCCAGCACTGATCCTTGTGGCACCCCACTCGACATACTCGCCCATTCTCACACTCAAACCCAAGGTTTCCCTCTAGGGGAAGATTTGATGCTTTTTTTTGGAAGGGGCTTTTTGTTTTCCAGAAAATTAAATTTACCCCAAACCTTCCTTAGGAAAGCCCTTTTTCCCTCATTTCCCAAAGCGGGTTTTTTTTTTGGTTTTTAGGCTTCTGTTTTAAATTAAAAATTAACAAAAATTTAATAAATCGGCCGAAATTGTTTTTGCAAAAACTGCCCCTTTTTTTGGCAGGAAAAATTTACGATTTTACGGGAAGTAAAAAGGGACCTCACCACTGTCGTAAAAGTCCGTCAAGCACCGGGAATTTTAATAAAGAAAGTGTTATTTGTGTATTTTTGTAGTATACTTAGATAATCCCGCTACTTTATAGTTGGCTCCCTTGCTAGCTTGAGGGTCAGGGTACCTGTTACAAAAAACGCGTTTTTAAAAAAGTTTTGAATTTTCCCAGTGAAATAGAAAGGACTGCCCTTCTAGCCCAGCCTTTTAAATTTTTGGGTTTTTTTTTCTTTAACAAGTATTTAAGTACCCCTTCCCCCAATTATCCATTAGAATTCAGTAAAATTTTTAAATTTTTTTGCTTCGGGTTTTCAACGGGTAGGGTTTATTAACTAGAGAAATTTTAAAAATTTTAAAAAATTTATTAATCTTTAAATTTTGTTAGGGGGAAAAATAAAATTTAAAATTAAATTAAATTAATCCAGAAATCAAAAAATTTCATTTTTTCTAAATTTTACAATATTATTGTGTTTGAAAGCCATATCACTTTTATAATTTTTAAGTCCCGGGGTCGGGTTTCCATAAAACTTTTTAATAAGAAAACAATATTTTAAAATTTTTTGTGTGTTGAGTTTAAGTGCTCAAAGTAGTTGTTATGTCCCAAAAATCACAATTTAAAAAAAGTAAATGACAAAGCCTTAATAAACAAACTTTTTTGACCAAAAGGAAAACCAGAACAGTCTGCTTGAACAACAAAAAGAATGCAAAGGGCCCAATAGAAATTACAACAAGCAACTGGGGACACAGAATCGGGAACAAGGAAAAATTTTTAAGGACAAAAAAGGTGGGGACCATCTGCAGATCCTCCCCCAAAAAGTCACAAAACTCCCAAAATTACGGAATTAAGTTCAGCATAAGAAAATCTCGGACTGGAAATGCACAGCCCCCAATAAAATTTTTGGTTTTGAGAAGCTAAGCTCAGGACCTGGGGTTTTTTCGGTTTTCTATGTGCCCCCCCCACAACCTCAGTAAAACGCGAAAATCATTTAAGGGTCTTTAAAAAGTTCTTTGAACGAGTTCTACAGAACAAACAAGAAAAATTTGAACAGACAATCTTTTCCAATCCCCCAAAAGGAGTTGGATCAGATGAATACTTTTAGGCGAGGTAAAGGGCCCCCCCCCCCCTCGATCAGTAAATGGGCCTCAGGGGGGTTGCTGCCCAGCAAAAATTGAAAAGCCGACAGTCTAACGGGGAAAAGAGCGTAATTCAGTAGTTAACCAATCAAGATTTGGGAACTGAGTACATAAATTTTGTTTTCATCCAACCTAAAAAAGGGAAAAACTACTCAAATTTAACAATTTTAAAGCAAAAATTTTTTCGATTTAGAAATTATCCCCAAAATAAACAATATAAAATTTTTAATGAAAAGATAATAATTATATATTTACTTAATAATAAAATTGAAAACCCTTTTGGGGGGGTTTTCAACACCCCCCCAACACGACGACTTTTCAAACTAGGGTTGATTAATGTCTCCTTAAATTATGATTACTCGGGTTTTACTTTTACAAACCCAAATAATATAAAAATTTATCTAGTAAACTCTGGGTGCCAAGAAACCTCTAAAAATTTCAAAAAGGCGTCCGTCTTTTAGGATATCCCCCCTAGTACTAGGGCTTACACGTATCGTATCCCCGCATCCCTCGATTTTATTTACTCAGGTAGAGATAGGAAAATCGTAGTTTTGAGAGGGCATGATGGGGCTCGATAAATAGTAAGGGGGCGGGGCATTCCACTCTTAATAGGGTTGGGGGGAATGCAAAGAAATATGGAAAATTCTAAAGTTTTAAAAACAGTTAAGGTGTGTAAAAGGGGGGGGGGGGGGGGGTTCCCCCCAGAAAAAGTGTTCCGCCACACGCAGTACATCCCCCAACACCAACACCCCTCAACCCTCAGCTTTGTCCCTTTAACCTTACACAACAATACTGGAATATTTTTTAAAATATAATAATTAAATGAGAATATTAGTTAATCGGGGCTGGAGGGATTAATTTTATTTTTAAACAAATTTTAAATAGCAATTTAAAAAAAGGGTTTTTGGGCCATAAAATTACGATTTTTTTTTTAAAAGTAACTGTAATTATTAAGGGGGTGACGGGAGCGCAGAAATTTAAACATTACAATGCCCCCCTTATGGTTTTTATAATAGAAAAAGGTTTGGTTTTCTGAGAGCCCACCTCATGATCCAAACATTTTTACTCCCCTAGTATTTATATAAGTGAGGGTTTGTGGTCAGAAAAAAAACTTTAATTTTTAAAAAATGGGGAAGGGGCCCAAATCACATCAAAAATTTTCCCCCAAAAAGGGACCCCAAAAGAGCTAGAGCCCTTTCCTCAATAGTCCCAAAATTTTTTCTGGTGTCTTTTAAGTTTAAATTTTTTAAAATTGTAACTTTGGGATGGGGAATCGTGGATGTTGACTGTTGGGGGCAGCACAGGGGCCCACGCATAGCCACTCCCCTTCAAAATGTAAAAAAAAAGGGGAAAAATTAAAATTTTGGGCCCAAAACACGGGAAAGCAAAAGGAAAGCAGATACTTAAAAACCTTTAAAAAGTCTGAAAATCTTTTGTCCATTTTTAACTGAATTTTGGGGGCTACTAGAAAGCTCAGAAAGAGGACCCTTGCAATCTGAAAAAAGTTTGGACAGAACCTGCGTTTAATTTATCCTCCCATACCCGGGGAATCTCTGTACTCCCTTCCTATCCTGGGGGCACGGAAATTCAGAAATTGCAAAAAACCTTAAAGCCTCAATAGAGCAACCTCCCCTTTGGGCCCGAAAACAAACCCTTTGATAGGTAATTTTGGGTTTTCCAAAACTAATTTAGTTAAGTTAAACAGTGAATTTTGTAGGCCGAGTCCCCCAAAACAATGCTCTGAGACCGTCAATTTGCTTTTCCCACCCCGTCACTGTCCCACCTAAGTCGCAAGGTGGGCTTCAAATCCAAAAGTTGGGGGTTAACTCGTTATTTTACGCGGGAAAATAAAGGGGCCCGCTTTACAAAAGCCAAAGGGGGTGACGAGGTAGTTAAAAACTCCATTTTGGGAACAGAAAAAAACGATATTTCTTGACCCCAACGTTCAGAAATCGGGATTTTGAAAATTACCCCTCGTAAGGATTAAACGACTGAAAAAACGGGGCTCCTGACCCCAGGGTTTAAATAAGGTGTCAATGCGAGGAAAGGGATAACCTAAAGGAAAGGGACCGAGTTATTTTTCCTGTAATCAGTCCCAAAACCTAAAAACTACCGTCGGGTTTTAGGCCCAAAAATCCCAAGGAAATCCCCAAAGGATTTTTAACTGGTCAATAATCCGTGAGAAAAAAAAAAATTTTAAAACCTCTTCTCTAAATGCTTTTATGTTTCCCGGGGGCCATCCTATATGGGATTGTTAAAGGGTGATGCCCCTGTACATCAACGCCCAGGGACCCCCAGATAAACGTTTAGGAACATCACTGAAAAAATTCCCGGGAAATGCAAAATCATTTTTTTAAATTATCCCCGGGGTTTTTACAATCCCTTTTTTTTACTAAGAAAATCGTCTAGTGATTGTAGTCCTGAATTTTTTTAAAGAACCAAAAATCCCCTCTAGAAATGTCAGGGGGTTGACGTTTTCTTCCTCTGCCTTAGGATAAAATAGAAGTAGTGGTAGAGGACTACGTAGAAATGTCTTTAAGGGGTTTAAAACATGGTGGAAACATAAATTAGATTTTTTTTTTTTTCCCGGGCCTTTAATTCCCAAAATTTAATTTTACTTTGGGCTAAGCTTTTTAAACTATTTCCGGGGGAAAAATCATACCTGGCTTGTAAGAGCATACCTGGTAAAAATTTTCCAGCCAAAAAACCCTTTTCTCCGGTTTTAAAAAAGGGGAGGGAGAGCCCCACCTTGTCAAAATTTTTGGCTTAAAAATTTTGCTTGGGGCTGAAACTAGGTTTTTCGAACCCTAGCTCTTTTGAAAAGTTTAAATGTTGCTGCTTAAAAATTAAAGGGAAAGTACTCAATGATGGATTTGTTTTTCCCTTTGGTCCCACATTTTTTAAAACTGCAAGGGGGCCCCACGACTTGGTGTCCAAATTTTTAATTCAAAATGGTTTAAACCCCGGAGACTTTCTTGCTCATTTTCCCCCTTTCCCGAACGGGAAAAAAAGGGTTAAAAACCCTCATCCCAGTCTCAAGAAAAATTTTCACAAACGCTCTTTCAGGGAAATTTTCAGTTTTCTGATAAAACCTCTTAGAGCACCTTGTGATTTGTGGATGAAAAAAGGGTTTTGAAAGTAAAAGACTTTTTTCCCTAGGTAGGAAAAAGCTTGGAAAATCTTAGAATTGAATTTTAAAAATCCCTAAATTTCTGTTTTGTATCTCTCGTGGAAACCCAACCTGAAAAAAATTTTCATCCGTTTCCCCAAAATTTACAAGGGAGCATTAATTTTTTCTTGGAAATTAGTTGGGGGATAGCGTGTTGCCTCCAAAATAGTAAAAAAGTATTTTTTTCATAGTTTGGTTTTTGGAAAAGGGGCCCAAACACAAAAAATTAAAAAACGTGAGAAGGGTTTTTAAACCATCCAGGGGAATGGAATGGAGGCCGGGGTGGAGGTGGTGCTGGCTTGCCTGTAAACTTGACCCCATGGCAAGGGTCGCCCCTGTTCACTTTTTTTCCCCTCTTTTAGGCCAAGTAAAATGTTTTGCCAGTTTTACCGAGTGTCTTCTTAAACCCCAATGCCCCCTAGGGGGCAAATTGTGAGAAAAAATCAATGGCTTGTTCACAAAATTTTTAACTGGTAACCCTACAGTTTGCTGCCCTGTGGGGGGAAACACTATCGGGCTGACAACTTGCATTATTTTTCCCATCAAAACCCCCTTTAAACAAAAATAGAAACCCTTATCGAGATCCTTTCTTCACTCTCAGAAAACTGCTATATCTCTCATTTTTTCCCAGTGCTGCAACAAACTGATCCTCGTTTAAAATTTTCATAAGATTTAAAAATTTAAGGTCAGTTGTGTCTTGACTAGGTTGATGACCGGGGGGGAGTCAGTTTTTAATGATCGGGGGCGCGGCGTCACTAAACAACATTTTAAAAACCCCAAAATTTTTCACCCAAACAAAACTAAAAGGGAAAAAGGATGGTTTTTTGAATCTTTACTTGCTCTAGAAATTCCCGCGGAGGGGAAATAAAAATGGGTTTTTCTCTCTAAAAAGCTTAAGGCCCAAAAATTTACCAGTGTTTTTTATCAACCCAAGGGGTTCTTTACCACCCCCAAAACCAGCATGAAGGATATCGTTCCCTATCAACAAGTCCACTGACCTGATGGGAAATCCCACCACTGGATATCCCCACTGAAATTAAACCAAAATAATACTTTTTTTTTGTTTTAATAAACTTTGTGCAGAAGGCACTTTTTAACACCCCCTCCATAGGCTTCTAACAAAAACACTTTTTAATTGGTATAGGTATCGTCTGTTAGGGGCCAGTACATCTTCTCTTAATAACGGGGAGATAACTGCCAGTTGTCTCTGAAAGGGAAATTTAAACTCGTTAGATTTTGATTTCGTCAAATCTACTTTATCTTCGAAAAGAAAAGGACTCATCGCTGAAACGAATTTTTTTCGTCAGTTTAAAAATTTTCCCTGACCCAAAGTACTATCCTGGGGTTCCCTTTAAACCCTAAACAGTGGGGAATCAAGGAAATTTACTGGGTTTTGGGGGCCCTTTTGGGTTTTTTGCTGGGAAGAAGATACAACTTGTGTTTGTTGGGGGCCCAGCCGCACGACTGCTTCTCTATCTCTTTCTAACTTTTAGAAATTTAACCCCTAGCATGCCCTTTTTCTGTTACAATATGTACATTTAACTTTCTTTTTTCTCGATTTTCAGATTTCTGTCAAACCCAAAAGAGACAGATTAAAGGGTTTGTGATTTTTCCCGGTAAAGGTACGGGAAATTACAGTAGCAGGGAATTAGGCCGGAAAAGACAGCTGGGTTTAAAGGGTTGCCAACTTTTAAGGGGCAAATTTTAGTTACCTTGTTTTTCTGGGTTTTTTTGTACATTAAAAAGTTTTTAAAGTAATAAATTGTTATGTATGTTGGGGAAAAACAAAACCCCCCAGGGAAGTTTTACCGTCCTGCCCCGATGGGGTGTGAAACAAAAACCTGTTTTCGTTTTTCATGATGGTAGGTTTGCTGGTTTCTTTTTCGGTTTTCATAAACCGCTAAGATAACAAGGGGGTTTCTTTACTCCTTTACCCTTTTTTTTTTGGTCACCCCTTTTCCCGACACGAAAATGTCTTTTATATATATAAACCCTCATCTAGGTTTTTTTTCCCTTTTTTTAAAAAACTCTTGTTCTTTTTTATTTCCCTTTTATTGTCCATGGGGAAAATGGAAAAGGGTTTTTTCCTCCGTAAACCATGCGTTTTTTATTTAGGCGACTAAAAGCCCCGGGAGCAATGGGCTAGTAAACCCCTTCTCCTGTATTCAATTTTCTAAAAAAGAAAAAGGAAAAAATTTTAAAACTGGGTTGCCTTTAAAAAGTGCGTGGTGTTGTTGGGGGGATGACAAGAAAAAAGATTTATTGCTGATGTTATGAATGAAAAGAAGTTGGTGTCCCGGGGCCCCAACGAAACAAAAACGGGAAGGGGGGGGGGGGGGAAAATTTCAGTGGGGGGGGAAAAAATTTGGGTTAAATCTGGGGTATCTGAGAGAGTTAGAGGGAAAGGGGAAAGGGGGAGCAGTAAAGTTAAATAAAGATCAGTTAAGGAAAAGGGGAAAAAGAGAATATGAATGTGTAAATTTAAGAAAATTTTGTGGGTTTAAAAAAAAGGTTGGGTGCGGAAAAAAGTGGGTCTTAAAAAGCGTGTATGCCCCAACTGGAGAAGAAAATGGAATGCAGGGGGAGAAGAGGATTTTGGGGGATGGGTTTAAATAATGTAAAGGGCCTTTGAAACCCAAAGGGAGAGTTGTAAGGGTGGGGGCTTTAATCCCAAAAGTAGGGAGAAACTTTTAGAGGGGTTTTGGTGGGAAAATTTGGGGTGCCGGTGTAAAAAGAAAAAGGGGGCCCCTTTTATTGAACTTTATAGAAAGGGGTTTAGTTATAGTTTAAAACATATTTTAAGAAAAGAGGATAAATAAAATATAAAACGATATGATGTGGGCGAAATGAAAAAAATTTTTTTGTTGGATTTATGTTTTTGGGGAGATAAAAGACGGTTTTGAGTGATTCAGGAGTACATGTTTTTTTGAGGGGCACCCGATAATCAGATCAACCCCGAGTTGTGCTACACTGGGGAGTAAAAAGGTTTGAATTTGGGGTACAAGGAGAAAAGAAAACATCGGGAAAAAGAGGGGAAAGGGTTTATAAAAATAAAAGAGGAGGCAGTTAGGGAAGATAATTAAAAAGCTTTTGGAAAGGAAAAGATGGGCTAAAGAAAAGAGGCAAAAGGGGGGCGAAGAGGTAAAGGGTAGGTTTTTTAAAAAAAAAGGGTTAAGTGTTTAGCAGAAGTTTTTTGGTTACAGGAAAGTGGGGGCGGGGGGAAGAGGAGCGATTGGTGGAATGATGGGTGTAAAGGATAGTAAGGGAAAAAGTTAGGGGATATGAAATTTTTACAAAAGTAGGGAAATGGGTGAAGGAGGGAAAAAAGTATATGGAGAAAAAGAAGGGGAAATTAAAAAGATGGTGAAAAACCCTGTAAAAAAAAGGAAACAAAAAGAGAGATGGGTGGGGATGTTATCAAAAAATTTTTTTTGAAAAAAAAGAAAAAATTTTTGGGTAGATTAAACCCCCTTTTAAAGGGGGGAAAGGGGGGGGGCCGGGGGGTAGAGAACAAAATTGGGGTTTTGGGCAAATTAAAAAAAATGGAGGGGAGAGTTTTTTAAATGGAGAGTTTTGAGGAAATTTGGGGGATGGAGGGAATTTTTTTGAGGAATTGTTAAATGTTTTTTGAAGATAGGGGGAAACCCGGGATTTGTGTTTAGGGCAAGGGGGAATAAAAATCTTGTAGGAGTAGGAAGAGCCAGTTTGGGGTGGGGGGAAGTTCGTGAGGCAGTAGGTTAAAAGAAGGGGGGGTAAGGCAAACCGGGAAATTTAAGGGGTAAAGATAGAAATTTAAAAGCAGGGGGGGGGAAATAGTTTTGGATGGTGGTTTGGGGCAAATTATTTAAAAAAAAGTAAGGAAAAGGGTTTGGGACCCAGGGATTGGCAGAGACATGCATAGTTCCTTTTTATAAAGGCAAAAGGGGAAAAAAAGAGAGTGAAAAATTTAGGGGGATAAGTCGTTGAGGTCCCCGGGAAAATTTTATGGTAGAGTTATTTTTGAAAGAAATTTTAAAAGTAAAGACGGGAATAGGGATAACCAAAATAAAAGGAGGGTTTTTGGGAAAAGGAGGGGGTTTGGGGAAACCCGGGTTTTTTTAAAAGTAAACAAATTTAAATGAACAGTATTTAGATAAGGCTAAAGGGTCTTTGTGGCATTTATGGATTTGGGGGAAAAGGGTATGCCCGGGTGGGGTAGGGGGGCAAATTTGGGAGATTTGCAAGTGGGATGGTTAAAGGGAGGTTTTCTGAAAGCAGGGGGAAAAGGGGTTTTTTCGAGGATAGTGAGGTCAAGGTTTAAATATGTAGGAAAGAGGGGAAAATTTTTTTCCCGAAAAGTAGGCCTTAAAAACAAAAGGAATGGGTGAGGGCACCGTGGTTGTTTTTAAAAAATTTATAGATTTGGGGTTTTTTAAAGAAGTAAATGCGAGGGTCTTGGCAAGGGGGGCCCCCTGGGGTTAAAAGATAAAGAATACACACAAAATGGGGTTGTCAAGGCCCGCTCTTTGCTGATGGGCACTGTGGGGGGGGGTCTTGGGAGTTCTGAAGAAAAGTTACAGGATTGGTGGATGAATTTTTGGAAGGGTGGGCAAAAAAAAAAATTAAAGGGGAATACAGGGAAATAGTAAGGTTTTAGGGGGATAACAAAAAGATTAGGTGTAAAGGGTTTTAATTTTCAGAAATTTTGGGGGGAGGGGGAGTATGGGGAGGGGGTGAACGAAAATTTGATATTTGGGGGGTGGACGTGTCAGCCCGGAAAGGGGCTATTTAAAGATGAGGGAATCATAGAATTGGGGTGAGGGAAAAAAGAGTGGGGGGGTTTTCACTTTTAAATCTGTGGGGAAAAAAAAACTTTGTCCCCTTTGGGGGCAAAGGGGGACGTAAAGGAGTATGTTTTAAACCCAAAGCTCTTATATGGGGGGTGAAAAGGGGGGGGGATGAATTTTTGGGAGGGGAGGAGAAGGTGGAGGCAGTGGGGGATGTCCTGTCTGGGGCAATGTTTTGGTTTGAATATAAAAGCAGAGAATTCGTTATTTGGAAGTTAGGAGGAGGTGCAAAGGGTTACCAAAAAATTTTTGCCAAGGGCTGAGGAAGGGTTGTTGAGGTGGTTTCCCCGGGCTTTTTGAGAGAATGGAGCGAAACAGAATTTTCTTCAAGAGTTTTATCCCGTCCTTTTAGGGGGAAAGGGAAAGGGGGGGTAGGGGGGCGGCCCAGGAAAGGGGGTTGGGGGAGAGGGGGTAAAGGAAAAGGGTTTTTTTGTTTCGAGGGGGTTGGACTTCCAGAGGCATGCGTGAGCGTGTTTTAAAAGGATTAAAGGGACCCAAAAGGGGTTTTTTTTTTACTTGGGCGTGCTGTTGGAGTGTGAGCAAAGTTTAAAATTTATGAAGGGATTCAGGGAAAACCCGGGAGGCCGGACTTGGTCCTGGAGAAAGGGGAATACAGTGCCCTGCCACCTGAAGGGGGGGGTGTTAATGTTGCAGTTTAAAAACCGAAGTGTAAAGCACCCCTTTTGGGAAGACGTGATGGAGTGAAAAGATGGTGAAAGTTTTTTTTTTTGGGCCAAAACCCCGCCCTTTGGGGGGAATCGGCCGGGGGTGAAATAAAAAAAAAAATAAAAAGTTTGTGGGGGAAAAACTGAATTGTCGCTAATGCTGATTTTTTGAATATCCGGGGGTAGTATGATCGATCCCGATATTCTTTTTTGTCAGGAGACCCTAAAGTTTTTAAATCCCTTTGTGTAGTAAAATGAAAAAGGCTGTCTTTGTTGTTACACCTTGGCAGCCCCTAGACCTCTCTCAAAAGCAACCTTTTTTTTCCCCGAGCAAATTTTTTACACAAGTTTATTTTTGTCCCTCGTTGTAACCCAAAGAATGCTTTTTGATAAAAACACAAGGGAAAAAGTTATTGTCTTAGAATAGTTTGTTTTCTTTGTCTTTAAATAATGGGGGTTGGCAAAATGGTTTTAAACCGCAGTACAAGTTTTTTAGCTTTTTCTTGTCAAAAATTTTTTTATGCAAAAATGTTGCCCGTGCTTAAAGTTTGGGCCCGTTCATACATTTTGCCCCCGGGGTTTTCAAAAAAACATCAAAATTAGGTGTCTAAATTTACTCCAAAAAACTTAGGAACCATGGATGGGAGCTTTTTTTGACATTAAAAAGGGTCCTGTGATCTATCAGTCTGTTGTTTCCCAGACGAACATTTTTTTCCTGGGAAATTTTTTTCTTTTGGGTTACAACTTTTCCCTGTGCCTCTGTTTGTGCAGTCCCAAAATAAAACGTTCAAAACCCCTCAAAAATGTTTCCCCGAGAGAAAGGACCCGTGGGGGAATTTGGGGGAGTAGGGGGTTAACGTGGGCTGGGCGGGGCCTTTGGCGGCACTTTGTCCAGCCCCTCCCTTTTTGAATCAGATCTGGTCAAGGGTAAGAAATACAAAGGGGTAACAAATGTTTCTATATTTAAAGGGGTGTCTGCTAACAGTTTTGGGGGGAAGGCGTGGCGAGAAAATGAAACTAAAACTAGGGGTCAGACAATAGGTCCTTCTTCCCCTTTGTTGTTCTTTTTTCTTCATCAAATAGAGTCATACCCTTTCCAATTGTGACACTAAAGGGTTTCTGAATCTGAAAACATAATCAAAATCTCTGTATGAGCAGGAAATAAATATCTTTAATTAACGCTTGACGTTTTTGCCTGTAATTTCCCCGGGTTTTTCCTTTAAAAAACCGGATATTTGGGGTTTCTCGCCAAAAAACCCTCTAAAGTTTTAATTAAAATTTAAATCAGAGAAAATCAAGTATCCCAAATTAAAATGTTTTTACTTTGGATACATCACGAAAAAAAAGTGTAATCGGGGAAGGGGGAAATGATTTTGGGAAAATATAATCCTATAGGAAAATTTTTGTTTTTGGTGGTTTTTAAAAGTTTGAATCATAAACAGTATTTCCATCTTTCCTTGGTCAAGAGACTCAGCAGGTAAAAAATCCACCTGGGATGTTTTTACAAGCAAAAATCAAAGTCCCCAGATTTGGAAAATTTCTCAAAATTTTTTGATTTATCAGTTACTAGTATTTTAAAATGGGGCAAATTTTTCCACACCTTGGATCAAAGCCTCCCGGGCAGGCCCCCATTTGTTACAAAAAACGCGATTCAAAAAACTTTGAGATCTCCAGTGAATTTCTAGAAAAGGGCTGCCCTTCTAGCATCCAAACCTGGACTTGGGTTTTTTGTAAACAAAGGGCAGTATCCTTTTTCCAATTTTCCATTAGAATTTTAGTATAAATTTAATAGTGCTTCAGGATTACAAAATGGTAAGGGAAATAACAAGAAATTAAAAAATTTTAAAATTTAAATTAAAACATTAAGTTTTAGAGGTTAAATTTTCCAAAAATTAAAAATTTAAAATTTAAATTTTAATCACGTAATCAAAAATAATCACTCTCCCCAAAACAATATTTTTTGTGCGAAAGCACATATCACATTTATAATTCTTAATACCGTTTTTGGTAAAATCAACATTTAATAAGTTTTACAAAAAAAGGGACAAGTTTGTTTTTATAGTGTAAAATGCTCTAAGTAATTCGTTATG
Source organism: Cherax quadricarinatus (assembly GCF_026875155.1). NCBI lineage: Eukaryota > Metazoa > Arthropoda > Malacostraca > Decapoda > Parastacidae > Cherax > Cherax quadricarinatus. The sequence goes on from NC_069405.1 coordinate 12,322,365, forward strand.
TCTCAAGACCCCACTAGACTTAAAAAAGTGACTGACCCAAAATCCTTAATAAACTAACTTCTTACCGGGCTGGGAACCAGAACCGTCTGCTTGAAAAACAAAAAAAAATGGGTTAAATCCCAAAAGCAATACAACAAGCAACTGCACCCCAAAAATCAGGGGAAAAGGGGTTTTAAAAATAACGACCAAAATAGGGACCATCTTTCAGATCCTCCACAAAATCACAAAAAACCCAAACTAAATGAAAACTAAGTTCAGATAAGAAAATCTTTTGACTGTGTTTAAAGCACAGAAACCAGTTCAAATTAAAGGGGAGAAACTAAAGCTCAGGACCTGAGATTTTCGAGTGTCTATGGACACACAAACCCCATACAACGTCGAAAAAACTTTAAATCCATTACAATGTTCTGTGAACGAGTTCCCAACCCGAACTAACAAGAATAAAGAGGGCAGCAATCGTCCTAACTCCAAGAGAGTTTTAGATCAGGCGGGAAAACTTTAAAGGGGAGGTGAGAAAACCCCCCCCCCCCCCCCCCCATCACGTGATAAACTCAGTTTGGGGTTTGCCCCAGCAAAAAACGAGAAATCGGCAGTCTAAAAGAGAAAGAGCGATAAATTTCAAATATTAGACAATCAAGACTTGAACTGAGCACATAATATGTTACATCCTACCTAACAAAGGAAACTACGTCAAATAACATATAAAGCAATACATTTACAATTTAGCTATTATCGCAAATATAAGCAATATAAAATTATATGAAAAGATAATAATTATATATATACATAATAATCATTGCAACCCATTCAGGGGTTGCAACAGTACCCGTCACGAGAGAGCAGTAGGCCACAGGCCTCCCTCTCAGTTTCGGCTAGGCTGGACTCGACGCCAAGGCTTCTAGGCTTCCTCAGACTCTCTTAATTATCCGCCTCCAAGATAATCCAACGTGTGTATTCCTTACTCCAATATCTCCTCACAGACCCCCACGACAAAATTACTGGGAACGTAAGAAGTCCCTCAGACTGTTCCTGGGAACGCAGGCGAGAAAGATACATCATAATTTACACTTAGAGGGACTGGGCTCAAATCAGCACACAGAAATCACTCCCTATGAAACAAGAGGCTCGACAGACGATGCAAAATACTCCCAGTGCAGAATAGAGGCCCCGTGAATACAATAAGTGAACACAATAAATGTCAGGGGCCCAAGATTATTCAACAGCCTCCCATCATACATAAGGGGGATTACCAATAGACCCCTGACTGTCTTCATGAGAGAAATGGATGAGATCCCTGAGTCAGTACCTGACCAGCCGGGCTGTGGGTCTTACAGCGGACTGCGTGCAGCCAGCAGCAACAGCCTGGGTGATAAAGGCATGATCTATCAAGAGGCCTGGCCTGGAACCTGGCCCCTGGGGCGTTGACCCTGGAATCCTTCATGTAATAATAATGATAATAGTTAATGATAATGGAAATAGTTATAATAATAATTATAACAGTTTCCATTGCTGGGTTATACTGGTGAAAGGATCTTGATCCAAGGAATTGAAGCTACCTTCCTCTTCCTCGGATCAAAGTTAATTATCCCTATACTTTCCGTAAGAGCTGCGTGGCCCTTACGGGTGCTGTGCAGTGCCAGACACCTTCCTTCCCCATGCTTGATATGTCTCTCTGAGACATCCGCGCGCGCGCATGTGTGTGTGTGTGTGTGTGTGGGGTGTGTGTTGTGTGGTGTGTGTGGGGTGGGGTGTGTGTGTGTGTGTGTGTACTCACCTAGTTGAGGTTGCAGGGGTCGAGGCCAAGCTCCTGGCCCCGCCTCTTCACTGGTCGCTACTAGGTCACTCTCCCTGAGCCGTGAGCTTTATCATACCTCTGCTTAAAGCTATGTATGGATCCTGCCTCCACTACTCGCTTCCCAAACTATTCCAAATTACTGATACTTTTGTGGCTGAAGAAATACTTCCTAACATCCCTTTGATTCATCTGTGTCTTCAGCTTCCCAACCCGTGTCCCCCTGTTGCCCGTGTCCAATCTCTGGAACATCCTGTCTTTTTCCACCCTGTCAATTCCTCTCAGTATTTTGTATGTCGTTATCATGTCTCCCTATCTCTCCGTCCTCCAGTGTCGTCAGGTTGATTTCCTTAACCTCTCCTCGTAGGGGAAAAACCTCTTAGCTCTGGGACTGTCTTGTTTTTAAACCTTTTCACTTTCTCTGTTTCTTTACATGCTTGGGTAGGTGTGGGTTCCAAACTGGTGCCGCATACTCCAATATGGGCCTAACGTTTCACGGTGTACAGGGTCCTGAACGATTCCTTATTAAGATGTCGGAATGCTGTTCTGAGGTTTGCCAGGCGCCCATATGCTGCAGCAGTTATTTGGTTGATGTGCGCTTCAGATGTGCCTGGTGTTATACTCACCCCAAGATCTTTTTCCTTGAGCGAGGTTTGTAGTCTCTGGCCCCCTAGACTGTACTCTGTCTGCGGTCTTCTTTGCCCTTCCCCAATCTTCATGACTTTGCACTTGGTGGGGTTGAACTCCAGGAGCCAATTGCTGGACCAGGTCTGCAGCCTGTCCATATCCCTTTGTAGTTCTGCCTGGTCTTCGATCGAATGAATTCTTCTCATAGCACTGGTCCTTGGACTGACCCCTGTGGAACCCCGCTGATCACAGGTGCCCACTCTGACACCTCGCCACGTACCACGACTCGCTGCTGTCTTCCTGACAAGTATTCCCTGATCCATTGTAGTGCCTTCCCTGTTATCCCTGCTTGGTCCTCCAGTTTTTGCACTAATCTCTTGTGTGGAACTGTGTCAAACGCCTTCTTGCAGTCCAAGAAAATGCAATCCACCCACCCCTCTCCCTCTTGTCTTACTGCTGTCACCATGTCATAGAACTCCAGTAGGTTTGTGACACAGGATTTCCAGTCCCTGAAACCATGTGTGTGTGTGTGTGTGTGTGTGTGTGTGTGTGTGTGTGTGTGAGTGTGAGTGTGTGTGTGAGTGTGAGTGTGAGTGTGTGTGTGTGTGTGTGAGTGTGAGTGTGAGTGTGTGTGAGTGTGAGTGTGAGTGTGTGTGAGTGTGAGTGTGAGTGTGAGTGTGAGTGTGTGTGTGAGTGTGAGTGTGTGTGAGTGTGAGTGTGGTGTGAGTGTGAGTGTGTGTGTGAGTGTGAGTGTGTGTGTGAGTGTGAGTGTGAGTGTGAGTGTGAGTGTGTGTGTGAGTGTGAGTGTGAGTGTGAGTGTTCACTTGACTGACGTAATTTGCCTCTGTTATATCAACCTTTAAAACTGGAAATGGATATGTTTTACTGTGCAGTTTACCGGATCATTCCAGTACACCGGGTCATTCCAGTACACCGGGTCATTCCAGTACACCGGGTCATTATAGCTCACCGGATCATTCCAGTACACCAGGTCATTCCAGTACACCGGGTCATTCCAGTACACCGGGTCATTATAGCTCACCGGATCATTCCAGTACACCGGGTCATTCCAGTACACCGGGTCATTATAGCTCACCGGATCATTTCCGTATACCGGGTCATTCCAGTTTACCGGGTTATTCTAGTACACCTGGTCATTATAGTACACCGGGTCATTATCGTTCACCGGGTCATTCCAGTACACCGGGTCATTCCCGTACACCGGGACATTCCAGTACACCGGATCATTCCAGTACGCCGAGTCATTCCAGTACACCGGGTAATTCCAGTACACCGGGTCAGGCCCATACTGGAGTACGCAGCACCAGTCTGGAACCCACACCTGGTCAAACACCTCACGAAATTAGAGAAAGTGCAAAAGTTTGTAACAAGGCTGGTTCCAGAGCTAAGGGAAATGTCCTACGAAGAGAGGTTGAGGGAAATCGGCCTGAAGACACTGGAGGACAGGAGGGTCAGGGGAGACATGATAACGACATACAAAATACTGCGTGGAATAAACAAGGTGGACAGAGACAGGATGTTCCAGAGACGGGACACAGAAACAAGGGGTCACAATTGGAAGCTGAAGACTCAGATAAGGCAAATAGATGTTAGGAAGTATTTCTTCAGCCACAGAGTTGTTAGGAAGTGGAATAGTCTGGCAAGCGATGTAGTGGAGGCAGGAACCATACATAGTTTTAAGACGATGTATGATAAAGCTCGTGGAGCAGGTAGAGGGAGGACCAAGTAGCGGTCAGTGAAGAGGTGGAGCCAGAAGCTGAGTCTCGACCCCTGCAACCACAATTAGGTGAATTAAGTGAGTACACGTCAGGGACGTGTGACAGTTGCCAGAGATCTGGAAGACAGTGAATGCAGTACCCATGTTAAAGTAGAGAGAGACGTAGTGTTGAACTACAGATCAGTTTCGCTGATATGAATATCATGCAAAGTAATAATGCAGGAGATAATCATAATTATTAAGGTTGTAGAACACTTAGAAGTGGTTTCGTAAATAGTAGCCTTACCAACCTGCTGGAAAACTATGGCTAAGTAATTAAGACAAGAGCGAGAGGGAGAGAGAGAGAGAGAGAGAGAGAGAGAGAGAGAGAGAGAGAGAGAGGAGAGAGAGAGAGAGAGAGAGAGAGAGAGAGAGAGAGAGATGGATGGGTTGATTGCATTTTCTTAGAGGTCGAGAATGCATTTGATGTTGTACCCCACGGGAGACTGAAACAAAACTTGAGGAGAAGCAGGAATTACAGGGAACGAAGTCCACTTGATCAATGAGCCTCTTAGAGGAAGGAAGCAAAGAGTGACTGTCAGAGAAGAGACGTCAGGATGGGGAAGACTAACAAATGGAGTTCCAAAAGGATCAGTATTAGGACCAGTACTGTTTCTGGTTTATGTGAATGACATGCCAGATAGAAGTGAGTCAGATGTATCTCTGTTTGCTGATGATATAAAACTAATTAGGAAAATTAAAACAGATGAGGACAGGAAAAGACTCCAAATGGATCTTAATAAACTGCAAAGTTGGTCAGATAAGTGGTTGCTTGAGTTCAACCTCAGCAATTGTAGGGTTATGAAGATTCGGGGAAGGGGCCAGTCATCGGACACAGAATATAGACTCTGGAGACAGGCTACAGACTTCACCCAAACAGAGAAACCTCGGGGTGAGCCTAGTGCCTGGTATATCACGGGAGGCCTACATCAACCAAATAACCTTTGCATTCATTTAACCTCTGGCTGAAAAAAAAAATCTTATTGTAGCCTCCTTGGCTGAATGGTTCAACGCGAGGCTTATCACACATATTCAGGACACTGGTTCGATTTCCCGTCCATTCTTCTCCTCAATCAGAGATATAGCTAAGGTTGACAATAACTGTTTTTCATGAGTAGAGAACACTACAGTGGACGCTGGAACAACTCACAGCTTCAATAGCAGCTACAAGAGATTAGGGTCATTGCAGCATAGGAGACGCAAGCAAGAGCTGGAGTTTAACCCATGCAAACTCAAATAGGTAAAAAATATAGGAATTAGGTTATTGCACAGTGGGACGTTGTTCAAGTTTGTGTGTTAGTGAGGAACTTGTAGAGAATTGTTGAGTTGACTGTGATTACCAGTGAAGGATGTGTTGATGTGTGTATGTGTGTATGTGTGTGTGTGTGTGTGAGAGAGAGAGAGAGAGGTCACCAGGATGACGTGGCTGTACCTCAGGTTGCAGGAGAATGATATATATATGTACAAGACCGAGGACAAGGATGGTGGAGGGACAGTAGAGGTGGAGGGAAGGTAGTGATAGAGGGAAGGTAGTGGTGGAGGGAAGGTAGTGGTGGAGGAAAGGTAGTGGTGGAGGGAAGGTAGTGGTGGAGGAAAGGTAGTGGTGGAGGAAAGGTAGTGGTGGACGGAAGGTAGTGATAGAGGGAGGTAGTGGTGGAGGGAAGGTAGTGATGGAGGGGAGGTAGTGGTGGAGGGAAGGTAGTGGTGGAGGGAAGGTAGTGATAGAGGGAAGGTAGTGGTGGAGGGAAGGTAGTGATAGAGGAAGGTAGTGGTGGAGGGAAGGTAGTGATGGAGGGGAGGTAGTGGTGGAGGGAGGTAGTGGTGGAGGGAAGTAGTGATAGAGGAAGGTAGTGGTGGACGGAAGGTAGTGGTGGACGGAAGGTAGTGATAGAGGGAAGGTAGTGGTGGAGGGAAGGTAGTGATGGAGGGAGGGTAGTGTGGAGGGAAGGTACTGGTGGAGGGAAGGTAGTGGTGGAGGAAAGGTAGTTTGTGGACGGAAGGTAGTGATAGAGGGAAGGTAGTGGTGGGAGGAAGGTAGTGGTGGAGGGAAGGTAGTGGTGGAGGGAAGGTTAGTGGTGGAGGGAAGGTAGTGTGTGGAGGGAAGGTAGTGGTGGAGGGAAGGTAGTGGGTGGAGGGAAGGTAGTGGTGGAGAGAGGTAGTGGTGGAGGAAGGTAGTGGTGGAGGAAAGGTAGTGGTGGAGGGAAGGTAGTGGTGGAGGGAAGGTAGTGGTGGAGGGAAGGTAGTGGTGGTGAGGGAAGGTTTAGTGGTGGAGGGAAGGTAGTGGTGGAGGGAAGGTGTGGTGGGGGGAAAGGGTTTAGTGGTGGACGGAAGGTAGTGGTGGAGGGAAGGTGTGGTGGAGGGAAGGTAGTGGTGGAGGGAAGGTAGTGGTGGAGGGAAGGTAGTGGTGGAGGGAAGGTAGTGGTGGAGGGAAGGTAGTGGTGGAGGGAAGGTAGTGGTGGAGGGAAGGTAGTGGTGGAGGAAGGTAGTGTTGGAGGGAAGGTAGTGGTGGAAGAAGTAGTGGTGGAGGGAAGTAGTTTTGGAGGAAAGGTAGTGGTGGAGGAAAGGTAGTGGTGGTGGAGGGAGGTAGTGGTGGAGGGAAGGTAGTGGTGGAGGGAAGGTAGTGGTGGAGGAAGGTAGTGGTGGAGGAAGGTAGTGGTGGAGGGAAGGTAGTGGTGGGAGGGAAGGTAGTGGTGGAGGGAAGGTAGTGATGGAGGGAAGGTATGGTGGAGGGAAGGTAGTGGTGGAGGGAAGGTAGTGGTGGAGGGAAGGTAGTGGTGGACGGAAGGTAGTGATAGAGGGAAGGTAGTGGTGGAGGGAAGGTAGTGGTGGAGGGAAGGTAGTGGTGGAGGGAAGGTAGTGGTGGACGGAAGGTAGTGGTGGACGGAAGGTAGTGGTGGACGGAAGGTAGTGGTGGAGGGAAGGTAGTGATAGAGGGAAGGTAGTGGTGGACGGAAGGTAGTGGTGGACGAAGGTAGTGGTGGAGGGAAGGTATGGTGGAGGAAAGGTAGTGGTGGAGGAAAGGTAGTGGTGGAGAAAGGTAGTGGTGGAGGAAAGGTAGTGGTGGAGGGAAGGTAGTGGTGGAGGGAAGGTAGTGGTGGAGGAAGGTAGTGGTGGACGGAAGGTAGTGATAGAGGGAAGGTAGTGGTGGAGGGAAGGTAGTGGTGGAGGGAAGGTAGTGGTGGAGGGAAGGTAGTGGTGGAGGGAAGGTAGTGGTGGAGGGAAGGTAGTGGTGGAGGGAAGGTAGTGGTGGAGGGAAGGTAGTGGTGGAGGGAAGGTAGTGGTGGAGAGAAGGTAGTGGTGGAGGAAGGTAGTGGTGGAGGTATGGTAGTGGTGGAGGGAAGGTAGTGGTGGAGGGAAGGTAGTGGTGGAGGGAAGGTAGTGGTTTGGTGGAGGGAAGGTAGTGGTGGAGGGAAGGTAGTGGTGGAGGGAAGGTAGCGGTGGAGGGAAGGTAGTGGTGGAGGGAAGGTAGTGGTGGAGGGAAGGTAGTGGTGGAGGAAAGGTAGTGGTAGGGGAAAGATAGTACTCTAGGAACCAGGAAATGGATCTCGGAAGGAGGCGGAAGTTGATGGGATAATAGAGGGTAGGAAGGTGGGATGGGTGGGATAAGGAGGGAGGGAGGGAGGGAGGGAGGCAGGGATGGAAGGACGGAGGGAGGAAGGGAGGGAAGGATCGATGAAACCTGTATCTGGGTCGAGGCAAAGTGACCAGCTGGTCATTCTCTTTCTCTCTCTTTCTGTCTGTCTGTCTGTCTGTCTGTCTCTCTCTCTCTCTCTCTCTCTCTCTCTCTCTCTCTCTCTCTCTCTCTCTCTCTCTCTCTCTCTCTCTCTCTCTCTCTCTCTCTTTTACACAGGGTTTGACAAGGTTAAGGATCCCTAGCTGTATTGACAAGCTATTTACAGGTTAAGGATTCCTAACTTTATTGGCAAGCTAAGAGCTGTTACCTACACCAGCTCATTTGAAAGCATTTTTATTGTTATGAGACATACAAGTAGGGAACAGGATGAAGTTGAAGCCATCTGTGGGGACAGGGGACAGTCGCGCGCGTTTGTGCTCCGTCAAAAACTGCGTGTCTTGATGGTAGCAGAAGGAACAGAATGCGAGAAATAAGCGTGTGCAACCATAAAGTGCATGTGCTCCTTTGAACAAACAAAAAAGGAAAATCAGTGAACGCTAAATAGGAAAATATGGATTATAGTGTCACATGGAGAGTGCCGGTGGAGAAACGGTTACCGTGGGAAATAGACCTGACCAGCACTAGTGAATTATTGCCGGATGTCGACACAAGTGGAAATAAACAAATATCGATCTATCTATAAGTAATATAATGAGTGACAAGGATATATATGTGCAGTGACATAGTGAACTAAATTGTAGATAAGAGTAATCTTAATTATCCCCAAGTATAGTGTACAATATATAGTGTAGATAGGGGAATAAGTGTTAATAACGGATAAGTAACTACTATAGTCATAAGATATGAAACGAGTGGTGGTAGCATTGAGGTGCAGGGAATCACAGCATACATAAATTGAGCATACAACCGTTACCTCTTCTAAACAGGAAATAATCTTTTCCTTAGAAGTGTAGGGGGAAGTTAGCGTAGGCCTAGCTGCTGTGTAAACAATAAAACAATGATCCCAGTATAGCGCAGTGAAAAGTGTAATTTGAAAGAATACAGTGTATATCCTTGAGATAAACAGTGTACAGCACTACATAAAAGGAATTTAAATAATAATAATAATAATAATAATAATAATAATAATAATAATAATAATAATAATAATAGTAATAAAAAAATAATAGTGAAGTGTGGCAGTGTGGGTAGTCGTACCCTCACACCCACCCTTCACCCACCACCCACATACTGCAAACTTGGTTCGTATAAATACATCTTGCATATTACTGGCACCAGCAAGAGAAAGGTAAAGTGGAAATCAGTTTTCTTCCGTGGCATACAGAGTGTAGTAGGATACAGACAGGATGTCAGCACAGCATATCTGTGGGACATGTAAAAAAATCCTTGGAAGGAAATCCAGAATCACATGCAATCTATACTTTTCCAAACACCATATCTCTTGTACTAGACTAAATACAGCCTCAAAAAATGACCTTGAACTAGCAAGGTGCTTCTGGTTGTGCAATAAAGATGTAGAACTTTGGGCAGGTATCAGAAATGTACTAAGGAGAGTAATAAATGATAAAAATAATCAAGAAAACAAGGATGACCTCTTGGATAGTCTACCAAAAATATATAAAACATGGGAGCAAGAGATAGTGTATCAAAAAATGCAGAATGTCCATACCACAACAGATGACTCGAAACTATCTAGTCACCCACATGGTGCTAAGCCAGACCCATCCCCCAGTCATAGCACTAATACCCACAGTGCTGGTGCTGGCCCAGCTCCCCAGTCATAGCACTAATACCCACAGTGCTGGTGCTGGCCCAGGCTCCCCCAGTCATAGCACTAATACCCACAGTGCTGGTGCTGGCCCAGGCTCCCCCAGCCATAGCACTAATACCCACAGTGCTGGTGCTGACCCAGGCCCAGCCACAGACCCAGACCCAGCCCCAGCCCCCAGCCCCCAGCCCCAGTGCTGACCCAGACCCAGCCCCCAGCCTTACTGCCAGCCCAGACTCTCCTAGGGACACTACCAAACCACCAAAAAAAACAGTAATATACAACCATCTAAAACCGTAAATATACAACCATCATTGCACAAGACCGTGGCCCACAGTACAGATGTTGGAGAGGAGTCTCCTCCTTCTTCCTCTACTGGGTAAAGTAGATGGAATCCAGGACGGGGTGGCCCTGGCTTGGATACTGAGGATTATAGTGCAGTCCCAGAACCTGCAGAAATTGACAACACACCTCCCAACAATTCTCAACCAAAGGTGAATTTGTGCAAATATTATGCTTGGGGCATCTGTAAGCATGGAATAACAGGGGAAAAAAATTGGACATGCAACTTTGACCATCCCAAAAAATGTAGCGACCTCCTGTCTAAAGGAGTGTGTCGTTCTTCTTCCTGTACTTTCTTTCACCCAAAAATGTGCCACTCCTCGGTCCTCCAGAAGCAGTGTTACAACATCGACTGCCCTGCATACCATCTAAAAGAGACCAGGAGGCACAGACCCCACAAGACAAACAATAGTAGCTACGACAACCCAACTCCAGGTGATTTTTTAGTGGCAGGAAACGAAAAAAGAAAATGGAAGGAAATAACAAAAATAGTCCACCACCTTGGAGCCTTGTTGGACTGGAGGCGCAGCCAGTGGCCACCCATGGCCCTCCAGAATTACAACTACTGATGCCAATAACAAAATCCCCCCAACAAACACAGAATACAACCTCGTTCATATTTGCTAATATACAGGGCCTTAAGCCATCCACCAACAACAAAATACCTTTTATCAGTGGACTTCTAGAGGAGTCTAATGCAATGTTTGCAGCCTTCACAGAGACTCACACAAAAGATCACTTTGACAGTGAAATATGGATAAGTGGTTACAACCTTTTTAGATGCGACAGAAAAAACAGGCAACAAGGGAGGGTTGGCCTGTATGTCAAAGAGTCCCTTATCTGCACGGAGTTGCTGAACACCACAAATGAGGAAGTTGAAGTTCTATCAATAAAGATTGAGAACCAAAACCTAGTCATTGTGGTTGTATACAAGCCACCAGATGCAACCTCACAACAGTTCAAGGAACAGCTACTGAAAATTAATTACTGTTTGGAAAACCTTCCAGCTCCATCCCCAAACATCTTACTGCTTGGTGATTTCAACCTAAGGCATACAAAATGGAAGAATGTAGCAAATAATGTTATAGCTGAAACAATCCCAGGAGGTAGCGCACATGAAAGGTCACACACACATGAGCTACTAAGTCTCTGCGAAAAACACACCTTAAGTCAGCAGATAGTGGAGCCAACAAGACTAGAAAACACACTTGACCTTATCTTCACAAATAATGAGGACCTGATAAGAGACATAAGAATATCAAAAACAACTAATTCCGATCACAACCTAATCGAAGTCCAGACGTACATGCATAGGGGTCCTGATCAGCAGAATGCATGTACCTGTGAAGGTGTCTTCACAAAATACAACTTCAACAACAAGAACATCAACTGGGACCAGGTAAACCATGTCCTAAACGAAACATGTTGGGAAGATGTCTTAAATGACATGGATCCAAACCAGTGCCTTGAAAGGATCAACTTCCTGGTAGCCGAAGCATGTTCTAGGCATATTCCCCTAAGAAAGAAGAAGAGCAGGAGTTGAGAGTAAGACACATGTGCAACATCTGGGTATCTTTATTGTAGACGTTTCGCCATCCAGTGGCTTTATCAATACAAATTCTAGGACGTAACTTGAAGACAGTAGAACTATGTACAGAAGATGAGGTAATCAGTCCCTCAACCTAGGAGTAGGTGCGAACAGCACCACAGTCGTGGAGAATCTCCACGACTATGGTGCTGTTCGCACCTACTCCTAGGTTGAGGGACTGATTACCTCATCTTCTGTACATAGTTCTACTGTCTTCAAGTTACGTCCTAGAATTTGTATTGATAAAGCCACTGGATGGCGAAACGTCTACAATAAAGATACCCAGATGTTGCACATGTGTCTTACTCTCATCTCTTCGGTATTATATACCATTCGTACACAAGAGCAGGAGTAAACTGGAGAGAAAAAGACGCTCCCTCTACAGAAGACGACGAAGAGTCACTGAGCTCCTCAGGAGTGCTAGAACATCTGATACACGAAAGGAGGCGCTGACCAGGGAAGTGGAAACTATCGAACTTAAGCTAAATGACTCTTACAGGAACCAGGAGAGCCAGGAGGAGCTTAAAGCTATTAGTGAAATTGAAAGAAATTCAAAATATTTCTTTTCATATGCCAAAAACAAGGCAAATACCACATCTACTCAGACAAGATGGGACTTACACAGATGACAACAAGGAAATGAGTGAAATATTGAAATCCCAGTACAACTCTGTGTTTAGTGAACCACTAATCGGTCTGAGGATCGACGACCCAAATGATTTCTTCATGAATGAGCCTCAAAAGTCCATAAATGTATGCCAGATTTCCGACATTACCCTAACTCTGATAGATTTCGAAAAAGCCATTGACAACATGCCTATGCACTCAGCTCCGGGCCCAGACTCGTGGAACTCTGTTTTCATTAAGAACTGCAAGAAACCCCTCTCGCGTGCCCTAAGTACACTATGGAGGAGGAGCTTGGACATGGGTGAAATTCCACAGTCACTTAAAACAATGGATATAGCCCCACTCCATAAAGGTGGCAGCAAAGCATTAGCTAAGAACTATAGACCAATAGCTCTGACGTCCCACATCATAAAAATCTTTGAAAGAGTGCTAAGAAGCAGGATTGCAAAACACCTGGATTCCCAAAATCTGCACAATCCAGGGCAACATGGGTTTAGGGCAGGTCGCTCCTGCCTCCACAAACTACTGGATCACTAAGACATGGCCTTGGATGCACTGGAAGAAAATCAAGAATGCAGATGTAATGTACCCCAGACTTTGCAAAGCATTTGACAAATGCGATCATGGTGTAATAGCCCATAAAATACGTGCTAAAGGAATAACTGGGAAAGTGGGGATGGATCTTCTACTTCCTAACAAATCGAACACAAAGAGTAGTGGTCAATAGAGTTAAATCGGAGGCTGCCATAGTGAAGAGCTCTGTTCCACAAGGCACAGTACTCGCCCCATCTTATTTCTTATCCTCATATCAGACATAAACAGAGATATACACCACAGCTCCGTATCATCCTTTGCGGATGATACTAGGATCTGCATGAGGCTGTCATCTGCTGAGGACGCGGTTTTAAACTCCAAGAAGATATAAACAAAGTTTTCCAATGGGCAACGGTAAACAATATGATTTTCAATGAGGACAAATTCCAACTACTCCGTTATGGAAAACTGGAGGAGATAATAACTAGAACAGAGTATACTACTGACTCGGTCATACAATAGAGCGGAAAACTAATGTAAGGGACCCCGGGAGTAGTAATGTCTGAGGATCTCACTTTCAAGGATCACAAAAGTGCCACGATCGCACGTGCAAAGAAAATGATAGGATGGATAATGAGAACTTTCAAAACGAGAGATGCCAAGCCCATGATGATCCTTTTCAAATCACTTGTTCTCTCTAGGCTGGAATACTGCTGTACATTAACATCTCCATTCAAAGCAGGTGAAATCGCAGATCTAGAGAGTGTACAGAGATCCTTTACTGCACGTATAAGTTCTGTCAAGCACCTTAACTACTGGAACGCTTGGAAGCACTTGACTTGTACTCGTTGGAACGCAGGAGGAGAGATATATCATAATATACACTTGGAAAATCTTGGAAGGAATGGTCCCAAATCTGCACACAGAAATCCCTCCCTACGAAAGTAAAAGACTGGGCAGGCGATGCAAAATGCCCCCAATAAAAAGTAGGGGCGCCATTGGTACACTAAGGGAAAACACCATAAGTGTCCGGGGCCCAAAACTCTTTAACAGCCTCCCATCAAGCATTAGGGGAATTGCCAATAAACCCCTGGCTGCCTTCAAGAGAGAGCTGGACAGATACCTAAAGTCAGTGCCGGATCAGCCGGGCTGTGGCTCGTACGTTGGACTGCGTGCGGCCAGCAGTAACAGCCTAGTTGATCAGGCCCTGATCCATCGGGAGGCCTGGTCATGGACCGGGCCGCGGGGGCGTTGATCCCCGGAATAACCTCCAGGTAACCTCCAGGTATCTGTGGGCCAGCATTTTCATTTGATCAACTGACTATATCTCGTTGACATCGTTATGCTGTGCGAATGTGTTTCATACTCGAGTCATCCTGGGTATATATGATCTCAGATGGAGTGATGTTCTGGAGAAGGGTACAGCCAGACTGAAGTTGCTGCTTTCTGCCTGTCTTGTGGCATAAAAGCTTGTTTCACGCTGTCCTCGAAATGGTTCCAAGTGTGGTACTTAAACAATATTGGCCTTGTACATAACAGCAAGGCCACCCACATTCCTCTTGTGTTGAAGGTTCTGCTGAAATGACAGGTCTATCCAGGATGGGTCCAGGCGAGAGATGAGACGTCTTGCTCTGTTTTCTACTCTGTCGAGCAGTCGCAGATGAGAGTGGGGGCAGGCAAACCAAGAAAGTGGAGCATACTCAAGGTGTGAGCGTACTTATGCCTCGTACAGAATCTTGCAACCCCTACTGTCAAGCAGATGCGAGATACGGCGAAGTGCTGTAAGCTTCCTGGCTGCCTTGTTTGCAAGATTTACAACATGGTTCTTCATGGTTAGTTTGGAGTCAAATTTCACCCCAAGGATATCAACTTCTTCTCCAGGTGCCAACACACTCCCATTCATCCTTAATACTGCACCAGCATTACCATCATGGTGCCTAGAGACCATTATCATTTGCGTTTTCTCAGGTACAAATGTTACTTGCCATCTATTTCCCCAAGCTGATATAGCACTTAGCTGGTGATTGATGTAGCTTAGAGCAGCTGGCATTTCTTCTCTTGGATAAGTGAATGTCAGTGTACAATCGTCTGCATATGCGTGGGATTCTGGGATGAGATGAAGAAGGTCGTTGAAGTAGACATTCCATAACAATGGTCCCAGCACGCCTCCTTGTGGAACACCTGCCCCAATAGGATGTCTTGCTGATTCCGTTCCATTGAGAACTACCCTTAGATATCTACCATGAAGGTAATCACTGAGGAGACATAGTGTAGAGCCTGCAATTCCCAGTGCTTGAAGTTTTGCTAAGAGGCCCTGGTGCCACACCCGGTCGAAAGCACCAGCAATGTCCAGTGCTACCACACAGCTGACTTTGGATTCATCCAGTGACTGGTGCCACTTAGTGGAGAGGTTTAACAACAGATCAGCAGCAGAGTAACCTTTCCTGAAGCCATATTGACGATCACAAAGTAGTGAGTGGTAGTCAAAAAACTCTGTCATTTGTCTTGAGATTATTGTCTCAAGGATCTTACTAGTGATTGACAGCAGTGACACTGGTCTGTAGTTGCTGATTTCTGCTCTGCTCTTCTTTTTGTGAACAGGGATTACATTTGCCTCTTTCCAGAGAGGGCCATTTACACTGCACTAGGCAGTGCTGAAAGATGCGAGTTAGAGGTGCTGCTAGCTGGTCTGCACATCTTCTCAGCAATCTTGGGCTCAACTTGTCTAGGCCCACAGCCTTTTTTTAGTCAAGCGATTTAAGAAGAAAATGCACCTCCTCCTACCTTATTGTCACCACTGACAGTTTTGACACAGTTCTTGCAGTTAGCCAAGGAGGGTCCCTTGCTGGATCAGGAACTTGCATTTTGGTAGCAAAGTGTTCGGCAAAAAGGTCCGCCTTTTCTTGACTACTAGTAGAGGTGGTCCCATCCTGTCGATTTAGAGGTGGAATGAGTTCATCAGGCAGATAACCTTGTCTGTCCTTGACCAGGGACCACCAGGTTTTGGAGCCTACCCTACCTGATGCTAGCTTTCTTTTTGTGTCTACCTCCCATTTAGCAATGGTCCACTTTTGAATGTCACCCATATGCCTACAGGTTTGCCTGTGCAAGTTCCTGTTATAGGTGGTAGAATGTCTCTTATACCTTCGCCATGCTTTGTACTTAGCAGTAGCAGCCTCTCTACAACGAAAGCCAAACCAAGGCTGATCTGTAGTCTCTCTCTCTCTCTCCCTCTCTCTCTCTCAACAAAGTCATTTAAGAGCCAACTGGACAAGCACTTTGCAAGTACAGGATTCAGTTAGCTGCTACGCTGAGGCAAACTGAAGTCAGCGAGTTACTGATGTTTGTTCAGCAACTATAACAGGACCATCAGCTGAACAACTGTAACAGGACCATCAGCTGAACAACTGTAACAGGACCATCAGTTGAACAACTGTAACAGGACCATCAGTTGAACAACTGTAACAGGACCATCAGTTGAACAACTGTAACAGGACCATCAGTTGAACAACTGTAACAGGACCATCAGTTGAACAACTGTAACAGGACCATCAGTTGAACAACTGTAACAGGACCATCATTGAACAACTGTAACAGAACCATCAGTTTGAACAACTGTAACAGAACCATCAGTTGAACAACTGTAACAGAACCATCAGTTGAACAACTGTAACAGGACCATCAGTTGAGCAACTGTAACAGGACCATCAGTTGAACAACTGTAACAGAACCATCAGTTGAACAACTGTAACAGAACCATCAGTTGAACAACTGTAACAGGACCATCAGTTGAACAACTGTAACAGAACCATCAGTTGAACAACTGTAACAGAACCATCAGTTGAACAACTGTAACAGAACCATCAGTTGAACAACTGTAACAGAACCATCAGTTGAACAACTGTAACAGGACCATCAGTTGAACAACTGTAACAGGACCATCAGCTGAACAACTGTAACAGGACCATCAGCTGAACAACTGTAACAGGACCATCAGCTGAACAACTGTAACAGACCATCAGCTGAACAACTGTAACAGGACCATCAGCTGAACAACTGTAACAGGACCATCAGCTGAACAACTGTAACAGGACCATCAGCTGAACAACTGTAACAGGACCATCAGCTGAACAACGAGCCAAATTACTATAACAGAGGTAGAAGTGGAAAGTATCGAACTTAAGTTAAAGTTCTCTTACAGGACCCAGGAGAGGCTGGAGGAGCTAAAAGCCACTAGTGAAATTGAAAGAAATTCGAAATACCTCTTTTCAGGTGCCAAAAACAAGACATCTAGTATCGGGCCCCATGCTCAGATAAGATGGGACTTACCTGGAGTTTACCCGAAGAGGGTTTTGGAGGTCAACGCCCCCGCGGCTCGGTCTTACACAGACGACAACAAAGAAATAAGTGAGATACTGAAATCCCAATATGACTGTCTTTAGCGAGTCACTAATCAGTCTAAAGATCGACAATCCAAATGATTCTCTCATGAATGAGCCTCAAAACTCAGTCAATGTATGCCATATCCACTAGGAATTTTTATTGACCTAAGAAAAGCTTTCGACACAGTAGACCACGGCATCCTACTCCACAAACTTGACCATTATGGTATAAGAGGCCATGCGCTTGCATATTTCAAATCCTACCTTACTAATAGGTATCAGTATGTCACCATTAAAGACACAGCATCATCAACACGGCCACTTGATACTGGAGTTCCGCAGGGAAGTGTCCTTGGTCCCCTGCTCTTCCTCATATACATCAATGATCTTCCAAACGTATCCCAACACCTGAAACACATTCTCTTTGCTGACGACACGACTTATGTCATCTCTCACCCTAATCTTGCCACCCTCAACACCATTGTTAACGAGGAGCTGCTCAAAATATCGACTTGGATGACAGCCAATAAACTTATTTAACACTGACAAAACCTACTATATTATGTTTGGTAGCAGAGCAGGAGTTTCGCAAATTAACATTAAGATCGACAACACTCTAATTGCCAGACATAAATGAGGGCAAATTCCTAGGCCTATACCTCGACAACAACCTGAATTTCAGCACCCATATAAAGCACATAACCAAAAATGTATCCAAAACGGTTGGGATCCTCTCCAAGATACGATACTACATGCCGCAAAATGCCCTTCTCACACTATACCACTCACTTATCCATACCTCACCTATGCTATTTGTGCTTGGGGATCAACTGCAGCAACTCACCTAAAGCCAATAATAACCCAACAAAAAGCCGCAGTAAGAATAATCACTAAATCCCATCCCTGGCAACACACCCCCCCTACTCTTCATAGATCTAAACTTACTCCCTGTTCAGAACATCCACACTTACTACTGTGAAATCTATATCTACAGGGCCTTAAATTCCAATATTAACCTTGACCTAAAACGCGTTCTTGATAGTTGTGACAGAACCCACAGACACAACATCTCTATGACATTCCCCATGTCCGACTAAACCTTTACAAAAATTCAATGTATGTCAAAGGCCCTAAAATCTGGAACACCCTCCCTGAATACTCTAGAACTGCAGACACATTCATCACCTTCAAAACTACCATTAGAAAACATCTTATCTCCCTGATACACCCCGTCAACTAATTACATGAATACCACCTGGTGGTTCACACTTACACTCATTCACCCATTTGACCATAAACGCAGAAATATCAATCTTAATCTTAAAATAATGAATCCTAACTAGTCATAAGTTGGCCTGTGATATTCCAATACTGAAACTATGTATTGTGCGAAATAAAAAGTATTCACATTGCTAAACTCACAAACTAGTATTTAGTCACTTAGCCATAATACCAACTTACCACATAATTTGTAATATTTTAAAGTTAAGAATTAATCTAAGTCTGCCCGAAATGCCTAGCCATGCTAGGTGTTCTAGTGGCTCCCTCTGTAATTAGTATTTTAAAACATGTAAACCACACAATATCCAAATTCTGTAAACTCAGCATTGTAATCCTTATAGAGAATAAACTTGATTTGATTTGAAAAAAACAAAACAAAAAAAAACTCCTATAGACTTTGAGAAAGCCATTGACAACATGCGCATGCACCCAGCACCAGGCCCAGACTCGTGGAACTCTGTGTTCATTATGAACTGCAGGAAACCCCTTTCGCTTACCTTAAGTACACAATGGAGGAGGAACTTGGACATGGGTGAAATTCCACAGTCACTTACAACAACGGATATAGCTCCACTCCATAAAGGTGGCAGCAAATCATTAGCTAAGAACTAAAGACCAATAGCTCTGATGTCCCACATCATAAAAATCTTTGAAAGAGTGCTAAGAAGCAGGATTGCAAATCACCTGGATTCCCAAAATCTGCACAATCCAGGGCAACATGGGTTCAGGGCAGGTCGCTCCTGCCTCTCGCAACTACTGGATCACTATGATCTTGGATGCACTGGAAGAAAACCAGAATGCGGTTGTAATATATACAGACTTTGTAAAAGCCTTTGACAAATGTGACCATGGTGTAATAGCGCACAAAATCTTTAACTTTCTAACCAATCGAACACAAAGAGTAGTAGTCAACAGAGTTAAATCGGAATCTGCAATAGTGAAAAGCTCTGTTCCACAAGGCACAATACTAGCCTCCATCCTGTTCCTCATCCTCATATCAGACATAGGCAGAGATGTAATCTGCAGCACCATGTCATCCTTTGCAGACGATACTAGAATATGCATGAGGCTGTCATTTATTGAGGACGCGGTTAACCTCCAAGAAGATATAAACCAAGTTTTCCAGTGGGCAACGGAAAATAATAGGATGTTCAATGAAGACAAATTTCAACTACCCCGTTATGGAAAACTGGAGGAGATAATAACTAGAACTGAGTATACTACAAACTCCGATCATACAATAGAGAAGAAAAATAATGTGAGGGACCTGGGAGTGGTAATGTCTGAGGATCTCACTTTCAAGGATCACAACAGTGCCACGATCACAAGTTTAAAGAAAATGATAGGATGGATAATGAGAACGTTCAAAACGAGAGATGCCAAGCCCATGATGATCCTTTTCAAATCACTTGTTCTCTCTAGGCTGGAATACTGCTGTACATTAACATCTCCATTCAAAGCAGGTGAAATCGCAGATCTAGAGAGTGTACAGAGATCCTTTACTGCACGTATAAGTTCTGTCAAGCACCTTAACTACTGGGAACGCTTGGAAGCACTTGACTTGTCCTCGTTGGAACGCAGGAGGGAGAGATATATCATAATCTACACTTGGAAAATCCTGGAAGGAATGGTCCCGAATTTGGGCAGGCGATGCAAAATACCTCCCAAATAAAAGTAGGGGCGCCATTGGTACATTAAGAGAAAACAGCATAAGTGTCCGGGGCCCAAGACTGTTCAACAGCCTCCCACCATGCATAAGGGGAGTTACCAATAGGCCCCTGGCTGCCTTCAAGAGGGAGCTGGACAGATACTTAAGTCGGTGCCGAATCACCCGGGTTGTGGTTCATATGTTGGACTACGTGCGGCCAGCAGTAACAACCTGGTTGATCAGGCCCTGATTCACCGGGAGGCCTGGTCGTGGACCGGACCGCGGGGGCGTTGATCCCCGGAATACCCTCCAGGTAGACTCCAGGTAGAAGTGGTAACCAGAAGTAGACTCACTGGTACACACAACTCTCTGAGTGTCAGCGGAGTAACACCAATAGTTTAAGACGGTATAAATACCGGTTCACTAGCGGTAGTTAGTAAGTTTATTCAGGTATACACAGTTACATTGATTATTATACATAGCAGCATATGTATAGAGAACCTGGGATAACCCAAAAAAAGTCAGAGTGATTTATTTCCATTGGGATCCTTGTATTTGTAGTCCGGGTCATCCGTCCACCTTTATCTCTCCTGTAAATTTCGTATGGTATATTTTTCCCTGTTTGTATGCTGGCAGTTGCAGAAGAGAGTGGAGGGTGGGGAGAGAGCCTTTCTGTTTTACTAGCCTTGGTAATACCCCATTTTAAGGTAGATGGAAGTAGATATTTTTTTCTGGGACAAATAGGAAGCGCGTCTGTCTGGCGCTCACCAGACAGAGGATCGAGCCTCCAACACGTCTTGCGCTGAATGACTCACTTGGGTTTAGCGCTTAACATGGATTAATTTATTTTTGGGAAGAAAGACTCAGTGTGAACTCTAAAAGTTCTCTGTTATCTGTCTTTCCCATTTACTCCCTTTGCTTCGTTGTTTTGCCCTTATTTCCTTCTTCTCCTACTTGTCCCTTCATCCCCATCCATCCTCGCTTCTTCTAACCCATCCTTTTCCACCTCCCATCTTCCTCAACACCCACACACCCACCCACCCACCCACCCACCACACCCACCCACACACACACACACACACACACACACACACACACACACACACACACACACACACACACAAACAAACACTGTGTGGGTGAGCCTCGCTCCTCGTTCCAAATATTTTCTGACTAGATTTTCAAGAAGAACGTTATAACTGCAAAAATATCATCAAGAAACCTTTTTCATTTTACAGCTCTCTCTCTCTCTCTCTCTCTCTCTCTCTCTCTCTCTCTCTCTCTCTCTCTCTCTCTCTCTCTCTCTCTCTCTCTCTCTCGTAACTTTACGTTAGTGCAGATTGTCTTTAAACAAGCCCAGAGATACAGACACCATAATAAACATACACCCACTACATCCATCATCCTTCCGCTCACTGTTAGGATGATATCCTTCTAAATTAATCTGTGTACAGGATAAGCTATCCTCTTGGATGGTAATTCCCAAGCAATTGTATCTCCAGCTCTGTTGGAACGAGGCCTTTCAAGCTCCTGTATATCTGCTAAACCCATGATGGAATGTATAATAATAATATCCTTGTGTTACCAGAGTCTCCCAGCTCAGGATGACAGATTTCGTTACCCCAGATAAGTGGTGGGATGTGACAGGGATACACAGCTGATTTTAGCTCCCACGATAAGTGAGTTTATTCAGGTACAAGTACATCAGGTATATATAAATACAGTTATATAAATTACCATACATAGCAGCATACGTGCAGATGTGTGACAGGTGCTCGCTACAGTTGTACTCAGTCCTCTCTCTTAGCTTTTTTAGCCTCTCCTCATAGTTTATGCTCTTTAGCTGAGAAACTAGTTTTATTGCAAACCTTTATACTTTTCCAGCTTTTTGGCATCTTTTTATCAGATGTGGGTTCCATTCTGGTGCTGCATACTCCAGGATGGGCTTAACACATACATAGTGTTATCCTTAGATTTTCCCGTCTCCTGTTTCCTGCTGTGGCCATCCAGCTGATGTGCGCCTCAGGTGATGTGCTGGAAGATCGTTTTATTTTCTGAAAGGTTTGCAACATTTGTTCCCTGAGCTATATTTGTTCATCCCCGATTTTCATAATTTTGTATTTGCTGGGGACAAGAGGTACGTAAGTTCCCTCTTAAATGTTGCATCTTGTCCAGAACCGTCTGTAGTCTTTACTGGTCTGCTTCTGTTTGTGTTATCCTCTGTGAGCATGAATACCCATGATTTGATTTCTCTCGTCATTTACGTGTACAAGAGAGAGTACGGGTCCTAGTACTGCTCCTTGAGGAACGCCGCTAGTCACACTTGCCCATTCCGACGTCTCTTCCCGGACAATGACTTATTTTTTACCCTGCCAATTAAGTATTCCTTGATCCACTAAAACTTCCTGTTATTCCCGCCTGCTCCTCAAGCTTTTGTCCCAGACTCATGTGAAGTACTGTATTATACTCCTCCCTACACCCCAAAATATGCAGTCCATCGCTCTCTCTCTCTCTCTCTCTCTCTCTCTCTCTCTCTCTCTCTCTTTGCCCAGCTTTTACTATTTTACTGTCTTGAGTGCGTTACTAATCGTAGCTCGGTTGGCAGCGCACTCAACTCACACACCTAGGTCCGTGGTTCGATCCCCGGTACGGGTGGTAACATTAGGGAGTGTTTTCTTAAGACACCTGCTGTCACTCTTCACCTTGCAATAATATAGGTACCTGGGTGTTAGACGACTGGTTTGAGTAGCATCCTGGGGACAAAATTAATCCAATTTGCCAGAAATGTTCTACATAACAAGGGGCTTTCTATATAGTATGTAAATGATGTCAGCTATTGTCTGTATGCGTTATACCTGTACTTGTAGAAATAAAGATTAGTATTACTACTACTACTACTACTACTACTACTACTACTACTACTACTACTACTACTACTAGTCTTTCAGGGATATTTATTTTGTCTTCAGTCGTTCCGTCTCCTGTACTGTGCCAGTCGAGGTACACATGAAACCAGTGTTTCCGCTTCAAGATGCGATCTCGTGTCATTTCTGCTGCAAGAGTTCATTTGATTGATGGTTTATTGTCCCTTGCGTACCTTCCAGTTCTCTGAATATTTGCCTCATCTCTCACCTCATCTTCACCACCTGTCTACTGACCACACCACCTGTCTGCTGACCTCACCACCTATCTGCTGTTCTCGCCACCTGTTTGCTGATCTCACCACCTGTCTACTGACTTCACCACCTATCTGCTGATCTCGCCACCTGTCTACTGACCTCACCACCTGTCTGCTGATCTCGCCACCTGTCTACTGACCTCACCACCTGTCTGCTGATCTCGCTACCTCACCATCTGTCTACCGAATGATATTCCAAATCTCCCTTCCTCCTCCAGCTCTTCTACCCTTCCTCCTTCTCTACTCTTCCTCCTCCTCATCTACCCTTCCTCCTCCTCCTCCTCCTCCTCCTACTTGTCTTCACCTCTCCGAGGCTCTCCCAGACTTGTCTTCAGCAGTAAGCCTGGTTCTTCTCTCCCGTATTTTGACTGTCTCTAATACTTCCCTTTCTTCATCCATCATGTGTGTACACTCACCTAACTGTGGTTGCAGGGGTCGAGTTATAGCTCCTGGCCTAGCCTCTTCGCTAGTCGCTATTAGGTCCTCTCACTGCTCCATGGCTATCATACCTCTTCTTAAAACTGTATGGATCGTGCCTGCACTACGTGTGTGTGTGTACTCACCTAGTTGTACTCACCTAGTTGAGGTTGCAGGGGTCGAGTCCAAGCTCCTGGTCCCGTCTTCACTGGTCGCTACTACGTCACTCTCCATGAACCGTGAGCTTTATCATACCTCTGCTTAAAGCTATGTATATATCCTGCCTCCACTACATCACTTCCCAAACTATTCCACTTACTAACTACTCTGTGGCTGAAGAAATACTTTCTAACATCCCTGTGATTTATCTGTGTCTTCAACTTCCAACTGTGTCCCCTTGTTACTGTGTCCCATCTCTGGAACATCCTGTCTTTGTCCACCTTGTCAATTCCTCTCAGTATTTTGTATGTCGTTATCATGTCTCCCCTATCTCTCCTGTCCTCCATTGTCGTCATGTTGATTTCCCTTAACCTCTCCTCGTAGGACATACCTCTTAGCTCTGGGACTAGTCTTGTTGCAAACCTTTGCACTTTCTCTAGTTTCTTTACGTGCTTGGCTAGGTGTGGGTTCCAAACTGGTGCCGCATACTACAATATGGGCCTAACGTACACGGTGTACAGGGTCCTGAATGATTCCATATTAAGATGTCGGAATGTTGTTCTGAGGTTTGCTAGGCGCGCATATGCTGCAGCAGTTATTTGGCTGATGTGCGCTTCAGGAGATGTGCCTGGTGTTATACTCACCCCAAGATCTTTTTCCTTGAGCGAGGTTTGTAGTCTCTGGCCCCTAGACTGTATTCCGTCTGCGATCTTCTTTGCCCTTCCCCAATCTTCATGACTTTGCACTTGGTGGGATTGAACTCCAGGAGCCAATTGCTGGACCAGGTCTGCAGCCTGTCCAGATCCCTTTGTAGTTCTGTCTGGTCTTCGATCGAATGAATTCTTCTTATCAACTTCACGTCATCTGCAAACAGGGACACTTCGGAGTCTATTCCTTCCGTCATGTCGTTCACAAATACCAGAAACAGCACTGGTCCTAGGACTTACCCCTGTGTGTGTGTGTGTATGTGTGTGTGTGTGTGTGTGTGTGTGTGTGTGTGTGTGTGTGTGTGTGTGTGTGTGTGTGTGTGCGTGCGTGTGTGTGTGTACACAAGGCAGTGTAACAACCTGGGAGTAAACAAACGTTTCGCCTGTAATGGAAGGTAACCAGGTTAGATCCAGGAAGGGGAGGTTAACTTCAGTTCCTTGAATCAAGAGCCCTTCCCTCTTTCCTGCCATTCACATGTTCCACCTGTGTTCGCATTCAGTGGCACTGGCTACGACCAACAATGTAAGCATTAAATATATTATCTAAATGCTAATTTTTCATTAAAATTTTATATTTTAGATCAGTTTTAAGCTGATGTTTCAGTAGGATTTTTATTTGAAGTGACTGAAGAGAATTTTGTCTCTTGGAGAAAAGAAATGAACGCAAACGGACGCAGGAGAATTATCATTCCAAGGAAATCCAAGGAATGATAAGAGGCGGGGAGGCCAAGGCAGCCTCAGTGTGCTTGTAGCAGCAGTCAGGGGAGGGTGTTGCAGCGCGCTCTCCGTCCCCTGCTCCTCCCCCCCCTCTCCCTCTCATTACCTGCTTGCATTATTGACGCAGTTGCAGCTATATTAACATCAACACTACGAGCAGTTTCGAACCAGAAACAGCTAGGACGCTGGCGGACACTCCTCGCAGTGTTTCAAAGGTGTGTTCAGCAGATACTGTTAAACATTGTATTTACGTTGTATGTCAGTGGTGTTCGTAAAGCATTTTTAGCGCCTGCTGGTGCTGTGAGGTGCGCATGCGTGTGGTCAGCACCACGGATGTGCTGATCTATGTGAGTTACATCGTATGAGCGCTGAAGGTTGTGTGTGAGAGATCCCCGGACTCAGTGCTGATCTGAAAACTGTAAGTGGAATGTACTCTCATGCCTGTATGAGCTGTTTGTGTACACACACACACACACACACACACACACACACACACACACACACACACACACACACACACACACAGTAACGAAGATTGGGGACAGGCAAAGAAAACCGCGGACGGAGTACAGGCTGCAAACCTCACTCAGGAAGAACGCCCTCGGGGGTGAGTCTTGCGCCGAGCATATCACCCGAGACTCATCAACCGTATTACTGCTGCAGGAAACATTCGTCTGGCAAATCGAAGATTAGTTTACAGGAAGCTAAACATGGAGTCAGGACAGTAAATACAGAATATGTCAGGTCCATCTTTGAGTATGACGCACCGGTGTGGAACCCACACTGGTCAAGCACATCAAAAAACTGTAAAAAGTGCAGAGGTTTGCAACGAGATTAGTCTCGCAGCTATGTGCTGTGAGGAGAGGTTATGGGAGCTCTGTTAAGTGATATTAGAGGGACTAAGGGCGATGTGATAACATCGTACAAAATACTGAAAGGCTGAACAGGGACAAACTGTTCGAGAGGCGGGAAACAGCAACACAAGGGCACGGCTGAAGGCTGAAAACACAGTTGACTCTCAGGGATGTTAAGAATGACTTAAGAAGCCTAAGGTTAAGGTAATCAGGAAGTGAAACGACATGGACAATGGACTGGAAGAGGCAGCATCCATACATAGCCTTAAGAAGAGGTAAGTTAAGTCTCTCGAAGCTAGGAGAGAATGAATCCAGTAGTGACCACCCAGCACATATAGGCGAGTGTACACACACACACACACACCAGCAGGGATTAAGGGAAAGTAACTATTGGAGTTCTGTAACAGAATAACGGGAAATTTTAGATTAGATTTTGCCACCGAAGTGGCTAGTTCATTGTGCATCCCATATCCATCATATGGATGGTAGCGCAAGAGCATATGGATACACAAAAGCCCTAGGAATTAGGCTCAAAAAGGGTTAACAGGAGTACAACTGGATTTATATCTACAGTTCACTTATCTCTTACAAGCAAATTTAAGAAATTTGCTTAGTATATCTGGTATTAGATACTGTACCCCACCAGGGACTGATTCACAAATTTGAGGAACATGCAGGGATACCAAGTGTTACAGTGGATCGAGGAATGCTTAGCAAACAGAAGACAGAGGGTGATGGAGAGGGTGGATGTTTCACTACAGGAGAGTGTAAAGAGTCTGGCTCCTCAGAGTTAGTATTAGGACCAATATCATTCATAATATATGTAAATGATCTGCCAGAGGGGACTGAATCTTCTATATCATTGTTTGCATATAACGTAAATTAATGAGAAGAATAAAAATGGAAGAAGATAGACAGGCTACGGGAAGATATGAACACACTGCAGTTTAACCCCAGCAAGTATGATCATGAACAATGATAATGGAGAGAGACGACCAGGCACGGAATACAACTTAAGAGGCGAGACACTTCAGATATGTCTCAAGGAAAATAACCTTTGTAGATGAATGGTTCAGAGAACCGACATGTTGATAAATTAGACACATGTGCAACTCTTGGGTATCTTTATTGAGGAAACGTTTCGCCACACAGTGGCTTCATCAGTCCATACGTAGGAGAAACTTGAAGAACAGGAGGAGAATGAGGTAATCAGTCCCTCAACCTTGAGTCGATGTGTTCAGTCCATCAACCTTGAATAGATTCAAGATTGATGGACTGAACACATCGACTCAAGGTTGAGGGACTGATTACCTCATTCTCCTCCTGTTCTTCAAGTTTCTCCTACGTATGGACTGATGAAGCCACTGTGTGGCGAAACGTTTCCTCAATAAAGATACCCAAGAGTTGCACATGTGTCTAATTTATCGAAAATAACCTTGGAGAGATCATCACAGTCAGCATATCGCCAGATGTGCACATATATCACATAATACCTGCGGCATACATGAGGATATCTAATCTCTGTTGTTTTAAGAAGCCTTTACAGAGAATCTTTCATGACTGTACGACGTATGTCGGTCCCGTCATGGAGTATACAGCACCAACATGGAGCCTCTCAGCTGGTCAAACATGTAGGGAAACTCGAAAAGGTTCAGAGACTTGTAACAAGACTTGTCCCGGAGCTAAGAGGATTGAGTTATGAGAAGAGGATAAAGGAACTGACCCTGACGCCCCTAGATGAGAGACTGTCTAGGGGAGATACGATTACTTCATACAAAATACTGAGAGAATTGCTCAGAGCAGATAAGAACAAACTGCTAAAAATACGAAGTGGTAAAGGGCAAGGGATTTCAGGTGGAAACTGAAGACATAGATGAGCCAGAGGGATATTATGTTGAAAATGGTATAAAATACCGACAGTTGGGTATCTTTATTATTGAAACGTTTCGCCTACACAGTAGTCTTCTTCAGTCAAATACTGAGGCAGGTGTAGTAGTGAAATAAAGATATAATCAGTCAATATTTCTCCAAGGCTGATCGACTGATTACATCATTTTCATTTCACTACTACACCTGCTGCCTCTGTATGTGACTGAAGAAGTCTACTGTGTAGGCGAAACGTTTCAACAATAAAGACACCCAACTGCTGCACATGTTTCTTAATCATAGAGCCACGAGAATGTTAGGAAATGCTCATTTTCAGCCTCAGGGCGGTGAATAACCTAGGTAACAAAGTGGTAAACTCAATACACAGTTTCATGAAAAGGTATAACAGTACCCACGAGGCCAGGATGGAGATAAAAGGTATAAAATATCGACACGATGGAAAATAAACACAAATGTAGTTTAATGCTGTCCTTTATTTCTTATATTCCGGCCACACAGTGGACGGGCGTCCCTTGTACGTCCCTCTCAGTGGACGGGCGTCCCTTGTAGGTCCCTCTCAGTGGACGGGCGTCCCTTGTAGGTCCCTCTCAGTGGACGGGGTCCCTTGTAGGTCCCTCTCAGTGGACGGGCGTCCCTTGAGGTCCCTCTCAGTGGACGGGCGTCCCTTGTAGGTCCCTCTCAGTGGACGGGCGTCCCTTGTAGGTCCCTCTCAGTGGACGGGCGTCCCTTGTAGGTCCCTCTCAGTGGACGGGCGTCCCTACTAGGTCCCTCTCAGTGGACGGGCGTCCCTTGTAGGTCCCTCTCAGTGGACGGGCGTCCTTGGTAGGTCCCTCTCAGTGGACGGGCGTCCCTTGTAGGTCCCTCTCAGTGGACGGGCGTCCCTTGTAGGTCCCTCTCAGTGGACGGGCGTCCCTTGTAGGTCCCTCTCAGTGGACGGGCGTCCCTTGTAGGTCCCTCTCAGTGACGGGCGGTCCCTTGTAGGTCCCTCTCAGTGGACGGGCGTCCCTTGTAGGTCCCTCTCAGTGGACGGGCGTCCCTTGTAGGTCCCTCTCAGTGGACGGGCGTCCCTACTAGGTCCCTCTCAGTGGACGGGCGTCCCTTGTAGGTCCCTCTCAGTGGACGGGCGTCCCTTGCAGGTCCCTCTCAGTGGACGGGCGTCCCTTGCAGGTTCCTCACAGTGGACAGGCGTCCCTTGTAGGTTCTCAGTGGACGGGCGTCCCTTGCAGGTCCCTCTCAGTGGACGGGCGTCCCTTGTAGGTCCCTCTCAGTGGACGGCGTCCCTTGCAGGTCCCTCTCAGTGGACGGGCGTCCCTTGCAGGTCCCTCTCAGTGGACGGGCGTCCCTTGTAGGTCCCTCTCAGTGGACGGGCGTCCCTTGCAGGTCCCTCTCAGTGGACGGGCGTCCCTTGCAGGTTCCTCTCAGTGGACAGGCGTCCCTTGTAGGTTCTCAGTGGACGGGCGTCCCTTGCAGGTCCCTCTCAGTGGACGGGCGTCCCTTGTAGGTCCCTCTCAGTGGACGGGCGTCCCTTGTAGGTCCCTCTCAGTGGACGGGCGTCCCTTGCAGGTCCCTCTCAGTGGACGGGCGTCCCTTGCAGGTCTCTCTCAGTGGACGGACGTCCCTTGCAGGTCCCTCTCAGTGGACGGGCGTCCCGTGCAGGTCCCTCTCAGTGGACGGGCGTCCCTTGTAGGTCCCTCTCATTGGACGGGCGTCCCTTGCAGGTCCCTCTCAGTGGACGGGCGTCCCGTGCAGGTCCCTCTCAGTGGACGGGCGTCCCTTGTAGGTCCCTCTCAGTGGACGGGCGTCCCTTGCGGGTCCCTCTCAGTGGACGGGCGTCCCTTGTACGTCCCTCTCAGTGGACAGGCGTCCCTTGCAGGTCCCTCTCAGTGGACGGGCGTCCCTTGCAGGTCCCTCTCAGTGGACGGGCGTCCCTTGTAGGTCCCTCTCAGTGGACGGGCGAGAATTGCAGGTCCCTCTAAGTGGACGGGCGTCCCTTGCAGGTCCCTCTCAGTGGACGGGCGTCTCTTGTAGGTCCCTCTCAGTGGACGGGCGTTAATTGCAGGTCCCTCTCAGTGGACGGGCGTCCCTTGTAGGTCCCTCTCAGTGGACGGGCGTCCCTTGTAGGTCCCTCTCAGTGGACGGGCGTCCCTTGTAGGTCCCTCTCAGTGGACGGGCGTCCCTACTAGGTCCCTCTCAGTGGACGGGCGTCCCTTGTAGGTCCCTCTCAGTGGACGGGCGTCCCTTGCAGGTCCCTCTCAGTGGACGGGCGTCCCTTGCAGGTTCCTCTCAGTGGACAGGCGTCCCTTGTAGGTTCTCAGTGGACGGGCGTCCCTTGCAGGTCCCTCTCAGTGGACGGGCGTCCCTTGTAGGTCCCTCTCAGTGGACGGGCGTCCCTTGCAGGTCCCTCTCAGTGGACGGGCGTCCCTTGCAGGTCCCTCTCAGTGGACGGGCGTCCCTTGTAGGTCCCTCTCAGTGGACGGGCGTCCCTTGCAGGTCCCTCTCAGTGGACGGGCGTCCCTTGCAGGTTCCTCTCAGTGGACAGGCGTCCCTTGTAGGTTCTCAGTGGACGGGCGTCCCTTGCAGGTCCCTCTCAGTGGACGGGCGTCCCTTGTAGGTCCCTCTCAGTGGACGGGCGTCCCTTGTAGGTCCCTCTCAGTGGACGGGCGTCCCTTGCAGGTCCCTCTCAGTGGACGGGCGTCCCTTGCAGGTCTCTCAGTGGACGGACGTCCCTTGCAGGTCCCTCTCAGTGGACGGGCGTCCCTTGCAGGTCTCTCTCAGTGGACGGACGTCCCTTGCAGGTCCCTCTCATGGACGGGCGTCCTTGTAGGTCCCTCTCAGTGGACGGGCGTCCCTTGTAGGTCCCTCTCATTGGACGGGCGTCCCTTGCAGGTCCCTCTCAGTGGACGGGCGTCCCTTGCAGGTCTCTCTCAGTGGACGGACGTCCCTTGCAGGTCCCTCTCAGTGGACGGGCGTCCCTTGCAGGTTCCTCTCAGTGGACAGGCGTCCCATTGTAGGTTCTCAGTGGACGGGCGTCCCTTGCAGGTCCCTCTCAGTGGACGGCGTCCCTTGTAGGTCCCTCTCAGTGGACGGGCGTCCCTTGTAGGTCCCTCTCAGTGGACGGGCGTCCCTTGCAGGTCCCTCTCAGTGGACGGGCGTCCCTTGCAGGTCTCTCTCAGTGGACGGACGTCCCTTGCAGGTCCCTCTCAGTGGACGGGCGTCCCTTGCAGGTCTCTCAGTGGACGGACGTCCCTTGCAGGTCCCTCTCAGTGGACGGGCGTCCCTTGTAGGTCCCTCTCAGTGGACGGGCGTCCCTTGTAGGTCCCTCTCATTGGACGGGCGTCCCTTGCAGGTCCCTCTCAGTGGACGGGCGTCCCGTGCAGGTCCCTCTCAGTGGACGGGCGTCCCTTGTAGGTCCCTCTCAGTGGACGGGCGTCCCTTGCGGGTCCCTCTCAGTGGACGGGCGTCCCTTGTACGTCCCTCTCAGTGGACAGGCGTCCCTTGCAGGTCCCTCTCAGTGGACGGGCGTCCCTTGCAGGTCCCTCTCAGTGGACAGGCGTCCCTTGTAGGTCCCTCTCAGTGGACGGGCGAGAATTGCAGGTCCCTCTAAGTGGACGGGCGTCCCTTGCAGGTCCCTCTCAGTGGACGGGCGTCTCTTGTAGGTCCCTCTCAGTGGACGGGCGTTAATTGCAGGTCCCTCTCAGTGGACGGGCGTCCCTTGCAGGTCCCTCTCAGTGGACGGGCGTTCCTTGTAGGTCCCTCTCAGTGGACGGGCGTCCCTTGCAGGTCCCTCTCAGTGGACGGGCGTCCCTTGTAGGTCCCTCTCAGTGGACGGGCGTCCCTTGTAGGTCCCTCTCAGTGGACGGGCGTCCCTTGCAGGTCCCTCTCAGTGGACGGGCGTCCCTTGTAGGTCCCTCTCAGTGGACGGGCGTTAATTGCAGGTCCCTCTCAGTGGACGGGCGTCCCTTGCAGGTCCCTCTCAGTGGACGGGCGTCCCTTGTAGGTCCCTCTCAGTGGACGGGCGTTAATTGCAGGTCCCTCTCAGTGGACGGGCGTCCCTTGCAGGTCCCTCTCAGTGGACGGTCGTCCCTTGCAGGTCCCTCTCAGTGGACGGGCGTCCCTTGCAGGTCCCTCTCAGTGGACGGTCGTCCCTTGCAGGTCCCTCTCAGTGGACGGGCGTCCCTTGCAGGTCCCTCTCAGTGGACGGTCGTCCCTGCCCAACATTCTCCACACAGTATATATTCTTTACCCAGGTAGATCTGTTTTATAACTTGATAAAGTCCACTGTGTGGGCGAAACGTTGTCAATAAAAGATCGCAATATACTGATTTGTGTTATTTTTCTAGAGCGGCCAGGAGCTGAGACTCGACCTATGAGCTATGTTCATCAGGAGCTTTAACATCATCTATATAATAATAATAATTATTATTATTATATACAAATGAAATCTCTGAACTAGTGTGTATCATTGAAGCAGTGACACTGTACTGAACACCTCACTGTACACACTCACAGTGACACTGTACTGCTGAACACCTCACTGTACACACACACAGTGACACTGTACTGCTGAACACCTCACTGTACATACTCACAGTGACATTGTACTGCTGAACACCTCACTGTACACTCACAGTGACACTGTACTGCTGAAACACCTCACTGTACACACACACAGTGACTACTGTACTGCTGAACACCTCACTGTACACTCACAGTGACACTGTACTGCTGAACACCTCACTGTACACACTCACAGTGACATTGTACTGCTGAACACCTCACTGTACACTCACAGTGACACTGTACTGCTGAACACCTCACTGTACACACACACAGTGACACTGTACTGCTGAACACCTCACTGTACACTCACAGTGACACTGTACTGCTGAACACCTCACTGTACACTCACACAGTGACACTGTACTGCTGAACACCTCACTGTACACTCACACAGTGACACTGTACTGCTGAACACCTCACTGTACACACTCACAGTGACACTGTACTGCTGAACACCTCACTGTACACACTCACAGTGACATTGTACTGCTGAACACCTCACTGTACACACTCACAGTGACATTGTACTGCTGAACACCTCACTGTACACACTCACAGTGACATTGTACTGCTGAACACCTCACTGTACACACTCACAGTGACATTGTACTGCTGAACACCTCACTGTACACACTCACACACAGTGACATTGTACTGCTGAACACCTCACTGTACACACACACAGTGACACTGTGTACTGCTGAACACCTCACTGTACACACTCACAGTGACACTATACTGCTGAACACCTCACTGTACACACTCACAGTGACATTGTACTGCTGAACACCTCACTGTACACACACACAGTGACACTGTGTACTGCTGAACACCTCACTGTACACACACACAG
The DNA here is from genome assembly GCF_026875155.1 of Cherax quadricarinatus. Taxonomy (NCBI): domain Eukaryota; kingdom Metazoa; phylum Arthropoda; class Malacostraca; order Decapoda; family Parastacidae; genus Cherax; species Cherax quadricarinatus. Next base: position 12,355,697 of record NC_069405.1, read on the forward strand.
TGACACTGTGTACTGCTGAACACCTCACTGTACACACTCACACAGTGACATTGTACTGCTGAACACCTCACTGTACACACTCACACAGTGACATTGTACTGCTGAACACCTCACTGTACACACTCACACAGTGACATTGTACTGCTGAACACCTCACTGTACACACTCACACAGTGACATTGTACTGCTGAACACCTCACTGTACACACTCACAGTGACACTGTACTGCTGAACACCTCACTGTACACACACACACACACACACACACACACATACACACATACACACACACACATACACGTACACACACACACACACATACACGTACACACAACACACACACACACACAAACACACATACTCACATACACGTACACACACACACACACATACACACATACACACACACACATACACGTACACACAACACACACACATACACGTACACACAAACACACACACACACACACAAACACACATACACACATACACGTACACACACACACACACACACACACATACACACACACACCACACACACACACACACACACACACCCTCCACCATTTGACACAAACACTTGACACAAACACGTACCCCCCTCCCTAACCACCCCTCCCCCTTTCCTAACCACCCACCCTTAGCCACCTACCCCTCCTCAAACCACCTAACCCTCCCCAACCCATCTAACCCCCCCAACTACCTCCCTCCCTCCAATAACCATCCTCCCCCTCCCCCATAACCATCCATCCCTCTCTTTCTCAAACACGTACTCCCCCTCCCCTAACCACCTAAACCCTAGCCACTACCCTCCCCAAACCATCTAACCCCTCCCCCAACTATCTCTACCCCTCCAATAACCATCCTCTCCCTCCCCCACAACCATCTATCCCCTCTCCTCCTAACCATCTATTCCCCTCCCCCTAATCACCCGTCCCCCCTTCTGTGGAGCAACGGGGGAACCTAGAACCAGGATGAGGACAAGGGGCTCCAAGGACGAATCTGGGAGGGAGGAATGGGAGGCAGAGCTCAAAAAAAGGGAGGAAGAGTGGGGAAGGAGACTAGATGAGCTGGAAAGGAAGATGGAAGAGAGGTTAGCAGAGGAAAGCAGAAGGTGGAAGCAACAGGTCACAGCAGCAGAAATCAAGATAGAGAGATTAGAAGAGGAGCTGAGACATCTGAAACAGCACAGAGACAAAGATATTACAAAAGTAGCATCGGCAATGGCTACATCAGACACAGACAACAGGTCTGAAGGAAGCATGGAAACTAAACTGTATGCAGGGGTCATGTCAAACCCACATGGGGCCAAAACAAAGACAGGGAGCACACTAGGACAGAATGAGAGGTTGGAAGACATTGAAGGAATTAGGACATGTCCAGGGACCATACCAGATGCCTGTGGGGGCCAGGAACAGGTGATCAGGAAGGACAAACCAAGAAGCATAGGGGCCATAACTAGGGAAGGGACTGAAGGAAGGAACACTCCACAGGAAGGAACTAAAACACATCAGAGGATGCAATGGGAGTCACAGTGGGAGGTGGAAAGGGAGAGATCCGTGTTTGTCTATGGGCTAGATGAAGCTAAAGGGGAAACTTATGATGAAAGAAAGCAGTAGGAGAAAAAAGCGATTGAAGATATCATGAAGGTGATAGGCGAGGGGGACATGACCCAGGTGGCAAATTTTCAAAGAATTGGGTGGTTCACAAAGAAAAGGAATCGGCCTCTCAAAGTAATTTTCAAGGCAGAATCAACCCGAACCATGATCCTGCAGGAGAAAGCACAGCTGATAGGCAACCAGGAGTTCCGGAGTGTGTACCTCGATCGAGACAAAACACAGGACGAAAGGAAGACGATGAAAGAGAGAGTTCAAAAATGAAAGGAGAAATGGGAGGAAATGAAAAAGGAGAACAGAATAACCCAGGATCAAATGGAAGGACAAGCACACCCCCCAGAAACACCTGCAGAAGGACTCCAGCCACGACACCCCCAAGGCAACTGAACAATCCAAACCAACCATCACACACCAATCCCTCTGTCTTCCCCCACACCACAGTTACAGTATTAGAACAGAAGTTGAAGGTTTGGTACACAAATGCAGATGGATTAACGAATAAACATGAGGAATGACAAGAAAGAATCAATGAGAGGTCCCCAGACATCATAGCAGTTACAGAAACAAAACTCACGGAGACAATAACAGATGCAATCTTCCCACCAGGATACCAGATCATGAGGAAAGATAGAAGGGGCAGGGGGGGAGGTGGGGTTGCTCTGCTCATAAAAAGCAAATGGAAATTCGAGAAAATGGAAGGCATAGATGAGACGGGAGAAAGAGACTACATAGTAGGTACACTTCAGTCTGGGGAACACAAAGTGGTCATTGCAGTGTTGTATAATCCACAACAGAACTGCAGGAGGCCAAGAGAGGAATATGAAGAGAGCAACAGAGCAATGGTGGACACACTTGCTGAGGTGGCAAGAAGAGCTCACTCCAGCAGAGCAAAGTTGCTGGTTATGGGGGATTTCAACCACTGGGAGATTGACTGGGAAAACCTGGAGCCACATGGGGGTCCCGAAACATGGAGAGCCAAGATGTTGGACGTGGTGCTGGAAAACCTCATGCACCAACATGTTAAGGACACTACCAGAGTGAGAGGGGAGGATGAACCAGCAAGATTGGACCTTGTGTTCACCCTGGGCAGCTCAGACATTGAGGACATCAAGTATGAGAGTCCCCTAGGAGCTAGCGACCACGTGGTTCTGTGCTTTGAATACATAGTAGAGTTGCAAGTGGAGAGAATAACAGGAGTTGAATGGGAAAAGCCTGACTATAAAAGAGGGAACTACATAGGGTTGGAGAACTTTCTGCGGGAGGTCCAGTGGAACAGAGAACTGGCAGGAAAGCAAGTACATGAAATGATGGAATATGTAACAACAAAATGCAAGGAGGCAGTGGAAAGGTTTATTCCCAAGGGCAACAGTAACAACGGGAAGACCAGAACGAGCCCCTGGTTTACCCGACGGTGTAAGGAGGCAAAAACAAAGTGCAATAGAGAATGGAAAAAGTACAGAAGGCGGAGAACACACGAAAATAGGGAGATCAGTCACAGAGCCAGGAATGAGTATGCACAGGTAAGGAGGGAGGCCCAGCGACAGTATGAAAATGACATAGCATCGAGAATCAAGACTGACCCGAAACTGTTGTATAGCCACATCAGGAGGAAGACAACAGTCAAAGACCAGGTGATCAGATTAAGGACAGAAGGTGGAGAACTCACAAGAAATGATCAGGAGGTATGTGAGGAGCTGAACAGGAGATTTAAGGAAGTTTTTACAGTAGAGACAGGAAGGGCTGTGGGAAAACAGCACAGAAGGAAACATCAAGAGGGAATATACCAACAAGTGTTGGATGACATACCAACAACTGAGGAGGAGGTGAAGAAGCTCCTAAGTGACCTTGACATCTCAAAGGCGATGGGACCCCGGGCAAACATCTCCCATGGGTCCTTAGAGAAGGAGCAGAGATGCTGTGCGTGCCTCTAACCACAATCTTCAACACATCCCTTGAAACTGGGCAACTACCTGAGAAATGGAAGACAGCTAATGTAGTCCCCATATTTAAGAAAGGAAACAAAAAACGAGGTGCTAAAAATACAGACTTGTGTCTCTGACATGTATTGTGTGCAAAGTCATGGAGAAGATTATCAGGAGGAGAGTGGTCGAACACCTGGAAAGGAACAAGATTATAAATGAAAACCAGCATGGGTTCATGGAAGGCAAATCTTGTATCACAAACCTCCTGGAGTTTTATGACAAGGTAACAGAAGTAAGACACGAGAGAGAGGGGTGGGTAGATTGCGTTTTCCTAGACTGCAGGAAGGCCTTTGACACAGTTCCCCACAAGAGATTAGTGCAGAAGCTGGAGGATCAGGTGCATGTAACAGGGAGGGCACTGCAATGGATCAGGGAATACCTGACAGGGAGACAGCAACGAGTCATGGTTCGTGAAGAGGTATCACAGTGGGCGCCTGTGGCGAGCGGGGTCCCACACGGGTCAGTTCTAGGACCAGTGCTATTTTTGATATGTGAACGACATGATAGAAGGAATAGACTCTGAAGTGTCCCTATTTGCAGATGATGTGAAGTTGTTGAGAAGAATTAAATTGGACGAGGATGAGGCAGGACTGCAAAGAGACCTGGACAGGCTGGACATGTAGTCCAGCTTCTCGAATTCAATCCAGCCAAATGCAAAGTCATGAAGATTGGGAAGGGGCAAAGAAGACCGCAGACAGAGTATAGGCTAGGTGGACAAAGACTACAGACCTCACTCAGGGAGAAAGACCTTGGGGTGACCATAACACCGAGCACATCACCGGAGGCACACATCAACCAAATAACTGCTGCAGCATACAGGTGCCTGGCAAACCTGAGAATAGCGTTCCAATACCTTAATAAGGAATCGTTCAAGACACTGTACACTGTGTATGTTAGGCCCATACTGGAGTATGCAGCACCAGTCTGGAACCCACACCTGGTCAAGCACGTCAAGAAGTTAGAGAAAGTACAAAGGTTTGCAACAAGGTTAGTCCCAGAGCTCAGAGGAATGTCGTACGAGGAAAGGTTGAGGGAGATCGGACTGACGACACTGGAAGACAGAAGGGTCAGGGGAGACATGATAACGACATACAAGATACTGCGGGGAATAGACAAGGTGGACAGAGATAGGATGTTCCAGAGAGGGGACACAGGGACAAGGGGTCACAACTGGAAGCTGAAGACTCAGACGAGTCACAGGGACGTTAGGAAGTATTTCTTCAGTCATAGAGTTGTCAGGAAGTGGAATAGCCTAGCAAGTGAAATAGCGGAGGCAGGAACCATACATAGTTTTAAGAAGAGGTATGATACAGCTCAGGAAACAGAGAGAGAGAGGACCTAGTAGCGATCAGTGAAGAGGCGGGGCCAGGAGCTGAGTCTCGACCCCTGCAACCACAATTAGGTGAGTACAATTAGGTGAGTACACACACACACACACACACACACACACACACACACACACACACACACACACACATACACACACACATACACACACACACACACACACATACACATACACACACACACACACACACACACACATGGTTTCAGGGACGGGAAATCCTGTGTCACAAACCTACTGGAGTTCTATGACATGGTGACAGCAGTAAGACAAGAGAGAGAGGGGTGGGTGGATTGCATTTTCTTGGACTGCAAGAAGGCGTTTGACACAGTTCCACACAAGAGATTGGTGCAAAAACTGGAGGACCAAGCAGGGATAACAGGGAAGGCACTACAATGGATCAGGGAATACTTGTCAGGAAGACAGCAGCGAGTCATGGTACGTGGCGAGGTGTCAGAGTGGGCACCTGTGACCAGCGGGGTCCCGCAGGGGTCAGTCCTAGGACCAGTGCTGTTTCTGGTATTTGTGAACGACATGACGGAAGGAATAGACTCTGAGGTGTCCCTGTTTGCAGATGACGTGAAGTTGATGAGAAGAATACACTCGATCGAAGACCAGGCAGAACTACAAAGGGATCTGGACAGGCTGCAGAACTGGTCCAGCAATTGGCTCCTGGAGTTCAATCCCACCAAGTGCAAAGTCATGAAGATTGGGGAAGGGCAAAGAAGGCCGCAAACGGAGTACAGTCTAGGGGGTCAGAGACTACAAACCTCACTCAAGGAAAAAGATCTTGGGGTGAGTATAACACCAGGCACATCTCCTGAAGCGCACATCAACCAAATAACTGCTGCAGCATATGGGCGCCTAGCAAACCTCAGAACAGCATTCCGACATCTTAATAAGGAATCGTTCAGGCCCTGTACACCGTATACGTTAGGCCCATATTGGAGTATGCGGCACCAGTTTTGGAACCCACACCTAGCCAAGCACGTAAAGAAACTAGAGAAAGTGCAAAGGTTTGCAACAAGACTAGTCCCAGAGCTAAGAGGTATGTCCTACGAGGAGAGGTTAAGGGAAATCAACCTGACGACACTGGAGGACAGAGAGATAGGGGGGACATGATAACGACATACAAAATACTGAGAGGAATTGACAAGGTGGACAAAAACAGGATGTTCCAGAGATTGGACACAGTAACAAGGGGACACAGTTGGAAGCTAAAGACACAGATGAATCACAGGGATGTTAGGAAGTATTTCTTCAGCCACAGAGTAGTCAGTAAGTGGAATAGTTTGGGAAGCGATGTAGTGGAGGCAGGATCCATACATAGCTTTAAGCAGAGGTACGATAAAGCTCACGGCTCAGGGAGAGTGACCTAGTAGCGATCAGTGAAGAGGCGGGGCCAGGAGCTCGGACTCGACCCCCGCAACCTCAACTAGGTGAGTACAACTAGGTGAGTACACACACACACACACACACACACATGCACACACACACACACATACACACACACACACACACACACACACAACACACACACACTACAGACACACACACACATATACAGGATTTCACACCTTCCTGTGAATGACCCTCTAACCCTTCCTTTC